>JAECWR010000255.1:430000-1152500 GCA_018150935.1 Drosophila pruinosa | reverse complement strand
AAAAAATACTTAAAAAAATATACTAAAAAATACCAAAATAATATATCAAAATTTTCATAGTTCGAAATTATTAGCTTGCACGCACTTTAGTTGGTTTATTGAACACCATTATTATGTCGCGGAGTGTCATAGCAACTAGCTATGCAGCACTAGCAGTTGCACGTGGTAACGCCTTATAAAAGTAATATCTTAATAACTTCTGTGTTTTTTATCCGATTGTAACCAAATTCGCAGAGATCATTAGGATGGTGATTAGTATTGTGCATACCAAAATTGAACATTCTAGGTTTAAAACGACGCTTGCAATTCGGTTTTATTCGATTTACGGGGGCGGGAGGGGGCGTGGCCAAAATCAAAAACAAACTTGATCTGCGTGCAACAATAAGATATACTGTTGCGAAAAATTTGTTGCTCTATCTCTTATAGTCTCTGAGATCAAGGTGTTCATACGGACGGACGGACGGACAGACGGACAGACGGACAGACGGACATGGCTATATCGTCTCGGCTGTTGACGCTGATCAAGAATATATATACTTTATGGGGTCGGAGATGCTTACTTCTGCCTGTTACATACATTTTCGGTCGGCACAAAGCCATAATACCCTTCTACCCTTTGGGTAGGCGGGTATAAAAACAAAGTATACGTGCGTGGTTTTGGGCTGGCTTATTGGCCGCCTCCGCCACGGATACTGTTGGTAACGAGCTCCAATCAATGGTATATTGGCGAACAACCTAGCACAAGAAGAAATGACTTTAATTATAAAAAAACACAGCACTATTTTTGCATTACCTTGTAACAACACAGAAATGGTTACTACTCTAATCCGGCACTAGGAGAAAATCCGCAGAGACTACGATGGAGTTAATTTGGTCATATATGTATATGACTGCTATATATACATATATGTAGAACCACGTGTTCCAATTGTAGGGTGTACTTATTTAACAAGAACACTTCACGTGTTCCTCTTTATTTCTCGGATTATTTTATATTTCGCACAGCTCAGAGCCAACTGTCTATTTCGGCTTATCTTATTCCAATGATCTCACATGTTTCTGCTTACTTACTCCAGACTTCAAAGTCTACACTACACTCGAATACGAATTTCGAATAACGGAGCTTCGAATGAGTGCAAGTGGGAACTATAAACTGTAATAAGAAATATGGTGCGAGGGCAGTTATGAAAGTTATCGAGAGTTGTGCGATGTTTGTGGATTCTATTTCTCGTGAGTCGTTTTCTTTGTCATATTTATTATTCTACTTTAACTTGGCTACTACATGTTATGATAGTGCAAGTGCATATTTGACTTAAATTAATAAGTGCCACGCGTAATAAGCTCGAAAAATGAGCAGCGATACAAAAAATGAGCGTAGAAGCTCCGTAAATCCAAGAAACGCTTGTTACTCTTACTTCTCAACACGCGATATCGTTGAAGTAAGCAAGTCATCAAAGTGCAAGCCGGCTCTACTGACCGTAGACAGCAAAAGAGCGAGCTCTTGCTCACCCACTCTGCTCACCCCAACTCCTACATCATGGAGCTACCAATGCCCAACCCCTCCCGCCGGCTTCTATGAAAGAAGCTCCAACAACAAGCAGCGCTACGATTTCGGCAGTCGCAGCAAAAGCACCACCAACAACAAAACCAACTACCAATATTGCGAATTCGATGCCAACGGCCGCAGAGCAAATCGCAATGTCAACAAAAACCGTAAGCTTCGATAAGCAACAAGCGGTCCCGGCTATACAGACCGGTATGGATCGCTACATCCAGATTAAGCGTAAGTTTAGTCCACTAAATACGGTTGGCAATAAACCAAAGATCAACCGTACCAACAAAAGCAACTATCAAACTAGCAGTTCAAATGATAACCGTTTTTCCATCTTAGCAAAGGCGGAAAGCAACCAAGTAGAGTTGGGGCAGGAGACCCAAAAGAAACCAAAGCCCCCACCTATTTATATAAGGGAAAAAAGCTCAAATGCCCTGGTCAACAAAACTGTTGCGCTGGTCGGTGACGATAATTGCCATGTTGTTCCGCTTATTAAAAGGAACATCCACGAAACCAAAGTTCAAACGTAGTCCGAAGAACACTTCCGAGCTGTGTCTAAGTACCTGGAGGAAACAAAAAAGAACTTCTACACCTACCAACTAAAAAGCAGCAAGGGACTGCAAGTTGTACTTAAAGGAATCGAACTCGACGTTGCCCCCTCTGATATGTCAGCAACATTATCAACAGGAATAAGAAGCCGCAACCACTCTTCAAGGTCGAGCTCGAACCAGCTAGCAAAGCCTTAAAGAAAAACGAAGTGCACCCAATCTACAAGCTGCAGCTCTTACTGCATCGAAGGATTACCGTGGAAGAACCACACAAACGCAACGGCCCTCTACAATGCACAAACTGCCAGGAGTATGGACTCACAAAAACATACTGCACACTTCGGGCAGTCTGCGTAGTCTGCGGAGACTTCCACAACTCCGTAAACTGCCCCGCAAACAAAGAAGACCCTTTAAAGAAAATATGTGGCAACTGTCGAGGAAACCATACGGCAAACTACAGAGGCTGTGTGGTGTATAAGGAAATGAAGAGTCGCATGCAACAAGCGACAGCTACGCGTCAACAAAATACGCAAAATGCGTATTATAACTAAAAGAGTACGTCAGACGTATACTTCGCTAAGGCAGCCTGATCATCATTCGGTCCGCTAAATACCACTAAGGGCTTCTCCTACGCCGAAGTAATACGAACAGGCATGGAAAATCCACTTCAGCCACACTCAGAAAACACTCAGCAGGTCCCGATGCAGTCGCAAAGCAATTTGGAAACTATGATGTATACCATGCAATAAAGTATGATGGAACTCATGTCATTTATGAAAACAACTATGCAAACCCTTGTTCGGAATCAGAACATGGTGATTCAGTTGCTTGTAGCTCAACAGTCCAAATAATAAATGTCTAACCTTCGTATATATGGAATGCCAACGGCATTTCACGGCATAAACTGGAAATAACGCAATTCCTAAATGTAAATCAAATCGACGCCATGCTGCTGGTTGAAACGCACCTCATAGGGAGATATAACTTCCATAAAAGAGGTTATACCTTCTACCGCACAGATCATCCGGATGGCAAAGCCCACGGCGGAACCGGCAACTTAATCAGAGAACGCATCAAACACCATTTTCACCAAATTTTTGCAACAAATTACCTGCAAGCCACTTCCATAAAAGTGCAGTCAGGAAACGGCAACCTTTGCATTGCCGCTGTCTAATGCCCACCTCGATTTACTATCTCTGATGGTCAATTCATGGACTTCTACAACACACTGGGGGATTGCTTCATAGCTGCAGGAGACTACAATGCCAAACACACGCACTGGGGATCACGCCCGAGGGAAGGCTACTGAATAACGCACTTATAAAAGTGAGCAATAAATTGGACTACGTCTCTCCTGGTAGCCTCACATATTAACCTGCAGACCCCAGAAAGATCCCAGATCTAATTGATTTCGCGGTGACAAAAAACATCCCACGCGATGTAATAAGCGCCATGGCTCTGCCGGATCTCTCATCCGACCACTCGCCTTTGTTGATAACCCTTCTTCAAAGCCCAGAAATTACGGACCACCCCTATTGGCTGACGTCGCACAACACTAACTGGATGAAATATAGAAAGTATGTGAGTTCCCATATTGAGCTAACTCCTCAACTAAATATCGAATCGGACATCGACTACTCTACCGCCGCTCTGGAAGAGGTACTCGTCATAGCAGCCAGGATCTCAACACCAAAACGGAAGGATGTGAAAATTAAAACGTTCAAAACCAGCCTGCAAATTGAACAGCTGGTTCGGGAAAAAAGGCGTCTGCGACGGGCGTGGTAAACCAGCACGTCAACTAAGGCGGGCTCTGAAGAAAGATGCTGAAAATGCACAACTAAAATATATTGAAAAACTCTCGACAACTAGTACAAAGCATCCCTTGTGGAGGGCTCACCCAAATCTAAGCTTTCCGAATGAAACGTCACCCCGATAAGAAATTCTTCAGGTTGCTGGGCCCGCAGACACAAAGACAAAGCCGAAATATTTGCCTTACATCTCAGAGGCGTCTTCCAGCCGAACCCCGCAGCAAATGCTTAAGTTCTTCCGCAAATTCACTCCGAAACGGAATCTACGCCAACCTAATTTCGGCCGAACAAGATTACAAAAGTCATTAGGGAGCTAAACCAAAAAAGGCTCCAGGCGGTGACCTAATAACTACAAAAATGAAAATGGAATTTCCGTACTGTGCTGTTGAGGTCATCTGCAAACTCTTCAATGGTATCATAAGTCTCGGCTACTACCCAAGCAAATGGAAAAAATCAATTATAATAATGATACCGAAGCCTGGAAAAGATCACACGATACCGTCATATTACAGACCAATAAGTTTATTATCATGCCTGTCCAAACTATTCGAAAAATTCGATGTAACGCGCATAATACCATATATGGAAGCTCACAACATTATTCCAGCCCATCAATTTGGCTTCAAGAAAAACACGGAACTATCGAGCAAGTTAACAGAATAACATCAGAGCACAGCCTTCGAGCTTAGAGAATACTGCAGCGCGATATTCCTCGATGTATCTCAAGCATTTGACCGCGTCTGGCTCAAAGATCTTATTCATAAAATTAAAACACACTTGCCTGGGTACACTCATAAACTCCTTAAATCTTACCTCTACAACAGAGCCTTCGCAGAGAGGTGCAACACAACAATATCCGACAACTACACTATCGGAGCTGGAGTCCCACAAGGCAGCGCACTTGGGCCAACTCTATTCGTCCTCTACACAGCGGACATTCCCACAAGTGATCGACTACATCCACCTTTGCTGACGACACTGCGATCCTTAGCCGCTCCAGATGCCCAGTCCGTGCAACAACCCAATTTGCCAAACATCTCATGGTAGTCGAGAAGTGGCTATCTGACTGGCGTATCAAAATAAACGAACAAAAGTGTAAACACATAACGTTTACTCTTAACAGACAAACTTGCCCTCCACTCTCCCTAAATAGCACGCAAATCCCCCAAGTCAACGAAGTAACGTATCTCGGCATCCATCTCGACAGACGTCTAACATGTCGTAGACATATCGAATGCAAGAAACTACACCTAAAGCTAAAAGCCAGCAGCCTCCATTGGATTATAAACGCCCGATCGCCATTGTGTCTGGACTATAAGGTCCTGCTCTACAACTCCACTCTAAAGCCAATCTGGACGTATGGCTCCCAGCTTTGGTGGAACGCCAGCAGAACCAACATAGACATCATACAGCGCGCTAGTTACCACATCTACATCTACTTCCCCACCCCCTAAACCTCCACGCCAGAACCATTAGTTCGTTGTCCCGCATCTGACCACATCAGCAGTCTACATCTACTTCCCCTTCCCCTAAAAGCCTCCACACAGAGCCGCTAGTTCGTTGTCCTCTCATGTTGCAACAGTGTAGGCGGAAACAGCTCAGCAAAACGGAGGCATTCCCCAAATCCGCTGGGTCAGCAGATTCGCGACCACATAGCCAAAACATAAAACATTATTCTTCTTTGTAATAAGTCAGTCTTAAGCGACACTCCAAAAGAGTTGGATCGAAATAAAACCACAAAACCTTAAATTGGAAATACTTTTTAATTTAACTTGGGAAGAAACAGTAGAGACAAAAGAGGATCAAAGGACCACTGAAGGAAGACTGGAAGGCTTCATCTGTTAATTGGCGCAGTCGAAAACTGGACCTAATGCAGCTCCTTTTCATCGCAATTGTACTTAAGTGAGTAGAGTGAGAGAATAAAAAAAATAAAATAAAAATGCCAATACACAAAAATGAATTACAAATGCCACAACAAAATACACAAGAAATAAATAAAAGCGAGTTGAAAAGATGCAATAATATAAAGTGAAAATTACATAACTAAAGAAAAATTTTTTTTATATAAAAGAAGAAATAAAATATCTGATCATGTAAAAGTTCAAATAGAACAATTATAGTGATAAAAAAAAATCTTGGTGAAATGATTTAAACAAATCAGAAAATATAAAAAATATATTTATGTTGTGAATCAAAATGTACAAGTGAGTGATTGAGGCTCGTATGTTGGAGCGTAGTTAGTGGACCACGTCAAACTTGTGTGAAAGTTGGCCTCGACGGTTGGCGGCATGTGAAAAGAGTTCGATCGAACCAAGTTGCAGATTGCCGACGGTCGAGTATAAGTTCGAGGGTAGCTCAACAGCGACGATACACTGGCGTGTCTAGCGGTTGGGTTGACGTTCGAACAGATCGCTGACGGTTTAATTCAAATTCGAAGGCAACTCAACAGCGACGATACACTGGCGTGTCTAGCGGTTGGGTTGATGTTCGAACAAGTTGCGCTAGTTGTCAATACATGTCGAGACAGCTCAACGGCGACGATACACTGGCGTGTCTAGCGGTTGGGTTGATACTCGGACAGGTTGCACTAGTTGTCGATTGCACTTCGAAGACAGTTCAGCAGTGACGATACACTGGCGTGTCTAGTTGTTGACCTGATGTTCGAAGAGGTTGCACTAGTTGTTCATAAGAAACAATTGGTTCGACGGCATTCGTGACGTGGTTGACCCTCAATTATTAGACTGTAGCAAACTGATTCAACCGACATTGGTATTCAGGGCGAATATCCAATGCGGCAACAAAACGATCCATCAAACCTGTATGAGATAAAAACACCGACGGCCTGATTTAGGCATACAATCCAACAAATTAAGACAAAAATAATAATACAAGAATATATATATTTTTTTTTTCTCTCTCTCAACAAATATTGATATAAATATGAAATTATAAACATATATTAATGCATCTGTAATTACAGATTCAACACGAATCCATCGTTCATCATCTTCAAACAAAAATATTCAACAATCACAATTAGTTAAGTACACGTAATAACACACAATTAATTAAGCACACATAAAAACACACAATTAATTAAGGACACATAAAAACACACAATTAATTAAGTACAGGTACACAAATATACACTATTAATTAAATATATACACTTAAAATTTTTTTCACACAATTATACAGACTATATTAAGAATCAAAAGATTTCTCTAAAAGAGTAAATGTCTAAACTTGCTAAAGTAAAAAAGTTTATTCCGGTGACTAGAAGTAGAGCTCGTTTGAGTGCGAGCTTGTCAGACGTTAGGGAAGACCAGGTTGCCCTACCACCCAGAATTAGACCTTCTACGAGTAGTGCACCAAGCACAATGACTACTTCGTCAGGGACAAGTAACTTTTCTTCACCAATCCCTCCAATTTCCCCTCAGGACATTTGTCTATCCCTAAAAATTCCGGATGGCATTCGCGACCTTACTCCCTACGATGGAGATCCAACTACCCTAAACGAATTTATAAATAATATCGAGGAAATTCTTCTTCTCATTAGAGGCACGGATAAAACTCCGTATGGTCAGTTCATGTTAAGAGCAATAAAAAACAAGATAGAAGGTAAAGCAAAAGCGTTATTAATATCATTAGGCATAGGCTTAAACTGGGATGACATCAAAGAAGCTTTAATAGGGAAATTCGCTGACAAAAGAAGCGAAGAAACCCTAAACTTTGAACTTCACGGACTTGTTCACAAGAGATTGCCACTGCAGGAATTTTACGAACGAATTTTGAACATCCAAGCAACTTACGGTAGAACTATGGAAAACATGGGAATAGAAACAGCAGCACTAAATCTTAAAAAGGAATCTTTTGAAAAAACATGCTTGTATACGTTTATACACGGCATTAAAGGTCCATTGGGGTCTACTGTCAGAACATTTAGACCTAGGAGTCTCCAAGAAGCCTATGATGTGGCAATTAAGGAAAGGGATATTTTTATGAGAGAAAATTGGTCTAGAAAAACACAGAGTTCGAGACCAAACAATTACAATTATAATGGGAGAGATTATCGTAGAAATGACGAACATCGGGTTGAGAAATATAATAAGAAATCAGATTTCGACCGAAACATCAGATCTAGGGATCAAAGAGGAAATTATTCAAAGCCCAGAGACAACGACAGAAATTTTAACAAAGTGAGGGCTATTATACCAAAAGAAGAGGACACAAAACGCTATGACAGAGACAATAATTACTCACGAAATCACGGAAATCCGGGACAGCAAAGACAGACCCTTAATAATATTGAGACAGCAGGTGTACAGGAATTACATAATATTGATGATGAAAATTTTCAATTAAAAGCCTCGTCGGACAGACGGGATACTTAGAAAAATTTAAAGTTGGAGGTTCCTTATTGTACATTTTAATTAACTTCGGTCCAAACAGACCACTAAAATTTCTAGTGGACACAGGTGCCACTTCTTCCTTCATTAATCCAGAACTTATTGAGGAACATAACCAACAAATCCTAAATACACCAATCTTAATCACAACAGCACTAGGCTCTCATAAAGTAAACAAGATAGCCAAAATAAAATTATTTGCTAAACACAACTGTAACGATACCTTTCCGTTACTTCTCTTCAAATTTCATAATTATTTTGACGGTCTTATAGGCATGAACACATTGAATAAAATTTTAGGAGTAATAAATATACCAAGTAAAATCCTATCAACACCCAACTTCAATTTTGAATTACTGCAGCAATTAAAACAAAAATAATATTTCATATAAAGATTCCAATATTTGATAAGTACACTTACACACTTTCTCACCTAATTAAGTTACCAATCAATGGCACAAATTTTCTCACTCTACCCAAATATATATTGTACGATGATAAATTTAATTATATGTTAAGTTTTCAAGAAAAATGTTCAAAAATACATGGCACATACATCTGCGACCCCGGAACTGCGGAAAATAACATGGACAACAAAGAATGCGTGAAACAAATACTACAAGGAATGAACCCTATTTACGAGGCCAAAAATATCAACACAGACGAGGCAGTAGTAGAACCGGAACAACAGTGGATTGTCATTATCAGCAAGAATCAACTAAGTGCTGAACCAAGCTGTGCTGAACCGTTCACTATTGAGGGAACGACGATTATCAATCATATAAACTGTTCCATATTTATAGACGGTACCAAATACGATGACAGCGAATTGTTCTACGAAGAAAGGATTAAATTATCACTACCAGTAACGAAGAACATATCAATAGATGCAACACTGGAGGATTTAAGCCTAAGCAAAATAGTACTGCATCTTCAGGAGAATAAAGCTAAAATATTCCAAGTCAAGGAATCTACGATTAACCTTCGATTCCTAACCTACGCATCAAGTATCATCCTGGTCATCTTTATACTGTATGCTTTAGCAGTAAAGAAGAACATTACTTACCTGCCCAACTCTGTTACCTCAGTCAACTACGTTCCGTCTATTCCTTCGTTATGGCCGTCACTTCATTCAAGGGGGGGAGGAGTTACCACATCTACATCTACTTCCCCACCCCCTAAACCTCCACGCCAGAACCATTAGTTCGTTGTCCCGCATCTGACCACATCAGCAGTCTACATCTACTTCCCCTTCCCCTAAAAGCCTCCACACAGAGCCGCTAGTTCGTTGTCCTCTCATGTTGCAACAGTGTAGGCGGAAACAGCTCAGCAAAACGGAGGCATTCCCCAAATCCGCTGGGTCAGCAGATTCGCGACCACATAGCCAAAACATAAAACATTATTCTTCTTTGTAATAAGTCAGTCTTAAGCGACACTCCAAAAGAGTTGGATCGAAATAAAACCACAAAACCTTAAATTGGAAATACTTTTTAATTTAACTTGGGAAGAAACAGTAGAGACAAAAGGGGATCAAAGGACCACTGAAGGAAGACTGGAAGGCTTCATCTGTTAATTCGCTCAATCAAAGATCCTGCGAACTATCACTGGGGCACCATGGTATATTCGAAACCAAAACATCCACAGGGACCTCGGCATTTTCGCAGTAAAAGATGAAATAGACAAGCAAAAAGCGTTCTACAATGAAAAACTCTTTGTCCACCCAAATCCCCTCGCAAGGGTCTTGACTCGGGTTTCCAACCGATCCCGCCTGCAACGTACCGACCTTCCAACCCAGCCATAAAAAAAACAAAAATTGTTCGCGACCTCCGTTCCCACACGTTATGCGGTGTTCCCCTCGGTCGGATGGGAGGGTGGTTGCGTCTACTTGGGTCCACGTTAACAAGCCTGAGCTTGGTGTCGCTGGATCACTTGATCGTACTGTCGTTTGTATCACTAACAGAGTTACATTGCTGAAATGTATTACAGTGAAATATGCTTTTACAGCTGGTACGAGTGTCGCTATATATATTTCTGGCCTAATAATGAAAATACGAATATTTATCAACGAAACTGGTTTTACTGTTTTTCAAAATATTCTTCATCAAGATTTATACACTTTTGCATCGCTTTCAACATTCCCTTTGAGGAGATCTCTTAGGAGAGATTGGTAGACCTGTCAAAGACCACTGCCTGGTCACGTCAAATACGAGTACTTCAATGGCTGGGCACAATTAATTCTAATGGTCAAACAAAACTTAAAGCCTTTGCTATATTCTACGTGACACTTTTAAATTCAATCCCAAAATATATTTAAATGAGAGAGAACTGGATCAGTCACCGACCTCTTGTTCGCAAGTAATATTCTCCTTCACTCCGCAAAGTAAGAAATATGCGAGCTGTAATCCTGCAGCGACCATGCGGCAATCTTCTCTGCATACTTATTCACGTAGCAAAAGTCAAGTGTAAATTACGGCCTAATCGCATAAGTCAAATTTGAAATACTAAATGTTGACTTTGAAATTGCAGCTCGGTATGCTATTTATTTATTTGATTGCAATTGTTGCCTATGGTTCTGCCATAAGTTTATTAGCCACATTTATGCAGTACACTTAAATGCCAATTATTAGATATACAATGCAAAATACTATTTCAACCGACTCAAACGGAAGACCACTTGAAACGAGTTTTACGAATCCCGCAAATATTTTTTCATTCCTTTGCCAAGCTTTTAAAGTCTCTAATGCAGCCAATGGCTTGCTAACTAAATGCGTTATAATAATAATAGTAAGGGAGTCTCCCAGCTGAGAATGGGCTAGGCCCTGCGACCATAGTGATCTTTTGTGCCCTTAAGTCTCTTCTTAACTGAACAAAAGCTGCTCTGCTTCCCTAATGAAGCAGAGTAAATCTTTCGCCGAGGAACACACAATATGCTCGGGACCTGCGGTATCCACATTCAGATGTTTCCTCCAAGTCCATACCAAAGCTGGAGAGTCGCATAGAATATGTCTGGTTGTCTCATCATCTTCTTTGCAGGGTCTACACTGAGATTCAGAAGACAGATACATTTTAGTGACGTGATAGTTCACCGTGTGATGGCCACTAAGATAGCCAACGACCACCCTTATGGTGAGTAAACTAATTCTTCGGTCGACCACGGAATTGCTAAGCTCCGTGGCTTGCCGTATCCCCGGTTGGACAGACCAGTAGCGAGCAGTCAACTTAACAGACCAGGTTTTCAAAATAGACGAAATGGTTGACTACGCCACAGAAGGGCTCAGGGCCGCATAAAGGGGTTGACGAGCCGGCCCTCGCTAGTTCGTCATTGCCCTGGATAAGAGAGTGTCCAGGTATCTTTAGAAGGGTGACGTTGTTAACTAGAGACAATCTTTGGAGGCAGTTCCAGCAATCGGCGATAAATCAAGAGCTTACTCTTTTAGAAGAGAGGGGTAAGATGGCCATTCGACTGTCAGAGAAGATGTAGATGTAGATGTTCTAATCTCATTTTCAAGGATTAGACGTCAGCAGAACTCGATGGCATGAACTTCAAATTGGAAGACTGTGGGCCATTTGTCCATAGCAACTGAGGTTTTGAAATTGGGTCCAAAGATCCCAGCTCCAACCCCCTGATCAGTTTTTAACCCTACGTTACTCCAGTGAATACCATGGGGGTCGCTGATTGGGATTGCCAGTGTCCCACTCCCAGTCAAAGAAAAGTTCCTTAGTCATAGTATCTGATCTAGTGAAGATATCTATGCCAGGAATGTCTTTGATTAGACTAGCATGCACTGATTCGGTAGGTTTAAGCCCAGATTGGAGCTAGATTCTAAGAAGGCTCATAGCTGCGATTTCTTTAATTTGGGTATTCAGCGGAGTCCAATTCAGTATCGATTCCATTGCTGCGGTGGGACAGGTACGAAGTGCACCTGTCAGTGAGAGGCACAGCAGCGTGTGCAATTTATTGCATATGGTGATGGCAATGACCTGCGTAACATTTGGCCACCACACAATAGCAGCGTAGGATTTAAAACCAACCTAACCTCTACCAAAGAATCTCCTTCAGGCCCACATGGCATGGGTTGCCTTAATGAGGGTGTTGCTGAGGTGGGAGCTCCAATTTAGTCTTTTATCGAGGGTTACTCCTAGATATTTGACCTGGTTGGACAGCCCCACAGGGGAGCCGCTAATATATAAATAACCAATGTGAACGGAGTAACGCCTAGTGAAGAGAACTATACTAACTTTTTGTGGATTGATATTGTCTAATTTGGCCAACACTCTATGGAGTCTCGCAACGATTCTATGCTACCACAGTAGCTGAGCCATGAATCGCATTTACCTCGTCTAATGCTTTTGTTGTAGTTGGTGAGAGCGTCCCTATAGACGTCCCAACTAACACGGTTAGATTTAGCCTTATTAAATAGGCTTAATCCTCTCTCTAAGTACAACCAGTTCCTCATTCTACCACGGAATTTTACGGTTGACCTTTAGGTACTTCCGGGCTGAGCTGTCCTTGAAAGATGAGATAAGTACATCTTGGAGTAGATAGGCAGCGAGTTCTATCTCAATGATAGACTTAAGATGGCTAACCAATAAGTCTGCTTTGAAAAGCTCCCAATTCGTCTTTTTGGGTCAGAAGGAGTTTTGGCGAATCTCGACTTGGCCAGGAAGTTCAATCCTGATGGGCTCATGGTCCGACGAGGTGGCTTCGTCTGTAACCCGCTAGTTGACAAGCGAACTCGCTATCGAGTTGCTGATTAGGGTGAGATCTAAAAACTCTTCCCTAATAGCATTAGTAAAAGTGGGTTTACACCCTATGTTAACTACATCTAATTGACAGCACAATAAGTAGTCTAAGAGGAACTCACCACGTTTGTTAATGTCGCTGCTCCCCCAGATCATGTGATGTGCATTAGTATCACAGCCGATCACGAGCGGCTTGTTGTTGCGACGATATAAATCAACCAGTCGCTGGACCTCTGCTGGGGGTACTTCATCCAAGTCACCCGGGAAGTATACAGAGTCGATCATAACTTCCCGGACGCCGTCCGTAGTGGCTATCTCAATAGCCATTGCCACCAGGTCTCTGAGGATGAAGTTGGTTAGTGGGAAATGTATTACACTGTTATCTAAAAGTATAGCAGTTCGAGGGGCACCTCCCATACGGTCATATAAAAACTTACATTATCGACATGATAGTCCTCGTATATGGCCACCGATCAACCATGGTTCCTGGACGAGAGTCGGTTTGATTTTATTTGGAAATAGGTTTGAACATGTATTGATTGAATGTTGTTTCTATTAGAGCCTGTATCAATTAATATCTTTAGTATTTCTCCACTCCTCACCTTACATTCAAAGTATGGCAGTGTGGCAGTGGAGTATATTACTCTAAAAAATTGAAGTAGGTATAGCCATTTTGTATTTCTGTGTATTCAGTGCGTGTTTCTTCGTAGTCCCCTTGTTCTTCTTGTTCAGCCAATCGTAATCGGCCACTGTGGATGCCTCTTGCTTCGACTCTGCTTGTTGTTCTAATTTCTTTGCCTTTTAGCCTTTTAGCCTTTTATCTCTGATAGGTATTGGAGGCAAAATTGATCGAACAATAAAATTCGACTTAATTATATTTTTTGTTCAATTTCTAGAATCTTAAACTTATTTAAACCCGTGAATGATTTTCTTCTTAATAGATTTTAATTTTGGTTTTGCATAAGTCGTAATTGATAAGTGCAGATTTTAATTTCAAGTTTTATTTAATTATACCCGCCTACCCAAAGGGTAGAAGGGTATTATTGCTTTGTGCCGACCGAAAATGTATGTAACAGGCAGAAGGAAGCATCTCCGACCTCATAAAGTATATATATTCTTGATCAGCGTCAACAGCCGAGACGATATAGCCATGTCCGTCTGTCCGTCCGTCCGTCTGTCCGTCTGTCTGTCCGTATGAACACCTAGATCTCAGAGACTATAAGAGATAGAGCAACACATTTTTTGGGACAGTGTGTCTTATTGCTGCACGCAGATTAAGTTTGTTTTAAATTTTCGCCACGCCCCCTTCCGCCCCCATAAATCGAATAAAACCGAATTGCAAGCGTCGTTTTAAACCTACAACGTTCAATTTTGGTACGCACAATACTAATCACCATCTTAATGATCTCTGCGAATTTGGTTACAATCGGATAAAAAACACAGATGTTATTAAGATATTACTTTTATAAGGCGTTACCACGTGCAACTGCTAGTGATGCCTAGTTAGTTGCTATGACACTCAGCGACATAATAATGGTGTTCAATAAACCAACTAAAGTGCCGCCAAGCTAATAATTTCGAACAAAGAAAATGTTGATATATTATTTTGGTATTTTTTAGTATATTTTTTTGTAGTATTTTTTCAGTATACTTTGAAAAATATAATATTTGGATGGTAAAATTGGGTGGCGGGTATCTCACAGTCGAGCAAACTCGACTATGGCTTTCTTACTTGTTTTAACTCGTTCTACTCCATTCCAAAATATAGTAAACCAAGCCGCTGGAAGGCAACCATCCTGAAATACATTGGGCTCCAGAACACCAGCAGCTTCTCCACGACTCAGCTCGCAATGTTGGTTGACGAGGAGTCGTACAGGACTCTGACGGAGTGCCAAGGGAGGGTGAAATTCTGCTTTGGCAGGGTCAAATTGATCCTTAAGAATTCAGCTCCCAAAGCCTCCTCCGCCATCCCTACTCCATCCTCACCCTCACTCGTTCCATCTCCTACCAGTGCCCCTCCGGCAACGGCGCCAGTGGTTCCCTCGGAGATGTCAGAAGTGGCTAACCCTGTGGCCTCCACCAGCGTTGCGGCCGGATCGGTACCCAAGGTTCCTTCCCCTACCCCACCGGCCATCATTGTCACGGCCCCGAAGGGCCCAACTAGACGTGTGACATGTGGTCACATCCGACAACCGTCAGAGGTGCCTCAGTCAGGCCCACTGCCAGCACCTCAGGAAACAACCCACTCGCAAGGGCACCTCACGTGAGCGGGGTCGCAAGGCGACCTCCCTCGAGTGGCTCATCCCAGCCGCCGAAGGGCATTCGTGGTAACGACTCTCGGGGGGCAAGGCAAGTGGCCTTGTCACGACCGCCATCAGGAGGGAGAATGAGCAGACTTAAAGTGCTCCAGGTGAACCTGCACCTCGCTAGAGGAGCGTCGGCCACACTGTGCAGGGTCGTCTGTGATAATGAAATCAACCTGGCTCTCGTCCAAGAACCATGGTTGATCGGTGGCCAAATACTTGGACTATCATGCGGATCATGTAAGTTGTTATATGACCGTAAGGGAGGTACCCCTCGCACTGCTATCCTTTTAGATAACATTTCCCTTTAACCAACTTCATCCTTAAAGACCTGGTGGCAACGCAAACAAAGAAGACCCTTTAAAGAAAATATGTGGCAACTGTCGAGGAAACCATACGGCAAACTACAGAGGCTGTGTGGTGTATAAGGAGTTGAAGAGTCGCATGCAACAAGCGACAGCTACGCGTCAACAAAATACGCAAAATGCGTATTATAACTAAAAGAGTACGCCAGACGTATAATTCGCTAAGGCAGCCTGATCATCATTCGGTTCGCTAAATACCACTAAGGGCTTCTCCTACGCCGAAGTAATACGAACAGGCATGGAAAATCCACTTCAGCCACACTCAGAAAACACTCAGCAGGTCCCGATGCAGTCGCAAAGCAATTTGGAAACTATGATGTATACCATGCAATAAAGTATGATGGAACTCATGTCATTTATGAAAACAACTATGCAAACCCTTGTTCGGAATCAGAACATGGTGATTCAGTTGCTTGTAGCTCAACAGTCCAAATAATAAATGTCTAACCTTCGTATATATGGAATGCCAACGGCATTCACGGCATAAACTGGAAATAACGCAATTCCTAAATGTAAATCAAATCGACGCCATGCTGCTGGTTGAAACGCACCTCATAGGGAGATATAACTTCCATAAAAGAGGTTATACCTTCTACCGCACAGATCATCCGGATGGCAAAGCCCACGGCGGAACCGGCAACTTAATCAGAGAACGCATCAAACACCATTTTCACCAAATTTTTGCAACAAATTACCTGCAAGCCACTTCCATAAAAAATGCAGTCAGGAAACGGCAACCTTTGCATTGCCGCTGTATAATGCCCACCTCGATTTACTATCTCTGATGGTCAATTCATGGACTTCTACAACACACTGGAGGATTGCTTCATAGCTGCAGGAGACTACAATGCCAAACACACGCACTGGGGATCACGCCCGAGGGAAGGCTACTGAATAACGCACTTATAAAAGTGAGCAATAAATTGGACTACGTCTCTCCTGGTAGCCCCACATATTAACCTGCAGACCCCAGAAAGATCCCAGATCTAATTGATTTCGCGGTGACAAAAAACATCCCACGCGATGTAATAAGCGCCATGGCTCTGCCGGATCTCTCATCCGACCACTCGCCTTTGTTGATAACCCTTCTTCAAAGCCCAGAAATTACGGACCACCCCTATTGGCTGACGTCGCACAACACTAACTGGATGAAATATAGAAAGTATGTGAGTTCCCATATTGAGCTAACTCCTCAACTAAATATCGAATCGGACATCGACTACTCTACCGCCGCTCTGGAAGAGGTACTCGTCACAGCAGCCAGGATCTCAACACCAAAACGGAAGGATGTGAAAATTAAAACGTTCAAAACCAGCCTGCAAATTGAACAGCTGGTTCGGGAAAAAGGCGTCTGCGACGGGCGTGGCAAACCAGCACGTCACCATGCTCAAACCAACGTCTTACTGAAGCCACCCGCCAACTAAGGCGGGCTCTGAAGAAAGATGCTGAAAATGCATAACTAAAATATATTGAAAAACTCTCGACAACTAGTACAAAGCATCCCTTGTGGAGGGCTCACCCAAATCTAAGCTTTCCGAATGAAACGTCACCCCGATAAGAAATTCTTCAGGTTGCTGGGCCCGCAGACACAAAGACAAAGCCGAAATATTTGCCTTACATCTCAGAGGCGTCTTCCAGCCGAACCCCGCAGCAAATGCTTAAGTTCTTCCGCAAATTCACTCCGAAACGGAATCTACGCCAACCTAATTTCGGCCGAACAAGATTACAAAAGTCATTAGGGAGCTAAACCAAAAAAGGCTCCAGGCGGTGACCTAATAACTACAAAAATGAAAATGGAATTTCCGTACTGTGCTGTTGAGGTCATCTGCAAACTCTTCAATGGTATCATAAGTCTCGGCTACTACCCAAGCAAATGGAAAAAATCAATTATAATAATGATACCGAAGCCTGGAAAAGATCACACGATACTGTCATCTTACAGACCAATAAGTTTATTATCATGGCTGTCCAAACTATTCGAAAAATTCCATGTAACGCGCATAATACCATATATGGAAGCTCACAACATTATTCCAGCCCATCAATTAGGCTTCAAGAAAAACACGGAACTATCGAGCAAGTTAACAGAATAACATCAGAGCACAGCCTTCGAGCTTAGAGAATACTGCAGCGCGATATTCCTCGATGTATCTCAAGCATTTGACCGCGTCTGGCTCAAAGATCTTATTCATAAAATTAAAACACACTTGCCTGGGTACACTCATAAACTCCTTAAATCTTACCTCTACAACAGAGCCTTCGCAGAGAGGTGCAACACAACAATATCCGACAACTACACTATCGGAGCTGGAGTCCCACAAGGCAGCGCACTTGGGCCAACTCTATTCGTCCACTACACAGCGGACATTCCCACAAGTGATCGACTACATCCACCTTTGCTGACGACACTGCGATCCTTAGCCGCTCCAGATGCCCAGTCCGTGCAACAACCCAATTTGCCAAACATCTCATGGTAGTCGAGAAGTGGCTATCTGACTGGCGTATCAAAATAAACGAACAAAAGTGTAAACACATAACGTTTACTTTTAACAGACAAACTTGCCCTCCACTCTCCCTAAATAGCACGCAAATCCCCCAAGTCAACGAAGTAACGTATCTCGGCATCCATCTCGACAGACGTCTAACATGGCGTAGACATATCGAATGCAAGAAATTACACCTAAAGCTGAAAGCCAGCAGCCTCCACTGGATTATAAACGCCCGATCGCCCTTGTGCCTGGACTCCACTCTTAAGCCAATCTGGACGTATGGCTCCCAGCTTTGGGGGAACGCGAGCAGAACCAACATTGACATCATACAGCGCTCTCAATCAAAGATCCTGCGAACTATCACTGGGGCACCATGGTATATTCGAAACCAAAACATCCACAGGGACCTCGGCATTTTCGCAGTAAAAGATGAAATAGACAAGCAAAAATCGTCCTATAATGAAAAACTCTCTGTCCACCCAAATCCCCTCGCAAGGGTCTTGACTCGGGTTTCCAACTGATCCCGCCTGCAACGTACCGACCTTCCAACCCAGCCATAAAAAAAACAAAAATTGTTCGCGACCTCCGTTCCCACACGTTATGCGGTGTTCCCCTCGGTCGGATGGGAGGGTGGTTGCGTCTACTTGGGTCCACGTTAACAAGCCTGAGCTTGGTGTCGCTGGATCACTTGATCGTACTGTCGTTTGTATCACTAACAGAGTTACATTGCTGAAATGTATTACAGTGAAATATGCTTTTACAGCTGGTACGAGTGTCGCTATATATATTTCTGGCCTAATAATGAAAATACGAATATTTATCAACGAAACTGGTTTTACTGTTTTTCAAAATATTCTTCATCAAGATTTATACACTTTTGCATCGCTTTCAACATTCCCTTTGAGGAGATCTCTTAGAAGAGATTGGTAGACCTGTCAAAGACCACTGCCTGGTCACGTCAAATACGAGTACTTCAATGGCTGGGCACAATTAATTCTAATGGTCAAACAAAACTTAAAGCCTTTGCTATATTGTACGTGACACTTTTAAATTCAATCCCAAAATATATTTAAATGAGAGAGAACTGGATCAGTCACCGACCTCTTGTTCGCAAGTAATATTCTCCTTCACTCCGCAAAGTAAGAAATATGCGAGCTGTAATCCTGCAGCGACCATGCGGCAATCTTCTCTGCATACTTATTCACGTAGCAAAAGTCAAGTGTAAATTACGGCCTAATCGCATAAGTCAAATTTGAAATACTAAATGTTGACTTTGAAATTGCAGCTCGGTATGCTATTTATTTATTTGATTGCAATTGTTGCCTATGGTTCTGCCATAAGTTTATTAGCCACATTTATGCAGTACACTTAAATGCCAATTATTAGATATACAATGCAAAATACTATTTCAACCGACTCAAACGGAAGACCACTTGAAACGAGTTTTACGAATCCCGCAAATATTTTTTCATTCCTTTGCCAAGCTTTTAAAGTCTCTAATGCAGCCAATGGCTTGCTAAATAAATACGTTATAATAATAATAATAAGGGAGTCTCCCAGCTGAGAATGGGCTAGGCCCTGCGACCATAGTGATCTTTTGTGCCCTTAAGTCTCTTCTTAACTGAACAAAAGCTGCTCTGCTTCCCTAATGAAGCAGAGTAAATCTTTCGCCGAGGAACACACAATATGCTCGGGACCTGCGGTATCCACATTCAGATGTTTCCTCCAAGTCCATACCAATGCTGGAGAGTCGCATAGAATATGTCTGGTTGTCTCATCATCTTCTTTGCAGGGTCTACACTGAGATTCAGAAGACAGATACATTTTAGTGACGTGATAGTTCACCGTGTGATGGCCACTAAGATAGCCAACGACCACCCTTATGGTGAGTAAACTAATTCTTCGGTCGACCACGGAATTGCTAAGCTCCGTGGCTTGCCGTATCCCCGGTTGGACAGACCAGTAGCGAGCAGTCAACTTAACAGACCAGGTTTTCAAAATAGACGAAATGGTTGACTACGCCACAGAAGGGCTCAGGGCCGCATAAAGGGGTTGACGAGCCGGCCCTCGCTAGTTCGTCATTGCCCTGGATAAGAGAGTGTCCAGGTATCTTTAGAAGGGTGACGTTGTTAACTAGAGACAATCTTTGGAGGCAGTTCCAGCAATCGGCGATAAATCAAGAGCTTACTCTTTTAGAACAGAGGGGTAAGATGGCCATTCGACTGTCAGAGAAGATGTAGATGTAGATGTTCTAATCTCATTTTCAAGGATTAGACGGCAGCAGAACTCGATGGCATGAACTTCAAATTGGAAGACTGTGGGCCATTTGTCCATAGCAACTGAGGTTTTGAAATTGGGTCCAAAGATCCCAGCTCCAACCCCCTGATCAGTTTTTAACCCTACGTTACTCCAGTGAATACCATGGGGGTCGCTGATTGGGATTGCCAGTGTCCCACTCCCAGTCAAAGAAAAGTTCCTTAGTCATAGTATCTGATCTAGTGAAGATATCTATGCCAGGAATGTCTTTGATTAGACTAGCATGCACTGATTCGGTAGGTTTAAGCCCAGATTGGAGCTAGATTCTAAGAAGGCTCATAGCTGCGATTTCTTTAATTTGGGTATTCAGCGGAGTCCAATTCAGTATCGATTCCATTGCTGCGGTGGGACAGGTACGAAGTGCACCTGTCAGTGAGAGGCACAGCAGCGTGTGCAATTTATTGCATATGGTGATGGCAATGACCTGCGTAACATTTGGCCACCACACAATAGCAGCGTAGGATTTAAAACCTACCTAACCTCTACCAAAGAATCTCCTTCAGGCCCACATGGCATGGGTTGCCTTAATGAGGGTGTTGCTGAGGTGGGAGCTCCAATTTAGTCTTTTATCGGGGGTTACTCCTAGATATTTGACCTGGTTGGACAGCCCCACAGGGGAGCCGCTAATATATAAATAACCAATGTGAACGGAGTAACGCCTAGTGAAGAGAACTATAATAGCTTTTGTGGATTGATATTGTCTAATTTGGCCAACACTCTATGGAGTCTCGCAACGATTCTATGCTACCACAGTAGCTGAGCCATGAATCGCATTTACCTCGTCTAATGCTTTTGTTGTAGTTGGTGAGAGCGTCCCTATAGACGTCCCAACTAACACGGTTAGATTTAGCCTTATTAAATAGGCTTAATCCTCTCTCTAAGTACAACCAGTTCCTCATTCTACCACGGAATTTTACGGTTGACCTTTAGGTACTTCCGGGCTGAGCTGTCCTTGAAAGATGAGATAAGTACATCTTGGAGTAGATAGGCAGCGAGTTCTATCTCAATGATAGACTTAAGATGGCTAACCAATAAGTCTGCTTTGAAAAGCTCCCAATTCGTCTTTTTGGGTCAGAAGGAGTTTTGGCGAATCTCGACTTGGCCAGGAAGTTCAATCCTGATGGGCTCATGGTCCGACGAGGTGGCTTCGTCTGTAACCCGCTAGTTGACAAGCGAACTCGCTATCGAGTTGCTGATTAGGGTGAGATCTAAAAACTCTTCCCTAATAGAATTAGTAAAAGTGGGTTTACACCCTATGTTAACTACATCTAATTGACAGCACAATAAGTAGTCTAAGAGGAACTCACCACGTTTGTTAATGTCGCTGCTCCCCCAGATCATGTGATGTGCATTAGTATCACAGCCGATCACGAGCGGCTTGTTGTTGCGACGACATAAATCAACCAGTCGCTGGACCTCTGCTGGGGGTACTTCATCCAAGTCACCCGGGAAGTATACAGAGTCGATCATAACTTCCCGGACGCCGTCCGTAGTGGCTATCTCAATAGCCATTGCCACCAGGTCTCTGAGGATGAAGTTGGTTAGTGGGAAATGTATTACACTGTTATCTAAAAGTATAGCAGTTCGAGGGGCACCTCCCATACGGTCATATAAAAACTTACATTATCGACATGATAGTCCTCGTATATGGCCACCGATCAACCATGGTTCCTGGACGAGAGTCGGTTTAATTTTATTTGGAAATAGGTTTGAACATGTATTGATTGAATGTTGTTTCTATTAGAGCCTGTACCAATTAATATCTTTAGTATTTCTCCACTCCTCACCTTACATTCAAAGTATGGCAGTGTGGCAGTGGAGTATATTACTCTAAAAAATTGAAGCAGGTATAGCCATTTTGTATTTCTGTGTATTCAGTGAGTGTTTCTTCGTAGTCCCCTTGTTCTTCTTGTTCAGCCAATCGTAATCGGCCACTGTGGATGCCTCTTGCTTCGACTCTGCTTGTTGTTCTAATTTCTTTGCCTTTTAGCCTTTTAGCCTTTTATCTCTGATAGGTATTGGAGGCAAAATTGATCGAACAATAAAATTCGACTTAATTATATTTTTTGTTCAATTTCTAGAATCTTAAACTTATTTAAACCCGTGAATGATTTTCTTCTTAATAGATTTTAATTTTGGTTTTGCATAAGTCGTAATTGATAAGTGCAGATTTTAATTTCAAGTTTTATTTAATTATACCCGCCTACCCAAAGGGTAGAAGGGTATTATTGCTTTGTCCCGACCGAAAATGATATATAACAGGCAGAAGGAAGCATCTCTGACCTCATAAAGTATATATATTCTTGATCAGCGTCAACAGCCGAGACGATATAGCCATGTCCGTCTGTCCGTCCGTCCGTCTGTCCGTCTGTCTGTCCGTATGTACACCTAGATCTCAGAGACTATAAGAGATAGAGCAACACATTTTTTGGGACAGTGTGTCTTATTGCTGCACGCAGATCAAGTTTGTTTTAAATTTTCGCCACGCCCCCTTCCGCCCCCATAAATCGAATAAAACCGAATTGCAAGCGTCGTTTTAAACCTACAACGTTCAATTTTGGTACGCACAATACTAATCACCATCTTAATGATCTCTGCGAATTTGGTTACAATCGGATAAAAAACACAGATGTTATTAGGATATTACTTTTATAAGGCGTTACCACGTGCAACTGCTAGTGATGCCTAGTTAGTTGCTATGACACTCAGCGACATAATAATGGTGTTCAATAAACCAACTAAAGTGCCGCCAAGCTAATAATTTCGAACAAAGAAAATGTTGATATATTATTTTGGTATTTTTTAGTATATTTTTTTGTAGTATTTTTTCAGTATACTTTGAAAAATATAATATTTGGATGGTAAAATTGGGTGGCGGGTATCTCACAGTCGAGCAAACTCGACTATGGCTTTCTTACTTGTTTTAACTCGTTCTACTCCATTCCAAAATATAGTAAACCAAGCCGCTGGAAGGCAACCATCCTGAAATACATTGGGCTCCAGAACACCAGCAGCTTCTCCACGACTCAGCTCGCAATGTTGGTTGACGAGGAGTCGTACAGGACTCTGACGGAGTGCCAAGGGAGGGTGAAATTCTGCTTTGGCAGGGTCAAATTGATCCTTAAGAATTCAGCTCCCAAAGCCTCCTCCGCCATCCCTACTCCATCCTCACCCTCACTCGTTCCATCTCCTACCAGTGCCCCTCCGGCAACGGCGCCAGTGGTTCCCTCGGAGATGTCAGAAGTGGCTGACCCTGTGGCCTCCACCAGCGTTGCGGCCGGATCGGTACCCAAGGTTCCTTCCCCTACCCCACCGGCCATCATTGTCACGGCCCCGAAGGGCCCAACTAGACGTGTGACATGTGGTCACATCCGACAACCGTCAGAGGTGCCTCAGTCAGGCCCACTGCCAGCACCTCAGGAAACAACCCACTCGCAAGGGCACCTCACGTGAGCGGGGTCGCAAGGCGACCTCCCTCGAGTGGCTCATCCCAGCCGCCGAAGGGCATTCGTGGTAACGACTCTCGGGGGGGCAAGGCAAGTGGCCTTGTCACGACCGCCATCAGGAGGGAGAATGAGCAGACTTAAAGTGCTCCAGGTGAACCTGCACCTCGCTAGAGGAGCGTCGGCCACACTGTGCAGGGTCGTCTGTGATAATGAAATCAACCTGGCTCTCGTCCAAGAACCATGGTTGATCGGTGGCCAAATACTTGGACTATCATGCGGATCATGTAAGTTGTTATATGACCGTAAGGGAGGTACCCCTCGCACTGCTATCCTTTTAGATAACATTTCCCTTTAACCAACTTCATCCTTAAAGACCTGGTGGCAACGCAAACAAAGAAGACCCTTTAAAGAAAATATGTGGCAACTGTCGAGGAAACCATACGGCAAACTACAGAGGCTGTGTGGTGTATAAGGAGTTGAAGAGTCGCATGCAACAAGCGACAGCTACGCGTCAACAAAATACGCAAAATGCGTATTATAACTAAAAGAGTACGCCAGACGTATAATTCGCTAAGGCAGCCTGATCATCATTCGGTTCGCTAAATACCACTAAGGGCTTCTCCTACGCCGAAGTAATACGAACAGGCATGGAAAATCCACTTCAGCCACACTCAGAAAACACTCAGCAGGTCCCGATGCAGTCGCAAAGCAATTTGGAAACTATGATGTATACCATGCAATAAAGTATGATGGAACTCATGTCATTTATGAAAACAACTATGCAAACCCTTGTTCGGAATCAGAACATGGTGATTCAGTTGCTTGTAGCTCAACAGTCCAAATAATAAATGTCTAACCTTCGTATATATGGAATGCCAACGGCATTCACGGCATAAACTGGAAATAACGCAATTCCTAAATGTAAATCAAATCGACGCCATGCTGCTGGTTGAAACGCACCTCATAGGGAGATATAACTTCCATAAAAGAGGTTATACCTTCTACCGCACAGATCATCCGGATGGCAAAGCCCACGGCGGAACCGGCAACTTAATCAGAGAACGCATCAAACACCATTTTCACCAAATTTTTGCAACAAATTACCTGCAAGCCACTTCCATAAAAATGCAGTCAGGAAACGGCAACCTTTGCATTGCCGCTGTATAATGCCCACCTCGATTTACTATCTCTGATGGTCAATTCATGGACTTCTACAACACACTGGAGGATTGCTTCATAGCTGCAGGAGACTACAATGCCAAACACACGCACTGGGGATCACGCCCGAGGGAAGGCTACTGAATAACGCACTTATAAAAGTGAGCAATAAATTGGACTACGTCTCTCCTGGTAGCCCCACATATTAACCTGCAGACCCCAGAAAGATCCCAGATCTAATTGATTTCGCGGTGACAAAAAACATCCCACGCGATGTAATAAGCGCCATGGCTCTGCCGGATCTCTCATCCGACCACTCGCCTTTGTTGATAACCCTTCTTCAAAGCCCAGAAATTACGGACCACCCCTATTGGCTGACGTCGCACAACACTAACTGGATGAAATATAGAAAGTATGTGAGTTCCCATATTGAGCTAACTCCTCAACTAAATATCGAATCGGACATCGACTACTCTACCGCCGCTCTGGAAGAGGTACTCGTCACAGCAGCCAGGATCTCAACACCAAAACGGAAGGATGTGAAAATTAAAACGTTCAAAACCAGCCTGCAAATTGAACAGCTGGTTCGGGAAAAAAGGCGTCTGCGACGGGCGTGGCAAACCAGCACGTCACCATGCTCAAACCAACGTCTTACTGAAGCCACCCGCCAACTAAGGCGGGCTCTGAAGAAAGATGCTGAAAATGCACAACTAAAATATATTGAAAAACTCTCGACAACTAGTACAAAGCATCCCTTGTGGAGGGCTCACCCAAATCTAAGCTTTCCGAATGAAACGTCACCCCGATAAGAAATTATTCAGGTTGCTGGGCCCGCAGACACAAAGACAAAGCCGAAATATTTGCCTTACATCTCAGAGGCGTCTTCCAGCCGAACCCCGCAGCAAATGCTTAAGTTCTTCCGCAAATTCACTCCGAAACGGAATCTACGCCAACCTAATTTCGGCCGAACAAGATTACAAAAGTCATTAGGGAGCTAAACCAAAAAAGGCTCCAGGCGGTGACCTAATAACTACAAAAATGAAAATGGAATTTCCGTACTGTGCTGTTGAGGTCATCTGCAAACTCTTCAATGGTATCATAAGTCTCGGCTACTACCCAAGCAAATGGAAAAAATCAATTATAATAATGATACCGAAGCCTGGAAAAGATCACACGATACTGTCATCTTACAGACCAATAAGTTTATTATCATGCCTGTCCAAACTATTCGAAAAATTCCATGTAACGCGCATAATACCATATATGGAAGCTCACAACATTATTCCAGCCCATCAATTAGGCTTCAAGAAAAACACGGAACTATCGAGCAAGTTAACAGAATAACATCAGAGCACAGCCTTCGAGCTTAGAGAATACTGCAGCGCGATATTCCTCGATGTATCTCAAGCATTTGACCGCGTCTGGCTCAAAGATCTTATTCATAAAATTAAAACACACTTGCCTGGGTACACTCATAAACTCCTTAAATCTTACCTCTACAACAGAGCCTTCGCAGAGAGGTGCAACACAACAATATCCGACAACTACACTATCGGAGCTGGAGTCCCACAAGGCAGCGCACTTGGGCCAACTCTATTCGTCCACTACACAGCGGACATTCCCACAAGTGATCGACTACATCCACCTTTGCTGACGACACTGCGATCCTTAGCCGCTCCAGATGCCCAGTCCGTGCAACAACCCAATTTGCCAAACATCTCATGGTAGTCGAGAAGTGGCTATCTGACTGGCGTATCAAAATAAACGAACAAAAGTGTAAACACATAACGTTTACTTTTAACAGACAAACTTGCCCTCCACTCTCCCTAAATAGCACGCAAATCCCCCAAGTCAACGAAGTAACGTATCTCGGCATCCATCTCGACAGACGTCTAACATGGCGTAGACATATCGAATGCAAGAAACTACACCTAAAGCTAAAAGCCAGCAGCCTCCACTGGATTATAAACGCCCGATCGTCCTTGTGCCTGGACTCCACTCTTAAGCCAATCTGGACGTATGGCTCCCAGCTTTGGGGGAACGCGAGCAGAACCAACATTGACATCATACAGCGCTCTCAATCAAAGATCCTGCGAACTATCACTGGGGCACCATGGTATATTCGAAACCAAAACATCCACAGGGACCTCGGCATTTTCGCAGTAAAAGATGAAATAGACAAGCAAAAATCGTCCTATAATGAAAAACTCTCTGTCCACCCAAATCCCCTCGCAAGGGTCTTGACTCGGGTTTCCAACTGATCCCGCCTGCAACGTACCGACCTTCCAACCCAGCCATAAAAAAAACAAAAATTGTTCGCGACCTCCGTTCCCACACGTTATGCGGTGTTCCCCTCGGTCGGATGGGAGGGTGGTTGCGTCTACTTGGGTCCACGTTAACAAGCCTGAGCTTGGTGTCGCTGGATCACTTGATCGTACTGTCGTTTGTATCACTAACAGAGTTACATTGCTGAAATGTATTACAGTGAAATATGCTTTTACAGCTGGTACGAGTGTCGCTATATATATTTCTGGCCTAATAATGAAAATACGAATATTTATCAACGAAACTGGTTTTACTGTTTTTCAAAATATTCTTCATCAAGATTTATACACTTTTGCATCGCTTTCAACATTCCCTTTGAGGAGATCTCTTAGAAGAGATTGGTAGACCTGTCAAAGACCACTGCCTGGTCACGTCAAATACGAGTACTTCAATGGCTGGGCACAATTAATTCTAATGGTCAAACAAAACTTAAAGCCTTTGCTATATTGTACGTGACACTTTTAAATTCAATCCCAAAATATATTTAAATGAGAGAGAACTGGATCAGTCACCGACCTCTTGTTCGCAAGTAATATTCTCCTTCACTCCGCAAAGTAAGAAATATGCGAGCTGTAATCCTGCAGCGACCATGCGGCAATCTTCTCTGCATACTTATTCACGTAGCAAAAGTCAAGTGTAAATTACGGCCTAATCGCATAAGTCAAATTTGAAATACTAAATGTTGACTTTGAAATTGCAGCTCGGTATGCTATTTATTTATTTGATTGCAATTGTTGCCTATGGTTCTGCCATAAGTTTATTAGCCACATTTATGCAGTACACTTAAATGTCAATTATTAGATATACAATGCAAAATACTATTTCAACCGACTCAAACGGAAGACCACTTGAAACGAGTTTTACGAATCCCGCAAATATTTTTTCATTCCTTTGCCAAGCTTTTAAAGTCTCTAATGCAGCCAATGGCTTGCTAAATAAATACGTTATAATAATAGTAATAATAAGGGAGTCTCCCAGCTGAGAATGGGCTAGGCCCTGCGACCATAGTGATCTTTTGTGCCCTTAAGTCTCTTCTTAACTGAACAAAAGCTGCTCTGCTTCCCTAATGAAGCAGAGTAAATCTTTCGCCGAGGAACACACAATATGCTCGGGACCTGCGGTATCCACATTCAGATGTTTCCTCCAAGTCCATACCAATGCTGGAGAGTCGCATAGAATATGTCTGGTTGTCTCATCATCTTCTTTGCAGGGTCTACACTGAGATTCAGAAGACAGATACATTTTAGTGACGTGATAGTTCACCGTGTGATGGCCACTAAGATAGCCAACGACCACCCTTATGGTGAGTAAACTAATTCTTCGGTCGACCACGGAATTGCTAAGCTCCGTGGCTTGCCGTATCCCCGGTTGGACAGACCAGTAGCGAGCAGTCAACTTAACAGACCAGGTTTTCAAAATAGACGAAATGGTTGACTACGCCACAGAAGGGCTCAGGGCCGCATAAAGGGGTTGACGAGCCGGCCCTCGCTAGTTCGTCATTGCCCTGGATAAGAGAGTGTCCAGGTATCTTTAGAAGGGTGACGTTGTTAACTAGAGACAATCTTTGGAGGCAGTTCCAGCAATCGGCGATAAATCAAGAGCTTACTCTTTTAGAACAGAGGGGTAAGATGGCCATTCGACTGTCAGAGAAGATGTAGATGTAGATGTTCTAATCTCATTTTCAAGGATTAGACGGCAGCAGAACTCGATGGCATGAACTTCAAATTGGAAGACTGTGGGCCATTTGTCCATAGCAACTGAGGTTTTGAAATTGGGTCCAAAGATCCCAGCTCCAACCCCCTGATCAGTTTTTAACCCTACGTTACTCCAGTGAATACCATGGGGGTCGCTGATTGGGATTGCCAGTGTCCCACTCCCAGTCAAAGAAAAGTTCCTTAGTCATAGTATCTGATCTAGTGAAGATATCTATGCCAGGAATGTCTTTGATTAGACTAGCATGCACTGATTCGGTAGGTTTAAGCCCAGATTGGAGCTAGATTCTAAGAAGGCTCATAGCTGCGATTTCTTTAATTTGGGTATTCAGCGGAGTCCAATTCAGTATCGATTCCATTGCTGCGGTGGGACAGGTACGAAGTGCACCTGTCAGTGAGAGGCACAGCAGCGTGTGCAATTTATTGCATATGGTGATGGCAATGACCTGCGTAACATTTGGCCACCACACAATAGCAGCGTAGGATTTAAAACCTACCTAACCTCTACCAAAGAATCTCCTTCAGGCCCACATGGCATGGGTTGCCTTAATGAAGGTGTTGCTGAGGTGGGAGCTCCAATTTAGTCTTTTATCGGGGGTTACTCCTAGATATTTGACCTGGTTGGACAGCCCCACAGGGGAGCCGCTAATATATAAATAACCAATGTGAACGGAGTAACGCCTAGTGAAGAGAACTATAATAGCTTTTTGTGGATTGATATTGTCTAATTTGGCCAACACTCTATGGAGTCTCGCAACGATTCTATGCTACCACAGTAGCTGAGCCATGAATCGCATTTACCTCGTCTAATGCTTTTGTTGTAGTTGGTGAGAGCGTCCCTATAGACGTCCCAACTAACACGGTTAGATTTAGCCTTATTAAATAGGCTTAATCCTCTCTCTAAGTACAACCAGTTCCTCATTCTACCACGGAATTTTACGGTTGACCTTTAGGTACTTCCGGGCTGAGCTGTCCTTGAAAGATGAGATAAGTACATCTTGGAGTAGATAGGCAGCGAGTTCTATCTCAATGATAGACTTAAGATGGCTAACCAATAAGTCTGCTTTGAAAAGCTCCCAATTCGTCTTTTTGGGTCAGAAGGAGTTTTGGCGAATCTCGACTTGGCCAGGAAGTTCAATCCTGATGGGCTCATGGTCCGACGAGGTGGCTTCGTCTGTAACCCGCTAGTTGACAAGCGAACTCGCTATCGAGTTGCTGATTAGGGTGAGATCTAAAAACTCTTCCCTAATAGAATTAGTAAAAGTGGGTTTACACCCTATGTTAACTACATCTAATTGACAGCACAATAAGTAGTCTAAGAGGAACTCACCACGTTTGTTAATGTCGCTGCTCCCCCAGATCATGTGATGTGCATTAGTATCACAGCCGATCACGAGCGGCTTGTTGTTGCGACGACATAAATCAACCAGTCGCTGGACCTCTGCTGGGGGTACTTCATCCAAGTCACCCGGGAAGTATACAGAGTCGATCATAACTTCCCGGACGCCGTCCGTAGTGGCTATCTCAATAGCCATTGCCACCAGGTCTCTGAGGATGAAGTTGGTTAGTGGGAAATGTATTACACTGTTATCTAAAAGTATAGCAGTTCGAGGGGCACCTCCCATACGGTCATATAAAAACTTACATTATCGACATGATAGTCCTCGTATATGGCCACCGATCAACCATGGTTCCTGGACGAGAGTCGGTTTAATTTTATTTGGAAATAGGTTTGAACATGTATTGATTGAATGTTGTTTCTATTAGAGCCTGTACCAATTAATATCTTTAGTATTTCTCCACTCCTCACCTTACATTCAAAGTATGGCAGTGTGGCAGTGGAGTATATTACTCTAAAAAATTGAAGCAGGTATAGCCATTTTGTATTTCTGTGTATTCAGTGAGTGTTTCTTCGTAGTCCCCTTGTTCTTCTTGTTCAGCCAATCGTAATCGGCCACTGTGGATGCCTCTTGCTTCGACTCTGCTTGTTGTTCTAATTTCTTTGCCTTTTAGCCTTTTAGCCTTTTATCTCTGATAGGTATTGGAGGCAAAATTGATCGAACAATAAAATTCGACTTAATTATATTTTTTGTTCAATTTCTAGAATCTTAAACTTATTTAAACCCGTGAATGATTTTCTTCTTAATAGATTTTAATTTTGGTTTTGCATAAGTCGTAATTGATAAGTGCAGATTTTAATTTCAAGTTTTATTTAATTATACCCGCCTACCCAAAGGGTAGAAGGGTATTATTGCTTTGTCCCGACCGAAAATGATATATAACAGGCAGAAGGAAGCATCTCTGACCTCATAAAGTATATATATTCTTGATCAGCGTCAACAGCCGAGACGATATAGCCATGTCCGTCTGTCCGTCCGTCCGTCTGTCCGTCTGTCTGTCCGTATGTACACCTAGATCTCAGAGACTATAAGAGATAGAGCAACACATTTTTTGGGACAGTGTGTCTTATTGCTGCACGCAGATCAAGTTTGTTTTAAATTTTCGCCACGCCCCCTTCCGCCCCCATAAATCGAATAAAACCGAATTGCAAGCGTCGTTTTAAACCTACAACGTTCAATTTTGGTACGCACAATACTAATCACCATCTTAATGATCTCTGCGAATTTGGTTACAATCGGATAAAAAACACAGATGTTATTAAGATATTACTTTTATAAGGCGTTACCACGTGCAACTGCTAGTGATGCCTAGTTAGTTGCTATGACACTCAGCGACATAATAATGGTGTTCAATAAACCAACTAAAGTGCCGCCAAGCTAATAATTTCGAACAAAGAAAATGTTGATATATTATTTTGGTATTTTTTAGTATATTTTTTTGTAGTATTTTTTCAGTATACTTTGAAAAATATAATATTTGGATGGTAAAATTGGGTGGCGGGTATCTCACAGTCGAGCAAACTCGACTATGGCTTTCTTACTTGTTTTAACTCGTTCTACTCCATTCCAAAATATAGTAAACCAAGCCGCTGGAAGGCAACCATCCTGAAATACATTGGGCTCCAGAACACCAGCAGCTTCTCCACGACTCAGCTCGCAATGTTGGTTGACGAGGAGTCGTACAGAGCTCTGACGGAGTGCCAAGGGAGGGTGAAATTCCGCTTTGGCAGGGTCAAATTGATCCTTAAGAATTCAGCTCCCAAAGCCTCCTCCGCCATCCCTACTCCATCCTCACCCTCACTCGTTCCATCTCCTACCAGTGCCCCTCCGGCAACGGCGCCAGTGGTTCCCTCGGAGATGTCAGAAGTGGCTGACCCTGTGGCCTCCACCAGCGTTGCGGCCGGATCGGTACCCAAGGTTCCTTCCCCTACCCCACCGGCCATCATTGTCACGGCCCCGAAGGGCCCAACTAGACGTGTGACATGTGGTCACATCCGACAACCGTCAGAGGTGCCTCAGTCAGGCCCACTGCCAGCACCTCAGGAAACAACCCACCCGCAAGGGCACCTCACGTGAGCGGGGTCGCAAGGCGACCTCCCTCGAGTGGCTCATCCCAGCCGCCGAAGGGCATTCGTGGTAACGACTCTCGGGGGGGCAAGGCAAGTGGCCTTGTCACGACCGCCATCAGGAGGGAGAATGAGCAGACTTAAAGTGCTCCAGGTGAACCTGCACCACGCTAGAGGAGCGTCGGCCACACTGTGCAGGGTCGTGTGTGATAATGAAATCAACCTGGCTCTCGTCCAAGAACCATGGTTGATCGGTGGCCAAATACTTGGACTATCACCCTCGCACTGCTATCCTTTTAGATAACATTTCCCTTTAACCAACTTCATCCTTAAAGACCTGGTGGCAACTGCTATTAAAGTGGCCACTGCGGACGGTATCCGGGAAGTGGTGATCACCTTTGCATACTTTTCGGGTAACGTGGACGAAGTATCCACAGCAAAGGCGGCTGGTTCATTTTTGTCGTCGCAACAACAAGCCGCTCGTGATCGGCTGTGATGGTACTGCACATCATACGATCTGGGAGAGCAGCGACATCAACAAACATGGTGAGCCCCTTTTAGACTACATATTGTGTTGTCAATTAGATGTAGCTAACATAGGGTGCAAACCCACTTTTATTAATGCTATTAGGGAAGAGGTTTTAGATCTCACCCTAATCAGCAACTCGATAGCGAGTTCGCTTGTTAACTGGCGGGTTAAAGACGAAGCCACTTTGTCAGACCATCAGCACATCAGGTTTGACCTTCCTGGTTGAAGCGTTCGGCTATGCTGACGACCTGGCTCTAATAGTGACCGGGAACTTTACCAGCACCGTGACAGAGTGGGTGCAATCTGCTCTGAACACGGTAAGTAGATGGTGCGCAGATTATGGTCTTAGCAGGCCTGCAGGAGATTCTTTGGTAGAATCTGGGGTCTTAAATCCTGCACCATCCGGTGGCTTTTTGCCATGATGGTCAGACTGATCGTCACCTATGCTGCTATTGTGTGGTGGCCAAAGGTTACGCAGGTCACTGCCATCAGCAAATGCAATAAATTGCACAGGCTGCTGTGCCTCTCACCGACAGGTGCATTTCGTACCTGTCCCACCGCAGCAATGGAATCGATACTGAATCTGTCTCCGCTGCATATCCAAATTAAAGAAGTCGCTGCTATGAGCCTTCTTAGAATCAAGCTCCAATCAGGGCTTCTAGCTACCAAATCAGGACATGCTAGCCTGATCAAAGACATTGCTGGCATAGATATCTGCACTAGATCAGATACTATGACTAAGGAACTTTGCTTTGGTGCTAAATTTAGAACCCTCATCCCGAACCGGAAGAACTGGGACACTGGCAACCCCATCAGCGACCCCTATGGTATTCACTGGTATACCGCCGGGTCACAAACTGATCAGGGTGTTGGAGCTGGGAGCTTTGGACCCAACTCCAAAACCTCAATTGCTATGGGGAAATGGCCCACAGTCTTCCAATCTGAGGTTCATGCCATCGAGTTATGCTGCTTGAAAATGAGATTAGAGGAGTGAACATTTACATCTTCTCTGACAGTCAAGCCACCATCTTAGCCCTCTCCTCCAAAAGAGTAAGCAAAGATGACGATGAGACACCCAGACATATTCTGTGCAGCTGTCCAGCTTTAGTATGGACTTGGAGAAAACATCTGCACGTGGATACTGCATGTCCTGAGCATATTGTGCGTTCCTCGACGAAAGATCTGCTCTGCTTCATTAGGGAAGCAGAGCATCTTTTGTGTAGCTAGGGAGAGCCTATAGGCACAAAAGACCTCCATGGTCGCAGTGCCTCGCACCTTCTCTGTTGGGACTCCCTTTCACAAATAATAATAATAATAATAATCACCACCATCTTAATGATTGCTGAAAATTTGGTTACATTCGGATGAAAAACACAGAAGTTATTGAAGAATTACATTCATAAGGCGTAATTAGGTGCAGATGCACCTGATTAGTTGCTATGTCACTCAGTGACATAATGACAGTGTTCAATAAACCAATTAAAGTGCCGCCAAGCTAATAATTTCGAACGAAGAAAATTTTGATATATTTTTCTGGTTTTATTTTTTAATATATTTTCTAGTTTAGTGTATGTTTGAGGGTCCCTTAGTTATTATTCGCAAGATTGAGCTTTATTATGCTGCTTTATTATGCTGCTTTTTTTATTTGCAACTCAGTGTTTTTTTTATTTTATGACTTTACGCATATTTTTATACCCGCCTACCCGAAGGGTATAAGGGTATTATAACTTTGTGCTGACCGAAAATGTATGTAACAGGCAGAAGGAAACAACTTCGACCCCTTATAGTATATATATTCTTGATCAGCGTCAAAAACCGAGACGATATAGCCATGTCCGCCTGTCCGTTTGAACACCTAGATCTCAGAGACTATCAGAGATAGAGCAACCAAATTTTCGGGATAGTGTGTCTTATTTTTGCACGCAGATGAAGTTTGTTTTTAATTTTGGCCATGCCTCCTTCCACCCCGTAAAGCAAGAAAAACGAATCCAAGCATCATTTTAAACCTAGAACATTAAATTTTGGCACGCACAATACTAATAATCATCTTAATGATCTCTGAAAGTTGGTTACAATCGGATAAAAAACACACAAGTTATTAAAGAATTACTTTTATAAGGCATAATCAGGTGCAGCTGCACCTGGTTAGTTGCTCTAAGGCCGTAACATAATAATGGTTTTCAATAAACCAACTAAAGTGCCGCCAGGCTAATAATTCCGAACAAAAAAATTGTTGGTATATTATTTTGGTGTATTATTAGTATATTTGTTTTTAGTATTTTATAGCTATAGCTTAGTATTTAATAGCTATCCTGGTACGGCTACTCCTCCTGATGGTCCGGATGTTGTGCTTTTAACTTAGTTGCTCGGGATCCTGTACCTCACACGTGTCAAGGACGTTCTGCAGTCGGACCTTGACGGAATGCGTAGACCGCCTATAGGTTGCCTTAATTAATCTCTGTACCGAAAAGTTACTTGGGACTGATAGAGTCGTAAAGTATCTGTGGTTCAGATTTCCTCTAACAAGTCCCCGCTCGGGCGCCAATTAATAATTTCTTCGTGAAAAAGATTTAAATTCTTTATTTTAGTTCAATTTTAGCACTGACACTGAATACTAAAGTATGCCCCAAGCTAGCTGTAGATGTTAGGAAGCGGTGTCGGCAGAACTTTGACGTCGTTGGCGGCATGATCGGTTCTAGGCACAGAATCGATGTTTTGCTTTGCACTCAATTGAACCGGATCAAGTTGCAATCTCTGCAGTTTCGGCATCGCTGGAATTCGTCACTCCGTAAGTTTATAATATTGTTTGCTCAGATATTTTAAACTCTTGTTTTCCAGTAATACTTTGAAGCATAATTCTTGCAAGCGAAGTATCAAGAGTTCATATTGATGGTTATCGAGTGAAGTAAAGAATGTTTCCGATAATGAAAATAGTATTAATAAAGAAGTATATAATTTATATGAAAAGGGAGATAGTGCAAAAAAAACGAAAACATAAAAGATCTGCACAAGAGTGCGAGAACCAAAAGATGAAAATATTATTAAACAACAGAAATGTAAGCACATACGCAAAGCACATGAAAGAGCAGCATAAGCGAAGACACACACGAACCTGCGCTAACAGAGCAAAGTTAGAGCAGAGCTTGAAAAAGAAGACAAAACGACAAACAACAAATCACACTTATCTAGGAGCAAGTTCAACCTAAACTTCAAATAACACTTGACACAATTTTAGATTCGGTTAACACAAAACAAAATAAAAGTTTACCAATAGCTGTTGCTATTGGTTCAGACAGCAGAATTATCGGCGTAGTTGTCTATCAACATTCCCAGTTTTGAAACAGCAACAATTGGCCAGGCTTGATTTTCTGATTGTGAGAATTACAGTAAAATTCTGTTTTGATACCGTTTTAGTTTCGGTACTCGGTGAAGTTCTTACTGTTGAAGAAATTCAACATGATCAACCTTCTGATGGACCTAATGTGCTACCAGAAAATGCAGATGACCCTATTTCGACTTCCTTTATATATAGTTCTTAAGAACACTACAGCAGGTGGCCCACATATAAAACAAATTTTTGTTTCTAGTCTTGCCAAAATACGTCATCTGATGAAACTAGGAACTTTATTCGGTCTAAAATCCAAGCTTCATTAAAGGTGGAAGAATTTAATTTTTCAAAATGTAAGAGGCCTTTGTACTAAGCTAAATAATCTTTATTTAGATAGTTTATCTTTTCCTTTCCATGTAATGGCCTTTCTGAAACTTATTTAATACTTAATACTGAAATCTTTAATTAAAAATTTTCAGTTTTTTTTTTCAATCGATGCTGTTATCTTATTTAAACGTATAGATTTATGAAGTGATATAGATGTTGAATTTGTAGTTGTCAAACTAACCTCCTCCCTCAGATAACTCTCTGTTAATATCTCATTCTTATTTATTTCTTATTTCTTAATAGTTCTTGGAGATTAAAATATTTTTGGAATTTAGTGGCTTTCGTCATGTAAATCCAATGAATTAAATGATTCGTCAACTCACGTCTTTGTTGATCGCCTTTTTATATAGCATTTTAAAGAATACCAAAATTAAAAAATAACAAGGAGGAACGGCTACCGTCAAGTTTTGACTATACGAGGTCATGGATTCTAAGTGCAAGTGGTGCATAATAATATTTTGTTAATGGCATTGCTTTTATTTAAACAATAGCAAATATGTGTATTGCTTGTTCACATGTATTTTGGGTAAATTGCCAAATATCACTACATACCACCTACCTATACTAAGCACACATTGGTCACAACTAAGCTGCAAGTTTAAAAATAAAAATTAAAATTAAAAAAAAATATAAGATGCTATGAAAAGTGTAAACTTTTAGTACAATAATAAATTAATAGACAAAAAAATAATAAATAAATAAAATAATAGTGCCAACGACAATAATGACACTAACACCATTATTATCGTCATTATGAATGTCCTTATCGTGGAGTTCAATCCGGTAACTTCGTAAGAACGAGTCGTGGGTGAATAATGTGCGCATATGCCCAACTTACGTTAGGGTAATGTATTATGTATTTTTCTTTTCTTTTATTACTGTGCATCGGCTTAAATTATTAAATAAATAATGCTATAGTCTTAAAAACAAAGGAAATGTCAGAGTAATAGATATTTTAATAATTCATTAATAATTTGAACACAGACAGAAGGGTCAAAAACAGTTTTGCGGTCGTCTAAAAATAAAAGTAAACAAGTATGAAAGCTACTGTCGAGTTTGCTCGACTGTGAGATACCCGCCACCCAATTTTACCATCGAAAAATTATTATTTTAAAAAATATACTGAAAAATATAGAAAAAATTATACTGAAAATATACCAAAATAATATACTAAAATTTTCTTTGCTCGAAATTGTTAGCTTAGCGGCACTTTATTATGTTTATTGAACACCATTATTATGTCACTGAGTGACAGCCAGGTGCAGCTGCACCTTATTACGCCTTATAAAAGTAATTTTTCTTCTTCTAAAAGTAATTCTTCACCTTCTGTGTTTTTTATCCGATTGTAATCAAATTTTCAGAAATCATAAAAATGGTGATTATTATTGAGTTGAAATTGAACGTTCTAGGTTGAAAACGCTTGCATAAAAAAAATCTAAAATAAACTTGATCTCCGTGCAATAATAAGACATACTATCCCAATTTGGTTGCTCTATCTCTTATAGTATCTGAGATCTAGGTGTTCATACGGACAGACGGACATGACTATATCTAGGCTGTTGACGCTGATCAAGAATATATGTACTTTATGGAGTCGGAGAAGCTTTCTTCTGCCTGTTACATACATTTACCTTAGGGTAGGCGGCTATAATTATACAAAAATAATATGCCAGAATTTTCTTTGCTCGAAATTATTAGCTTAGCGGCACTTTAGTAGGTTTATTTTTTTTTACATTGCTTTTATTTATTGAATCTTCACATTTTCGAGACTAACAATAAGTGTATCAAATCTTATACTATAACCCAACTAGTCATGTAGACTGAAGCAATAGAAATGGACCTGACAAATTATGGCTGGGTTGGAACGTCGGTACGTTGCAGACGGGATCGGTTGGAAACCCGAGTCAAGACCCTTGCAAGGGGATTTGGGTGGACAAAGAGTTTTTCATTGTAGAACGCTTTTTGCTTGTCTATTTCATCTTTTACTGCGAAAATGCCGAGGTCCCTGTGGATGTTTTGGTTTCGAATATACCATGGTGCCCCAGTGATAGTTCGCAGGATCTTTGATTGAGAGCGCTGTATGATGTCTATGTTGGTTCTGCTGGCGTTCCCCCAAAGCTGGGAGCCATACGTCCAGATTGGCTTAAGAGTGGAGTTGTAGAGCAGGACCTTATAGTCCAGACACAATGGCGATCGGGCGTTTATAATCCAGTGGAGGCTGCTGGCTTTTAGCTTTAGGTGTAGTTTCTTGCATTCGATATGTCTACGACATGTTAGACGTCTGTCGAGATGGATGCCGAGATACGTTACTTCATTGACTTGGGGGATTTGCGTGCTATTTAGGGAGAGTGGAGGGCAAGTTTGTCTGTTAAGAGTAAACGTTATGTGTTTACACTTTTGTTCGTTTATTTTGATACGCCAGTCAGATAGCCACTTCTCGACTACCATGAGATGTTTGGCAAATTGGGTTGTTGCACGGACTGGGCATCTGGAGCGGCTAAGGATCGCAGTGTCGTCAGCAAAGGTGGATGTAGTCGATCACTTGTGGGAATGTCCGCTGTGTAGTGGACGAATAGAGTTGGCCCAAGTGCGCTGCCTTGTGGGACTCCAGCTCCGATAGTGTAGTTGTCGGATATTGTTGTGTTGCACCTCTCTGCGAAGGCTCTGTTGTAGAGGTAAGATTTAAGGAGTTTATGAGTGTACCCAGGCAAGTGTGTTTTAATTTTATGAATAAGATCTTTGAGCCAGACGCGGTCAAATGCTTGAGATACATCGAGGAATATCGCGCTGCAGTATTCTCTAAGCTCGAAGGCTGTGCGAATCTCTGATGTTATTCTGTTGATATGCTCGATAGTTCCGTGTGTTTCTCTGAAGCCAAATTGATGGGCTGGGATAATGTTGTTAGCTTCCATATATGGTATTATGCACGTTAGAAGGCATTCTTCGCATAGTTTGGACAGCCATGATAATAAACTTATTGGTCTGTAAGATGACGGAATCGTGTGATGTTTTCCAGGCTTCAGTATCATATTAATAACTGATTTTTACTTGGGTAGTAGCCGAGACTTATGATTCCATTGAAGAGTTTACAGATGCCCTCATCACCACATTACGGAAGCTCCATTATCATTGTTGTAGTAATTAGGTCACCGCCTGGAGCCTTTTAGTTGTGGATTTTCAGCACCTTACTTTAGTTTGCGGGTGTCTTCAGTAAGACGTTGCTTTGACCATGGCGATCTGCTGGGCTTTAAAGAAGGGTTAACAACAAAGGTGAGTGGTCAGATAGGTAGGGCCATGGCGCAATTAGATGTGGGATCTTTCTGGGGTCTGCAAGCCAATATGTGGGGCTACCAGGAGAAATAGTCCAATTTATTGCTCACTTTTGCGTGTGCGTTATACAGTTGCCATCCCTTGGGAGTCCCGAGGCGTGATCCCCAGTGCGTGTGTTTGGCATTGTAGTCTCCTGCAGCTATGAAGCAATCCACCAGTGTGTTGTAGAAGTCCGTGAATTGACCTTCAGAGATAGTAAGTCGAGGTTGGCAGTAAACAGCGGCAATGCAAAGGTTGCCGTTTCCTGACTGCACTTTTATGGAAGTGGCTTGCAGGTAATTTGTTGCAAAAATTTGGTGAAAATGGTGTTTGATGCGTTCTCTGATTAAGTTGCCGGTTCCGCCGTGGGCTTTGCCATCCGGATGATCTGTGCGGTAGAAGGTATAACCTCTTATATGGAAGTTATATCTCTTTGTGAGTTGCGTTTCAACCAGCAGCATGGCGTCGACGTGATTTATATTTAGGAATTGCATCATTTCCAGTTTATGCCGTGAAATGCCGTTGGCATTCCATGTTCTGATTTTGAACAAGGGTTTGCATAGTTTTTTTCATAAATGACATTAGTTCCATCATACTTTGTTGCATGGTATACATCATAGTTTCCAAATTGCTTTGCGGCTGCATCGGGACCTGCTGAGTGTTTTCTGAGTGTGGCTGAAGTGGATTTTCCATGCCTGTTCGTAATGCTACGGCGTGGGAGAAGCCCTTAGTGGTATTTAGCGGACCGAATGATGATCAGGCTGCCTTGGCGCAAAATACGTCTGGGGTACTTTTTGAGTTATAATACGCATTTTGAGTATTTTATGGACGCGTAGCTGTCGCTCGTTGCGTGCGACTTTTCAATCCCTTACGTATTTTGCTGACATTGTATTTTGCTCTGCGGTCATTGGCACCGAATTCGTGATATTGGTAGTTGGTTTAGTTGTTGGTGGTGTTTTTGCTGCTACTTCTTCTGCTTCTTCCATCGAAGCCGGTGGTGGGGTTTGGCATTGGTAGCTTCATGATGTAGGAGTTGGGGTGAGCAGAGTGGGTGGGCAAGAGCCCGCTCTCTTGCTGTCGACCGTCAGTAGAGCCGGTTTGCTCTTTGTTGACTTGCTTTCTTCGTCGATATCGCGAGTTGAGAAGTAAGAGCAACAAGCGTTTCTTGGATTTATTTATTTTTGATACAATCACAACCTTTGGTATAATAATAATGGAAGCATAAAAAAAACCAATACCACCAATAGCATGTCGCTGCGAACCTGTTTTTCATTATTTTTGTCATCTGGCCGTTTTCTGACTCATTGCCATTCCCTCAGCTTACCCGCTTGAATATTCCACATGGATGGAACGGTTAACGAAGATATCCTCATCCAGGAAATTTGCCTTCCATTTGGGCCTAGTCATCTACCCCTCTAGGAATCTTTTATTTGAATTTATGTTTTCTTTCCAATTCGAACTTATTCAACTGCGCTGTTATTATTCACTTGTTTCTTATATTGAGGAGCATCTTGTCGTATTACGGAAAATTCCACCCACGTTCGGGACAAAGATTTGTGTGTTTCTCTAGGTTATTTCAGCCTGGTGAACATCTCTATATCGTAATTTTCTTTCTTCTCCTTGTAAAAACATTTTACTTTATTCTTTTTGGATGTCATAATCGCACTCCCATATTTCTAAAATAATGCTTTAACTAACAGCCTGAACCAAATGCTTGACTTTATTTTCGTCAAAGATTTGTCCTTGTGTGTCCTTGTTACTGGAGCTTTCCCTGTAATTGAACCTGAAAATCCCTTTCATCCCACTCTAGATTTGTAACTACCTATCCTAAGTCTTCCTTCACATCTCCCGCTGGCACTGCTAATTCACGTTGTTGATTTCGTAAGAGTCATTATACCTTGTTCAATTGACTGATGTTTACCATTGAAACAATAAATTAAAATTCTAATGTCGCAAATTTTACAGTACTTTAAATTCTCAAATTACTTGCTCTCGATTATACTAGTTGGTGAAAAGTAACATCCTTGGAAAAAATAGAAGGTATTTATCTTTTATCCCCATTTAGCTCGATACACTTATTCCAGCGTTTTTCCAATTTCTTGATTCCATCCGAAAAGTAATTTTCCGGAAGGTCTGCCAAATACTCGTCCGCGGAGTGGATAATTTCCTCGCGTTTGCTGTATTTTTTATTAATGAGCTATCTTTTGAGGTTTGGGAAAAGATAATAGTCAAATCGGGCGAATACGGTGGATGCGGAAGCAATTGGAGCCCTAATTCATTAATTTTTGCATTAGATGCGATGCTCTTGTGTGCCGTGGCATTGTCTTGCATAAACAAAATTTTTTTCCGCTTCATGTGAGGGAGGCTTGATTTTTACCTGGGATAGTCACAGCATACTCTTAGTGGACTATCTTGAAAATGGAAAAACTTTCAACAGTGAGTCTAACTGTGCACTATTGTTGCGATTGAAGGCAAAATCGCTATTCCCAAAACAAGAAGCATTGTAGCTACCCGAGTTTGACTTCGCTGGCAGCAGTCCATTTAGAGAAGTCCCTAATCATCAGGCACATCTTGGACGTTGCAGTACTAACGGCAGTTCCATCAAGTGGCCCAGCGTCAACAACCTCGTAATTATTAACGCGCAAGCCGGGCGTCTGCCACCCGCCCATCCGACCGGAGGTCTCGAACAATTAAAATAGACAATACAGACAAAAGAACAAAATAATAATAAAAATAATAAAATAATAATTCTAATATTGTTCTAAAATAATAATTCTAATATTTATTTGGAAGGTAGTGTTAGTATAAGATTAGAGAATTTATTATAATTTACACATAAAATAGGAAAAGGAATTTGACTGGCATAGTTAGTACTACAACGGGAAAGAGAGAGTGGAAGAAAATTTTTTTCTTCTGGCCGGAACGGCAAAGCTAATCTGCAAGGAGTTCATTTCAGTTAAGACTACGAAGAGCAAAGAGAAAAAATTGTTTGAATTGAATTAAGCACTCGAACTGTGCTGACGTGTTCCGAAATATACAAAATAATCCAAGTGAACATTAAATAAATAACAACAATTTAGCACAAATAAATTCAGCGAAAAAACGCTCAATGCAATTTAAATTCCTTTGTACAACTATTTTATTTCAAAACAAATTAATACAGTACTGAGCCATGTAATTTAATTTAATCCGCAAGCAATGTCAACGCGAGCAAAACGAGCCTCGTCTCTCTTCGATACGAAACAACGCGTATATCTCAATTGTCTCTTCGCAATCCGAAAATTTTGAAAACGTCGATCGGCTACGGTCAATTACCCCCAACGTGACAGATAAACTTTTGCCAACAACAAACGACAGAGCGTTTTTATTCACCGTTTTTGCTCACCGTCAACATTAACGATGAGGCAAAGTGAACTGACCTTACCTTACAATCAAAACGTCGACCTCAGTAACCACTGCATTCTCAACGATAACGAAATCTGCAACGGTATCGGCCGTACGTACGGTGTCTACTCCAATGCTCGTTTCTGCTGAATCAGCAATAAAACCAAAAACTATGTCCACCATTAAACAAAAAACACTGCAGACCGGAATGGACCATTAAATCCATATAAAGAGGAAACTTAGCCCACAAAATTCGGCAGCAAGAAACAAAACTAAGATTATTCAGTTCAATATAATTCGGCCAACTGAGAGCCACGAGCACACCAACAGATTTGGAATATAGGCTGATAATGTTGAGGATCTAAACTCCACCACTGACGAAGAAGACAAAAAGACGCCGAAGCCCCCACCTATATATATTTGAGAGAAAAGCTCGAATAAATATCGTAACAATAAAAAAAACAATTGAAATTGTTGGAAACGCTTTTAACTTCCATATAGTACCCCAAAAATAGCGATCAATCCATGCAACCAAGCTTCAAGTAAAAACGAAGAGAGCTTTGGGACTCTTGCAAAATATTTAAATTATCTACTATACTTACCAAATTAAAATATAATATTCAAGACGTGTTGAAGGGTATAGAACCAGAAGTAACACCTGCTGAGATACCGCAGGTACTAAAAGATAAGGGTTTCAATGCGAAAACTGCCTTCAACAGACAGAAAACCACAACCGCTCTTCGAAGTCGAGCTCGAAACTGACATCAAAGCTCCCAGGAAAGATGAAGTGCACCCAATTTGCAATCAACAGTTTCTTTTGCATCGTGGAATTACCGTAGAAGATCCACACAAGCGTAAAGGGCCCGTCCAAGAATATGGCCATACATAGCATACTGCCCATTGCGTCCAGTTCTTGTTATCTGTGGAGAGCTTCATGCCTCTGCAAACTATAGAGGCTGTCCAATATACAAAATTTTAAAAGCCGAATTTATCACCGAGTAACGTCTGCGCGCCTGCAAAATGCTCCCAATACAACAAGCCCAGACGTCTTTATCTCATCCGCAGCTAGATCCTCATTTGGCCCTGCACCACCTCACATAATGTAACCGTTGAAACCGCCTTGAAATCGGGACACAACCTAGTTCTACGACTCCAATACTACATGCCGCCCAAGCTGATCCGATACAGAATCCTCTACCATCGGCGAAACAAAATAGCAGTATTGAAACCATAATGCTTACTTTGCAGAAGCATATGATTAAATTCATATCCTTCATGCGGACTACCATGCAGACTTCATTCATATCCAAAATCACCTAATGGAGATAATATCACAACGTTCTAAATAAATAATGGCTGCCCTACGAATATCATTGTGGAACGGCTAACGGCGTTTCACGGCATAAAATTGAAATAGCTAATTGATATCAGAAACACATCTTACTTTCAAATAAGCGGCATTTTGTTCTACGAAAAAAAGTGCCCAGGCTTAAAAGCACATTGTGGAACCGGTATTTTGATTAGAAACCGTATCAAACACCATCATCAACTAACTTCTTACACATCAATAAACATACAACTAAGAAGCGGCAATCTTACCCTCTCAGCGATATACTGTTTCCCTTGCTTTAATGTATCTGAACAACAATTTATGGACTTTTTTAATACCTTAGGGTTGCACCAGTGATGCAGGTGGCTCCAACACCTAAACCAAAACAGTATAACGCCACCATAAAAGCAAATAGAAAGCTTGACTAAGTCTCTTCAGGCAAACCATCGTACTGGACAACCGACGCGAATAAATTTCCTGGCTTGATTGACTTTGCAATCACTAAAATTATCCCTCGAAACCTTATTAGTAAAGAATATCTTCCGGACCTATAATCTGACCACTCGCCAGTTCACGTTACATTTTTAAATAATGGTTTTATAATATTGCATGTGGAGTATATAGGTGTAATGTGTGAAGGGTTAAAATTAATGATAAAATCCAATAAGTCCTGCCTTAAATAAAGCTGTTTGAAGTAGACATTCAAAAATTCACTAGACAGACAAGGCAGATAAGGCAGCTTAATGCCTTCAGTAGCTCTTTCAATAAGCTATTAGAGTTTGAGGCCATGGAAATAAATCACAGAAGTTATTAGAGAATAGCTTCATGAGCCGAAATCAGGTGCAGGTGCACCTAATCAGTTGCTATATCATTAATTGACAAAATAATGGTGTTCAATAAACCAAATATAGTGCTGCAAAGGTAATCAATAAGTTATCAAACAAAGTTAATTTCGGTATATTTTTTAAAATATTCTTATTGCCTTTTTTAAGTATATTTACCAGAAAATTTTTGAATAATATAATATTTCAATAGTCACTTTTTTTTCCACATAGAACAAGTGGGTGGCGCGTATCCCACAGACGAGCAAACTCGACAGGAGATTTCTTTCTTGTTCACCTTGCTCCTGACACAGCATTTGAGGATGCCAAATCTGTCATCCAAAGTAATTTTTTCTCAAGTCAATATAACTTATTTAAAGTAAGTTGTTCCGCGGAAGTATTTAAATCCATTGGTTTTATTACTTTTTGTCCGCAACATCTTATTGTAATTGTATCAACAAAAAATAATTGATCTTTGATTGCACTGCCTTCTTTCAAGCCTATTGGTAGACAGATTTTTCTTTTGATTTCGATTTACTTAAACTTGATTAAAGTACTCTGTCGCTCTTCTTTTGTCAACTGTCTGCTTTCCCTTGCCGCAAGTAATCGGATAATTCTCCACTAATATATTGACGTCCATTGTCAGTTCGCAGATATCCCAGTCTACAAAATGTCTCTTTCATTACCTCTACCAGGATCGAGAAAGATATTGTGTTATGGAACTTATGCTCCACGTATCGTGAGAAGTAGTTAATAATGACCACTACATGTTCATATTTGGGTAAGAGATATTGTAAGTCCGAGGCAATCAATATCCACGGGATAATGGGGAAAGGGTTTCTATCCATGGGGGCTGGACGGATTTCTTAAGATACCCGGGAGCCATCTCGACAAGCTTTAATGAATCTTTCTACATCCCTTTCTATCTGTGGCCACCATACCTTGGACCTCAGGTGGTGTTTCTTTGCTGTCTCACCAGGGTGCCCTTTGGCATGAAGTTCCGCATGCTATATTATATTGCTCGCGACTTCGCCTCAGGTGCACTTGTTTTCGATTCTAAGAAGCCTCCTCAGGGGATCCGTGTGACTTTCATGGTCCGGGATGAACATCCCGACATAGGTTACAACACCGAGGAAACTCCGTGTTTCCTCTTTGTTATGGTATTATCTCAATGTTCTCAGGGTCGACCCCTATGCCTTTCTCGAATAGGATATTTTCTTTTTTTTTTATATCTTGGACGTTGACGTACTAATGGTAGTACGATCAAGTGGCCCAGCGGCACCAAGTTCGGAATTGTTAACGCGTGGACCTAGGCAGACGCAATCACCCGCCCATCCGACCGAGGGGTAATCGCATAACGTGCGGGAACGGAGGTCGCAAACAATTAACACAGACATTACAGACAAAGCAACAAAATAATAATAATAACAAGTAAGAAAGCTACAGTCGAGTTTGCTCGACTGTGAGATACCCACTACCCAATTTTACCATCCACATATTATGTCGCGGAGTGTCATAGCAACTAACTAGGTGCAGCTGCACGTGGTAACGCCTTATAAAAGTAATCTCTTAATAACTTCTGTGTTTTTTATCCGATTGTAACCAAATTCGCAGAGATCATTAAGATGGTGATTAGTATTGTGCGTACCAAAATTAAACGTTCTAGGTATAAAACAACGCTTGCAATTCGTTTTATTCGAATTAATGGGGCGGGAGGGGGCGTGGCCAAAATCAAAAACAAACTTGATCTGCGTGCAACAATAAGACATACTGTCGCGAAAAATTTGTTGCTATCTTATAGTCTCTGAGATCTAGGTGTTCATACGGATGGACGGACAGACGGACGGACAGACGGAAGGACGGACAGACGGACAGACGGACAGACGGACAGACGGACAGACGGACGGACAGACGGACGGACGGACGGACGGACGGACGGACAGACGGACGGACGGACAGACGGACAGACGGACATGGCTGTATCGTCTCGGCTGTTGACGCTGATCAAGAATATATATACTTAAGTGGGTCGGAGGTGCTTACTTCTGCCTGTTACATACATTTTCGCCCGGCACAAAGCCATAATACCCTTCTACCCTTTGGGTAGGCGGGTATAAAAAGAATAAAATAGTGATACTAATAATAATAAGAATAAGATAGAGATAGATAGAGACAATAATAAGAATAATAGAGTTAAAGATATAAAATTTCTAGTCGTTCTGACCGGATCTATGCCCAAGGAATTTTAGCTTACTTATCTTCCAGGTGAACTTCTTTTTATTTAACAGCATATTATTTTCGTGGAAGATTCTGCACATTTCCTTCACTTTCTTCATAAGCCCCAAGGATGATGACGTCATCGATGAAATTTATGGCCTTAAGAACTATAGACAACATTTGTTCGAGGAGATGTTGAAAGATCTCTGGAGCTGAGTTTACCGCAAACATTTACCGTTTACAACGGAAAAGTCTCCTTGGGGTTATGAATGTGGTTATGCGTCCTTTAGATCTAGGCGCGCGATAGAGTCAAAAGTTGGCAATGAGGAATTTTCTCGGACGTTCATTTGCAAGCAGCATGTCGTCACAGAGACGAATGTCTCCGCTCTCCTTAAATTCAAGGACGATTGGAGATGTCAAAGCAGTGTGATTGGCTCATATCACGACTCAGGGCTTCATTGCGTTTGTTCATGACCTTGATCTCGTGAGCTACTGGAACTCGACTCATTGGTTGCTGAACCGGTTATACACCGTATTCGATGGATACGGTTACTTCAATGTTTTTCCATTTCGGGAATGGTGGCATTTCTTCTATTCGGCTTATAATTGTTCCCAGCGTTTAATTCGATAGCCGTGTCTCGGCCCAAAAAAAATTGTTTTCCATTCTAAATTACGTAGAATGAAGCAATTTTTCCGCACGCGACTCTGCGGATATTGGCCGCTCAAAAACAAAAATTACTCGCAGTAATTTATTGGAGCCATATCCTTGGAATTGCTTTAAGAATGGAGTCCCACGTTAAAAACTTTTCCTTCCTTCAGCTGATGCCAGTCCGTGCGACTGATGAGGATTAGATGAATCTTACCATCTCCCACTCGTTGTATGTATTCCTCTTCATCATCGCTAAATATCTTGAGACATCCTACTTCTTTTGTTTGGAGCCAAATACCTCCTCTTCCACGCAGCGTATATATATGCGCAGCCTTTTTAGATTATTCCTTCAGGGCCCTTCAGGTTTGTACGACACTTCTTAGTGATGTTTCGAGGTTTCAAGCATTTGTTACACGTAATTTTTTTGCAGGACCTAATGAGTCATTGTGTGCGTGGTCAGACCTTTCCCCACTATGTCTGGACCCTAAGTATGAGATTTTACAGATGGGATCCGAGACTGGTCTTGTTGATCTGCTCCTCAACCGCATATCTATACATATGCTGGCATAGTTGTAGCATAAATTCTGGAAAACTATCATGGTCTAACTGTGTCAGATCTCTAAATAAATACCTCTTAAACGTTGCATATTGTTTTTGCACGTAGTGTTTATTCAAATGGTCAATTGGAATGCCGTATATATATTTTTCTTCATTTTTGGTCGTTGAGCTCAACCAGATCAACCAGCAGATAGTATGCCAGACTACAGCTGAGAAGAAGATAGGGAAGTGACGGTAAAAACTAAATCGGAAAAAGAAACTAAATAAAAAAAACCAAACAAAAAACTAAAAAAAAAAACATCCATACATTTCAATCCCTCATGTAAGAATAGACAATAATAATAATAATAGACAGCGTTAAACACTAAACGAAATCCGAAACATACAAATAACATACATAATGCGGAACATAAAATAAAACGGCAAAACAAAACAAATACAACACAGTATAAAACCCACATCTCTATAAAAAAAAAATATAAAAATTTAAGAAAACCACAAAAAAAATTGAAACACAAAGCCTAGAAAATAAGCACAAGAAAAACGTAAAATGTAATAACAATACCACTTTAGCTTGCTTTTCGCCCATGCAATGGGGGCGGTCCAATTTTACAAATGCGGCGACTTGCGGAGGAAATCGCGAACGAAAAAGAGGGTTGAAGCTTTGGTGGATTACTACTTAAAGGAGGTGAATTAGAATTTTTTCAATAAATAAAATAAATAAAATAAATAAAATAAATAAAAAAAATAAAATAAATAAAATAAATAAAATAAGTAAAATAAATAAAATAAATAAAATAAATAAAATAAATAAAATAAATAAAATAAATAAAATAAATAAAATAAATAAAATAAATAAAATAAATAAAATAAATAAAATAAATAAAATAAATAAAATAAATAAAATAAATAAAATAAATAAATAAAATAAATAAATAAAATAAAAAAATAAAATAAATAAAATAACAATCACTCAATGAACGATGCACACCGAATGAAAAAACATACTCGTATAATTTCGATTTCGGATTTATTTATTTTATTATTTTTATTCTAACAATCACTCAATGAACGATGCACAGCGAATGAAAAAACATACACGAATAATTTCGATTTCGGCCTTCAGAGCCTCCTTTGGTGTTGGCGTTTGTTGCTAAAAACTATTTTTTCTATTTAAATTCAGAGCCTCCTATGGTGTTGGCGTTTGCTAAAAACGGTTTTTTCTATTTTCCGGTTTTTGCAAAGATTTTCACGGGAGAAAAAGTATCCTATGTCCTTATCCTGGCTCTAAACTACCTCACTGCCAATTTTCAGCTAAATCGGTTCAGCCGTTCTTGAGTTATAAGTGGTGATGGAAGGATTGAATCGCATAGAAGGCGTCCCAAAGCGATAGCCGTGCTCTATAGACTGGCTTGGTGCGGCTTGGAAATGGCTAGCTGGATCACCGGATGCGGCCGACTGGCTTAGCCTCTAACAACAGCGACCAACAGATAAAAATAAATTCCAGGCTTTTCGACGCAACTTTCGAGTCGACACAACAAATGAATAGCGTCATCGGAAGGATTAATGCGATGGATGACGATCTGCATGCAACAACGGCGGTACTTCAAAAGGCGATGATCCTGGCAAATTAGGTCTCTGAAGTAACCAGAGCCTGCCAGCTGGAAAAACTGGAATAACCAATTCCAACCATTTGCATCATGGAGAAATCGAAGGGATCCTCTCTGAAGTCGGCCTGCCATACTAAAATGTGAAAGAGGCTATAGAATTCCCTCTGCCATCCATTATGAGCAATGGAACCTTGCTGCTTAATAACTAGCGTTTCCCAAGATCACGACCGGGAGTTATCGTCTTGTTCACCTTTACCCGACGATTTACGAAGGAAAGCAAGTAGTTCTGTAATACCACAAACTGGCAGTAAGTCCTTACGTAACTAACGCAGTACTGGGAGACTGTCTTTCCATCGGCAACACAATGGTTTGGCAAGAGGAGGAAATGACCAAATTGAAGGAACGCAGCTGTATTTGTATGTTCCTACCAAAGGAACGACCAGCAACTGGTGAAATCAATCGACGATGAAACTCTCTTCTGACTAACTGCACGTAATATCTGCTTCGAGGGAGTACAAATTAACTGGATCATTCATCGCACAATAAGACAATGAGACGGTCACGATTGGCGGCCGGAGCTACACAAGCTACACAAGCGTTCTAACTCATGTGACAGCTGCCGATCACCGCCTTTTGCTGGAATATGTACTTGATGTGAGCTTGAAGAACATACAAAAAATATCAGACATGGCTTTTTTCCTCACTGAGGCAGCGCTCGCCCTAATCGTACTGACATTGCTGTACTTTCTATGGCGGAAACTAACATCAACTCAGGCAATGATCGAGCCCAGCGACATCATCACGCACCCGGAGGCCTTGACGGGCCATCCAAGGCTCAGTGATCTGCGGGATGCAGGGAAGGAGGTAACGACCTGCTCGTGCACTTCCTCATTGCCGTCCCTAACAACAACAAACTTCCACACGTGACAACAGCACAATTCTAAGTGCACCATTAACGACAACAGCGGATGTTGCGAAACGGGCACACCATTGATTGAATCCGCGACTCAGCATTGCGACCGGAACGTGTGGTGCTGGGTCAGCACCTATGCCATTGAACCAAAACCTTTTGGGTCTTGACCAAGCCAGCGCAGAGTCACTCCAGTTCGGACTCGGAAGAACAACAGTAGTACTCTTGGCAAAAATTTATTAACGTCTTAACTAAGAAATTAAATAAACATATCGAATGCAACCCACATCCCATCGTTTTCTTCGTCTTCAGCATTGGAAGGTCTGCTTCCTACTCCGTCTCTGTTCATGAAGCTTAATTACCAGTCCTGGGGAATGGTCTTCGTATCAAGGTAACGAAGTGAGCCCAAAGGACTCTTAATACAAACCGGGATTTTATTAAACTGAGACTGTATAGAAAATTATAAGCTTCCAAAGTCGGACAACCCCTGGTAATTAATTCGAGAAGTGCGATCAAAAAAATATCGGCTGGTTTCTTGTTCGTAACCGAATGGACAGAGTTGTTATGACTGTCCACAGCTATAGGAACGAACTCTATACTCTTAAAAGTGGGGTACTCGAATTTCAAGCAGCAATAAATCTCCGAAAATGTGGAATGAAACTTTTCGATCTGGCCGTTAACCTCGCTTTATTGGGTCGGTGTGTAATAGAGTTCTATTTGTAGTGTTCGCAGATAATTGAGAATGATTGGGCAAAGGAGACCCCTTTCGAGACAATCATTTTTGACATTGTGAAATAGTGAATTGCCTCGAGTAGTCGCTCTAGCAAGTGTATTGACAATTTTGAATCCAGAGGAAAAATCTTTGCAAATTTAGTTAATTTGTCAATGGTAAATCCTTAAACGTAAACTCGTTGTTGTGAAGTAGTTAACATGGGTGGCTTGGGAATGGAGTGGGTTGAATGACAGGTTTGTTCGGGTGACGCTCGTACATGAATGTTTTGCAGCATTCACACGAGGAAACCTGAACACGTAAAAGTAATATCTTTCTAGAATCTGGATTCGAACCTTTCTGGGTCATCTATGTGCCCTTCGATGATCTTTTTCGATTACTCCCAATATTTCCTCCTGGTCCGACAGATCATTTACCAATCTCTGCGTTATTCAGATTGTATAGAGTTTAAAGTTCTCAAGGCACTGAAATTGAAACGACTGCAGGTAGTCCTCTGGGCTCTTGACCCCATTGATTACTAACGTTCCGTAAGGAAGCAGCTAAACTTGATACCTCATCGCATCTGATAGGGATCAAATGGCGCAAGTATCCACTGTAGGGATATTTACACGAGTACTCCGACCGTTCGTCGTCGAATATCAACTGATTTTTATATGCATTGATGGGTGTTTTAACGTAGCGTATGAGGTGCGACGAATCCTCTAACTCACTATGTACGGTGGCAGAAGAATCAAAGTCCCCCTTGGAAGCAGCGCCTGTTTCGTGTGTCAAATCATGGTAGTGATTCAAATGTGTAGTCCGTAAAAGAGCATCGGCTACATTTGATTTCCCTTTATTATCCCTTAAACCTTGACTTTCATCTTTTTATGCCCGCTTACCCAAAGGATAAAAGGGTATTATAACTTTGTGCCAACCGAAAATGTAAAAAACAGGCAGAAGGAAGCATATCCGACCCCATAAGGTATATATATTCTTGATCAGCATCAACAGCCGAGAATATATAGCCATGTCTGTCAGTCCGTCTGTCCGTATGAACATCTACCAACCTAATTTTCGGAATAGTGTGTCTTATTATTGCACGCAGATCAAGTTTGTTTTAGATTTTGTCCACGCCCCCTTCCGCCTACTCAAATTAAAAAAAAACAGAATTGCTAGAATTGTCATTTTAAACCTAGTACGTTCAATTTGGGCTTGTACAATACTAATCATCATTTTATTGATCTCTGAAAATTTGGTTACAATCGGATAAAAACACAGAAGTTATTAACGAATTACTTTTATAAGGCGTCATTACGTGCAGCTGCACCTGGTTAGGTGCTTTATCACTCCGTGACATAAAAATGGTGCTCAATAAACCAACCAATCATTCGCGATCAGACCGTTGTACGCTTCGTCGGTCGGTGTTCTCCGTCTTTTGTCGGTGAAAATAAGAACTAACAAATCAAAGTGGAGAAAAAGTAGCGAATTTGAAATTAGTAGTCTAAGCTACATGAATAACAATTGACAGGCAGCTTGCGCGAAGTAACGCCAAAGAAAAATATATATAATTATAACTGGTGTTATGATAGTTCAAATGTATATTTGACTTAATTTAATAAGTGCCACGCGTTATAAGCTCAAAAAATGAGCAGCGTTCCAAAGAATGAGCGTAGAAGCTCCCTAAATCCAAGAAACGCTTGTTACTCTTACTTCTCAACACGCGATATCGTTGAAGAAAGCAAGTCAACAAATTGCAACCCGGCTCTACTGACCGTCGACAGCAAGAGAGCGAGCTCTTGCTCACCCACTCTGCTCACCCCAACTCCTACATCATGGAGCTACCAATGCCCAACCCCACCACCGCCGGCTTCTATGGAAGAAGCTCCAACAACAAGCAGCGCTACAATTTCCGCAGTCGCAACAAAAGCACCACCAACAACAAAACCAACTACCAATATTGCGAATTCGGCCGCAGAGCAAATTGCAATGTCAACAAAAACCGTAAGCTTCGATAAGCAACAAGCGGTCCCGGCTATACAGACCGGTATGGATCGCTACATTCAGATTAAGCGTAAGCTTAGTCCAGTAAACACGGTTGGTAATAAACCAAAGATCAACCGTATCAACAAAAGCAACGACCAAACTAGAAGTTCCAATGATAACCGTTTTTCCATCTTAGCAGAGGCGGAGAACAACCAAGCAGAGCTGGGGCAGGAGACCCAAAAGAAAGCAAAGCCCCCACCTATTTATATAAGGGAAAAAAGCTCTAACGCCCTGGTCAACAATATTGTTGCGCTGGTCGGGAACGATAATTTTCATGTTGTTCCGCTTATTAAAGGGAACATCCACGAAACTAAAGTTCAAATGAAGTCCGAAGAACACTTCCGAGCTGTGTCTAAGTACCTGGAGGAAACAAAAAAGAACTTCTACACCTACCAACTAAAAAGCAGCAAGGGACTGCAAGTTGTACTTAAAGGAATTGAACCTGACGTCGCCCCCTCTGAGATTCAAGAAGCCCTTAAAGCCAAGGGCTTCTATGCCAAAAATGTCAGCAACATTATCAACAGGAATAAAAAACCGCAACCACTCTTCAAGGTCGAGCTCGAACCAGCTAGCAAAGCCTTAAAGAAAAACCAAGTGCACCCAATCTACAAGCTGCAGCTCTTACTGCATCGAAGGATTACCGTGGAAGAACCACACAAACGCAACGGCCCTCTACAATGCACAAACTGCCAGGAGTATGGACACACAAAGACATACTGCACACTTCGGGCAGTCTGCGTAGTCTGCGGAGACTTCCACAACTCCGTAAACTGCCCCGCAAACAAAGAAGACCCCTTAAAAAAAAAATGTGGCAACTGTGGAGGAAACCATACGGCAAACTACAGAGGCTGTGCGGTCTACAAGGAGCTGAAGAGTCGCATGCAACGAGCGACAGCTACGCGTCAACAAAATACGCAAAATGCGTATTATAACTCAAAAAGTACGCCAGACGTATTTTTCGCCAAGGCAGCCAGATCATCATTCGGTCCGCTAAATACCACTAAGAGCTTCTCATACGCCGAAGCACTACGATCAGGCATGGAAAATCCACTTCAGCCACACTCAGAAAACACTCAGCAGGTCCCGATGCAGCCGCAAAGCAATTTGGAATCTATGATGTATACCATGCAACAAAGTATGATGGAACTCATGTCATTCATGAAAACAACTATGCAAACCCTTGTTCAGAATCAGAACATGGTGATTCAGTTGCTTGTAGCTCAACAGTCCAAATAATAAATGTCTAACCTACGTATATCTATGTGGAATGCCAACGGCATTTCACGGCATAACCTGGAAATAACGCAATTCCTAAATATAAATCACATCGACGCCATGCTGCTGGTTGAAACGCACCTCACAGGGAGATATAACTTCCATATAAGAGGTTATACCTTCTACCGCACAGATCATCCGGCCGACGGTAGAACCGGCATCTTAATCAGAGAACGCATCAAACACCACTTTCACCAAAGGTTAGCAACAAATTACCTGCAAGCCACGTCCATAAATGTGCAGTCAGGAAACGGCAACCTTTGCATTGCCGCTGTCTACTGCCCACCTCGATTTACTATCTCTGAAGGTCAATTCATGGACTTCTACAACACACTGGGGGATCGCTTCATAGCTGCAGAAGACTACAATGCCAAACACACGCACTGGGGATCACGCCTCGTGACCCCCAAGGGAAGGCAACTGTATAACGCACTTATAAAAGTGAGCAATCAATTGGACTACGTCTCTCCTGGTAGCCCCACATATTGGCCTGCAGACCCCAGAAAGATCCCAGATCTAATTGATTTCGCGGTGACGAAAAACATCCCACGCGATCTTATAAGCGCCATGGCCCTGTCGGATCTCTCATCCGACCACTCGCCCTTGTTGTTAACCCTTCTTCAAAGCCCAGAAATTACGGATCACCCCCATAGGCTGACGTCGCACAACACCAACTGGATGAAATACAGAAAGTATGTGAGTTCCCACATTGAGCTAACTCCTCAACTAAATATCGAATCGGACATCGACTACTGTACCGCCGCGCTGGAAGAGGTACTCGTCACAGCAGCCAGGATCTCAACACCAAAAGGGAAGGATGTGAAAATTAAGACGTTCAAAACCAGCCTGCAAATTGAACAGCTGGTTCTGGAAAAAAGGCGTCTGCGACGGGCGTGACAAACCAGCAGGTCACCATGCCCAAAGCAACGTCTTAATGAAGCCACCCGCAAACTAAGCCGGGCTCTGAAGCAAGATGCTGAAAACGCACAACTAAAATATATAGAAAAACTATCGCCAACTAGTACAAAGCATCCCTTGTGGAGGGCTCACCCAAATCTAAGCTCTCCGACTGAAACCGTAACCCCAATAAGAAATTCTTCAGGTTGCTGGGCCCGCAGCGACAAAGACAGAGCCGAAACATTTGCCTTACATCTCAGAGGCGTCTTCCAGCCGAACCCCTCAGCAAATGCACATGTTCTTCCGCAAATTCACTCCGAGACGGAATTAACGCCAACTTCATTTCGGCCGAACGAGATTACAAAAATCATTAAGGAGCTAAAACCAAAAAAGGCTCCAGGCCAGGACCTAATAACTACAAAAATGATAATGTAACTTCCGTACTGTGCTGTTGAGGTCATCTGTAAGCTCTTCAATGGTATCATAAGTTTCTACTACCCAAGTAAATGGAAAAAATCAATTATAATAATGATACCGAAGCCTGGAAAAGATCACACGATCCCGTCATCTTACAGACCAATAAGTTTATTATCATGCCTGTCCAAACTTTTCGAAAAATGCCTTCTAACGCGCATAATACCATATATGGAAGCTCACAACATTATCCCAGCCCATCAATTTGGCTTCAGAGAAAAACACGGTACTATCGAGCAAGTTAACAGAATAACATCAGAGATTCGCACAGCCTTCGAGCTTAGAGAATACTGCAGCGCGATATTCCTCGATGTATCTCAAGCATTTGACCGCGTCTGACTCAAAGGTCTTATGCATAAAATGAAAACACACTTGCCTGGGTACACTCATAAACTCCTTGAATCTTACCTCTACAACAGAGTCTTCGCAGTGAGGTGCAACACAACAATATCCGACAACTACACTATCGAAGCTGGAGTCCCACAAGGCAGCGCACTTGGGCCAACTCTATTCGTCCTCTACACAGCGGACATTCCCACAAGTGACCGACTAACAACATCCACCTTTGCTGACGACACTGCGATCCTTAGCCGCTCCAGATGCCCAGTCCGTGCATCAACCCAACTCGCCAAACATCTCATGGTAGTCGAGAAGTAGCTATCTGACTGGCGTATCAAAATAAACGAACAAAAGTGTAAACACATAACGTTTACTCTTAACAGGCAAACTTGCCCTCCGCTCTGCCTGAATAGCACGCAGATCCCCCAAGTCAACGAAGTAACGTATCTCGGCATCCATCTCGACAGACGTCTAACATGGCGTAGACATATCGAATGCAAGAAATTACACCTAAAGCTGAAAGCCAGCAGCCTCCACTGGATTATAAACGCCCGATCGCCCTTGTGCCTGGACTCCACTCTTAAGCCAATCTGGACGTATGGCTCCCAGCTTTGGGGGAACGCGAGCAGAACCAACATTGACATCATACAGCGCTCTCAATCAAAGATCCTGCGAACTATCACTGGGGCACCATGGTATATTCGAAACCAAAACATCCACAGGGACCTCGGCATTTTCGCAGTAAAAGATGAAATAGACAAGCAAAAATCGTCCTATAATGAAAAACTCTCTGTCCACCCAAATCCCCTCGCAAGGGTCTTGACTCGGGTTTCCAACTGATCCCGCCTGCAACGTACCGACCTTCCAACCCAGCCATAATTTGTCAGGGCCATTTCTAATGTTCCAGTCTACATGACTGTTAGCTAGGTTATAGTATAAGATTTGATACACTTATTGTTAGTCTCAAAAATGAGAAGATTCAATAAATAAAAGCAAAGTATAATAAAAAAAAAAAAAATAAATAAACCAACTAAAGTGCCGCCAAGCTAATAATTTCGAGCAAATAAAATTTAGGTTTATTATTTTGGTATATTTTCAGTATATTTTTTAGTATATTTTTCAGTACATTTTTGAAAAATATAATATTTCGATGGTAAAATTGGGTGGCGGGTATCTCACAGTCGAGCAAACTCGACAGTAGCTTTCTTACTTGTTAATATTTGGCTTATAGTGCGTGCTCAGCCTTCCGATCTCTTTTTTTACCGCGTTTCTTGGGTGCTAAAGAGTAGTCTTTCTAACTCACCGTCACTCAAACTTACAAACAGTAATCTCTTCACTCAGCCTATCTGACTGTGTTTCTAATATCATATGCATTTTTGTGTAAGAGCATTGGGCATGTGTGTGTATAGAGAGGGTCAATGTGAGATCTCGCAAGCCAAATTACTCATCCCAATTTGAGCTCAAAATTGGTTTCTGCTATGGCTGTACATATAATATTTGCACTCAGTCAGCTCATTTCTTCTCTCCTATTCTTTTTCAGATTTGCATACTAGTTAACATACTCAAAATTGTTATCTTCCAGCATCTCAAATACACACACAGAGCCTACATCACGCCACCACCGTGTACTTGCAATTTCGCTTTTGGAGCATTTATGTATCTACACATATTCACATATGTGATGATTATGTGAATATGATTATTGTTTTGGAAACACACAAATATTTCGAAATTATATTTTTCCGATTTTACTTCCTCGTCGCCATGAGCCGCTTATTCAGTAATATGAATACCTTGGGTTTCTGTGTAAATGTATTTTATTTTATTGGCTGGCACAGTAGTGCATGGGTCGCAGAACTGGTTTATTCGAACGTCCACACTCGAGTGAGTGACTTCTGCCCTCATTCTCTTGTTCATCATTCGTTAGCGTCGCCCTTAGTCAACGCCCTCCTGATGCTGACCGCCTGCTAATGTCGGTCGCCATAGTATTCAAACGAAAAATATAATTTTTTAACATGTGATTACAGAAAGTTTTATACTTAATAAACTTTATTTAATCAATCTGGTGTGCTCACCAGGTCGTGATCGAGTACCGGATAGGTACTGTGCTGGTGCTCTATGTAAATCCATTCTTAAATTATTTGATTTGTCTGTCGCTCACCATTACCAGCAATTTAGAAGCAATCGTTTATTATTCCTCTCCATAAGAAGTTTTAATTTCTATGTTGTCCGCAATTCCTAAGATGTCAACAGCTTTGTGAAATCAAGATAAACTAGAAATAACATCCTTGAATTTACCTCTTTAGTGATAAAGGATTTAAGACTGATGTATATACAAACTTCACTAAAGCCTTTAACTATGTTGCTACTTTTACTTCAAGAACTACATCATATCTTGTTCTTTAAAATCTATCTCTGTTACCTCAGGTGAATTGCAACAAGATCTTTATCTGTTTTCAAATTTTTGTAATGATACAAACTCAATTGTAGAAAATGTAATGTTATCTGTTATTATTTTTATTTTATTTATTTTTATTTTACGCGTTCACCGCTACGAATTTAATATTAAATTACATTGTCATTATCTTGTAGTCATAATTGGTGTTGAATGTTCGTTACACGCATTCAAATTCTAATTTTAACAGTCCTCATTAAAAGTATTAAGTTATGATTCGTCCCCATATAATGAGTCATCATTGTCTACTTTAATGTAATGCAATTTAAAACTGGAACGATATATCCAGCTGATCAGGAACACATGTGTATATAATGGTATGTATTCTGTAAACATATATGTATATATAATACATTATTCTCGCATTCATCACACCAAAGTACGATGGTAGTATAAAGGTAAATCTTTCAACAAATTTACACAATGATACAATTGTCAATTATATGGTCATGGATCAAGAAATTCAGCAGTTAAAACTTCATGTGCTCACTGTGCAGGCACCCACCAAACTTCAGATTGCCCTGCAAAAAGCATTATTCGTTGTGCTAACTATAAAGGTGAGAAACAAGCTACTGATGCTGACTATCCCTAACGTCTCTCTCACCAAGCTTTGCTTGCTTTCAAGATGTGACTTTGCGTAATACACTCTCTATTGAACGTACTTAAAAGTTGCACTAGTAAGAGCAAACACTTTAATGCCATAGCTCAACTTACAATATAGGTCTACGAATTGACCTTGCAGACAGTAGAAGTCGTAAAATATATTCGGTTAAGCTTGCTGATTTATCTGTCAACTGCTTAAATGCCTAATGTATGTCGATTAAAAACAGAAAACATTTGATATTTTAAAAATATCGCGAATAAACAGATATACCTAATTGCAGGCGATTTTAATTCTAAGCACAGAGCCTAGAACTATGAAAGGGGAAATATATGAATATATGAACTATGTTAGGGGAAATATATAATATTAAATGAAATTTTGTCTCTTCAAACCTTTCTGGAATAAATGCAAGGCTCCTAAAAAGGAAAAACAAATCAATCCATGCTTGTTTGATAGAGACTATGTTTACTCAACTTGTGATGATAAAAGTAATCTAGTGGGGGTCTTTTTTAGGTCATGGATTTTAAAAAATCATGACCTTTTGCGTTTGGCCGAATGTGCGTAACAGGCAGAAGGAGGCGTCTGCGACCCCATAAACTATATTGTATATTATTGATCAGCATCAACAGCCGAGTCGCTATAGCCCTGTCTGTCTGTTCGTCTATCTGTATGAACATCGAGATCTCAGAGACTATAAAATACTATACTATAATAAAAGACTATATATAATAACTATACCAAATTTGGAGACGACATGTAAAAACGAAATCGGGTGCAGCTGCATCTGTTCAGCTAGTTTTCACTCAGTGACGTAAATGGTGTTCAATAAACATAATGAAGTGCTCTGTGCCAAGCTGATTATTTTAAACAAAATTTATTTCGGTATATTTTTGGTATATTTTCCAGTATATTTTTGAAAACCATAATATTTCGCTGGTCGCTCTTCCATTCAGTAAAAACTATATCTATATCTATATCTTATTTATTTATTATTATTTATATATCTATATTTATTTATTATTATTTATATATCTACATATTTATTATTTATTTATTTATTTATATATCTATATTTATTTATTATCTATATATATAAAAGAAGAACACGATTTGTGTTCGACCACTTATAACTCAAGAACGGCTCAACCGATGTAGCTGAAAATTGGCGGTGAGGTAGTTTAGAACCAGGAGAAGGACATAGGACACTTTTTATCCCGTGAAAATCTTTGCAAAAACATAAACTTCATCTGTCCACAGATTTTATACGTGTTGTCTTCAAATTTGGTAGCTCTAGCTTTCATAGTTTCTGAGATCTAGGTGTTCATACGGACAGACGGACATGGCTATATCGTCTCGGCTGTTGACTCTGGTCAAGAATATATATACTTTATGGGGTCGCAGATGCTTCCTTCTGCCTGTTACATACATTTTCAGTCGGCACAAAGTTATAATACCCAAAGTGTATTTGGGTAGGTAAACTGTATCAAACAGGGCTGGATCGCTACATCGAAATCAAGCAAAAGCTGAGCCCACAACACAAACAATCTGGTAATCAGCAGAAAACAAATCGTAATAACTCGGCGAATTACACAACAAGTTTGAATGGGTTTGCACTACTGAATGACTGCGAAATAGAGGAAAAGGAGCCGAAAAAGATTAAGCCGTCACCAATATACATATGTGCTGATTAACAAACCAGCTGCAATGATCGGAGAAAACAAATTCCATGTTCCAAGAGCAACATACAAGAAACGAAAGTGCTGACTCGGGGTGAGTCTAGCCACCGATCAGTGACCAAGTACCTGGATGATGCTGGAAAGAGTTATTAGACCAATCAGCTTAAAAGTGCCGAAGGATTGCAGGTTGTCATTAAAGGAATAGAATCATCTGTGATCTCATCCGAAATTATAAGGAGAAGAACTTCAACGCCAAAACGGTGATCAACATTCTTAACAGGAAACAAGAGCCTCAGTCACTCTTCAAAGTCGAACTGGAGCCATTCATTCAAAAAACAATAAAAATGAAGTACATCCTACTTATAAATTACAGTATTTTCTGCACCAGAGAATAACCGTCGAATAACCACACAAACGCAGCTTGTGCAGTGCACCAACTGACAAGAATATGGCCACACCAAAACGTACTGCACCCTAAAGTTCATCTGCGTCGTTTGTAGCGAATCCCACAGTACCGTAAACTGTCCTAAGAACAAGGACGACAGTTTAATTAAATTATGCAGCAATTGTGGCGAGAAACACACAGTCAACTCAGGCTGCATTATTTACAAGGAACTCAAGAGTCGATTAAACAAACTAGTGGCTTCAGCTCGAGAACAGTTCCAGAATTTGATTTTGCAAGTGCACTACAATCAGGGATCCTAGCGCCAACTTCAGACGCACCAAACATGCGGTAGGAAATTCATCCAACAAACACTCACAGGAACATGTAAGAGCATGGCCTTCATGCAAGCCACTATGCAAGAGCTTATGAGGAACCAAAATATTCTTATTCAAATGTTCGTTTCTTCTAAAATAAGATATAAGATATATAAAAAAAGCTACTTGGGCCGCTAATGGCGTTTCGCGTTTTTCTTTTCAAATCACCTGGATGGTAAGGCCCATGGAGATACGGGCATACCAATACGATCGCGAATATAAATGTGTTCTCACTGTGCCTGCTGTCTTTGCCCCGCTTCACAATCTCTGAGGATAAATTCACAACACTATTCGACTCCCTCTGTGAAAAGTTTATTGCAGCTGGCGATTGGAATGGCAAGCACATATACTGGGGGTCTCGGATTGCGAGTCCTAATGGAAAACAACTGTAAAACGCAATCAATAAGCCGCAAAGACCCAGAAAATCCTGCATACTGGCCATCAGTTCATAGCATCCAGATTTAACTGACTTTGCCATCACCAAAAGGATATCCTAATCAATGATTACAGCCGATGTACTTCAAGAACTTTTTATCTGGCCACTGGCCGGTGCAACACATCGAGCGGCCGTATAGTCTTACAAGCAACAGGACCTACTGGGAGAGGTATAAAAAATATGTATGTTCCCATACCGACTTTTCTAGCCCCTTGGAAACCGAGCAAGATATTGATCAGTTTGCTGGTGTCCTAAAATTAACACTAGTTGCAGCTGTAAAAGCGTCAACTCCTCAAGACACCCACGTATGCAGTATAAAGTAACATGACAAACCGAGATACTGAACTGCGTGTGCTTAAAAAACGACAACTTCGAGGGTCGTGGCAGGAGCACCGATCCCCTGGCGCAAAGAGTAGACTAAAGGCAGTTTCTCGCAGACTTACTAAAGCTATTAAGACAGATAACACGGACGCAAACTTAATTATTGTGGAAAGCCCACAGGGATCTACAGGCACCAATAGAAACTGTTGTATCCTGCGTTACTCTACCGGAAACTGGTCTCGTAATAACACCGACAGAGCATGAGCCTTCGCTGATCATCTCAGAAAAGCATTTCACAAGATCCCAAATTCCTGCCGAGGGAAATAACGAAAGTCATTAAAGAGCAACTGAAGACTGGAAAAGCGCCTGGCTTCGGCTTAATTACCCCAAAATTGATCGTCTGCTAATTTTTTAATTCGATTACTAAAATTTGATACTTTCCTAGAAAATGGAAGAAATCAGTCATAGTAATGATCCCTAAGCCTGGGAAAGACAAAACCCAGCCATCATCATACAAGCCAACCAGTTTACTTACTTGTCTCTCCAAGTTATTTGAAAAAGTGCTGCTGCAACGCATCAGTTATCACCTCAAAACATACAACAAGCTTCATCGCACCAATTTGATTTTCGAGCAAAACATGGAGCTATTGAGCAGATTAATCGCATGACAACAGAAATTCGCACTGCTTTTGAGCATCGTGCATTTGCATAACTTTATTTTTAGACGTTGCACAAGCATTCAAAAGAGTATGGTTGGATGGACTGCTGGACTGCTGCCTCAAAACATACATAATCTTACCTATATGAAAGAGTGTTCGCTGTAAGATGCAGTTCAGGCACTTCAAGCGATTGTATCATAGAAGCTGGAGTGTTTCAAGGAAGTGTTTTGGTCCCAATCTTATACTCCCTATACACGGCGGACATCCCAACAGACTTCCAGCTAACAATATCCACATTCGCTGACGACACCGCAATACTGAGTCGATCCAGATGCCCAGCAAAAGTTGCGATGCAACTAGCACGCCATTTAACACGAAGAAAATTGCAAACAGGTTACGTTTACCCTAAACAAACAAAGCAGCCCGCCCTTGGTTATGAACCACACGCGCATCCCACAAGCCGATGACGCAACATAATTGGGTATTTATCTGGACAAGCGGCTCACCTGGCGGAAACACATAGAGGCCAAGACGAAGCACGTGAGACTAAAAGCAAGGGATCTACACTGGCTAATAAATGTTCGCTCCTCTCTAAGCCTGGAGTACAAAGTCCTTTTCTATAACTCCGTTTTAAAACCCATATGGACCTATGGCTCAGAAATATGGGGCAATGCATTGAGAAGCAATATCGGCATAGTACAGCGAGCACAGTCCAGCATTCTGAGAATCATTACTGGAGCTCCATGGTATCTTCAGAACGAGATTATACACAAAGACCTACAAACAAAACTTGTTATCGAGATAATATAAGAGAAAGAAGTAAAATACATGGAAAAACTAGTCTCACATACAAATCCCCTTGCAAGAAAACTAATTCGAGCATGCTGTCAATGCCGACTTCACCGCAACGATCAACCAACCCAGCGTTAAACTTGAAACATAGGCACATAGCACGAATCATTTCATAAAATTAGTTTAGAATAAGATTTAAAAATTTATTGTTCGTCTCTTAAGTAAAAGAGAAGATTCAGTTACATTAATTTTGAAATAAATAAAATTAATAATTAAATTAAATCGAGACCCAGGGAACACCATGTGGAGGTCATTAAAAATAACGGGGTTATTTTCCAAAGCAATAGCTTTGAAGTAATGCTATTCAAATTATTATTTGCCTTTCTGTGAATTGATCGTTTGTAGATAAGATAGGAGGTGCAATCCAGAATAGTGGAAATTGGAAGAGAGCTTTGGGGCAACACACACGCTAGCTTAATATTTCCTTTAGCAAAAGCAAAAGGAAACAAGTAACAAAGCTACAGTTGAGTTTGCTCGACTGTGAGATACCCGCCACCCAATTTTACCATCCAAATATTATATTTTCCAAAATATACTGAAAAAATACTTTAAAAAATATACTAAAAAAATATACTAAAAAATACCAAAATAATATATCAACATTTTCTTTGTTCGAAATTATTAGCTTGGAGGCACTTTAGTTTATTGAACACCATTATTATGTCGCGGAGTGTCATAGCAACTAACTAGGCAGCACTAGCAGTTGCACGTGGTAACGCCTTATAAAAGTAATATCTTAATAACTTCTTTGTTTTTTATCCGATTGTAACCAAATTCGCAGAGATCATTAAGATGGTGAGTAGTATTGTGCCTACTAAAATAGAACGTTCTAGGTTTAAAATGACGCTTGCAATTCGGTTGTATTCGATTTACAGGAGAGGGCGTGGCCAAAATCAAAATCAAACTTGATCTGCGTGCAACAATAAGACATACTTGTTGCTCTATCTCTTATAGTCTTTGAGATCTAGGTGTTCATACGGACGGACAGACGGACATGGCTATATCGTCTCGGCTGTTGACGCTGATCAAGAATATATATACTTTATGGGGTCGCAGATGCTTCCTTCTGCCTGTTACATACATTTTCGGTCGGCACAAAGCCATAATACCCTTCTACCTTTTGGGTAGGCGGGTATAATTAATTAAAGCCATCTACATCAAAAAGGCTGCAGTGACAAACACCAAGTGCTAACCTTTTAAATAAATGTTGTGAAAAGTGAAACAGTGACTACGCCTCAATAGCGCTAGTTAAAAACAACATTGTACACCGACGATGCTGGAGCTCTTCGGGCAGCGACTTTTCGCCAGGTCAGCACGCAAGCTATCTGGACAGCGGAGACTGCAGCGCTGGAGGCAGAACTGATTCAGCAGACAACAGCAGCAACAGTTTAATAGTTATCTCACACAACACCAATGATGTAAGTGGGCACTTTTATTCAAGCTGTTTTTAAGTCTGTGTTAATTTAAATACAATTACTCGTAATTAAGTCGATACGTAGTTTTGCAAGAGTCGTCACCAATAAAATATAAAAAAAAAGAATAGAAAAGAGTTTAAACAAACATTGTGAATTGAGAGCGAAGTTGACAGTTGTTGACTAATCATTACGAGTGCCACATAAAATGCATGCGTGTATAAGTTTTTTTCCGTTTGCCTTTGTCTCGTTCGTTTTGGGCCCTCAAGCGTCGCGCTTTGAATTGCCTTGTCCACGCTAGAAGCCCATGACTTCACCCTTCAGCTGTTATAGGGATCTCCGCCAGCAGCCAACTGTTTCAGACTCTGTTTGCGACAGCCGCGTCCCAGCCCCAAGACGTACAATTTTCTTCCCCCCCACACCATCAAGCATGGACGCTGAACAGCTCAAGCTGATAGTACAAACGGCTATCACCGCTGCCTTGGCTGAACAAGAAAAAGCGTACCAGCCCTTTGTTGACAATGTCGAATTGTTATCCCGGCAGATAGCGGAAACGCGCCTGGCACCACTAGTGGTAGAAACTTATGCTGACATACATAGGTAAAACAAGCGATGCTAAGTGTGACGAGCCATTAGATGCCGACAAAAGCCTACCCGAATTCGCAGGGGTACAAGAAAAGTATGTCTCATGGCGACGGGCAGTTCTCACGACTTATCGCATCTTCAGACCGTACAATGGCACCGCGCGCCATTATCAGGCCGTCGTAATTATAAGGAACAAGGTCAGAGATGCCGCAGATGACGAACTTGCCTCATTTGAAACAGCGCTTAACGTTGACGCGATCATAAATCGCCTTGATTTTGAATATAGCAATAAGCGGCCGATGCACGTTGTCGAGCAGAAGTTGGCTACGCTCAGACAGAATGGCATGCCTCTGCAGAAATATTATGATGAGGTCGGAAAAAAACTCACGCTATAAAGCCAACATGTCGCATGGGCCGGCCTTTGCAAGAGGCCTTTGTGGAAAATTTCGAGAAGACGCTCTACGAGTATTCGTGTCAGGTTTAAAGCGCAGTCTCACGGATGTGCTCTTCGCAGCAAAACCGAGAGATTTGCCGTCGGCTCTGGCACTCGTCCAAGAGGTCTAGTCGAACCGTAACAGATATGCTATCACGGCCAGCTTTGCGAGAGGCTTCGAAGAAAAAAAGCAGAGGGCAAATGCCAATGCAACCAAGCGGTTCAAAGAACCTGCACTTTAGCGTTCGGCGTTAACGCACCACAACTGATGGAGCTCGACCCGTCACTTTCAATGTTTAGGCAGCTCTCACAAGCATCAGACGATGCCAACAAGCGGCCGGCCACGTCTGATCGCACTAACGCCATAAACAAGCACCAAAGGGTGAATCATGTCACTCAGGGTGCTGGAAAGGGAGCAGAAGTGTACGCCGCTGCGGCAGCGCAGATCGATGACGACAATGAGAACGACTCAGATGCCGTAAATTTTTTAGGGGTAAATCCCTGCTACCCGTCATCAGACGAAGAGTAGCGGGGCTACCCATGAGCTTCCTCATCGACACCGGCGCGTCATAAAATTTCATCAGGCCACACAAGGGCCTACGCGGCGTCCATTCGGTTAGCTCTCCATTCGGAATGCACTCGATACATGGCTCAACTACCATACCAAAAAAGTGCTTTGTCGCGTTATTCAACGTAAAAGCAACTTTCTTACTTCTACCAGATTTGACAAATTTTGATGGAATAATCGGCCTCGACTTGCTAGTGCAAGCTGGGGCATCGATTTGCCTGGCCTCCGGCCAGCTTAAATGGGGCACGGAAGTCGAGAAAATCTCCTTCCACATGTGCGCCGGCGTCAACTTCACTGATATACATTGCTCAGACGCGCCCGCTACGGTGCGGCGCACTTTCTTAGAAATATTAAGAACCAGGAAGAAGGCCTTCGCGAATCCCAATGAGGCCCTGCCTTGCAACACTTCAGTGGTTGCCATATCAGGACAGTGAGTGAGGAGCCCATCTATGCCAAGCTTTACCCATATCCCATGGTCGTAGCTGATTTCGTCAATAAAGATATACAAGACCTTCTTTAGAATGGCTTAATCCAAAAATCGGCTTCCCCTTACAACAATCCCATCTGGGTTGTAGATAAGAAGGGAACCGATGAGGCGGGCAACCGTAATAAGCGGCTAGTAATAGACTTCCGCAAAGTCAACGAGAGAACAATCTCCGTTAAATACCCTATGCCAAACATCTCAATGATACTAGGCAATTTGGGCAAAGCCCACTATTTTTCGACCCTGGATCTTAAATCAAGCTATCATCAGATCACGCTCGCCGAGCGCGACCGCGAGAAGACATCCTTCTAGGTAAACGGAGAAGAGTATAAGTTCAAAAGACTGCCTTTCGGTCTTAAGAACGCCGCCAGCATCTTCCAAACATCACGTTTTTTTAAGAAAAGCGTGAACTTTCTAGGGTTCATAGTCACCAGCAACGGTGCGACAACGGACCCGGAGAAAGTCAAAGCGATAAAAGAGTTTCCAGAGCCAAAGACGGTAAACGAAGTCAGATCGTACTTATGCGTCACAAGCTACTACAGGTGTTTCATTAGAGATTTCTCTGGCACAGCAACGCCCACCTCGGACATACTGAAGGGCGAAAATGGAACAGTCAGCAAGCATAGGTCAAGAAGCTCAATAACAGGCGTTCCAGAAACTGCGTAACATTTTGGCGTCAGAAGACGTCATGCTTAGTTACCCAGATTATAAGAAGCCATTTGATCTCACGACAGTTGCTGCAGCGTGCGGTCTTGGCTCAAGAGGACCGCCCTATAACAATGATTTCAAGAACATGAAAGGACAGTGAAGCCAACTACGCATGAGTTATTGGCCATCGTATGGGCCCAGGCTAAGCTGCGGCGTTACTTGTATGGAGTTAAAGGTATAAATATCTTTACTGACCATCAGCCCTTAACCTTTTCTGTATCAGAATCAATTAGCGGACGCTTTATCCACAGACAGCAGCTTAACGCGTTGGAGGAACAAGTGGCTGAATCTTGTGCGCCAACAATGCACAGCGAGATGTCCCTCACCTACACGATCGAATCAACCGATAAACCGTTGAACTGTTTCCAGAACCAGATAGTACTGGAGGAAACACGCCTCCCGTCTAAACAGACATTCATTTTACTCGGGAATAAGATGCAGAGACTCTCTGTTAGACGAACTGGCAGACACCATTGTCCCAAGAGGTATAAACGCCTTTCATTGCGATTGGCATACGCTCGTAATGATACAGGATGATGTAGTCCGAAGATTCCCACCACAAAATTCTGGCACTGCAAGAACCGTATGGTGGACATATTCAGAATAGAAGAGAGAAGGGAAATCTTAACCGCCGAACACAATAGGGCTCACAGAGCAGCACAGCAAAATGTGAAACAAGTTTTGTCCGAATACTATTTCCCCAAAATGGCTAAATTAACTGGCGAAATCATTCAGAATTGAAAGACTTGTGCAAGAGCCAAGTACGATAGGCACCCAAGGAAACAAAAGATAGGCGAAACGCCAATAGCGTCACACACAAATGTTGCACATAGACATTTTCTCTACCGACAAAAGATGTTCGCCAAGTAAAACCGAAGACTCGGCAACAAGCTCACGCCTCTGTGCGAGGAAAAAGCTGTTGAAGCGGACATGGGAACCACAATCCTCATTAAGGGAAGGGTGATCCATAAAGACAACTAAAGGTAGCTCACCCCAAAGGCAATGCCCGTACATTAATTTTTAATTATTTCTGGCTACTTGGCATAGTTTTCACTAATTTTAAGTTTAGTTCTGTCGGCATATATAGTATTTTAAGTAAATTTTGGTGTTCGGTTCCCTCTGCATACAATACACTAAAGTTGAAAATCAAATAAACCAACTAACTGCCACAGTCAACCTAAATGACACCAGTCATTTGTATGAGACCTTGTTAGTGAGAAATAGAATGCTCATGATGGAGCTTCAAAATTTAATGTTGGCAGTGACACTTGCAAAACTTAATATCGTTAGCCCAAACATTCTTGACCACGCAGACTTACTTAAGATCAGTTTGGCTTGAGGAGCCCACCAACACACCCATAGGGGACCTCATGTCCGTGTCGTCCGTGAAGGTTCTTCAATCCTGTAACTCATTACACTTCATAATTAAATTTCCTAAAATTAAGTTTGCTTGTAAGAAAATTACTATTTTCCCCGTGAGCCACCAAGGAGCCATGCTGCAAATAATTGACAATGTCATCGCAGAGTGCAATAACGAAGTCCACACCGTCAAGAATTGGACCGCTTCGACCAGCATCGCAACCGAGCAGCCGTCAACATCAACGACAGGGCCGCCAAGGTACAAATAGACAACAGTACCGAAATCTGGGTACATGGCAAACACCTCGTTACTTTTATTCAGCGCGTAACTGTGAACGAAAAATTTTTCGTTAACCGGGAGTAACAAAATTCCCCTTGCTGAATGTCACCGCTAGCCAGAACGTGCTCAGTCTCCCGTACCTTCATCGCTTGAATGAACGTAACTTGGACACAATTCGGACGTTCAAAAAGAAATGCTATGCTGATCGTCCCTATCAAATGGCACTTGTCGTGACGGCAATATGTTGCCTACTAATTTGCGTTGGCCTCGTGAGTTGGCGCATTTAGAGAGCCAGAAGAACGGCTAGGCAGTTGAATGTGGCAATTGCTGGAATCAGGACGGCTGAGGGCGGCCTCCATCTTGAGGGGGGAGTAGTTAACTAAAGCTAACGAAAGCAAAGGCATAATGCAACGTAAGCATTATGCCGGATGTCGTTGCATAGCTGGCAAACACAGCATATTTGCGTGGCCGCTATGAATACAAAATCGTAACATTATGTTTCGGTTTCATTCTTTACTTTTAAATTCTATGTAGTCAGTTAATTTTGACGATCCAAATCAGCAGCATTTGTTCTGCCTATAAAGGAAACAAAAAATCGAAATATAACTCCGTCTCTTCACTGCAAGCCATCGCTTTGCGTATTAGACGTAAAACATGATTTGTATTAATGTGACGATTCATTAATAACAAATTAAACTGAATTGAACTAAATACTTTATTTATATATACAGCTTTGACACAATACACAATTTGAAATGAAGATGAAAATTGTCGAATCCTCACATTGTTTGCAATTTGATCCTTTTATATCTCTCTATTATATATGTAACGATAGTTATCGATATGCGATGATCGATAATCATCGCAAAGGGTAGCATCGTGAAGGCAGTCGAGGAAGAAAGAAGCGAGTTGAAAGTTGGAGAGTAGTAAAAAGATCGTCAAGCGGAAAAGTCGTCGTGTCCGGAGTAAGGCAAAATTGTGTAGTCGTCGTATGTCCGGAGGTCAAGAAGTGTTGGCACGAGTCATCTTTTTATTAAATACAAAATAATACTAAGATAAACAGTTGTGTTAAACAATAAATATCCTACATACAAAATAATACTAAGATAAACAATTGTGTTAAACAATAAATATCCTACATTTGGGGGCTCAACCGATAAAACAATTGGCGTCGATCGGAAATTTCTAGAAGCGTGGTGAATAAAGTTGAGTTGACGTCAAGCAACGAATACGAAAGCATGAGTGAGGAGGAGGGAAAGGGACAGCGATATGGTGCTGTCACACGGTCGTGGGCAAAGCGAGGAGACGAAAATGAAAATGCAGAAGAGGAGTGTCTATCAGAAGCGGGTGCAGACCAAATAAAAGAGATGCAAGCAGAGTGTAATAATAGTCTACAACAAATAATTCAGCCTTACTTGCTTACTCTTAAGATTCAAGCTGATGAAATTACCCAGAAAGAGCCGAAAGTAACTGCAGACAATTTTGGAAAAATTGTACCCGACTTCGATGGCTTCAGCATCCCAGTGGAGATTTGGCTTGAAAATTTTGAGCAGAATGCAGATGCATATGAGCTTACGGAAAAACAACGATATGTGCAGGCACGAGGAAAAATGGTTAAAATGGCCAAGTTGTTTCTGGAGTCAGAGTTGGTGAGCACATATGAGCAACTTAAAAATGCCCTATTTGGCGAATTTAAGCGCGCGTTGAAAAGTGCCGATGTACATGCAAAGTTGACGCACAGGAAGAAGAACAGCGACGAAAGCATGCACGAATACATGCTAACAATGAAAAAAATTGCAGCGCTTGGACAAGTCGATGTTGAGTCTATTATCGCTTATATAGTTGACGGGCTGGATATTAAAAGCGAATTCAAATTTGCATTGTACGGCAGCAAATCATACAGCGAACTGTTGGAAAAATATGAGTTGTACGAGAGCAAGTGTGTTATCGAAAAACCGCAAAAGCAATACAGTGGTGGCAAAAAAAATATAACCGATGGAAAAAGTATTCGTTGCTACAACTGCGGATCTAATGAACACATGAGAAAAGACTGCAAGGCAGAAACAAAATGTTTTAAATGTGCAGGCAGCGGTCATATATCTTCAAATTGTCCACAAGCTGTAAAAAGTGTTCAAGTCGTAAAAGATACTAAGCGCTTGAAAGTAGTTTTGCTGAACGGTACAGAGGTCGCCTGCCTTGTGGACACAGGATCCGATGTGTCAATCGTATGTCAGTCTTTGTACAATAAACTTCAAAGTACTGTGATGCAGAAGTGTTATTCCGTTCTACGAGGCCTTGGAAACGCTAAGACGCAGCCGCTAGGTTCATTTATGGGCAGAGTACACGTTGACGGGATCGAAGCCATACAAAAGTTTGTTGTGATACCAAACAATCACATCGAGAACGACGTAATACTTGGCTTTGACTTTGCATCGCAGTTCTGCGTAACTTTGAATGACGGAGAATTCATCTTTACAAAGGCGTCAGCGCGGCCGGAATGCGCTGAATCAAAAGAGCTAAGTATGTACAATATTGTTGAGACTGGTAGTAACATAAATGCTTCTCCACAGTACAAGCTATGATCGAGTCTATGATAGCAGAGTACAAGCCAGCCAAAAACAACGCTGAATGCCCGGTGTCGATGAAGATCGTGCTAGAGGAGCGTACAAAACCATTTCGTCATCAACCAAGCCGTCACTCAGCTGTGGAATCCGAGTCGATCAGAAAACAAGTTGACGCCTGGTTGCAGGATGGCATTGTGCGCAAATCTTCATCGAACTTTGCCAGTCGAGTCGTTGTGGTCAAGAAGAAGGATGGCACGGACAGAATCTGCGTTGACTTTCGACAGTTAAATAGTATGGTACTTAAGGACTGCTTCCCAGTGCCACGCATGGATGATGTGCTGGAACAGCTTCAGTCCGCAAATGTATTCGTAGTTATGGATCTGGAGAATAGCTTTCTCCACGTACCAATTGAGGAGTCCAGCCGCAAGTTTACAGCGTTCATAACCAAGGAAGGGCTTTTTGAATTCAATCGAGCGCCGTATGGTTTTTGCAACTCGCCGGTCGTTTTCAATCGTTTTGTCAGTTGCGTATTTGAAGACTTGATTATGCAGGACATACTCCAGTTGTACATTGACGACATTATCATATATGCAAACACAAACGAGCAATGCATGTCAAAGTTGAAAGCAGTTCTAAATCAAGCAGCCAAGTTTAATCTAAAAATCAAATGGAGTAAGTGCCACTTTCTTAAGAACAGAATTGACTTTCTGGGCCACACCGTGGAAATGGGCAAGATTCGACCAGGACAAGAGAAGACGCAAGCTGTGCAGAGGTTCAAATGTCCAAAGAACATAAAAGGCGTCCAATCCTTTTTGGGGTTGACCGGATTTTTCCGCAAATTCATTCGAGATTACGCTCAGATCGCTCGCCCGTTAACTAACTTGTTAAAAAAAGATGTGGTTTTCAAGATGGAGGCAGAAGAACTAAACGCTATAAGCCGTCTAAAAAATTCATTGTCATCAGAACCTGTACTAAGCATATACTGTCGAGAGGCGCCAACTGAGCTACATACTGACGCGTCCAAGGATGGATTTGGTGCAGTATTGACACAGGAGTTTGACAAGCAGCAGCATCCAGTATTTTATTGGAGCAAAAAGACGTCGCAGAGCGATTCAAAGCGCCACAGCTACATTCTGGAGGTTAAAGCAGCATATCTTGCCATGCAGAAATTACGCTACTACCTGCTAGGCATACATTTCAAGTTGGTGACAGATTGCGCTGCTTTTTCGCAAACAATAAGGAAAAAAGATGTGCCACGAGAAGTTGCACAGTGGATTCTTGCTCTGCAGGACTTTAATTTCGAAGTCGAGCATCGCTCCGGCAACAGGATGAAGCACGTTGACAGTCTCAGCCGATATCCACAAGATGTTTTTGCCATAACTTCAGAAGTTGCAGCCAGACTAAAAGTTGCCCAGGATAACTACATTAAAACTAGCTAGCAATTTTCTCGGGCCATATGAAGTAACTAAGGTAAAAAGAAACGGCCGTTATGATGTACGGAAAGCAGCTCAGGTGGAAGGCCCTACAATAACTGCAACATGTGCAGAAGCTATGGAAGTACGCGTCTACAAGTGAAGATCTATGGTCGTCTGGGTCAGACGACAGTGATCAGGATGGCCGAATGTAACGATAGTTATCGATATGCGATGATCGATAATCATCGCAAAGGGTAGCATCGTGAAGGCAGTCGAGGAAGAAAGAAGCGAGTTGAAAGTTGGAGAGTAGTAAAAAGATCGTCAAGCGGAAAAGTCGTCGTGTCCGGAGTAAGGCAAAATTGTGTAGTCGTCGTATGTCCGGAGGTCAAGAAGTGTTGGCACGAGTCATCTTTTTATTAAATACAAAATAATACTAAGATAAACAGTTGTGTTAAACAATAAATATCCTACATACAAAATAATACTAAGATAAACAATTGTGTTAAACAATAAATATCCTACATATATGAAAAATCAATAAAAAATCGAACGAACTTTTTACTTGACATTAAAATAATATTGTGAAAAAAAAACAAGTAAGAATGCTACTGTTGAGTTTGGTCGAGCATATAATTTTACTGAATGGAAGAATAAATAAGAGCGACCATCAAAATATTATATTTTTCAAAAATATACTGGAAAATATACCAAAAAATGTAATTAAACAAGTAAGAAAGCTACAGTCGAGTTTGCTCGACTGTGAGATACCCGCCACCCATCAAAATATTATATTTATATAATACTATAAAAATATACTGCAAAAATACTAAAAAAATATACTACAAATACCAAAATAATTTATCACAATTTTCTTTGTTTGAAGTTATTAGCATTTCGGCACTTTAGTTGGTTTATTGAACACCATTATTATGTCGCGGAGTGTCATAGCAACTAGCTAGGTGCAGCTGCACGTGGTAACGCCTTCTAAAAGTAATATCTTAATAACTTCTGTGTTTTTTATCCGATTGTAACCAAATTCGCAGAGATCATTAAGATGGTGATTAGTATTGTGCGTACCAAAATTCTTCTAGGTTTAAAACGACGCTTGCAATTCAGTTTTTTTCAATTTGCATGGGCGGAAGGGGGCGTGGCCAAAATCAAAAACAAACTTGATCTGCGTGCAACAATAAGACATATTGTCGCGAAAAATTTGTTGCTCTATCTCTTATAGTCTCTGAGATCTAGGTGTTCACACGGATAGATGGACAGACGGACAGACGGACATGGCTATATCGTCTCGGCTGTCGACGCTGATCAAGAATATATATACTTTATGGAGTCGGAGATGCTTCCTTCTGCCTGTTACATACATTTTCGGTCGGCTCAAAGCCATAATACCCTTCTACCCTTTGGGTAGGCGGGTATAAAAAAGAGTCAAAAATAGCAAGACACTCAAAGGATTATTAAAAAGTTATTGCTGATATTAGCTTACCACAGAGAAAGAGCAAGATAAAACACAATGATAGCGCGAGCGTATCGAAAACCACAAAATCGCATGATATACAAAAGCCAAAATTAGAGCGAGAGAGTGCACAAAAATGCAACAACAGAGCAATGAGCAATGAAATGCAAGGCAAATTATTTGTTTTTCACACCAAAAAAAGAGACTTCATATTATATATGAAAATGTTAATTCACTTTTATACAATTCTGATTAATAATTTTAAAAATGACAATAAACCAAAGTACACAAATATTATATAATATAATATAACAAAACAGTTGAAAATTTGAAATAATTATTTGGAAGAAAAAAGAAACGTCCGACTGCGAATGCGAGAGCGAGCGAATGTAATTACATGTCTTATTTTTGCATCTCTTTCTTTCCACAATACTGGAATACACCTCCTCACTTATCAATGAACGATCAATTTACAGAAAAGGCAAATAATAATTTGAATTGCCTTAATTCAATATAATTATGCTAATGATGATTATGCTACGATGAGTACTTGGTTGAGTGGTCTTGTGGATTGGGTGTTAGACTGTGGGTTGGTGGACCCAGGTTCGATCTACTGGAGATAAAGTCTTTTTTTTACATCATTCTTTTACCGCACCTTTTTTTTTGCTCTTATGTTTGCCTCTCTTTGGTCGTAATCGGAATAAATTTTAAATTTGTAAATCAAATATTGCAAATGGTATTGCAATTTACATGACATGTAAACCTTAGAAGAACAAATAAGATGCTTTGCTGCTAAAGTCTTTGCCTCACATTCAATAGGTCCTGAGTTCGAATCCTCACATTGTTTGCAATTTGATTCTTTTTTTTGTTGAGATATATATACAGTAGAATCCGGTTATAGCGACTTTCAAAGGACCGACGATTTTACGTCGTTATACCCGGAAGACGCACAAACCGTAGGTCCTTTAATATACATAACTTTGTATAGGGACCAACCAAGCCATCGAGTTTCCGTCGCAATAACCGAACTAACGCTATAAACGGAGTCATTATAACCGGCTTCTACTGTATATCTCTCTATTATATATAATCTCTCTGTTATATATAATAGTTTTCTGCTTCTACTCCTCCTCCTCCGGGAAGCATTTTAACCTTTAACCTTTAACCTTTGGTATTTTTTAGTATATTTTAAAAGGATGGCCGGAGGCCGCCTCCTCTATTATATCTGCCTCCTCCTCCGGGAATCATTTTTTAAAATATACTAAAAAATACCAAAGATTTCGGCTCCTCCTCCTCCGGTCTCTCTATTATATCTGCCCCTCCTCCTCCTCCGGGAATCATTTTTAAAAATATACTTAAAAATACAAAAGTTCTCTGCTCCTCCTTTTGCGGTCTCTCTATTATATCTGCTTCTCCTCTTCCTCCGGGAATCATTTTTAAAATATACTAAAAAAACATACCAAAGTTTTCTGAGTAGGAGGAGGAGATGAAGGAGGAGGAGATGGAGGAGGAGATGGAGGAGGAGATGGAGGAGGAGATGGAGGAGGAGATGGACGAGGAGACGGAGGAGGAGATGGAGGAGGCGATAGAGGAGGAGATGGAGGAGGAGATGGAGGAGAAGACGGACGAGGAGATGGAGGAGGATATGAACGAGGAGATGGAGCAGAGTATGTCAGGCATTAAAATTGAATGGTTGGTCCCTATACAAAGTTATGTATATTAAAGGACCTACGGTTTGTGCGTCTTCCGGGTATAACGACGTAAAATCGTCGGTCCTTTGAAAGTCGCTATAACCGGATTCTACTGTATATATATCTCAACAAAAAAAAGAATCAAATTGCAACCAATGTGAGGATTCGAACTCAGGACCTATTGAATGTGAGGCAAAGACTTTAGCAGCAAAGCATCTTATTTGTTCTTCTAAGGTTTACATGTCATGTAAATTGCAATACCATTTGCAATATTTGATTTACAAATTTAAAATTTATTCCGATTACGACCAAAGAGAGGCAAACATAAGAGCAAAAAAAAAAGGTGCGGTAAAAGAATGATGTAAAAAAAAGACTTTATCTCCAGTAGATCGAACCTGGGTCCACCAACCCACAGTCTAACACCCAATCCACAAGACCACTCAACCAAGTACTCATCGTAGCATAATCATCATTAGCATAATTATATTGAATTAAGGCAATTCAAATTATTATTTGCCTTTTCTGTAAATTGATCGTTCATTGATAAGTGAGGAGGTGTATTCCAGTATTGTGGAAAGAAAGAGATGCAAAAATAAGACATGTAATTACATTCGCTCGCTCTCGCATTCGCAGTCGGACGTTTCTTTTTTTCTTCCAAATAATTATTTCAAATTTTCAACTGTTTTGTTATATTATATTATATAATATTTGTGTACTTTGGTTTATTGTCATTTTTAAAATTATTAATCAGAATTGTATAAAAGTGAATTAACATTTTCATATATAATATGAAGTCTCTTTTTTTGGTGTGAAAAACAAATAATTTGCCTTGCATTTCATTGCTCATTGCTCTGTTGTTGCATTTTTGTGCACTCTCTCGCTCTAATTTTGGCTTTTGTATATCATGCGATTTTGTGGTTTTCGATACGCTAGCGCTATCATTGTGTTTTATCTTGCTCTTTCTCTGTGGTAAGCTAATATCAGCAATAACTTTTTAATAAACCGTTGAGTGTCTTGCTATTTTTGACTCTTTTTTATACCCGCCTACCCAAAGGGTAGAAGGGTATTATGGCTTTGTGCCGACCGAAAATGTATGTAACAGGCAGAAGGAAGCATCTCCGACCCCATAAAGTATATATATTCTTGATCAGCGTCAACAGCCGAGACGATATAGCCATGTCCGTCTGTCCGTCTGTCCGTCCGTATGAACACCTAGATCTCAGAGACTATAAGAGATAGAGCAACAAATTTTTCGCGACAGTATGTCTTATTGTTGCACGCAGATCAGGTTTGTTTTTGATTTTGACCACGCTCCCTCCCGCCCCCGTAAATCGAATAAAACCGAATTGCAAGCGTCGTTTTAAACCTAGAACGTTTTGGTACGCACAATACTAATCACCATCTTAATGATCTCTGCGAATTTGGTTACTATCGGATAAAAAACACAGAAGTTATTAAGATATGACTTTTATAAGGCGTTACCACGTGCAACTGCTAGTGCTGCCTAGCTAGTTGCTATGACACTCCGCGCCATAATAATGGTGTTCAATAAACCAACTAAAGTGCCGCCAAGCTAATAACTTCGAACAAAGAAAATTTTGATATATTATTTTGGTATTTTTAGTATATTTTTTTTAAGTATATTTTTATACTATTATATAAATATAATATTTTGATGGTAAAATTGGGTGGCGGGTATCTCACAGTCGAGCAAACTCGACTGTAGCTTTCTTACTTGTTTAGGTCATGGATTTGCGTAAGAGGCAGAAGGAAGCGTCTGCGACCCCATAAACTATATTGTATATTCTTGATCAGCATCAACATCCGAGTCGATATAGCCCTGTCTGTCTGTTCGACTGTCTGTATGAACATCGAAATCTCAGAGACTATAAAAGCTAGGGATACCAAATTTGAAGACAACATGTAAAAACTCAGTGGGCAGATGAAGTTTATTTTAGATGTAGGCCACGCCCCCTTCCGCCCCCGTAAATCGAAAAAACGAACATCATGTTAAAGCTAGAACGTTCAGTTTTGGCACACAATACTAATAATCATCTTAAAGATATCTGACAATTTGGTTACAATCGGACAAAAAACATAGAAGTTATTAACAAATTACTTTTATAAGGCGAAATCGGGTGCAGCTGCACCTGTTCAGCTAGTTGTCACTCAGTAACATAATAATGGTGTTCAATAAACATAATGAAGTGCTACCATAATGAAGTGCTACCTATTTTATTTATATTCATATTTTGTTTTCTTACCCTTTTGCTGTCATTTATTCTTTTTAGGTGAAGGATTTTAAAAAAATTCATGACCTTTTGCGTTTGTCGAAATGGGCGTAACATGCAGAAGGAGATGTCTGCAACCTGCAACATGTAAAAACTCGGTAGGCAGATAAAGTTCATTTTAGATGTTGGCCGCGCCCCTTTCCGCAAACCGAAAAAAACCGAATTATTAGCGTCATTTGGTATACACAATACTAATCACCATCTTAATGATCTCTGAAAATTTGGTTACAATCGGATAAAAAACACAAAATTTATTAACGAAATACTTTTATAAGGCGTAATCAGGTGCACCTGCACCTGGTTAGTTGCTATGTCACTCAGTGACAAGTGTTCAGTGAAAATAGTGTTCAATAAACCTAATAAAGTGCCGCCAACCTAATAATTTCGTATTAAGTTTATTTCTGTATATTTTTTGTAATATATTTTTATACCCGCTCACCCAAAGGGTAGAAGGTTAGAAGGTAGAAGGAAGGTAGAAGGTTAACGTTAAATTTTGGTACGCACAATACTACTCACCATCTTAATGATCTCTGCGAATTTGGTTACAATCGGATAAAAAACACAGAAGGTATTAAGAAATTACTTTTATAAGGTGTAATGAGGTGCAGCAGCACCTGGTTAGTTGCTATGTCACTCCCTAACATAATAATGGTGTTCAGTAAACCAACTAAAGTGCCATCACGCTAATAATTTCGAACAAAGACAATTTTGGTATATTATTTTGGTATTTTTGAATATATATTGTTTTAGTATTTTTTCAGTATATTTTTAAAAAATATAATATTTTGATGATAAAATTTGGTGGCGGGTATCTCACAGTCGAGCAAACTCCACAGTAGCTTTTTTACTTGTTTAGTATATTTTTGTAAAATATAATACTCGTATTTCGATGGTTGCTCTTATTACTTCTTCCATTCAGTAAAATTGGTTGGCGGGTATCTCACAGTCGAGCAAACTCGACAGGAGCTTTCTTACTTGCTGGGTCATGGATTTTAAAATAATCATGACCTTTTGCGTTTGTCCGAATGTGCGTAACAGGTACAGGAGGCGTCTGCGACCCCATAAACTATATATATTCTTGATCAGCATCAAAAGCCGAGTCGATATAGCCCTGTCTGTCTGTCCGTCGGTATGAACATCGAGATCTCAGAGACTATAAAAGCTAGAGCCACCATATTTGGAGACAACATATACAAACTTGGTGTGCAGATCAAGTTTATTTTAGATATTGACCACGTCCCCTTCCGCCCCCATAAATCGAAAAAAAGGATTTCCAAACATTATGCCAGTTGTGTTTTGGCAGATCGGACAAAAAACACAGAAGTTATTAACGAATTACTTTTATAAGGCGAAATCGGGTGCAGCTGCACCTGTTCAGCAAGTTGTCACTCAGTGACATAATAATGGTGTTCAATAAACATAATGAAGTGCTACCAAGCCAATCATTTAGAACAAAATTAATTTCGGTATATTTTTTGGTATATTTTTAGTATATTTATTTAGTATATTTTTCAGTATATATTTGAAAAATATAATATTTCGGTGGTCGCTCTTTCTTATTCTTCCATTCAGTAAAATTGTGTGACGGGTATCTCAGGTCGAGCAAACTCTTCATTAACTTTCTTATTTGTTTTACCCAATAATTATTATAATTTTCATAATTTTTTAACATTATTAAACGCTGCGCAATTACACTAAAAATCCATGACCTCGTACAGTCAAAGCTTGACTGTGGCCGTTCGTACTTGTTTTTTCTTAAGATTGTCGTGATGTGTTTTGTTGGAAAACTTTGGTAGTTGTTGTGCGTGCTTATGCTTTACTTTATTGTTGATTGACCTGAGAGTATTACTTGGCGGCCCGAAAATTAGGCTATGCATTACCTCTAATGATTTTGACTTTGTTATTTTTTATCCATTGCACTGTGGTTCAAATGACTTATTTATGTATACACAATTAAAGTACTTAACATATTTGGGTTTTTTTGTTTTAGGTATACTTTTATGAAGCTTTTTATAAAATCGGGCGTGACTACATCATCATCCAATTTTTACTGTTTTGTTATTTTTGTAATTAAATCTTTAAGAACTTTTGTTGTCAGTGTTATTTTTGCACCAAATTATTAACAAGATTCACTTTACCTTACGTTTAAAAGTTCAATATAGTTTGCAAAGTCAAAAGAAATCCTAATAAAAATAATTTGGTACTATAATGTTTTCTTTCTTGTTGATGCTGATGTCTGAGCCTCATCTAGCTGCCTAATTTTTTTTTGTGTTTATACGTTATTGACCAAACTATTTTTACTAACAAAATTGGATGTATACATATGTCGCTAGATAAAGCGTTTTTAATGTTTTTTAAATTTAATGAAACTGCTCGACAAGTGGTAGCAATTTTTTTTTTTTTTTGCGATGTATCTAAAATTGAATAATAAGACTGTAAAACTTTAAATGAAAAAAATTAAATTTCAAGCTACGAATTTAAAGCTTGAACGTTCAATTTTGGAACTCACAATAATACTCGCATCCTACTGACACCTGAAATGTCAGTTACGATCGGATAAACAATGTATTTAGATTTTTTTAATTGGGTGAAAACTGGTGCTGCTGAACCTCTTCAGTTGCTATGTCACTCACTGATATAATAATGGTATTCAATAAACCTAATGAAGGGCAACCTAAATTATAATTTTGAGAAAGTTATATTTCGGTATATTTTTTAGAATATTTTAAAAATATAATAAATTTCGAATCTCACTCCTTATTTATATTGGATGTAGTAAAAAGGGATCCAATAGTTGAGCAGAATCGACTGTAGCTTTCTTACTTGTCCTTAAATAATTAGACATCTATGCCCATGAATCTCAAAGTGAGATGTTGGTGTGATGGGTAGGATAGCAGAATATAAAGTTGTAGAGTGCGAGTTTGACTCCTAATCAGGAATGTTAAAATCATGACTTTTTAATTGTTTGTGAAATTTGTAATTTAAGTAAACTTTATATTGTATTGTTGTACAACACATAATACTATATTATCATCAAATTAAAGAAAGTTCGAGTTTATAAAACAATTTAGCGGGCAAACTGTTTTGGTGTTCCAGTGGGAATATTTAATTTTATTTTTATACCCGCCTACCCAAAGGGTATAAGGGTACTAAAACTTTGTGCCGACCGAAAATGTATGTAACAGGCAGAAGTAAGCATCTCCGACCCACTTAAGTATATATATTCTTGGTCAGCGTCAACAGCCGAGACGCTATAGCCATATCAGTCTGTCCGTCTGTCCGTATGAACATCTAGATCTCAGAGACTATAAGAGATAGAGCACCCAAATTTTCTGAATAGTGTGTCATATAATTGCACGCAGATCAAGTTTGTTTTTTATTTTGGCCACGCCCCCTTCCCCGAATGCAAGTCGAAAAAACCGAATTGCAAGCGTTTAAACCTAGAACGTTCAATTATGGTACGCACAATAATAATTACCATCTTAATGATCTCGGAAAATTTCGTTACAATCGGATAAAAACACGGAAGTTATTAAGAAATTACTTTTATAAGGCGTAATGAGTGCAGCTGCACCTAGTTAGTTGCTATGAGACTCCGTGATATAATAATGGTGTTTAATAAACCTACTAAAGTGCCGCCAAGCTAATAATTTCGAACATATATATATATATATATATATATATATATATATATGTATATATATATATATGTATATTAATAGTAAAATTGGGTGGCGGGTACCTCACAGTCGAGCAAACTTGACAGTAGCTTTCTTACTTGTTTAATTTAAATTTTAAGCCTTAGATAATTTATTTTATTACCTCCTAATTTTTTCATTGAAACTGTGCTCGACTGTGAGATATCCGCCATCCAATTTTACTGAATGGAAGAATAAATAAGAGCGACCAACAAAATATTATATTTTACAAAAATATACTGAAAATGTACTAAAAAATTACCAAAAATATACCGAAATTAACTTTGTTCAAAATGATTATCTTGGTAGTACTTTATTATGTTTATTGAACACCATTACTATGTGACTGAGTGAAGTGAGTGATTGAATGAGTGAGTTAAAAGTAATTTTTTAATAACTTCTGTGTTTTACATCCGATTGTGCCCGAATTTTCAGAGATCATTAAGATGATGATTAGAATTGTATGTGCAAAATTGTTCTAGCTTTAAGATAACGCTTAGAAATTGATTTACCGGGCCGGAAGGGGGCGTGGTTAAAACTCAAAAAAAACTTGATCTGCGTGCATCAATAAGACATACTATCCGGAAAATTTTGCTGCTCTATCTCTTAAAGTCTCTGAGATCTAGGTGTTCATATGGACGGACAGACGGACATGGCTATATCGTCTCGGCTGTTGACGCTGATCAAGAATATATATACTTTATGGGGTCGGAGCTGCTTCCTTCTCCCTGTTACATAAATTTTTGGTCGGCACAAAGTTATAATACCCTTCTGCTTTGGGTAGGCGGGTATAAAAATTCCGGCCACCTAATTCAACGTAGCATACAATTCCGAATAGTCAAATCCGAGGTTAAGCCCTTGTGCCCAAAAAAGTACACATATACTATATATTTTTTAAAGTTAGTTCTACAAAACTTCTTATATTTCTTTTCTTTCTTTTTACTCTGCTGGACTATTTTTGTTTCTCTATACAAAATATTATTTTCGAATTAAATTAGTACTTGTTAGTTAGTTAATTTTTGCACCAACTAACAGGAATATCAGAATCTAATTCTGCAATTCACATTCAGAAACATATTACAATTGATTCTCACAAAAATTTAAATTTGGAAACAAAAATTGGTCTTTTGAACCATAGTGCATTCAGTTACACCATTACGAGAACGAAACAAGGCCGCCTCCCAGCGACCTGAACACAAAAACAATAAAAATTGCACGAAGGTAAAACTACAAAACAGTAACAACAGCAACAAAAATCCATCTTTGTTAAGGAAACACACGAAGTCACTACAAGCGCTTTACGTACGATATACACACACACTCACAAACAGACCTAACTTAGAGGCACACATACATTCATAAATGAATAAATTCAGACGTAGTTATAGAATAATTCTAGTATGAATGCTTTAATACACTGTCAATGTAAGTTTGATGATCGGGGACACACAAAAAATTTTCTTAAAGTTGATAAAAAAAAACAATTTATTGACTTTAAAGACCCAGCTGTTTTTATACTTCAGATGAATAATTAAGAGCTAATTGGCAAAAAAAAAAAAAAAAAAATGATCAAATGATCTCATGTGCAACAGGTTTACCTAAATTATATGAAAGCATGATTTAATAAACAGGTCGGCGCATGGCATTTATAAATATATATGTATAACATACATATATCATATATTTAAATTCATACAAAATAAAGATTTTATACAATTTGTTTTAATGTGTTAATTAAATACTAGTTCAAAATAATACTTTTATTATTATATTGATTATTATTCAAATACCATAAACATTGTTGTCACGTATAAAATAATGTCACTAGTGCCAGTCCGATTCAATAAAATAAATTAAGATAATAAGCGTACACATATGTACATAAGCTCCAAGAGAGTATAGTCACTTCGTATGTTTTTACTTTTTAATTTCTTGGGAGTAGACGAGTCTTAAGGGTAGGCCTGACGTGAACGAGCAGTATTTAGCCGTCGAGCTGTCCAAGGCACGTTAGTATACAAAATTTAAGCAACGTTTCGGTCAGGAAATTCATCACTTGGATTTCACACGCGCAAGCGACTGGTTTGTTAATTAGTTGTCTTAGTTTTGGAATTATTTCCAGTTCCAAATTAAAAAGTATTTATTATGTTTTGTTATCAAAAATAAAAACTGAAATATCAATTTAAAAAAATAAATTAATTAAATACGAGAATAACAATAAAAATAATTCAAATTCAAACTTTTTAAATATTTTAAGGATGCACAACTACTTTGGAGATTATAATTCCATAAAATAAATAAATAACTTCTCCTCAACGAGTGGCTAAAAACTTAAAAAATATTTTGATTGTATACGAACAAATAACTTAAAAATAACAATCATAAAAACCTATAGTTGTTTATATAACGGTGTATTTTTGGCGCTTTAAAAGTTCACGGTCGAAACTTAAGTAGCACAATATGAAGCCCTTGAAGCGCTTTACACAGTGTGGCAGCCTAACCATGCTCTTTGGTGTTTTTATCATCCTCTTCGGCGTCAGCTCTACGGCATTAACTACATTCGGCAAGACCAATAATCAACCCCCACCTACACAGACTCCTATAAGTAAGTAATCATACTCCGACTTATATTGCTTATGCTATGTAAAAGAACAATTTAAACAATGCTACGTCAAGTTTTGACTAAATCAATCGACAGATGTTTTTTTTTTGTATCTTGAACGTTTGTAATCATAATCAAAATGCTTTCTTAGAAATAACTCTTGCACTTAGATTTTTAAACTTTAAACCGTTGGTAAACTTTAAATCCAATTCGTTTTGCTTAGAATACAGGCGAGTATTATCACTAAATTTAGTATAGCACTTGTAGTACATATGGATAAGGGACACACATGACTATTTAGACTCGACTGTTGATACTGATGAAGAATATATTATATGCATATTATTTATGTGAATGAAAATTTTATATAAACAATTTAATAAAATCGACAAATTATTAAAAAAAAAGTCAGTAACCCTAATATAGGAATTACAGAGAATGAGAGCGACCTTTCTGCATAATGTCAGTTTGGCTATAGCAACTAGAATTCATACCGTTAGGGTCACGCAATTGGACTGACTTAATTCGCTTGATGCTCATCAATGATTGAATGGCCATAGCCGAATCCTTACAAAAAAACCAGTGTACCAATGCTCTGCTTTCTAATAATCACAAGGTTAAGTTTTATGTATTTATAAATTACTTAAACAAATAAAAAAGCCACTTACATTAAAAACAATAGTTTATAATATAAATTTAGATCATCATATAATAATAGCAGCTCAGGCAATTACAATATATCCTCTGCTCCTTAATAAAAAAACATTTAAGTACTTATGTTATCTTGGTCAAAACAACCAACTGGAGTAGGCGATAAATAATTGCTAATAACACGGTGTATACGATAGCCTTACAAAACAAATTCACATAACTAAATTGAATTTGAAATTGTACTCCCAAGCACAAATCCAAAATTGATCAAACAAATCAATGACAACAATGTTAATATTAGAGCGAACAACAATGTTAATATTATAAATCCATATTCAGGAAATTTATTTACATTCTCAGCTTAAATTGTTAGTTCAACAATTAAATGCGCTGTAGGCGAGATTTCTCGACTTCAAAATACCCTGTGGTCCATTACATAGTACATTAACATACACATGCAAACCAAAATAATGCAAACTATAAGTATGTAAGTATTAGATTGCTTACATATTCATATTTTTTTGAAGATTAAATGGTAGTAGTAGTAGTATTTATACAGGAAGACTTAAGAAATTACTTAAAGTTGTGTTGAGCAATAAATTTGTATTCGATTTACAGTCAAAGGCCGTGAATGTAGCACCAACGATGAGTGTTCAGCCATTGACCGGACCAGCTGTGTGAGGGATCCCAACGATTATAAGTATCGCTGCCTGTGCGGAGATGATTCACCCCCAGCGAATGGGCTCTGCCCAGATGTTCTCAAAGGTAAGTGATAGAGTTAGTTTAAGCAAGGTCCTACCTAACTGGACATTTATTTACATATATGACACTTTATATATGTATTTATATATGTGTATGTACATTTAATTATTAATTTAAGGCTCAACCGTTGCTTTGTTTACTAAAACAAATAGAAAGCTTCAACTATATAATTGATCATTTTACATTGTCTCCTTTTTATACCCTGTGCCCATTGAAAATGACAAAAAAAAGGGTTTAATAGTTTTGTGCAAAAGCATGTAGTACTCGGTAATATTTAAAACAAGTCAGAAAGCCACAGTCGAGTTTGCTCGACTGTGAGATACCCGCCACCCAATTTTACCATCCAAATATTATATGTTCCAAAATATACTGAAAAAATACTAAAAAAAATATACTAAAAAATACCAAAGTAATATATCAACATTTTCTTTATTCGAAATTATTAGCTTGGCGGTACTTTAGTTTATTGAACACCATTATTATGTCGCGGAGTGTCATAGCAACTAACTAGGCAGCACTAGCAGTTGCACGTGGTAACGCCTTTTAAAAGTAATATCTTAATAACTTCTGTGTTTTTTATCCGATTGTAACCAAATTCACAGAGATCATTAAGATGGTGATTAGTATTGTGCGTACCAAAAACGTTCTAGGTTTAAAACGACGCTTGCAATTCGGTTTTATTCGATTTACGGGGGCGGGAGGGGGCGTGGCCAAAAACAAAAACAAACTTGATCTGCGTGCAACAATAAGACATACTGTCTTGTACTATAAAGTCAAATTATATTTTTTGCTAGACAAATACATTAAAAACAATAAGACTAGATCTTTATATAAGTTTACAACATCTCAATATTATATTAAAAAAACTTTAAATAATCTAATTATACCCGCCTACCCAAAGGGTATAAGAGTATTATAACTTTGTGCCGACCGAAAATGTGTGTGCCAGGTAGAAGGAAGCATCTCCGACCCCATAAAGTATATATATTCTTGATCAGCGAGAGACAATATAGCCATGTCCGTCTGTCTGTCAGTATGAACACCTAGATCTCAGAGACTATAAGAGATAGAGCAACAAATTTTTCGTGACAGTGTGTCTTATTGTTGCATGCAGATCAAGTTTGTTTTAGATTTTTGCCACGCCTCTTCCGTTCAATATTGACACGCACAATACTAATCATCATCCTAATGATCTCTGGTTACAATCGAATAAAAAAAACACAGAAGTTTTTAAAGAATTACTTTTATAAGGCGTAATCAGGTGCAGCTGCACCTGGTTAGTTGCTATGTCATTCCGTGACATAATAATGGTGTTCAATAAACCAACTGAAGTGCCGCAAAGCGAATAATTTCAAGCAAAGTATATTTTGGTATATTAATAAGGTATATTTTTAGTGTATTTTTTTAGAATATTTTCCAGTATATTTTTTAAAAATATAATATTTCGATGGTAAAATTGGGTGGTGGGTATCTCGCAGTCGAGCAAACTCGTCAGTAGAATTTTTACAGCTTTAACACAATGCACAATTGGAAGTGAAGACATAATGGAAATATTAAAAATAATATTTACGTATATTGTATATGTTTGCATTTCATGTATTCACACATAGTTGTCAGGTCTATTTCAATTTTCACTATTCTGGAATGCACCTCCTCTCTCATCTACAAACGATTCGCTACGCGGAGCTGCGTGGAGGTCACCTCGTATACATATCTCTCTATTATTTATAAAAGTTTTCTGCTCCTCCTCCTCTTCCGGGAATCATTTTAAAATATACTAAAAAATACCACAGAGGGCATCATTTTAAAATATACTAAAAAACACCAAAGAGGTGAGCGAGCGAAGCGAGCTTTCCGGAACGCAGCGGAGTGAAGTGGAGGACACCTCGCAGCTCCGTGGGTAATTTTTAAATATACTAAAAAATACCAAAGAGTTGAGCGAGCGAAGCGAGCGTTCCGGAACGCAGCGCAGCGTAGCGGAGCGAAGTTTAAAACACCTCGTATACATATATATATATTTCTTAGTATGTTATAAAATGATGCCCGGGGGAGGACGCTCGCTCACCTCTTTGGTATTTTTGAGTATATTTTAAAATGATGCCCGGAGAAAGAGGAGGAGCAGAAAACTTTTATATATAATAGAGAGATAGAGAGAGAGAGCGATAGTACGCTTTGCTCGCTCACCTCTTTAGTAATTTTTAGTATATTTTGAGCAGAATGCTGACCATGCAACTCGTGCAACGTCTTGGATTACCATCCGGCATAGCCGGACGATGGACGTTGGCACTTAAGATCAGCAACTAAGTTGCTGACCGCTTAATGCTGAGCCCGCAGTCTTAACTACTCCCCCTCTTGAAACATGGCCGTCCTCTGCCATGCCCAGGTCACTCAGTATTTTCTGCTCAGTATAAGTGACTCTATTTCTTTGTCTACGTCGGTAGACCCAAACGATCACCGCGATAAGGGTGCAGCTGAGGAGGCATGGTAGCGTAGCCAAATACTGAGTGGCAGTGGTAACAGCTTGGAGTTCCTCTATCTGTTGAAAATTGTCTTCATGCAACCTCTGTAGGTACGGCAAGCTCGCTATGACTCGATGCTGGGTGATATTGATGCGCGTCAAGATGGCGGGGTCTGGCAGTCGGTCAAGTGTTGCGTTGTAGTTGATGTATTTGGAGTTATTGACGTACGTTTCCCTTGCGAAGGTGATCAAGTGTGTGCCTGTCATATTTTCGGTGGGGCCACCATCGAAGCTCACGGCGGCCCATCGGTCGTTAATCACGAGGATGCCTTCGTCGATGGAAGTCACGGCGGCAAGGTGGTTGGGCCGCCTGAGACTGTGTGCAACACTCCCAGACTGGAGTCCTTGGGCGCATGAACCCTCTGCGGCCTCTTTGCAGAATGCGGTAGTGGCAGGACCTACGCAAGAGGTGACGGCGACGATGTGAGCGTTGCATTCAGCCACAATGTTTTCCTCCAGATGAAGTATGATTCCATTGTGCGCTTCAGGAAAAATAGTAATTTTCTTACATACTAACTTGGGTTTTGGAAATGACATAATGAAGTGGATTAACTTATCGCTTACTAATACCCTGCCGCTAGCCACACTCGAAATCTGAGCTAAGCTCAAGCCGGTGAAGCCTTCTTGTAAGATCGACTGCAAATCAGTGCTGCCGAAGAACGCGGCGCGTTCACACGTTCCGTACTTGGATCGTTTAGTATCGCGTTAACGGTGCATGTAAGTAGTTTGGTTGTTTCTGATACGAAGTTGTCGTATGCAGTGAGGTTCGTTGTATGTCGAACTGTCCAAGTTTCATTCCAAATAATGGCATTACCGTCAATTATTGGTATATAGTCCGCATGTGCGTGGGTCAAGATGGTCAGGGCCAGTGGTCCCCATGTCGGCTTCTACCGATTCTTCTAGGAACAACGGGGATAATTTGCTTCCCAGTCTCCTGTTTGCTTTCACCAGAACTTTTTCTCCTACGTCGAAAATTATCTTCTGGCGTTTCTGATTGTTCCTTTCCAATTGATCCTTGTGTGCTTTCTCGAGCTTTGTGTTAACTTCAGGGAATTGGTCTTGCGAGGCTCTCAGGAGTTCCGCTAGCTTCCGGCTGGTTACCGAATGAAACGTTTTGTTATATTCGATGGTCGCAAGAAAAATGGCATTAGAGACATCCTCGATATGCCTCTCAGCTTTTATGCACCTGGCAATTTCTTGCAGGGTGCTGTGGAATCGTTTCACCTGACCATTTGACGTGCTATGAAGTGGCGGGTAGTTTATTACTTCCACACCGAAGTGATTTAACAACATGGAGCAGATGGTTTCAGAGCTAAACGACGGCTCATTGTCGCAGTAAATTCTCTTGACCTCCGGAAAGCTGTTGACAATTTGCAGTATGGGGGCCTTGACGTCAGCAATAGTGCGTGACGCAATGGGCTGTATCAAAGCAATCTTTGAAAACTTATCTACTGCAATTAGGAAGTGCCTTCCTGCCGTAGAGAAAATGTCAATGTGGATCATTTCCCCAATACCGCTAGGGTTCGGCGTGGTACCCATTTCTTGTTTTTGAGGGTGCCTGTCATACTTGTTTTTTGCGCAGATTTTGCAACTTGTTGCAACTTCTTTCGCGGTTTTTGACATATTGGGAAAATAATAATCCAGCAGAACTTACTTTACGTTTTCCTGTGCGGCTCTATGGGCTCGATTATGTTCAGCGGTCACGATTTCCACTTGCTCTTCTTTATTTGTGACATCAGCGACGAAGCGCTTGCAATGCCAAATGATGGTAGCCGGGAAGGCCATGACTAAGGGATGCTGAATGCGGGCAAGAACTGATAGTTTGCTGAAAATGGCATTAGTCACGTCAGGCTTTACTACCGACTTGATTGTGTCAAATAATGTGTTCTAATTCTCGAAGTCTATGTAATGGAGTGTTTTTTGGCCAAAGATGATGAACAGTTGTCTAGAAGGGTATGTTGCCTCTTCAATCACTATCTGATTTCTAAAGCAGTTGAGGGGCTTGTCTGAGGACTTAATTGCATAAGTGGACGATAGCTCGCTGTGAACCGTGGCAGCGTCGGACGCGTTGGAATTCTGTAAGGCATGCAGGTTCTGACGTGTAAGTGCGTCAGCAACGAAATTCTCTTTGCCTGGTTTATAGAACAATTTAGCCCCGGTCTCGTCTATGCGCGCTTTCCAGCGCTTTATTTTTGAGTTCGGGTTTCTGTCGGAGACAGCGAATGTTAGGGGGTAATGATCTGTGAATATGTTGATATCTGATTTACCGTAAAGGTAGTGACGCAGCGCGTCGAGTGCCCAAGCGATGGCAAGTAGCTCTCTCTCGTTTGTAGCATAATTTAATTCAGCGTCTTTTAGGGTTCGGGAAATCATTGTTATTGGTCTATTACCTTGGGATAGCAAAGCACCAATGCCAGTGGATGAAGCATCCGTGGTTAGGTCAAATGGTTGGCTGAAATCTGGATAATGTAGGATGACACTTTCAGATGCCAAGATACATTTAATTTTTTCGAACGCCTGTAGCTGGTAGTCGTTGAAGGCGACTGGCATATTCTTTGATCTGAAAGTACTAACCTTACCATTTTCTCCTTTTATAATGCTGGAGATGGGGCGGACAATGGATGCAAAATCTTTTATAAAGCATCTGTAATATCTTGCCAGGCCCAGAAATGAGCGTACTTCAAAAATACTTTTCGGTACGGGGAAATTTTGGATGGCCTTGACTTTTTTGGGGCACGTTCTGATGCCTTCTCTGGAAACAATAAATCCAAGAAATTCAACGCTTTCCCTGAACAATGTTGATTTTTCCCTGGCGACCCTCATGTTAGCGTTGTGTAGACTCTTTAGTATGAGATCAATGTCTCGAACGTGATCGGCCTCATTTGGTGAAGAAATGATTACGTCATCTACGCAAACATAGCAGATTTTGCCTATAAATTCCCTTAAAACATCGTCAATGGCTCGCTGGAAAATGCTTGACGCATTCTTCAGGCCGAAGGGCAGACGACAGAACTAGTATTTGCCGCCGTTGATGGAAAATGCGGTTTTTTCTCTGTCTTGATTTGCCATCATTATTTGATGGTAGCCAGACTTGAGGTCCAACGTAGAGAAATATTTGGCCTTACAGAGATTTGTTAGTATCATTGGTATGCTGGGCATCGGGTACCTATCAGCAATTGTTTTCGCATTAAGTTTGCGAAAGTCGACGACCAGTCGCTTCTTTCGCGCTCCAGTCGAATCAACTCCCTTTTTGTCGGCCACCCAGAGGGGGTTGTTGTATGGGGACCTCGAGGGTCGAATTATATTTCTAAGTAACTCCTTGATTTCTGCATTAACGAACTCAAGGGTACTGGCCGGTAGAAGATGCAGTTTGGTGTAAACTGGATCATTATCCTCAGTGCAGATGGTGGCAATAACCGCAGTATTGCATGGGAGCAAGTCAGAAGGGTCCGCAAAGGCCTGATCCCTACTGTGCATCATCTTTTGAAAGGCGGTCTTTACGCAAGATATCACGGCGATGTCTTCTATTTTCGTAAAATTCACCGCTTCGCAGGAACGGAATAGAATTTTTTCAGATCCGTTTTTGCATGAGATTTTCTGTTTTTCGAGGTTAATACTGGCACCTGCTTTCTTTAGCAGGTCAAGACCAATAATGCCGTCTAAAGTCGATAGCTGAGGGAGAATAAAGAATGGGCTGTTAATGCCGGTGTAGGTGGCATTTTTGCTTTACACAGTTGAACCCGTGTATTGACTTTACTTTAAATTTTTTTTCAACTGACACTTCATTTAAGAGGCCTTCTTTTGGGCGAACATAATTTTTTGCTGCCCCAGTATCTATTAAAAAGGTTAAAGTCTTCCCCGCTATTGTCCGTTGTATAAACGGGAGCAGAGACGCTGTTCTAAAAAAATTACAGCCGTCTTCTTCAAAGTCTGTGATGCTTTCCGATTCAACTTTAGTATATTTTAAAATTAAAATTAAAATTTAATTTAATAAATTAAGATGAACTTATCAATAAAATGGATAAGACTCCTCTTTTGCCGACATCAGAAGTGGGATCGCCTTCGCCACAAGAGCCCAGCTGTGATCCGTATATGGCAGCGTTGGAAACACAAAACCGTAACCTCATGGAAATAATAAAAACCATGCACGCACCGAGAGCACCGGCGTCAGATGAAAAGTCTTTGCACTTCACACTGCCAAAATTCTGTGCTGACAGCGCTGGAGCGGATCCATCTGCATGGTGCACCACGGTGGACTTAATCTTTGCAGATAATGCGCTTGTAGGGAGTTCGCTCGTAATAGCGTTGAGCAAAGAGCTTGAAGGCAGTGCGTCGCAATGGCTGTCGCAGATATGCTTCGCTGGCATCACATGGCCGCAGTTTAAGGAACTGTTCATACAGCGATTCGTAGGGATTGAGACGACGGCTGCCATTCTCATGAATGTTTTGAATGGACGTCCAAAACCTGGAGACAACTTTGCCTAGTATGGAAGTCGCACTGTCACCTTGATGCTGTCTAAGTGGAAGGCCAAGGATTAGGAGGAGATTGCGGTATCACATGGCTCACATGGCACAAATCGATAATAATTTGTTGCGTTGGGTGTTTACGACAAATGTGGCTACGCGCAATGAGCTTCAGCAACAGCTGCAAGCTTACGCCTTCAAGAAACGTAACAACGAAGATGATTCTGCCCCAGAAAAGAAGAAGCAGACTAAGTGCCATTTTTGTACGAAAGTTGGCCACAAATTCGCCGAATGCCAAGCTCGAAAGGAAGGTACATCAAACACAAAAGGAAGAAGCTACAGCGGAAGCAACACGCCTGGGTCCTTTTGAATGTTCAAACATAAAATGTTTTAAATCGAAAATTATTAATGCCGTTCAAAATAATGCACCTGAGAACACTTTGGAAATACTTTTTGACACCAATACAGAATTATGTGATAATGATAAATGTTAATTAAGAAATATATTGGAAAAGTAAGTCGATAGTTTCGTAATTGGGATACCAAATAAGAGTTTAACCACAGGTGCATTGGAAATTCGTTTAATTGATAAGAATAAAACTGTTCAAAGGCGCCCATATCGACTCAGTACAGATGAGAAGCTGTTAGTTAGAGAAAGGATAGAACAAATGCTTGAATCTAATGTAATTCGTCCCAGCAGTTCTCTATTTGCAAGTCCAATGTTATTAGTTAAAAAGAAAGACTTAAATACGATTTCTGATAAGTTTCCATTGCCACTGATATCGGATCAAATAGATCGTTTGAGGGGTGATAAATAATTTTCCATTTTAGACATGGCCAGCGGATTTTATCAAATACCGATTCATCCAGATTCTATAGAAAAAACAACATTTGTGACTACAGAGGGTCAGACGAATTTCTGGCGATGCCATTTGGCGTAAAGAATGCGTCGTCTATTTTTCAACGTGCTATTGTTCAAGCTTTGGGGGAATTAGCCTATTCCTATGCAGTTGTTTACATAGACGATGTGCTGGTAGTTGCGAATACAAAGGAGGAAGCATATGAGAGGTTGAATACAGTGTTAAAAGCGTTGTCAGAGGCAGGGTTCTCGTTCAATATAAAACAAGTAAGAAAGCTACAGTCGAGTTTGCTCGACTGTGAGATACCCGCCACCCAATTTTACCATCAAAATATTATATTTATATAATAGTATAAAAATATACTAAAAAAAAAATATACTAAAAATACCAAAATAATATATCAACATTTTCTTTGTTCGAAGTTATTAGCTTAGCGTCACTTTAGTTGGTTTATTGAACACCATTATTATGTCGCGGAGTGTCATAGCAACTAGCTAGGCAGCACTAGCAGTTGCACGTGGTAACGCCTTATAAAAGTAATATCTTAATAACTTCTGTGTGTTTTATCCGATTGTAACCAAATTTTCAGAGATCATTAAGATGGTGATTAGTATTGTGCGTACCACGTAACGCAACGTTCTAGGGTTAAAACAACGCTTGCAATTCGGTTTTATTTGATTTACGGGGACGGGAGGGGGCTTGGCCAAAATCAAAAACACACTTGATCTGCGTGCAACAATAAGACATACTATTGCTCTATCTCTTATAGTCTCTGAGATCTAGGTGTTCATACGGACAGACGGACATGGCTATATCGTCTCGGCTGTTGACGCTGATCAAGAATATATATACTTTATGGGGTCGGAGATGCTTCCTTCTGCCTGTTACATACATTTTCGGTCGGCACAAAACCATAATACCCTTCTACCCTTTGGGTGGGTATAAAAATGTAATTTTCTTTGTACAGGAATAGAGTTTCTAGGATTCTACATCAAGGATGGAGAAATTAAACCAAATCCTCGTAATATAGAAGCTCTTTCTGTTTTATCTCAGCCAACCTCGGCAACGCAGTTAAGGCAGTTTATAGGTCTGGCATCGTATTTCAGACAATTTGTTCCACGATTCTCAGAGAAGATGAAGCCACTGTATCAGTTAACCTCTAAACTGAATGCTTTTGCTTGGAAGGAGGAATACGAGAAGCTACTGCAGGATATTATCAAAGTGCTTACATGTGACCCTGTACTGACCATATTCGACCCTGAGCTTCCAATTGAATTGCATACTTATGCCAGTGCAGATGGCCACGGCGCTATGCTCATGCATAAAATAGAAGGGAAACACAGAGTAGTCGAATATTATAGCAAATGCACGTCAATATCAGAAGCCAAATATCACTCGTATGAGCTAGAGACGCTAGCTGTCTATAATGCAGTAAGACATTTTAGACATTATTTGCACGGTAGAAAATTTGTTGTGTATACTGATTGCAATTCGTTGAAAGCTAGTCGTACAAAGGCCGAGTTGACCCCAAGAGTACACCGCTGGTGGGCGTACTTACAGTCATTTGATTTTAGTGTAGAATATCGCAAGGGCAGCCAAATGGCTCACGTGGATTTTTTATCGCGAAATTCGATTCCCACAGTTTCAAGTGCCAAAAGCAAAGTAGATGAAGTTCATGTTGATCTGGCGACAATACCAGATAATTGGCTATTAGCCGAACAGCAACGAGATGAGGGCATAAACAGAATCTTGGCTCAATTGAATAACGAAGACATGGAGGCAAATATCGATAAAAACATATGAGGTCCGAACTGGATTACTATATCGCAAAATACAGCGTAATGGCAAGACTCGTTGCCTACCAGTAATCCCTAAAGCGTTTAGGTGGTCCGTGATAAATCATGTACACGAAGCTGTAATGCATTTGGGGTGGCAGAAAACTTTAGACAAGGTCTACGAGAAATATTGGTTTGAGCATATGACCAAATATGTTAGAAAATTTGTGGAAAATTGCATGACATGCAAATTGTTCAAGCCTTCATCAGGCAAAATGCAAATTGAAATGCACCCAGTTCCCAAGATTGACATACCGTGGCATATCGTTCACGTAGATATATGTAAGTGGGAAGCTTAATGGAAAGAACGATCTAAAGGAATATATCATAGTTCAGATAGATGCGTTCACTAAGTTTGTTCACTTGTATCATACTCTAAATCTTGACTCGGAAAATTGTATTAAAGCTATAAAGTCAAGTATGTCTTTTTCTGGAGTTCCCAGTCGTATTATAGCGGATCAAGGCAGAAGTTTTGCCAGCAACAAGTTCCGTGAGTTTTGTTCAACCAACAGGATTGAGTTGCACTTAATAGTTACAGGTGCCAGTAGAGCAAATGGGCAGGTTGAAAGGGTGATGAGCACTCTTAAGGCTATGCTTACTGCTGTGGAAACGAGTCAGCGATCATGGCAAGATGCGTTGGCAGAAATCCAACTAGCCATGAATTGCACCACAAATCGAGTCACTAAGGCAAGTGCTTTGGAATTGCTGATTGGAAGAGGAGCTAGGCCTTTTGTATTGTTGTCAGTCGATGTGGAAGAAAGTCGATAGAGAACAGATGAGGGCACAAGCCAAAGAAAACATGCAAAAGAATGCACAGTACGATAAACAAAGGTTTGATAAAAACAAAGCAAAAGTAGTTCGGTATAAGGTAGGCGATCATGTGTTACTGAAAAGCGAGGAGCGGCATCAAACGAAGCTTGACACCAAATTTAAGGGCCCTTTTCAGGTAATTAATGTACTAGATGGTGATCGATACGAGTTGAAGTCGTTAGTTAATAAGCGAACATATAAATATTCGCATGAATGGCTAAGAGCGCTACCAGACAGACGATTGACAGCAGAATGTAATGGTGACTCCCAAGAGGGAAAAGAGTTGAAAGATGACGCTAGTGATCGTGCATCTGTATCCCAAGAGGGGAAAGATTTGATAAACGGCACGAATGAAATGGCGTGTGTTCAAAAAGGGTAATGACCGCACTATAACAGCTTTCTCGCAGGGACGAGAAGTGTTATGGCGGGGGTGAAGAGATTTGGTGTGAGAAAAGACACGCCAATGTTGATATGTGAAATTAAAGTTATGAAAAATGTGAATAGTTTGAAGTTTTGATATGTAAATTGGAGATGTCTTTATAATTAAGTTTGTAAAAGAAAAATCAATCAGGAGATGAACTGTCAATTAATGTTTGTGTAAGCGGCTCTATAAGTTAATAAATGTAAGAGAGAAATACATTGAAGTTTGTTAAATAAATTGGAATTAAGTTGATGAAATTGTGTGATTTGGACTTGAGTGGTGGATTAGACACACGAGGACGTGTGATAGGTCAGGAAGGCCGTGTCGGAGCGCGACTCTTGGAATTTTGGGAATCGTTTCCATGATTTCACATTCTGATGAAATTGTAGCAACATGCTGAAATTCTATGATTTCACATTCTGATGAAATTGTAGCATTGTGGTGAAATTCTGACAAGCACTGCAGCAGAGGCGCAGAAGGCCTCTGAAGCTGAGTGAGGTCCGATCTGGTTGTCATAAATAGTGTGTTAGAGAGGGATGACAATATAGTGAACGCCAGTGTTGTGTATAGACTTAATAGAATATAAGGAAGATTGGTAAAAGAAGAAAATCATCTCAGTGAAGTTTGACTGGTGGAATTGATCGGAACTTGCTGTGCTGCTGCACCAAAATTGCAAAACTTATAAATAGAATGGATAAGACTCCCCTATTGCCGACATATATAATAGAGGTCTCTATTATATATAAAAGTTTTCTGCTCCGCTACTCTGCGCTGTGTTTCGGAAAGCTCGTTTCGCTCGCTCACTTCTTTGGTATTTTTTTGTATATTTTAAAATGATGAAAAATATTAAAGGTCTCATTTTAAAATATACTACAAAATACCAAAGGTTTATCTCTCCTCTCCGGAGGTTAAAGGTTAAAAGTCAAAGGTTAATGGTTAAAGGTTAAAGGTTAAAAGTTGAAGGTTAAAGGTTAAAGGTTAAAGGTTAAAGGTTAAAGGTTAAAGGTTAAAGGTTAAAGGTTAAAGGTTAAAGGTTAAAGGTTAAAGGTTAAAGGTTAAAGGTTAAAGGTTAAAGGTTAAAGGTTAAAGGTTAAAGGTTAAAGGTTAAAGGTTAAAGGTTAAAGGTTAAAGGTTAAAGGTAAAAGGTTAAAGGTTAAAGGTTACAGGTTAAAGGTTAAAGGTTAAAGGTTACAGGTTAAAGGTTAAAGGTTAAAGGTTAAAGGTTAAAGGTTAAAGGTTAAAGGTTAAAGGTTAAATGTTAAAGGTTAAAGGTTAAAGGTTAAAGGTTAAAGGTTAAAGGTTAAAGGTTAAAGGCTAAAGGTTAAAGGTTAAAGGTTAAAGGTTAAAGGTTAAAGGTTAAAGGTTAAAGGTTAAAGGTTAAAGGTTAAAGGTTAAAGGTTAAAGGTTAAAGGTTAAAGGTTAAAGGTTAAAGGTTAAAGGTTAAAGGTTAAAGGTTAAAGGTTAAAGGTTAAAGGTCAAAGGTCAAAATGATTCCCGGAGGAGGAGGAGCAGAAAATTAATATATATAATAGAGAGATATACATATATACATATATACATATATACATATATACATATATACATATATACATATATACATATATACATATATACATATATACATATATACATATATACATATATACATATATACATATATACATATATACATATATACATATATAAATATATACATATGTATATATAAGTTATGCCTTCCCATACTGGGAGACTCTCGCTGGATGCCCACAACGATATTACCTCAGGTTGTGGAACATATCCAGTGCTGTCCAATGAATGTCTGTGGAACCCTTCCTTTCACCCAACTAACACGTCCAAAATTCAGCTTAAGTTTGGTTTATTTAATATTCAAGAGTTTAGCTTTTGCTGTTTGTTTATCTGACAGAGAAGGTATTTGATGGTGTCGTCGTCCAACTCGAACTGCCCGTTGGTATTTTCGCCAGACCCTCTTGAAGTGGTTCATCCGGCGCCAAATATACTGATCAGCAGTTTGAGCCGTGGCTGAGCTTGTTGCACAATTCGGTCGGTCGAAGCGTATGTGGAAATGGAATTGGAGCGGAAGACAACTGTTTGAGTTGTATTTTGTTGCTGTTTTGTCAACGGGTCAGCGACCTATGGCGGTTCAACAGTGGAGGCAAGAGCGGGGTGGCGTAAGTGGGGCATCACAGGTCTGCTGAAGTGTTTATTGATGGTATTCAAAGTGAGAGGGGGGTGAGCAGCGAGCCGTCGGCCTAGGCGAGTGTTGTGACTTAACTCCTCCCCCCTTAAAGAACTGCGTCCCGCAGATTAGTGAGGCTTTGGTTGTACGGTAGTGGGTTGCGATTTCATATCTGAGGTCAAGTCGTCGAGCTTGTGTATCCCCTGGGTACTTGTCAAATTGTTCCATAGGAGGTATATCAGTGTCAGGAGTACCAGGGCAAACGTTGCCTCGGTAAAAAATGAAGCGAGCAGCTCCAGAGACACGGTTGACATCTTTTGCAGGTTCCTCAGGCTCACGTCACGTACGTATTCCAGTGACAGCTGGTAATCGGTGGCCGTCACATTGGTGAGTACCGCCGGCAGAGGCATCAAATGGCTCTTGGAATAGCTGCTATAGTTTCTCTTTGCAACGGATGCCGTTTCGTTGTCGAGCCGGATGATAAAGGAACCGGTTAAGTCGTATTCCCTCGTGGCAGTTGTTACCGTACCATTGAAGTTCGTCAAGAACAGAATGCCGTCTTCAATTAGCTTCACCGTCTCCCTGTTATTTCAGAGGTAAGCACATGCTGCATGGCCACCCTTCCACAGTCGCGGGATGCAGCCCTCCTCTTCCATCTTGAAAAGGTCTCTCTCCTGGCAAACAGTGGTGTTGCCTATAGAGAGGCAGCCACCCAAAACGGCGTAAGTTTCGCTGTCATCTAAAGCCAGGTCGTCATACTCCAGAGTCACCTGCTTACCATCGCAGATTGTTGGGTAAAGGTGTACTCGCCTATATTCCCTGTCGAGCACCTTGGGGAATGCTAACACATATAATCGTTCCGTTGGACAGGATGGATGGACGAGAGAACTCCACAGCTTCGATTGCATTCTGATACGGGAGATTGTCGACTTCGTCCAGTATTGTCTCCAGTTCACCATGGTCGAGGAGATTGGTGTTTACCACCCCAGTTTTGGCCAACTGGCATGCTCTGGCAATTTCTTTCGCCTGGCCCGCCAGAATAATGGCCTTATGCAGGATCGTCGTAGTTGTTTGCACATCCTCTTCCCGACCATTTCGTGGGTCGCATCGAACAAGCGGGTATTGATCCTGATCTGCTGGTTATTGTTTCTCTCCCATTTCAATGCCGAGCCCAATCAATCAATAGAGCGCGGTTTCCTCCGTGGCGCGCCTGTTATTCTCCCAATTGCCTCTGCTGTTTCGTTCAGGTTTCCATCAAAGCTTCCGTTTTTCGGTCCGCTTTCTCCGTTGCCTCCCGTGATATTACGTCGATGGCCTTCAGTATTTCGTCCAAATCGATGACGTCCGCCAATTTGAAGACGCCATTGACACGCCAAATGCTACGCTGTTGTATCGGTACTACGGGGACTTCGTACTTAAATATTGACATTGCGCTTATTACTTGGACTAGGGCCAAGCTTATAATTTTTAGGAAGGGAAAGGTTTTACATTCAGTTTAATACAATATTACGATATTATAGTAGTGAAAATGTGTTTACAGGTGTTGGTGTCAACCCTTGATAATTGATACGCGTCGAGCGATCAAAGAATAGATCCGCTGGCTTACTATTAGTCACCGAGTGTACAGAGTTGTTATATCTGTCCACTGCTATGGGAACCAATTCATTGGTTTTGAAGTCAGGGTGTTCGCATTTCAAACACCGGTAAATCTCGAGGAAGGTAGAACGAAACCTCTCGATTTGACCATTGACCTCACTTTTCTGGGTCGGTGTATAATAAAGTCCGATGCCCAATGTACGCAAATAGTTCAACACCGTCGGGCACAGAAGGCCTCTCTCATTGTCGGAGACCAATACTCTTGGGACTGTAAAGTAATGCAGTGCCTCTATTAGATTTTGATTCAAGCGGGAAGAGCTTGGCAAACTTGGTGAATTTGTCAATACAACTCAAGTAGATTTTCTTCTCCAAAGTGAAAATATCAATGTGAAGAATTTCACATGGGTACTTTGGGATAGGTGTCGGTTGAACGAGTGGCCTATTGGGGTGTCTCTCGTATTTATAAAGCTTACAGCACTCGCACGGCGAAATTTGCTTGCGGATGATGCTATACATCTGAGGGAAATAGTACTTCTCCAGAAGCTGTAAGCGCACCTCCTTAACGCCCCTATGAGCTCTGCGATGTTCCTTTTCTCTAACTTCGCAGATCTCCTCAGGGTCTGACAGGTCCGTTACCAACCTTTGCGTTATTCGAATTTTGAACGCGGCAAAATTCTCTAAGCACAGGCGTTGGAACGATGATAGGTAGATTTCAGGGATTTTAACCCCGTTGATCACCAAAGGCTTGAGGTATCTTTTCAAAGTCCGCTCGGGGTCAAAAACTAGTTGGTTTCGGTAGACGTTAATGGGAGCTTCCACGTGAGGGAGCAAGTGAGATGAGTCCTCATCCGCACTATGCACGGTAGAGTCTCCCTCTGAGGCTGAGGCAACGTCCGAACAACACTGATCGAAGTAATGATTCACGGGAACTATTCGAGACAAGGCGTCAGCAACTACGTTAGATTTGCCAGCGCAAACGTTAGATGCCCTAGCGCATAGGTCAGAGGTTGATGATCTGTATACACCTTGACTGCCGCAGCGCCGTACAAATACGAACTGAGGTTGTCTAGTGCCCAGACTATAGCAAGCATTTATTTCTCTATAGTGGCATAATTTTCCTCGGTCTTCGACAAGGTCCGCGAAATATAAGCGATAGGTCGATCCTTGCTGTCAATGTCTTGAGACAATACGGCCCCAAGAGCATAATTGGACGCGTCGGTGGTCAAATGGAATGAAGTCTGGTCTTTTTCAGGCTCTCAAAAACCAAGCGAAGGTTAATCCAGAGGCTATCGTAATCGTTACTAAAGACGATACTGTCGTAAATGTATACATAGCATATTTTTCCGATGTGTTCTCGAAGAACATCATCGATCATTCGCTGGAAAATGGACGGGGCGTTTTTCAGCCCGAAAGGGAGGCGGAGGAATTCATATTTCCCGGTGGAGAATGCCGTTTTCAAGGTATCGGACGGCTTCATGTGGATTTGGTGAAACCCCGAGGTAAGGTCAAGTGTTGTAAAATACTTGGCTCCGCCAAAACTAGCCAACGTGGAGTTTATATCCGGAATAGGATAAGTGTGGGAAATAGTGACGGAGTTTAAGCGTTTGAAATCAATGACTAGTCGGCATTGTTTCTCGCCATCGAATTAAACGGGCTCTTGGACGGCCGGATAATACCTTCATCAAGGAGTTCTAAAATCCGCCTATCCACTTCAGACCGCAAATTAGCTGGGTAAGGGTAACGTTTGGTGTAAATCGGATTTGGATTGTTCATACGGTTTTCGGCCCTTACGCTAGTATCGACGGCCTCACCTGGCGACAAAGGATTGAATAGGCGCGAGAATTTGTCGACTAATGCTTGTAAGGTTTGTCCCACCTCATCTGGATGTGTAGAATCTAGCAAAGAGTGGACGTTAAGGGACCTTTTGGCAAGAAGTGGGATCCGTATCCCAGGGGATATCGTGAGGCAGTTGTTTTTCCTGTCAACTAGAGCCTTTATGTCTTTGAGGGTTTCGTCCCCTATGATCCCATCAAAAGAAGTTAAGCCGGGGAGGACAAAAAAGGTAACAGTTGAACTGTTCCCTAGTTGTTCAAAGAATTTGCCAGCCACGCGGTGTGTTATTTTCACACTACCCGTAGCTTATTGGACGAAAAAGGGGGTTGGGAGGAGTGGAGCCGGCGGCGATTTTGGGGCTGATGAAATTTTTGTTCGCGCCGGTATCGATTAAAAATTGTAACTTAGCCCCATCCTTGTCCTCATATTCTAAGTATGGGACGCTTGAGAGGCCTCGGTCATAAAATTTGAGCCCTCTGTGCCTACTTCACGGTCATCCCTTTCTTCCGTGGCATACTGATGATAGCTGAGCTGATTATAGTAAGGATCGGACTGGCCTATTTCACCATATTCGACGGGAATGGGTCGCGAAAGATCTAAAGTAGGCTCCATGTGATAAAGTTTCGTTGCCCTTTGGAATGGGTTTTAGTATTCGGACGACGTTCTTTTCGACCCATAACTCTCGTTCCGAGGTGTCCCGTGTCCAGAACGGTGTGACTGCCCAGATCTATTCGATTCCATCTTAATGGCAGGTCTAGGGCTCTGGAAGCGATTGTAGTTTTGAGGGCCACCATACCCAGAACCTAAAGTGGGTCTAGCGTTCCCTTGATAGGAAGAAGAGAAAGACAGGGTGGGATACTAACCACTATACTATCGAGTAGCCACTTTCCCACACTTCTCACTTTAAATTGCACGTTTTATTGCATCATTTTTTCTTTTTCGCACAATTTTTAATTTACTTTTAATTTTCCCATACATTGGGTTATAATTCGTGGGCTTCGTATAGCACATTATTCGCACAAATTCTTTTGCACCTTCAAAAAATTTGTTAACTTAATCTCTTTGGGCCGTTCTTTTTGAAAAGAATGGTTCCTGCTCGGGCGCCAGTTAAGCCTTCCCATACTGGGAGACTCTCGCTGGATGCCCACAACGTTATTACCTCAGGTTGTGGAACATATGCAGTGCTGTCCAATGAATGTCGGTGGAACCCTTCCGTTCACACAATTAAGACGTCAAGAATTCAGCGACTTAACTTACATATATAGAAAAATATACATATATACATATATACATATATACATATATACATATATACATATATACATATATACATATATACATATATACATATATACATATATACATATATACATATATACATATATACATATATACATATATACATATATACATATATACATATATACATATATACATATATACATATATACATATATACATATATACATACATACATATATACATATAGACTTACTGGTGGAACGAGGAGATTGCGGAAGCGCGCCTTGCCTGTATCTCGGCCAGGAGGCGGTACCTAAGGGCAAAGAAACGCAATCGTACAACATGGCCGGACCTTCAAGCACTTTTCAGCGCAAACAGAAGAGGCCTGAAGCATGCCATACGAAAAAGTAAGCGTGAGTGTTTTCTTCAGTTATGTGACTCTGCAGACCAGGACCCCTGGGGGAAAGCCTACAATATCGTCGTCAAGCGTGTGGCCAGCAGTTCCCTCGGACCCCGTAGAGCTACAGTCCATTGTGGAAACTCTATTTCCGCTTGGAACAGTAGTTCCCCCCCAAGGCACTGAACTTCGGTTGCCCTCACAGCCCTTTCAGCGAGAAGAGGTCCAATGCGTCTCAGTTGAGGAGATCCTCCTGATTGCGCGCAGCATCAAGCCAAACAAGGCGCCAGGTCCAGATGGTATCCCAAACCGCGTTGTTAAGCTCGCACTCTCGCTAAGGCCTGAGCTTTTCGCTGAGGTTTTCACACGGTGCCTGTTCGAAGGAGTCTTTCCAGAGCGGTGGAAGAAGCAGAGGCTGGCGTTAATCCCAAAACCAGGCAGACCCCCCGAGGAAGCGTCGTCCTACCGGCCCATCTGTCTTATAGACTGTTTTGGTAAGGTTCTCGAGAAGGTGATAGCCATGAGACTGGAGGGAGCGATCCGCGAAGCTCGAGATTTATCGCCAAACCAATTTGGCTTTATCAAGGGGAAGGCCACCTTCGACGCAATCAGCAAAGTGGTTGACGTAGCGGCAAAAGCAATTGAGGGCGTCAGGTGGCCACGCTGGACATAAAGAATGCTTTTAACACGGCTGATTGGCAATGCATCCTCCAAGCACTGACAGTTTTCAATGTGCCAGCTTATCTGCAAGCCATTATCCATAGCTATTTTCACTCGAGAGAACTTGAGTACGCTACCTCAGAGGGCGCCAAGTTGCACCAGGTTTCTGCTGGAGTGCCCCAGGGCTCCGTCTTGGGCCCGCTCCTGTGGAACGTAATGTACGACGGCATCCTACGCCTAGCTGTGCCCGAGAATACACAGGTTGTTGGTTACGCAGGCGATGTGGCTGTTGTGGTGGTGGCCAAAGATCTAGCAGTGGCTGAAGAATCCTGCAGTGCAGCGATCGATGCGATCATCTCCTGGCTTGACAGCGTCCACCTTAAGCTTGCAACGCACAAGACAGAGGCAGTCCTCATAAGCAGCCGGAAACTCGTGGAAACCGCGCATATTCGTGTAGGCGACGACATGGTCACATTAAAACGAGCGATACGCTACCTAGGAGTCATGATTGACACACGATTTTCCTTTCGCGAGCATCTGCATCTGCATCAGGAAAAGGCTGCCTGCACCAGTAAAGCTCTCTTCAGGATAATGTTAAATACCAGAGGGCCAAGGCAGGAAAGCAAGTTGTTGCTGACCAGCTGTATCCGGTCTGTAGTCCTGTACGCCGCACCGCTCTGGGCCAATGCGATGGGAGTAAAGAGCTATCTATGCTCGTGGTGTAACGGCTATTCACCGCCTGTCAGCAATCCGTGTCTGCAGTGCGTTTAAAACAATTTCTGACGATGCGGTACTGGTTATTGCCGGCATGATACCCATTGACCTTCTAGCCGAGGAGGAAAAAGCAGTAGCGGAGGGCACTGCCAGTGGCCGGACCAGACGAGAGGCTCGCTGTTTAGTGCGTCCGTACACTATCGAGAAGTGGCAGAAACGCTGTGAGGCAGCCACCAAAGGCCGGTGGTCCTTCCGACTAATCCCCAGCATTCAGGCTTAGTTAGACCGGAAACACGGCTCAGTCAACTATTATCTGACGCAGTTGCTGAGCGGGCACGGCTGCTTCAGGGCATATCTGAACCGCTTCAAGCATGAGGAATACGCATACTGCACATGGTGCGGGGAGGAGTACACCGAGGATGCACAGCATATAATTTTCTACTGTGGGAGATTCACTCCAGAGAGGATGCTCCTGGAAGCCGCAGCTGGGGAACCCATCAACGAGGACAATTTGACACTACTGATGATCGCGTCTCCCCTAGTTTGGGAGGCAGTGTGTGTTTTTGCAGCGACGATAATGCGCGAACTACGTCGACTGGAAAGGGAGAGAGCGGCAGTGTAGGAGTGAGTTTTTCCCTGCGAAGCATTGCTTAGCGGCCGTACTGCGGGGCCTGCCTCACTCTACACCTACTCCGCCACCTCATAAATCTTAATCTTAAGCATACTTTTATAAGTTAGTTTAAGCTATACTAAGAGAAATAAATGAATTTACACATATATACATATATACATATATATACATATATATATATATATATAATTACGTATTTATTAATAGCGTAGATAACAACGAATGCAAATGACGCTATAATAATTACCGAGTCCAATAAACTGCTCGTTTTTACTAAAGCAGACACTGAAGATGAAAAAATAAGGACAAGAGCGAATAGTTGGTTATACTTTATTATTCAATGATCAGCTTAAGACTAATAATTTGGATTTTCAGCTTGTGGCTTATCGACTAAGAACAGAGAGTTTACATAATCTTGTGTGTGGTCACTTATGCTGAGTGGGCTATTTGTTTAAGGAAACATGAGATATTAAGTGGCTTGTGCATGTCGCTGTGCACTTGAGCTGGCTATTTTATTGTTTGTTTGTTTTAAAGAAATTTGGAATATGAAATATTATACAATAAGGCGACTTTGCAACGTGAGCGTTTATTCAATGTTCTGTGAATTTATACAATGTGTTATACGAGTATATTGTGAGATATGTTAATATGTCACTACCCTCCCCTTAAAAGGAAGTCCATGCTTATGCTGGGACTGATGGGTACAGTGTGGGTAGTTCTCGTTGGGTTACATTTGTATTTTGTGTTTCGGTTCTCTTTGTTCTTAACTTTAAGTACAATGTTAAAATCGGGTTGAATGTTACATATTTCAAATAAAGATAGAATACAATTATTATGAAGATAATTATTACAATAATAATATATAGTGTGTAGTTGTTTTGTGTAATACGTTTTACAATATCGTTGTGTCTTATGGTTTTGATTTTTGTTAAATTTAAGGGTGTGTATAAGGGTGTTAGGTTTATATCTGGTGTTTGCTGATTTTCACTTAATATTATATTTTCTATTTCTATTGTACATTGTTTGATTTGAATAATTTTATTCCCTTTAATTTGTAAAATTTTGCTTAAATTTTGACAATTTTGCTTAAGTGTTGTTTGGCTTAAGTTCCAGGTTACAATCGTATTGGGTTCTATATACTTAATTAATTGAGTAGTTTGGATGTGAATATATAATTGCAAATTGGGTTAATTTGTTTTATTATGTCTGTGAGACATTCGTTTTTTGTCTCTATTTCTTTGGAGTCGAATACCTTGTTGTCTTTTAGGAAGTAGGATTGGGTGTTAGGGTGATCTAGTTGGTAACCATTATGATCGGGATAGGGAGCGATTTGGATAGTGTTAATTGTTATTTATCTAGATTTGGTGAGTAAAGCTTGCTGTTATTATGTTGAGGATGAGGGTAATCCAGGGACCTGTGGGGGTGAGACTTCGTTAAGTTTCTTTTTTTTCATGAATTGTGTTTTATAGTAAAATGTATCTCTGTTTCTATTAGTAATTTTGTAGTGATCGGGGTCAGGTTGTTGTACATTTTGATTTGCTTTAAAGGGGTTTTTTAGTTTACCCTTCTGTAGTGGGCCTTTCCTGTATTTCGTGTCAATGTCATATTCTTTTCTATTGCTGTTTATCTTGTTTATTTTGTTTTCTTTAATTCGTTGGGTTTCTAGGGTTGGTTGTCCAGCGTACAAGAATATATGGGCAGGGGTTTGTCCGGTGGTGTCATGTTTTGTTTTGTGATTGTAAATATGAAGTATCGTTTCCATTTTACTCAATTTTGCTTCTACATCATCTGAACTATTTATTATTCGTATTTTTTCATTTATAGTTTTATGTAATCGTTCTATGTCTGTATAATTTTATGTCTTCGCTTTCAAGCCAACGTTTTAAGGCCAAACTGGAGAAAGCACCGTCTCTATCTGCTTTTAACAGCCTTGGTTTGCCTAATTGGTTGAATATGCGCATAAGAGCATTTTTACACTCTATCCAATCTTTTGTTCTTATTAGTTCGAGTGTAGCGAATTTGGAATAAATGTCCATGCAACTTAGATAATGGTTTTTCTCGGATGAGTAAATGTCTATTACAAATTTATCCCTACAATGTTCAGGTTCGGGTGTGATTTTCATTGGCATTTTTGTATTGCGATGTTCGGATTTTGCCAAGTTACAAATTTGGCATTCGTTTATTAGATTTTGAATAAGAAATTGGCTGTTTGGGTAATAATAAGTTTCCCCGAAGAGTTTTGTGGTCTTTTGAATTCCTGGATGAAGAAGTTTTTCGTGCGTGTTTAGAACTAATTCTTTAAATTGTGCATAGCTAGGGATGTTCTTTAATAAAATGAGACTTCTTAAAATTTTTGTATGTTTTGGATTCATGGTTTCTTTATACGTTTTTTGGATAATCTCAAAGTCGGCGTCGTTTTCTATGTATAACACACTTCTTTTGGAACAGAAATGGTCTAGCAAGAAATGGTCTAGTATTGTTTGGCTGTGGTTGGAGTTATATCTTCATATGAAATGTACGTGATTTGTTTTTTGAAGTAAGTTTCTTGGTTTATACTATTGGGGCCTTTTGAAAATATTATTTGTCTTTTGAAACAATTATTGGGTCTTTCGGATAATACGATTAAATCACTGCTATCTTCTTCGGCACTATGTTGTGTAGTTTCGCCAAAAAATGTTTGTTCGATAGTTATTCTAGACAATGCATCTGCAACATGATTTTCTTTTCCTTTGATATATTTTATATCAAAGTCGTATTGTGAAAGTCTAATTTTCCATCTAGTCAATTTTGCATTTGGTTCTTTTAATTTGTGTAGCCAACACAATAGTTGATGATCGGATGCTATTTCAAAATGTCGTCCTAATATATAGTGGCGGAATGTTTTAGTAGCCCAAACTATGGCTAATAATTCTTTTTCTATAGCGCTGTAATTGATTTCGTGTTCATTTAGAGTTCTACTAATGTAGCTTATAGGATGTCCGTCTTGTGAGAGTACAGCACCCAATGCTACGTTGCTTGCGTCGGTTGTTAATATAAATTTTCTTTCGAAGTTAGGTATTTTTAATATAGGATCTTCGGAAATTAGTAATTTTAGTTTACGGAATGCTTCTATGTAGTCCTTTTGGTTTATATCTATCTTGACTCCTTTTTTCAGACATTTAGTTAATGGTTTGGCAATATCAGAGAAATTAGGTATGAATTTTCTATAATAACCTGTGATTCCAAGAAATGCTTTGATTTCTTTGGTTTTAGTTGGAAGCGGATATTTTTGTATGGCCTTAATTTTTTCAGGATTTGGTTTAATTCCGTCTTTAGTGATAATGTGTCCTAGAAAGGTTGTTTCTTGTTTTAGAAATTCGCATTTATCTAGCTGTAATTTTAGGTTAGCTTGAGATAATTTCTCGAAAACTGCTTCAAGGGACTTAAGATGTTCTTCTAAAGAAGTGGAAAAAACTATGATATCATCTAGGTATACTAGGCAGTTTATATTTAGGAGCGGACGAAGTAGATTATTCATACAGCGCTGGAAAGTAGCGGGGGCATTTTTAAGCCCAAATGGCATTCTTGTGTATTCATAATGCCCATATTTGATGGAAACCTTTTGCAAGGTCTGTAGTAGTGAAGTGGTTGCATTTGCCTAATTTTCCTAATATTTCATCCATATTAGGTATAGGGTATCGGTCATGTATAGTGATATCGTTTAATTTTCTATAGTCAATTACAATGCGAAATTTTTTCTGTCCTGAAGCATATATTTTTTTTGGTACAACCCAAATGGGACTGCAATAAGGTGAATTACTCTCTCTTATAATTCCCTGGCTTAGCATATCTTGTATTTGGTTCTCGACTTCCTTTTCATAAATCTGTGGGTAACTGTATGGGTTTGAATGAACAGCCATATTGTGTGTAGTATTAATAGTGTGTCTTTCCTGATTAGTAAATGGTAGTTTGTCGCCTTCATGGTATTGAATGTCTTGGAATTTATTTAATAGTTTGGTTATTTTTTGTTTTTCTTCTGCATTTAGATGCTCCAATCGGAATAAATTTTCATTAAATGTGGAGCTTTCTAAAAATATAGGGTTTTGTTGAAATGATGGGTTTGCTTGAAGGTAGTTTTGTTCTGTTGAAGGATCTATGTTAATTAGTTTAAATTGTTTATTGAACAAATTAACTGTTCCTTTTTTGTAATCTATTATTGCTTTTGCTTTAGACAATAATTTGCGACCAATGAGCATATCATATTGGTCAGAGAAATTATGAATTAAGAATTCTGACTCGATTGAGAAGTAGTTATTCGGTAGTAACTTTGTAATCTGTGTTACTTTCAACGGACCGTTAGTAGTATGTATTAGGTGGTTTGTTTGTTGGATAGGAGTTTCAAATATATTTCTGGTTAACATATTTATTGTAGATCCGGTATCATGTTATATGGGTATTGGTGTTGAAGATGTTGGAATTCGGGTTGAACTGATATTCCTGCTTGGTATCTCATATCTTCGATACTCATTTTTGACTGTCCGCTGTCTGATGGTCTTGGCCTTTTACCGGCGTTACTGTTTGTCTGGTTTCCCCCTGAGGAGTAGTAAGTTGGTGGATTGGGTCTGAACCGGTTTTGGTCGAACATGGTATTTCGGTTGAATGGTGGGTTTGGTCTAGGTGCTTGTGTATTGAATGGGTTACGAGGTGCTGAGTAGTGGTATTGGGGATTTGTAGGAGGGTTAGGCCTGGGCATGTTAGGTTGTATGTAAGGTGGCATATAGGGTGGTATGTAAGGTGGTCTATGATAGGGTTGGTGGTTAGCATTGAAGAATGGTTGAAAAGGGGTTAAAAGTTTTAGCTTGATTATTTGGTGGTTTATTTGGGATGGTTTTGGTATATTCTTTATTTGAGGTTGGTGCTTCGTAAAGCCCTTTTTCTTGTAATATATTAATCAACTTTTTCAAGCAAGGGATATTACAATTAACTATTCTAAGGTAAATGTGAGTGGGTAGTTTCTGAACTAAGTTATCTATACTGTCTTTAATGAGTCGTTCGTAAAGTGTTGACTCAGCAATGTTATCTTCTAAATCTAGCTTACTCATTAGTATCTGCCTCCTCCTTTCGGCTTCCTCCAGAAAGTGTCTGATGTTCCCACGGAATTGCGTGTTGCGAAATTCTTCCAGTAGTTGATGATTCGGCACCTGTGGTTTATAGTTGAGGATCAAATGTGTCCTGAGCTCTGCCCAACTGGAGAGGTTGCGGACTCCTATGGCGCGGATAACTTCCCCACTGATGTTCCTTTCGATATGGCCGAATTATCAGTTTCTGACGCTCATCGGTGGTCTGGTAGAGTGTCAGGATGAAGTCAATGCGGCCGATGAAGGTGTATAGCGTACTTGGATCCCCGTGGAATTGTTCTACGGCATGTATTTGTCTCTCGACTTGAACCATGTTCGTGTCGGATAGAACTATAGGGTTTACTGGTTCTGCCATTGCCATAATGATTGGTTTGGAGTTTTTTAGCTTTTATATATTCACTGATCAGTTTCTGTGTTCGGTTTGGGTCGTGTATTTACTTTTGGATCTTGTATTCACTATTGGTTTACTTAGTTTGTTCACTTAATTTTTATTTTATATTCACTTAGTTTATATGGTTTAAATTCGTATTTCTTATATTAGTTCAATTAGTTTGTTCACTTAATTTTTTTTTTACGTTATGTTCACTTAGTTTATGTTGTTTAAATTTGTATTTCTTATATTGGTTCACTTAGTTGGATTCACTTATGCACTCAAGCGATTTCGTTTGTTAGGAAATAACCAATTACTTGGATTTAATGTTTCCAATGAATTCTTGTGTGTCTATAATTTTTTTTTTTCGACAATTGCGTTTACGATTTCGCGTTACTGTCAAGGTTTTTATACTTGCTTATTTTTTATAAAAACTTAACGCGATATTAACCGTCGCGGGTTGTCTAGAGAGGTTTTTAATGGATAGCAAAAGTGTATAGAAATTGATAATGGACACTTATCGCATCAAATTTTTCTTTTACTATCCTACCGGCTGCGCCAATTACGTATTTATTAATAGCGTAGATAACAACGAATGCAAATGACGCTATAATAATTACCGAGTCCAATAAACTGCTCGTTTTTACTAAAGCAGACACTGAAGATGAAAAAATAAGGACAAGAGCGAATAGTTGGTTATACTTTATTATTCAATGATCAGCTTAAGACTAATAATTTGGATTTTCAGCTTGTGGCTTATCGACTAAGAACAGAGAGTTTACATAATCTTGTGTGTGGTCACTTATGCTGAGTGGGCTATTTAAGGAAACATGAGATATTAAGTGGCTTGTGCATGTCGCTGTGCACTTGAGCTGGCTATTTTATTGTTTGTTTGTTTTAAAGAAATTTGGAATATGAAATATTATACAATAAGGCGACTTTGCAACGTGAGCGTTTATTCAATGTTCTGTGAATTTACACAATGTGTTATACGAGTATATTGTGAGATATGTTAATATGTCACTATATACATATATACGAGGTGTCCTCTAAATCGCTCCGCTACGCGGAGCTGCGTAGAGAAACGCTCGCTTCGCTCGCTCACCTCTTCCGCCCGCACTCCCGTATTCCCACTCCCTCCACACCACTTGCGCTTACATAAAGACTCAATGTTTAGTGTAAAGCTTCCTCAAACACAATATTTTTCATAACTTTCTTTCCATTCAATTTTAATGCCTCCTCCATCTCCTCCTCCTCCTCCATCTCCTCCTGCTCCTCCATCGCCTTCTCCTCCTCCATCTTCTACTCCTCCTCCATCTCCTCCTCCTCCATCTCCTTCTCTTCCATTTCTTCTTCCATTTCCTCTTCCATTTCCTTTTGTATTTCCTCTTCCATTTCCTCTTGCATTTCCTCTTCCATTTCCTCCTCCTCCTCCATCTCCTCTTCCATTTCCTCTTCCATCTCCTTCTCCTACTCTTCCTCCATCTCCTCCTTCTCCATCTCCTCCTCTTCCTCCATCTCCTCCTCTTCCCTCATCTCCTCCTCTTCCTCCATTTCCTCCTCTTCCTCCGTCTCCTCCTCCTCCTCCATTTCCTCCTCCTCCCCTATCTCCCCCATTTCCTCCATTTCCTCCTCCTCCATCTCCCCCGTTTCCTCAATTTCCTCTTCCATTTCCTCTTCCATCTCCTTCCCCTACTCTTCCTCCTCTTCCTCCATCTCCTTCTCCTCCATCTCCTCCTCTTCCTCCATATATACATATATACATATACATATATAATATTCCTGTAAGTTTAAAAAGCTTAGAATATTATTGAAAATTACATTTTTAAAAAGATTTCTTATGGAAAAAGTAAACCTTGCTTCCACCTAATGAAATTTTTCTTGGCCTTACAGGACTCCGTCATAAATGTAGCAGTAATAACGATTGTGAAGACGGGATGGTTTGTCAACACGAGAACAACAACCGGACTATTGGGGTATCTAAGTTCATGTCCACTAAAATCAAGCTTTGTCTGTGTGATAATGATAACGGCTATGTGGAGGATATTCTACACGACATTTGCAGCGGAGGTATTGACGAATAACTGTACAGAGAGAAAAAATGAATCCACTTTTGGTTAAATCCCCAGCATTCGTTAACTTACACTATACTTGCCACATACAAGTAAGAGAATTACAGTCCAGTCTACACGATTCTGAGATGCCCGCTACCAGTATTTTCAGGGAATTGAATACAATTTTTTTAATTGTTAATGAGTCAAATTAAGTTTTTAAATATACTATTTCACTGTGAAAATGTAGTAGTTTTCATAATTACCAGTTTGATAAAACTTTATTTGATACTTATATCATTAATATTTGGTCATTCTTGTGGCTACTACTAAACAGCTGATTTCCACCATATAAATATTATCTTCAAATTTAATTATCTCAATTAAATGATAAAGTATTCAGAAAGATTTTTTTCAAAATTGGTACCTTAAGTTCCGAGGTCTAGGTGTTCACACAGACAAACAACATCTACAAAGTCTATCAAGAGCTTAAAGAATATAGTATTTTAAATGAAAATTAAATAAGGTCAATAATTTCCTGTTTTTGCTTTTAAAATATATAGCTTGCAGGTTATCGTGATTTATGGGCGATACAGCTCCATAGTATAAAATTACAAATAAAATCGATTTGTATATTGAAAACGGGAACTTGCAAAATCTAGACCGGTAGACATCGGGACTTGACTTAACTCGACGGTTGATGCTAATCAAGAATATATTTTATATATTATATATGGTCGGAGACGCCACCCTCAGCCTGTTATACATATTCGCATAAAACTGTGATATTCTCCTTCATCCACTTTATCAATTCTTGCAAATCATGATTTAAGTTTATGTTGATTTCAATATGTCTTATACATAGTCTATCTGTCCGTACAAACACCAAATTTGGTGGCAACACTCGTTGGTATTGCACCCAGCTCAAGTTTTTTCGGGTAAATACAAAAAAATTAAATGTCAGCGTATTAGCATCCGATAATAAACTATATTTTTGTTGTCCAAAATTTGCTTCAAGCAATGCAATTAAAGTTTACTATACATATTTTATAATAAAGAAACGGTAATTGTTAAAGCAAAATATTAAAACATAAAATTTATAAAATACAATGTTGTGATGGATTATCGGCACTCTGTTTATATATGTAAATGTGCAACAAGCGGGTTTTTCATAGAAAAAATTTAGCCCATAATAAAATTCACAAAAACAAGTGCAATAAAAAGATCCATTACATCTCGAGGCACGCAACCAAATGAGCGAAACTTGTGATTTAGGTATCATTCTTAATTCAAAATTAAGGTTTGATAGGAAATCCAAGAGACTATTAGACTTAAAGCGTATAAATGTTGTGATAATATGTCTTATTTTTCCACGCAGGTGCAACACCTTTGACACGACACCGACATGAAATTGAAAAAACAAATGAATTCTTATATATAGAATAAGCGTCATGCCGCACCGAACAATTTTTGAAAATGTAACAACAGAATACACTATCCACAAAAAAAAATTAAATATGATTGTTGTTGACACCTATTTAACAATTACAAAAGGAAACAAGTAAAGAAAGCTATAGCCAATTTTTATACCAACAAATATACAAAAATGTATAAAATTCAATATAAATATATGTAGCAACTAAACACGTAAACAGTTGTAGCTACACCTGATTTGTTCAAAAGTATTTCAGAATACCGGCTGTGTCGAAGATGCCTTCTTCTGCATGTTACATACATTTGGGTAGGCGTGTATAAAATATGAGTAGACCAAAAATGATTATTTTTAAATCATGTCCTATATAAAAAGAGCAAAAACGATATAATAGTTTTGTTCAAATATATCTATTTAGCTATCTATCTCCCATAAAGTTTGTTTATTCTTTATAAGTATCAACAGCCGACGGGATTGATTTGGCCCTGTCCATTTGTACGTCCGTCCGGACAGATAATAACAAGTAAGAAAGCTACTGTGAGATACCCGCAACCCAATTTTATCATCGAAATATTATATTTTTCAACAATATACTGAAAAATACTTAAAAAAAACCTTAAAAATACTAAAAAAATACTAAAAATATACCAAAATAATATACCAACATTTTCTTTGTTCGAAATTATTAGCTTGGCGGCACTTTAGATGGTTTATTGAACACCATTATTATGTCACGGAGTGACATAGCAACTAACCAGGTGTAGCTGCACCTCATTACGCCTTATAAAAGTAATTTCATAATAACTTCTGTGTTTTTTATCATATCTTTTTTTTTCAAAGATCATTAAGATGGTGATTAGTATTGTGTGTACCAAAATTAAACGTTCTAGATTTAAAACGACGCGTGCAATTCGAATTTTTTTTTTTAAATCTAAAACAAACTTGATCTGCGTGCAATAATAAGACACACTATTCCAAAAATTTGGTTGCTCCAGATCTTATAGTCTCTGAGTTTTAAGTGTTCATGCGGACAGACGGACATGGCTATATCGTCGCGGCTGTGCACGCTGATCATATATAATTTATGGGGTCGGAGATGCTTCCTTCTGCCTGGTACATATATTTTCGGTTGGCACAAAGTCATAATACCCTTCTACCCTTTGAGTAGGCGGGTATAAAAACTCGAAATTTAATTGCTATTACCATAAAACTTAACAAATTTACAAAATGTTGTATACAATGACATTTTACAATAGTATTCCAAATTTCATATCTATCGGCCTTTAAATAAGGAAGATATTAAAAAATGAATTTAATATAGAATTACATTGAAGGCATGTGTTAGCGAGAAAGTATATGTCGGCAAATAATATAATACAAGCAACAGCTTAGAAACAAAATTAACATAGTAAAGCAATTTCAAACACACACACCAATAATATATTTCTTAACGAATTTTAGCAAAATATAAATATGCCTGTAATCATGTTTGAGTACATACAGGACAGTTGTTTACGTCGATATGTTATTGTTCGAGATACATGCTGTACATATGCAATGCATATACGCACCTAGAGCATGCTTGCTAAATGAATACACAATCAATTATAATATATATTAAGGTAATTTAACAAAATTTGATCAATTATTACAATCCATTGATTATTGAAAAGCAGTTGTAAAAAACTAAAGTACAAATTCTTAAAACTACAAGGGTTGTGAACAGCATATGTCGCAGTCGAGCTCTCTTGACTACAGCGTTTTTACTTGTTTTAATTACTAAAACAATTGTGTCAATTAGTGAGTATATTTTCTTCTAACTGTAAAAAGTCTTTGGTAATTGCAACTAATCCTCTATTGATTTAATTTCATGGGCTTCACATATATAACTTATATAAATAGTTATGAAATGCTTTAAATTTATCAATTATCCAAAAACTCTCATCGCATTGCATATCCGAAATCAATCTCATTACTAGGCAACATATTAATGTCGTCACCTATAGATAAGAATAAAAAAACTTATAGATCTAAGATCAGAAAGCTTCAACAGCTTCAAACCTAACCTTTCTTGAATCCTCTGAAAATTCGTTCGGGTATCTCATAGTCGTAGAACACGTTCTACTGTACCTTTCTCAATCAATTTAAATAAATCTGATATGTATAATTTTTTTATTTAAAAAATATGAACTTAATATTTATTTTTTGCAATATAAATACCACATTTCCATATTGAACATTAACTTTTTGATCATGGCTGCTCTGTGTGGTATGCCATTGCAATATCGGAGTATCTCTCATCACAATAAATTTATTATAGCTTTGTTATTAAAGTTTTATTCTTAATTTAAAAATTTTTATTTAAATACACATCCATATAATCAAAATTTTAGAAACAAAAAGTTCTTCAATTTAATTTTTTTGGATTTAAAATTTTCTCTCTGCTGACAATATTTTATATGAACATTTTTACAATATTTTATTACATTAACAGCGAATCAACAAACTCTGCTAAATATTGTGATATCTGTGAGCTCTTTGATGGTGCCGTTTGTTTTCTCCGCGTTCATTAAGATGAGAAAGCATTTCTAAGAGTCGAATGCCACGACAGAAGAAATGCAATCCAACAATTTACTTTTTTGTTCATTAGTGATCCATGAAATGTGCCTCAAGATATCAAACGGAAAAACCATGAAGTATATTCTACGCATGTGCTCCTGATAATGCTGTTTCAACTTAATGACCCCAAAAATTGTTAAAAAACTTAAAGGCAATTTGCGGTTGTTAATAGATGAAATGTCGTTATATTAAATACGTTTCATAAGTACCACCGTCAATTTTAATCGATTCTCACTTAAAATCACGTTATACCTAGTTTATATACAACTTATAGTAAATAAAGTTTTTATATATGTGTGAATATCTCTACCGCACAAGTTTGTGCTTGATATATATGTACATAAGCATAAGTATAATCAGATATGTATGTACAATGAACTTATATACCAAGCACAGTATTTTGATTCATCAAATAGGTAACCCACATTTAAATAAAAAATGGGGAATCAGTAGTTAACTAAGCGCAAAAACTTTTAAATGAATAATAAAATAAATACAAGGTGAATCGGATATAATGTAAGCACATTGAAAATATTTATGAGTACACACATTTAAATGAAAATCATTGCTTAAAATCAGCATCACAAAACATCCAAATAATTTTAAAGCGTTAGCTTTTTCAAGCTATACCCATTGAATAATTTGTGTCCGTATTAGGTCAAATTTATTAAATAAACGATTAAAAATATAATTATGTTGTGTTAAATATAAATCAAAATATGTTAAAAAGTTCTACTCAAGAATTCTTGACTTCAAGACATAACAAATGTAAAGGAGTGGATCGTGATCTCTAAACATTATACAAATGTACATCTAAACGTTTTGTGGACTCATATTGTTTTATCATCATTCGCTCGCTCTCGTATTCGCAGTCGGAAGTGTTTTTTCGCTTTCAAATAATATTTCTAATTTTCAACATTTTGGTGACTTTTTATATTGTACTTTTGTACTAACATCTTTGTTTATCTTCGAAAAATCCTGTTCGTTGTATCATGATACTTAATTGTCAATTTTTAAATAATTTATCAACAGGAAATAAAACAAGTAAGAAAGCCACTGTCGAGTTTGCTCGACTGTGAGATACCCGCCACCCAACGACCATCGAAATATTATATTTTTCAAAAATACAATATACTCGAAATATACTACAAAATATACCAAAAAATATACCGAGAGTTAACTTTGCTCAAAATGATTAGCTTGGTAGCACTTTATTATGTTAATTGAACACCATTATTGTGTCACTGAGTGACATATCATCTGATCAGGCTGCAACTGATTTCATCTTATGAAAGTAATTCCTTAAAAAACTTCTGAGCTTTTTGTCCGATTATAGCTAAATTTGTATAGATTATTACGATGATGATTAGTATTGGGTCTGCCAAAACGGGGGCGGAAGGGGGCGTGGCCAAAATCTAAATCAAACTTGATCTGCATGTAACAATATGACACACTATCCCGAAAAAATAGCCGTCAGCCGTCAGAGGAAGCAAGGGGATCAACATTTAATCCCAGTCTTGGCTGGGGCACGTGCCGTCCTTGCTCATACTGTTGGAAGTGCGACTATACTCTCCACGCGATGGTGGCTGGAAGCAGGCCCCTAGCACGGTCATGTATCTGCTAGAGGTGCTGACTAATTGTAATCGGGCGAAGATCGTGAATCTATAAATCACCCCAATCCAAGGTGGAACAGCATACGCTGATGGAAGCATGGCCGGGGGGTAGCCCGGTCTCTAGTATGCGGACTCTGGATATCTGTCGCCCTCCAGTTTCATTTAGACTTTCCACGGTATGCAGGCTATGCCGTGGATGACCTTCCCTTCCCCCAACTTTTACTTGGGGATACATACCCATCTCTTGGAGGAGAGTAAATGTGGTATTCATTCCCAAGCAAGAGAATAGTCCGCTTGACCAGCCTAAATCTTATCGGCCGATCAGTCTTGCTTCCTTTTCGCTGATTACGTCGGAAAGGCTGATAGATATGCACATTCGGTGCTCTTTGCAGACTTCGACACCTCTACTCTCCATAGGTTAGTGGGAAAAATTGAAAGAGCCTTCGAATCCAAGAACATTACTTTATGCTCTTTTCTGGACATAGAAGGTGCTTTTGATAATACCGGCTACGGGTCAATCTCTACTGCTCTAGAGCGTAGAGGAAATTTCCGTCCATTGATCCGGTGAATTGACTGGATTCCACGACTGCATGCATTAATGCAGTCAAAGGCTGTCCCCAGGGAGGGGTTCTATCCCCCCTACTCTGGTCCCTAGTAGTTGAGGAACTACTAGTCTTACTCTCCGAGCAGGGCGTTGAAGCGATCGGCTATGCTGACGACCTGGCTCTAATAGTGACCGGGAACTATACCAGCACCGTGACAGAGTTGATGCAATTAGCTCTGAACATGGTAAGTAGATGGTGCGCAGATGTTGGTCTTAGCATCAATCCACAAAAAGCTATTATAGTTCCCTTCACTAGGTGCTATTCCGTTGACATTGGTCAACTTTATATCAGCGGCTCCCCTGTGGGGCTATTCAACGAAGTCAAGTATCTAGGGGTAACCCTTGATAAAAGACTAAATTGGAATTCTCACCTTAGCAATACCCTCACAAAGGCGACCTATGCCATGTGGGCATTCAGAAGATTCTTTGGTAGAGTCTTAAATCCTGCATCATCCGGTGGCTTTTTGCCATGATGGTCAGACCTATCGCAACCTACGCTGCTATTGTGTGGTGGCCAAAGGTTACGCAGGTCACTGCCATCAGCAAAGGCAACAGATGGCACAGGCTGCTGTGCCTCTCACTGACAGGTGCACTTCGTATCTGTCCCACAGCAGCAATGGAATCTGACTCCGCTGCATATCCAAATTAAAGAAGTCGCCGCTATGAGCCTTCTTAGGATCAAGCTCCAATCAGGGCTTCTAGCTACCGAATCAGGACATGCTAGCCTGATCGAAGACATTCCTGGCATAGGTATCTGCACTAGATCAGATACTATGACTAAGGAACTTTTCTTTGGTGCTAAATTTAGAACCCTCATCCCGGACTGCAAGGGCTGGGACTCAGGCAACCCCATCAGCGACCCCCACGGTATCCACTGGTATACCGACAAGTCATAAACTAATTAGAGGGTTGGAGCTGGGATCTTTGGACCCAACTCCAAAGCCTCAATTGCTATGGGCAAATGGCCCACAGTCTTCCAATCTGAGGTTCATGCCATCGAGTTCTGCTGCCGTCTGATCCTAGAGAAAGGGATTAGAGGAGTGAACATCAACATCTTCTTTGACAGTCAGGCCGCCATCTTAGCCCTCTCTTCTAAAAGAGCTAGCTCTCGACTAGTGTCCGATTGCTGGAACTGCCTCCAGAGACTGTCTCTTACTAACAACGTCACCCTTCTATGGGTACCTGTTCTGGTTTTAACTATGGTTGACCTGATTAGTTCAAAGACAGGTTTAATGGGAACATGAGAGTTATGCTGGGATTCAGAAAGGGATATTGCGGGAATCATAAGGGAATCGAAGATACGCTTTGAGGGTTTTTCTGCTAGTTTAAAAATACTTCTTCTTTGTAGTAAATTATTCGCTGGTTTTAAAAAACTTGCGGATACCTTTTCAACTTTGGAATTTGGGTTTAAGGGTATGAAAGTCTTGACTGAGTCTCCAAAGCGAAAAAAGGCTGAGCACGAACCCATCCTGAGCACGAACCCATCATGTAAAAGCATCTATATCAACTTCTGCTACTGTTGCTCAGAATACCTTAGTAGGTTTCCCATAGATGAAACAAGTTTTTGTTTAAAAGCTCGACCTTGTACAATAACTGATGATGTTAAAACCTTTATTCGGCCCAAAAATTCAACCCATTTTTCAGGTGGAACAAGTAAGAAAGCTACTGTCGAAATTTGCTCGACTGTGAGATACCCGCCACACAATTTTACCATCAAAATATTATATTATTCAAAAATATACTGAAAAAATACTTTTAAAAAATATACTGAAAATATACCAAAACTTTTCTTTGTTAGAAATAGTTGGTTTATTGAACACCATTATTAGCTGCACGTGATTGCGCCTTATAAAAGTAATTTCTTAATAACTTCTGTGTTTTTTATCCGTTTGTAACCAAATTTTCAGAGATTATTAATAACGTACAATAATTACACACACTATCCCGAAAATTTAATTGCTCTATCTCTAATAGTCTCTGAGATCTAGGTGTTCATACAGACAGACGGACATGGCTATATCGTCTCGGCGGTTGACGCTGATCAAGAATATATATAGCTTATGGGGTCGGAGATGCTGCCTTCTGCCTGTTATATACATTTTCCGTCGGCACAAAGTTATAATACCCTTCTACCCTTTGGGTAGGCGGGCATAAATAAAATCAAATTGTAAACAATGTGAGTATTCGAACTCAGGACCTATTGAATGTGAGTCAAAGACTTTAGCAACGAGCCACCTTATCTGTTTTTATAACATTTAATTGCCATGTAAATACCATTTGCAATATTTAGTTTAAAAATTTATAATTTGTTTTGATATCGGATAAAGAAAGGCAAAAATAAGAGGAAAACGAAAAAAAAGTCCGTTAAAAGAATGACATGAAAAAAATGATTTTATCTCCCAATCCACAGGACCACATAACCAAGTACTGATCATTAGCATAATTATATTGATGTGATGCAATTTAAATTACTATTTACCTTTTCTGTAAGTTGAACGTTTATAGATGACAGAGAAGGTGCACTCCAGAATATTAGAAAGAAGGATATGCAAAAATAATAGATATTTATATTTGCAAAATGAACTTGTAATTTTACTACGCTCCCTTCCGCCCCCGAAAATCTGGTTACAATCGGACAAAAATCATAGAAGTTATTAAATAATTACTTTTATAAGACGAAATCAGGTGCTGTTGCACCTGTTCAGCTATTATGTCACTCAGTGAAATAATAATGGTGTTAAATAAATATACTAAAGTACACCAACCTAATAATTTATAATCGGCCTCCGATTTCGTTTTCTACTGTCACTATTATTAATTTTAAGCCTAAAACATAAAAAAACCAAAAATTTCCTTTGTGGCTTGTCTATCAAAATGTAAGCGGTCTTTGTAGTAAATTGTTCGCTGGTTTAAAAAAACTTGCAAATACCCTCTCAACTTTGGAGTCTGGGTTTAAGGGTATGAAACTCGTGACTGAGCCTTAAAAGCGGAAAAAGGCTATTACTCGTATTTGCATTGGCCCTAATGAATTCTATATTCGTGAGCACGAACCCACCTTGTCCGTTACTAATAATAATTTAGAACTCACGTCCTTCGCATCTCCCTCTCGTCCACACTCTTGAGAGTTTCAATTAGCTGACAACGACAATTCCATAGAGGTCGTTTGTTCAGATCCCGCTTCTGTTTCGGTTACAACAAAGGTTGACTCAATTGAACAAATTCAGCATGTTCAACACGTTGAGATACGTAGTGTTCTATCAACTAATGCAGAAGCTTCTATATCAACTTCTGTCATAGTTGACCAAAATAGTTTTGTAGGTGTTCTACCAATGAAAAGCATTGTCTCCGATTTCTCCACACTAAATAATCTTTGCCACAAAGATTTTTTGAGAAAGTGCAGACTAACGTTTCAGCAGACTAACGTTTCTCTTAATTTCTGAATGTTTACTCTTACGTGAGCTTAAGTCTTGTAAAGCAGTTTTTTCTCCTGGCCCTGACGGAGTTTCTAGTTGCGTGCTTAGGTTCTGTGCAGAGGAACTCTGTAAACCACTACTAAAATTATTATAAATTGTCTGTAGAGTTGTGTTCTTTCCCTAGTCTTTGGAAAGAGTTATATTATTCCTCTCTTAAAAAAAGGAAATAAATCCAACTTTCAAAACCATATAGATATCTCCGGTTGTCTGCTATTCCCAAAGTATTTGAGAAACTAATAATTTCTCAACTGCAACAACCCTGTAAATCTATAATTTAACTCTACCAGCATGGGTTTGTGAAAGGTAGGTCTACTACCAGTACCTTATTAGAATTCTCTTCAATTGTTATTGAAGGGTTCGAATCAAAAATGCAAACGGATGTCATTTACACTGATTTCAGTAAGGCCTTTGATTCCGACATAGTCTTTTATTACATAAACTCAATCTTCTTGGATTCTCACAAAACTTAATTTTGACGACATTTTCAAATCTTTCATGAAGAATTCAAAGAGTATTTTTCAAGCGCTTTGTGTCTAAGAGCGTCCAAGTCACTTTCGGCGTGCCCCAAGGAAGTTGCCTAGGCCCGTTGCTGTTTACATTATTCATAAATGATCTTCTGTCCGATGTCCCATGCCCTCGCATGCTAGACATTACCGGCGTACCTTACATTACATTATTCATAAATGATCTTCCGTCTGTTATACCATACTCTCGTTCCTATTTATGGTCTTCAATTGTAATCTGAGATGGATTGTTTTCAATTGTGGCATACTATAAAATTATTTAATCAAAATTGCAATAAATGTAACCTTATGTCATTCTTTAGGGACATTCCCCATATAAATAATTATCATCTTAATGAAATAATACTACTTGAACGAATAGATTCATGTCCTTCTTGATTCAAATTCAACGTTTAATAAACATATTTTTTCTGCTTTCAATAGAACCATTGGTGTCCTTGGACTTATTAAGCGTTGGTCAACTGAATTTTACCATCCCTACATAATAAAATATCTTAATATCTCACTGGTTCGAGCTATACTTGAGTATGGATCTAATATTTGGTTCGCCCAGTATAGGGTTCATCAAGATAGGCTTGAATCAGTGCAGAAACAATTTCTTCTTTTTGCTTCAAGATACCAGAGTGTCCAGGTACCCATAGAAGGGTGACGTTGTTAGTAAGAGACAGTCTCTAGGTGCAGTTCCAGCAATCGGACACCAATCGAGAGCTCTTTTGGAAGAGAGGGCTAAGATGGCGGCTTGACTATCAAAGAAGATGTAGATGTTCACTCCTCCTAATACTCTTCTCTAGGATCAGACGGCAGCAGAACTCGATGGCATGAACCTCAGATTGGAAGACTGTGGGCCATTTGCCCATAGCAATTGAGCTTTTGGAGTTGGGTTCAAAGATCCCAGCTCCAACCCTCTGATCAGTTTTTGACCCGTCGGTATACCAGTGGATACCGTAGGGGTCGCTGTCCCAGCCCTTGCGGTCCGGGATGAGGGTTCTGAATTTAGCACCAAAGAAAAGTTCCTTAGTCATAGTATCTGATCTAGTGCAGATATCTATGCCAGGAATGTCTTTGATCAGGCTAGCATGTCCTGATTCGGTAGCTAGAAGCCCTGATTGGAGCTTGATTCTAAGAAGGCTCATAGCGGCGACTTCTTTAATTTGGATATGCAGCGGAGTCAGATTCCATTGCTGCGGTGGGACAGGTACGAAGTGCACCTGTCAGTGAGAGTCACAGCAGCCTGTGCAATCTATTGCCTTTGCTGATGGCAGTGACCTGCGTAACCTTTGGCCACCACACAATAGCAGCGTAGGTTGCGATAGGTCTGACCATCATGGCAAAAAGCCACCGGATGATGCAGGATTTAAGACCCCAGATTCTACCAAAGAATATCCTGAATGCCTGACTTGACTTCGTTGAATAGCCCCACAGGGGAGCCGCTGATATAAAGTTGACCAATGTCAACGGAATAGCACCTAGTGAAGGGAACTATAATAGCTTTTTGTGGATTGATGCTAAGACCACCATCTACTTACCATGTTCAGAGCTAATTGCATCAACTCTGTCACGGTGCTGGCATAGTTCCCGGTCACTATTAGAGCCAGGTCGTCAGCATAGCCGATCGCTTCAACGCCCTGCTCGGAGAGTAAGACTAGTAGTTCCTCAACTACTAGGGACCAGAGTAGGGGGGATAGAACCCCTCCCTGGGGACAGCCTTTGACTGCATTAATGCATGCAGTCGTGGAATCCAGTCAATTCACCGGATCAATGGACGGGAAGTTCCTCTACGCTCTAGAGCAGTAGAGATTGACCCGTAGCCGGTATTATCAAAAGCACCTTCTATGTCCAGAAAAGAGCATAAAGTGATGTTCTTGGATACGAAGGCTCTTTCAATTTTTCCCACTAACCTATAGAGAGCAGAGGTGTCGAAGTCTGCAGAGAGCACCGAATGTGCATATCTATCAGCCTTTCCGACGTCATCAGCGAAAAGGAAGTAAGACTGATCGGCCGATAGGACTTAGGCTGGTCAAGCGGACGATTCCCTTACTTGGGGATGATAACCAGATATACTCTCCTCCAAGAGATGGGTATGTATCCCCAAGTAAAACTAGCTCTAAGAAGGCCGACCATTGGATCAAGAATATGAGCCAGGCTGTTTTGAATAAGGGCTGAGAAGATTTTGTCACCCACTGGGCCTTTGAAAAGAGTGAAAGAATCTACAGCCCATTTGACATTTTCGGGGTGGAAGATGGATCCAGATAGGCTGAATCCACGTGAGTCTGGTGACAAAGTGGCGTCATAGCGACCGGAGAGATCTGGATTCACCACAGAACCCTGCAAATGGACTTGTAGTAGAAGCTCAAGTGTTTCCCTGCGATCTTGAGTGAAAGAGCCATCTGCTCTTTTAAGAAGCCCTATTCCATTAGGCGACCCTTTAGCTAATACTTTATGGAGCCTTGCTGCCTCTGGCAACGATTCTAAGCTACCACAGTAGCTGCGTCATGTATCGCGTTTAGCTCATCTAATGCTTTTGTTTTAGTCGGTGAGAGCGTCCCTATAGACGTCCCAATTAGCACGGTTAGATTTAGCCTTATTAAAAAGGCTTCTAACCCTTCTTGTAAATACAGCCAGTTCCTCATTCCACCACGGAATTTTACGATTGATTCTTAGGGTCTTTTGGACTGCGCTGTCCTCGAAGGATGAGATAAGCACATCTCGGCAGCGAGTTCTATGTCACTGATGGAGTTAGGATTGCTGACCAATAGGTCTGCTTTGAAAGCTACAGAGGCTTTAAAAAGCTCCCAATTTGTCTTTTTCGGACAGAAGGAGTTTTGGCGAATTTCGACTTGACCAGGAAGGTTAAATCTGATGTGCTGATGGTCTGACAAAGTGGCTTAGTCTATGAGGGATTCACCACGTTTGTTGATATCGCTGCTCCCCAAGATCGTGTGATGTGCATTGGCATCACAGCTGATCACGAGCGGCTTGTTGTTGCGACGACAGAATTCAACCAGCCGCTGGACCTCTGCTGGAGGTACATCATCCACATCGCCCAGGATGTATGCGGAGGCGATCACAACTTCCCGGACACAGTCTGCAGTGGCTACCTCAATAGCCGTTGCTTCCAGGTCTCTGTGGATGAAGTTAGTGTAATGACCTCTTTTTTGGAGCGACCCGGGAGTAGCTGGCGGGTGTCCAGGTCGACCTACAGAAATTATTTTGTGTAGGACTTACCGTTAGTTAGTTTACCTGTAAAAGATATTTTACCACCCTCACAGAGAAACTGGAAGCACGGGGTTATAGAGGTTTATTGATCGGAGCTTATACTAGTTAAGTAAAGTGAATGGATTGACAAAATGTGTCCAGCGGATGATCCGGTATGCCGCCTGAGTTGTCCTGTGTCGAGGGGGCCGGTGAGGCGGGTGTTCCTGCGATATGAGGGTTGCACGAGGCTGTGCCGGTGACCGAATCCTGGCCTGAAATGCCAGTGGATGACCCGGTATGCGGCCTGAACCGTTCCGTGTCGGGGAAGCCGGTGAGGCAGGTCTTCCTGCGATATGAAGGTTGCACGAGGCTGTGCCGGTGACCGAATCCTGGCCAGAAATGTCCAGCGGATGATCCGGTATGCGGATAGAACCGTTCCGTGTCGGGGAAACCGGTGAGGCGGGTCTTCCTGCGATATGAGGGTTGCACGAGGCGGTGCCGGTGACCGAATCCTGGCCAGAAATGTCCAGCGGATGATCCGGTATGCGGCCTGAACCGTTTCGTGTCGGGGAAACCGGTGAGGCGGCTTTTCCTGCGATATGTGGGTGTGGTCTGTCTGGTTCATAAGCCGGTTCCCGGTTTGTCTCCAGTAGAGTGGTGCCCGTGAGACGGTTCGGAAACCTGCCTCCCACTCCCTAGTGGCGTCGCTTGCTCCTGTGGCGATTCGTAAACCGACCTAAGAGGCAAGCTCGGGGCCGATTCGAAAACCAAGTCCGGTGCCAAGCTACGTTGATTAGTCCTAAGGCACGTGGAGACGATTCGTAAACCAGTTCCCAGTCCGGTTCCAGAAAAGTGGTGCCCGTGAGATGATTCGAAAACCAATCTCCCACTCCCTAGTGGCGTCGCTTGCATCCAAGGCGGTTCGTAAACCGGCCTCTGATGCTAGCGCTTGGACTGATTCGGAAACCGAGTCCAAGTTGCCCAGCTAGTTAGTTAGTTAGTTTAGAGACTTGAAGACTTACCCGAGCTGTTCCTGCTGCTGCTGTTGACTAGGCCGGAGCCGAATAATAAGTGAAGTCTTTATGGCCGCGCTGTCGATCGCTTGTTCGCTGTTAACGCAGCGTTGCTGTTGCTGTAGCGACGCTGTTAGTGCTGCTGTTAACGTAGCGTCGCCGTTATCGCAGATGTCCAAGCCCTTGCTCTCTCGTGCGTCGCTAACAGTGCGCTGATTTGCGCCCTATGACGCTCCCTTATGCTAACATTAAATTGAACTATTGGCATTTCTTATTCTATATTTAATATTAGTGACTTGGATAATAATAATAATAATATTGGGCTCCGTGCCGTTAAGTCATAGTAAATAATAATAATAATATTGGGCTCCGTGCCGTTAAGTCTTAGTAAATAATAATAATAATATTGTGCGACCTTGCGTCGTCACATTAGTTGGTGAAAAATGTCTGACACTGTTACCCAAAAGTATAGCAGTGCTCGGGGCACCCCTTACGGTCATATAACAACTTACATTATCCTCATGAAAGTCCACGTATTTGGCCACCGATCAACCATGGTTCTGGAACGAGAGCCAGGTTGATTTGATCATCACAGACGACCCTGCACAATGTGGCCGACGCTCCTCTAGCGTGGTGCAGGTTCGCCTGAAGCACTTTAAGTTCGCTCATCTTCCCTCCTGATGGCGGTCGAGACAAGGCCACTTGCCTTGCCCCCCCGAGAGTCGTTACCGCGAATGCCCTTCGGCGGTCGGGACGAGCCACTCGGGGGAGGTCGCCTTGCGACGCCGCTCGTGGGAGGTGCCCTTGCGGGTGGGTTGCGGCCCGAGGTGCTGGCAGTGGGCATGGCCGAGGCACCTCTGACGGTTGACGGACGGTGACCACTTGTCACATGTCTAGTTGGGCCCTTCGAGGTCGTAACCACGATGGCCGGTGGGGTGGGGAAAGGAACCTTAGGTACCGATCCGCCCGCAGCGCTCGTGGATGCCACAAGGTCAGCCAATGCTGATATCTCTGTGGGAAACACTGGCACCGTTGCCGGAGCGGCACTGGCAGGAGAGGGAGCGGGTGAGGATGGAGCAGGGGTGGCGGAGGGAGCTTTGGGAGCTGAATTCTTAAGTATCAATTTGACCCTGCCAAAGCACAATTTCACCCTCCCTTGGCATTCCGTCAGAGCCCTGTACGACTCCTCGTCAACCAACATAGCGAGGTGAGTCGTTGGGCCATTCAGGCTGTGCTGCACCACCCGCCACAGCTTCGTAGAGAAGCTGCTGGCGTTCTGGAGCCCAATGTATTCCAGGATGGCCGCAGGAGTAAACTCAGCACTACTTGGAAAGTAACCTCTAATGAGGCCGTCAGCCGTCAGAGGAAGCAAGGGGACCAACATATAATCCCAGTATTGGCTGGGGCACGTGCCGTCGTTGGTTATGTCTCTGCTAGAGGTGCTGACTAATTGTAGTCGGGCGAAGATCGTGAATCTATAAATCACCCCAATCCAAGGTGGAACAGCATACGCTGATGGATGCATGGCCGGGGGGTAGCCCGGTCTCTAGTATGCAGACTCTGGATACCTGTCGTCCTCCAGTTTCATTTAGACTTTCCACGGTATGCGGGCTATGCCGTGGATGACCTTCCCTTCCCGCCTACTCGTGGGCTCTTTAATTCATGGATCAAAATTTCAAAATAGAAAAGTCTGATACGGTTTTGAAAGTATCATCTCTGGGCGATGCCTTCACGGCTGATCCCTAGACCAGCACTGCAGCCAGTGGGCTGCTGTCTTCCACCCCCAATACTACGGGTCTCGACTCTAGTAATTTAAGGGACCCGGATAATCCACGAACTCCCTTGGACACAGGGTTCGCTAGTGCTGAACTTCCGTCCAGTAGCGGTTCAGTCCGACAGCAACCCGTCGAGGTATTGTCCTCGGACGAGGAAGCTGACTGCGACCGAATCAGCTTTGCTGACGACGCTTCCGTGGCCTCTCAGAGGTCAGGCCTCACGGAAGCAGGCTCTCAGATCCAGTTGCTGCGGCTGGAATCTAAGGACGCCTTTGTTAAACTAAAGAGCCGCGAGAAGAGGCTTTTTAAAGCTGCACTCGCAAAGGGTTCTAACAGAGAGGAGGCTCTGACTATCGCCACTGCGCCCCCCGTTAACACCAAGGCTAAACGGACGCGCGCTGACGATACCATCGTCGAGCCCACCAGCTCTTTAAAGAGGTCCAAAAAGACTCATAAGGAGTCCACGAAACCACTCTTCAGCCAAGTGGTTAGCAGCGTGAAATTGGGCTTCTCTTCGGCTGATTCAACCAAACCCCTCTCAGCGGAGCAGTTGGCTACGTTGAAATCCAGTATATTAAAGGCGGTGCGATTGCACTCTACACCAGATGTTAGTCCAGGTTTCGAGGGCTGTATACCCCATAATGAGTGGTTGCTTTTGGTGTGCGAGGATAGCAGCACTGCAAATTGGGTCAGGGGAGCTGTTGGACACATCAGGTCCATCAGCGCCCTTGACGTCAAATTGCTGGAGGAAACGGAGTTCCCCAAGGCTCACCTCATTAGAGGTTACTTCCCAGTAGTGCTGAGTTTGCTCCTGCAACCATCCTGGAATTCATTGGGTTCCAGAACGCCAGCAGCTTCTCCACGAAGCTGTGGCGGGTGGTGCAGCACAGCCTTAACGGCCCAACGAGCCAAGGGAAGGTGAAATTCTACTTTGGCAGGGTCAAATTGATACTTAAGAATTCAGCTCCCAAAACCTCCTCCGCCACCCCTGCTCCATACACATTCTCACCCGCTCCCTCTCCTGCCAGTGCCCCTCCGGCAACGGCGCCAGTGGTTCCCTCAGGGATTTCAGCATTGGCTGACCCTGTGGCCTCCACGAGCGCTGCGGCCGGATTGGTAGCCAAGGTTCCTTCCCCCACCCCGCCGGCCATTATGGTCACAGCCCCGAAGGACCCAACTAGACATGTGACAAGTGGTCACCGTCCGTCAACCGTCAGATGTGCCTCGGCCATGCCCACTGCCAGCACCTCGGGCCGCAACCCACCCGCAAGGGCACCTCCCACGAGCGGCGTCGCAAGGCGACCTCCCCCGAGTGGCTCGTCCCGACCGCCGAAGGGCATTCGCGGTAACGACTCTCGGGGGGGCAAGGCAAGTGGCCTTGTCTCGACCGCCATCAGGAGGGAAGATGAGCGAACTTAAAGTGCTTCAGGCGAACCTGCACCACGCTAGAGGAGCGTCGGCCACATTGTGCAGGGTCATCTGTGATGATCAAATCAACCTGGCTCTCGTTCCAGAACCATGGTTAATCGGTGGCCAAATACGTGGACTTTCATGAGGATAATGTAAGTTGTTATATGACCGTATGGGAGGTGCCCCGAGCACTGCTATACTTTTGGATAACAGTGTCAGACATTTCATATTAACTAACTTCATCCACAAAGACCTGGTGGCAACGGCTATTGAGGTAGCCACTACGGACGGTGTCCGGGAAGTTGTGATCGCCTCCGCATACTTCCCGGGCGATGTGGATAATGTACCCCCAGTAGAGATCCAGCGGCTGGTGGAAATCTGTCGTCGCAACGACAAGCCGCTCGTGATCGGCTGTGATGCCAATGCACATCACACGATCTGGGGGAGCAGCGACATCAATAAACGTGGTGAATCCCTCTTAGACTATTTATTTTGTTGTCAATTAGATGTAGCTAACATAATGTGCAAACCCACTTTTAGTAATGCTATTAGGGAAGAGGTTCTAGATCTCACCCTAATCAGCAACTCGATAGCGAGTTCGCTTGTTAATTGGCGGGTCACAAACGAAGCCACTTTGTCAGACCATCAGCACATCAGGTTTGACCTTCCTGGCCAAGTCGAAATTCGCCAAAACTCCTTCTGTCCCTAAAAGACAAATTGAGAGCTTTTTATAGCCTGTAGCTTCCACGGCAGACCTATTGGTTAGCAATCCTAAGGCTATCAGTGAGATAGAACTTGCTTTCAACCTGCTCCATGATGTGCTTATCTCATCCTTCGAGGGTCCAGAAGACCCTAAGGGTCAATCGGAAAATTCCGTGGTGGAATGAGGAACTGGCTGTCCTTAGAAGAAGGGTTAGAAGCCTTTTTAATAAGGCTAAATCTAACCGTGCTAATTGGGACGTCTATAGGGACGCTCTCACCGACTAAAACAAAAGCATTAGACGAGCTAAACGCGATACATGACGCAGCTACTGTGGTAGCTTAGAATCGTTGCCAGAGGCAGCGAGGCTCCATAAAGTATTGGCTAAAGGGTCGCCTAATGGAATAGGGCTTCTTAAAAGAGCAGATGGCTCTTTCACTCAATATCGTAGGGAAACACTTGAGCTTCTACTACAAGTCCATTTGCAGGGTTGTGTGGTGAATCCAGATCTCTCCAGTCGCGATGATGCCATTTTGTCACCAGAATCACGCGGGTTAAGCTTATCTGGATCCATCTTCGACCCCGAAAAGGTCAAACGGGCGGTAGATTCTTTCGCTCCCTTCAATGCCCAAGGGGATGACAAATACTTTTTAGCCCATACAAAACAGCATGGGTCATACCTTCATAGACCTAGTTCTACTTGGGTATACATACCCAGCTCTAGGAGGAGAGTAAATGTGGTATTCATTCGCAAGCAAGGGTATCGTCCGCTTGACCAGGCTAAGTCCTATCGGCCGATCAGTCTTACTGGCTTACACAGTCCGCAGGGAGAGGTTTTATCTCCCTATTCTGGTCCCTAGTAGTTGACGAGCTACTAGTCTTATCCAACGAGGTCAAATATCTAGGGCTAACCCTTGATAAAAGACTAAATTTGAACTCCCACCTGCAGAAGATTCTTTGGTAGAATCTGGGGTCTCAAATCCTGCACTATCCGGTGGCTTTTTGTCATGATAGTCAGACCCATCGTCACCTATGCTGATATTGTGTAGTGGCCAAGGGTTACGCAGGTCACTATCATCAGTTAATGTAATAAATTGCACAGGCTGCTGTGCCTCTCACTAGCAGGTGAATTTCGTACCTGTCCCACCGCAGCAATGGAATCGATACTGAATGTGACTCCGCTGCATATCCAAATTAAAGAAGTCGCCGCTATGAGCCTTCTTAGAATCAAGCTCCAATCAGGGCTTCTAGCTACCGAATCAGGACATGCTAGCCTGATCAAAGACATTCCTGACATAGATATCTGCATTAGATCAGATACTATGACTAAGGAACTTTTCTTTGGTGCTAAATTAAGAACCCTCATCCCGGACCGGAAGGACTGGGACACTGGGAACCCCATCAGCGACCCCTACGGTATTCACTGGTATACCGACGGGTCAAAAACTGATCAGGGGGTTGGAGCTGGGATCTTTGGACCCAACTCTAAAACCTCAATTGCTATAGGCAAATGGCCCACAGTCTTCCAATCTGAGGTTCATGCTATCGAGTTCTGCTGCCGTCTGATCCTAGAGAAGGGGATTAGAGGAGCGAATATCTACCTACATTTTCTCTGACAGTCAAGCCGCCATCTTAGCCCTCTCCTCCAAAAGGGTAAGCTCTCGACTGGTGGCCGATTGCTGGAACTGCCTCCAGGGCAATGAGCTGGCGGACGAACTTGCGAGGGCCGGTTCGTCAGCTACTTTTTCCGGCCCTGAGCCCTTCTGTGGCATGGGTTGGTCAGCCATCTCAGCTATTGTGAAAACCTGGGCTGTTAGGTTGTCTGATCGCTACTGGTCGGTCCAACCAGGGATGATGCAAGCCAAGGAGCTTATCAATCCCGTGGTCGAGCGGAAAACTAGCTTACTTTCCAAGAGGGATCTTCACCTCCTCGTTGGCTTTCTGAGTGGCCATCATACGGTGAACTAGCACCTCACCAAAATGCGTCTGTCTTCTGATGCTGAGTGCAGACTTTGCAAAGAGGTCGACGAGACAACCAAACACATTCTGTGCGACTGTCCAGCCTTGGTGTGGACTAGGAGGAAACATCTGCACGTGGATACCGCAGATCCCGAGCATATTGTGCGTTCCTCGACAAAAGATCTGCTCTGCTTCATTAGGGAAGCAGAGCATCTTTTGTCTAGCTAGGGAGAGCCTATACGCACAAAAGACCTCCACAGTCGCAGTGCCTCGCACCTTCTCTGTTGGGAGACTCCCTTTGACAAATAAAAACAAGTAAGAAAGCTACAGTTGAGTTTGCTCGACTGTGAGATACCCGCCACCCAATTTTACCATCAAAATATTATATTTATATAATAGAATAAAAATATACTGAAAAATACTAAAAAAAATATACTAAAAATAGCAAAATAATATATAAAAATTTTCTTTTTTCGAAGTTATTAGCTTGGCGGCACTTTAGTTGGTTTATTGAACACCATTATTATGTCGCGGAGTGTCATAGCAACTAACTAGGTGCAGCTGCACGTGGTAACGCCTTATATATCTTGGACGTTGACGTACTAACTGCCGTACGATCAAGTGGCCCAGCGACACCAAGCTCGGACTTGTTAACGCGCGGACCTAGGCAGACACGACCACCCGCCCATCCGAAAGTTAAAAGTAATTTCATAACAACTTCTGTGCTTTTTATCCGATTGTAACCAAATTTTCAGAGATCATTAAGATGGTGATTAGTATTGTGCGCACCAAAATTGAACGTTCTAGGTTTAAAACGACGCTTGCAATTCGGTTTTACTCGATTTACGGGGGCGGGAGGGGGTGTGGCCAAAATCAAAAACAAACTTGATCTGCGTGCAACAATAAGACATACTGTCGCGAAAAATTTGTTGCTCTATCTCTTATAGTCTCTGAGATCTAGGTGTTCATACGGACGGACAGACGGACAGACCGACATGGCTATATCGTCTCGGCTGTTGACGCTGATCAAGAATATATATACTTTATGGGGTCGGAGATGCTTCCTTCTGCCTGTTACATACATTTTCGGTCGGCACAAAGTCATAATACCCTTCTACCCTTTGGGTAGGCGGGTATAATAATAATAATAACCTCTAATGAGGTGAGCCTTGGGAAACTCCGTTTCCTCCAGCAATTTGACGTCAAGGGCGCTGATGGACCTGATGTGTCCAACAGCTCCCCTGACCCAATTTGCAGTGCTGCTATCCTCGCACACCAAAAGCAACCACTCATTATGGGGTATACAGCCCTCGAAACCTGGACTAACATCTGGTGTAGAGTGCAATCGCACCGCCTTTAATATACTGGATTTCAACGTAGCCAACTGCTCCGCTGAAAGGGGTTTGGTTGAATCAGCCGAAGAGAAGCCCAATTTCACGCTGCTAACCACTTGGCTGAAGAGTGGTTTCGTGGACTCCTTATGAGTCTTTTTGGACCTCTTTAAAGAGCTGGTGGGCTCGACGATGGTATCGTCAGCGCGCGTCCGTTTAGCCTTGGTGTTAACGGGGGCGCAGTGGCGATAGTCAGAGCCTCCTCTCTGTTAGAACCCTTTGCGAGTGCAGCTTTAAAAAGCCTCTTCTCGCGGCTCTTTAGTTTAACAAAGGCGTCCTTAGATTCCAGCCGCAGCAACTGGATCTGAGAGCCTGCTTCCTTGAGGCCTGACCTCTGAGAGGCCACGGAAGCGTCGTCAGTAAAGCAGATTCGGTCGCAGTTAGCTTCCTCGTCCGAGGACAATACCTCGACGGGTTGCTGACGGACTGAACCGCTACTGGACGGAAGTTCAGCACTAGCGAACCCTGTGTCCAAGGGAGTTCGTGGATTATCCGGGTCCCTTAAATTACTAGAGTCGAAATCCGTAGTATTGGGCGTGGAAGCCAGCAGCCTACTGGCTGCAGTGCTGGTGTGGGGGTCAGCCGTGAAGGCATCGCCCAGGGATGATACTTTTAAAGCCGTATCAGACTTTTCTGTTTTTAAATTTTGATCTATGAATTAAAAATCCCACGAGTTGGCGGGATGGGAAGGTTATCCACGGCATAGCCCGCATACCGTGGAAAGTCTAAATGAAACTGGAGGACGACAGGTATCCAGAGTCTGCATACTAGAGACCGGGCTACCCCCCGGCCATGCATCCATCAGCGTATGCTGTTCCACCTTGGATTGGGGTGATTTATAGATTCACGATCTTCGCCCGAATACAATTAGTCAGCACCTCTAGCAGAGACATAACCATGCTAGGGGTCTGCTTCCATCCGCCCTCGCGTGGAGAGTATAGTCGTACTTCCGACAGTAGGAGCAAGGACGGCACGTGCCCCAGTCAAAACTGGGATTACATGTTGATCCCCTTTTCTTTCTATCCGTAGAACATTGCTAGGTGTAGTGTTTTTACAAAAACTAATTACCGGTGGAACTAATTTATTCCTTGTAGTTGACAAGTCGATCCGGTCAGATTGACTAAAAATATTTTTTTCTCTGTTTTTCCCGTTGTACTATAAACTATGCTTATCACAATCCTTTTCGTATTTTGTGTTTAAGTTACAGAAAATTTTTTTTTATAGGCACAAAAGACCACCATGGTCGCCCTATTTCTGCTGGGAGACTCCCTTATTATTATTATTATTACAGTTATTTTTCTAATGTTACTTGCAATACTAATAGTATCTTTTAAATGAAAACACTACTTTTTCTGACCTCCGTTCCCACACGTAATGTTATGTGCCTCTCGGTCAGTTGGTGGGTTACGTCTACCTGGGTTCACGCGTTAACAAGCCTAATCTTGGTGTCGCTGAGCCACTTTATAGTACTGCCATTAGTATGTCAACGTCCAGGAAGAACTTTTCACTCTGAGTGGAGCAAAAGAAGAAGTTGGACGACGGTTATTAGAGAGTTTTAATTTTTGCACCTGTTTAGTGGCTGTGCCACTCTTTAAAATAATTAAGATTTTCAATAAACCTAGTAAAAGGCAGTCTAGCTAATAATTTTCATAGTGGTATATTGCGGCATATTTTTTGGTATATTGTCTAGTTTATTCTCAAAACATACTATATTCCGAAGCTCTTATTTAATGATTGTTTCATTCAGTAAAAATGGGTATCGGTTTACTCACACTCGAGCAAACTAGACTGTAGCTTTCCTACTCACTTTTATTAAGTCATATTTGCTCTAGGTTACAGAGTGTCGAGTACATATATTGGAATTTATAAGCCATGGACGTTAAAAAAAATTCATGACCTTTTGCGTTTGTCCTAATCTACGTAACAGGCTGATGGAGACATCTGCGACCCCATAGAGATCAAGTTTGTTTGTCCACGCCCCTTTCCGCCCCTCTTAATAACTAAAAACAATTTCGAAAATATTCAAGAAATACTACACTCGCAAAATAAAGCAGAATTCTTGATTTCAAGTAAAGAAACAGTCCAGTTAATAATATTTTTTCATCTTTTTTTTAATTATTATTTTAATATGGCATACTCGTAATTTGAATTGTCTCATGATGTGGCAGAATGTCGGTTAACGGAATGTTCTCTGTCCGCAGTTTATGTCCTGCTCTGGAATAATTAGATATGGGTATTTTTAATTGTTTAAAATATTTATAATGTACATAACGATAAATTTTTAAAAGTGTTTTATTGTACAACACAATATAACATCGAATATTTTTATTATCTGATAAATATAATTTGAGCTTATACTGAAATTTAGAGGACACCATTTTAATTGTTTCATTGGTTGAGTGTGAAGTTGTGCAATCTGTCGGAAGTCATACCCTGGCTTGAATTCCTCGTGGCACTACTTTGCGTACTCAATACATTTGAAACTATCAAAATAATATAATAATATTTAGGTGGAAAAAATATACAAAATGAAGCCTCTCAATATCAAGGGACTGAAAAGCTTCCTTGGCACGACTTCTTACTATAGGAAATTTATGTTTATGCTAACGATTTGACATCTTAATGCGCGGTGAATGCACAAGAGTTAAATCAAGCCAATCGAAAAGAGTTCCGATCGAATTTGACGAAGCGGCGTTATATAAAAGCAACTTCAGTTTTCAATAAGCCCTTCCATTTGACTACTGACACCTCCGACTACGCGATTGGGGCGGAACTTTTCCAAGATGACAAGTGCAAGTGCAAGTAGAACGAAAGAGAACTACGCCATGAACGAAGTAACCTCGATCCTATTTATATGGGCCGGGAACAACTGATAACAACTTACACTGACCATCACCCATTCATCCTGGCATTTAGCAACAGAAATATTAATTTAAAGTTAAAAAGATAGAAGTCGAGGTTTAAATAATATAATTGTGAATTAATATACAAGCCAGGAAAGTCAAATGTTGTATGTGATCCTTTTCCGCGTATTACACACTTGAATCATTGCCATGATACTAAGCGTGAAATAGATGTGATCGTCCGCCACCATGCACAGTGCACTGTATGACTTGTCGCACCTCATACTCTATTTCGAAACACTCATCAACGCTTATAAGAATCAGCTTATTTTCGGTGACGAACAGTCGGAATACTCTTACGAATACCCTCACATTGGTTACGTAAGTCACCTGATTCCTATTAAAAGCGATAAAGTGTCGAGTTTACCCACTTCTTTAAAAGTACCTTTAGTTATCAAAAGAAAATACTATAAGTGATTGAACAAAAGCAAAAATTCTATTTCCCCAGAATGACAAGCACAACACGTGCTCAGTTTTCCTCCAACCCAAATTTCAAATTACCCATGTGAAAAACTTCACATCGACGTGTTTACGTTGGAAATAAGGATTTACCTAAGCTGCATCGACAAATTTATTAAATTTGCAAAGCTTTTTCATCTGGAGTCAAAATTGTCAATAAACTGCGAGAATCACTACTCGAGGCAAAACACTATTTCACAGTGCCAAAAATGATTGTCTCCGATGACGAAAGGGTTCTCCTCTGTCCAACCATTCTTATTTACTTTCTTATTACGCTGCAAATAAAGATGTATTATACTCCGAACCAAAAAGACGAGATTAATGGCCAGATCGAAAGGTTTCACTATACATTCTAAGAGATCTTTCGCTGCTTGAAATGTAAATACCCCACGTTTATGAGTGTTGAGTTGGTCCCTATAGTTGTACAACAAGTACAACAACTCTGTCTATTCAGTTACAAATGCAACAACAGCCGACCTTTTTCTCGATGGCATGTCTCGAATTAACTACCAGGAATTGGGTAATAGAAGTCATAACAAGGCTTTCCTAATGCTTCTCTAATGCAGCAGCAATTTTTCGTCGAGGAACGCACAATATTCTCAGGACATGCGGTATCCACGTGCAGATGTTTCCTCCTAGTCTATACCAAAGCTGGACAGTTGCACAGAATATATCTGGGTATCTCATCGTCATCTTTGCAGAGTCTACACTCAGCATCAGAAAACAGACGCATTTTAGTGAGGTGATAGTTCACCGTGTGATGGCCACTGAGATAGCCAACAAGGAGGTGAAGATCTCTCCTAGAGAGTAAGCTAATTCTTCGGTAGATCACGGGATTGATAAGCTCCTTGGCTTGCCGCATCCCGAGTTGGACAGACCGATAGCGATCAGTCAATCTAGCAGCCCAGATTTCACAAGAGCCGAAATAGTTGACCACCCCACTCCACAGAAGGGCGCGTAAAAATTGGCTGTCGAACCGGCCCTCGCAAGTTCGTCCGCTAGCTCATTGCCCTGGATACCAGAGTTTCCAGGTAATCATAGAAGGGTGACGTTTATATTAAGAGACAGTCTCTGAAGTCAGTTCTAGCAATCGGCCACCAATCGAGAGTTTAATCTTTTTGAGGAAAGGGCTAATATGGCCGCTTGACTGTCAGAGAAGATGTAGATGTTCACTACTCTAAGCCTCTTCTCAAGGATTAGAAGGCAGCAGAACTCGATGGCATGAAGCTCAAATTGGAAGACTGTGGGCCATTTCCCCATAGCAATTGAGGTTTTGGAATTGGGTCCGCAGATCCCAACTCCAGCCACCTGATCAGTTTTTGACCCGTCAGTATACCAGTGGATACAGTGGGGGTCGCTGATAGGGTTGCCAGTGTCCCAGTCCTTCCGGTCCAGCATGAGGGCTCTGAATTTAGCACCAAAGAAAAGTTCCTTTGTCATAACATCTGATCTAGTACAGATATCTATGCCAGGAATGTCTTTGACTGGACAAGCATGCCTTGATTCGGTAGCTAAACGCCCGGATTGATTCTAAGAAGGCCCATAGTTGCGACTTCTTTAATTTGAATATGAAGCGGAGTCAGATTCAGTATCGATTCCATTGCCGCAGTGGGACAGGTACGAAGTACACCTGTCGGTGAGAGCCACAACAGTCTGTGCAATTTATTTCATTTGCTGGTGGCAGAAATTTTTCTAATCTTTAGTCACCACACAATAGCAGCTTAGGTGACGATGGATCTGACCATCATGGCAAATTTCCACCGAATGGTGCAGGATTTGAGTCCCCAGATTCTACCAAAGAATCTCCTGCAGGCCCACATGGCATGGGTCGCATTAGTGAGGAGTTGCTGAGGTGGGAGTTCCAATTTAGTCTTTTATCAAGGGTTACCCCTAGATATTTGACCTCGTTGGATAGCTCTACAGAGGAGCCGCTAATATATAGTTTACCAATGTCAATGAGGTATCGCCTAGAGGAGGGAACTATAATTGCCTTTTGTGGATTGATGCTAAGACCATCGTGTACGCACCATCTAATTATAGTGTTCAGAGCTTATTGCATCAAATCTGTCATGGTGCTGAGAGAGTTCCCGGTTACTATTAGAGCCAGGTCGTCAGCATAGCCGATTGCTTCAACACCCTGCTCAGAGAGTAAGACTAGTAGTTCGTCAACTATTAGGGACCAGAGTAGGGGGGATAGAACCCCTCTAATTATAGTGTTCAGAGCTTATTGCATCAAATCTATCATGGTGCTGAGAGAGTTCCCGGTTACTATTAGAGCCAGGTCGTCAGCATAGCCGATTGCTGCAACACCCTGCTCAGAGAGTAAGACTAGTAGTTCGTCAACTATTAGGGACCAGAGTAGGGGGGATAGAACCCCTCCCTGGGGACAGCCTTTGACTGCATTAATGCGAGCAGTCGTGGAGTCCAAGGTGGAAGTGATTATCCATCCGGTGTTTGAGCATAGCTTCAATCCGCCGGATCAAGGGACGGGCAATTCGTCTGCGCTCTACAGCAGTAGAGATAGACACGTAGCCGATTTTGTCAAAACCACTTTCTATATCCTGAAAAGAGCATAAAGCAATGTTCTTGGATACGAAGGCTCTATCAATTTTCTCCACTAACCTAAGGAGAGCGACCTCCGTCGATCTACCGGCTATGTACGCAAACTGTGTGGGATGCAGACGTATCGACGTCTGCAGAGAGCACCGAATATCCATATCTATTAGCCTTTCCGCCGTCTTAAGCAAGAAGCTTGAAGTAAGACTGATCTTCCGATAGGACATAGGCGGACGATTCCTTTGCTTGGAAATGAATCCCACATTAACTCTCCTCCAAGAGCTGGGTATGTATACCCAAGTAAAACTAGGTCTCAGAAGGGCAAACAGTGGATCAAGGGTATGAGCCAGGCTATTTTCAATATGGTCTGGATTTTATCACCCCCTGGGGCTTTGAAGGGAGTGAAAGAATCTACAGCCCATTTGACCTTTTCGGGGTTGAAAATAGATCCAGATAAGCTGAACCCGCGTGATTCCATTGACAAAATGGAGTCATCACAACTGGAGAGATCTGGATTCACCACAGAACCCAGGAAGTGGATCTGTAGCAAAAGCTCAAGTGTTACCCTGCGATCTTGAGTGAAAGAGCCATTTGCTCTTTTGAGAAGCCCTATCCCATTAGACGACCCCTTGGCACATACTTTATGGAGTCTCGATGCCGCTGGCAGCGATTTAATACTAACAAAGTAACTCCGCCAAGTATCGTGTTTAGCTTGTCTAATGCTTTTGTTTTAGTTGGTGAGAGTGTCCTTGTAGACGTCACAACTAGCACGGTTAGATTCAGCCTTATGCCAGTTCCTCATTTCACCATGGAATTTTTATATTTGACCTTTAGGGATTTCCTGGATGAGGCGACCTCAAAAGATGAGATAAGCACATCATGGAGCAGGTTGAAAGCAAGTTCTATCTCACTGATAGCCTTAGGATTGCTAACCAATAAGTCTGCCGTGGAAGCTACAGGCTTTGAAAAGCTCTCAATTCGTCTTTTTGGGAAAGATGTAGTTCTGGCGAATCTCGACTTAGTCAGAAAGGTCAAACCTGATATGCTGATGGTCCGACAAGGTGGCTACGTCTGTGATCCGCCAGTTGACTAGTGAACTCGCTATTGAGTTGCTGATTAGCGTGAGATCTAAAACCTCTTCCCTAATGGCGTTGGTAAAAGTAGGTTTACACGCAGCACAATAAGTAGTCTAAGAGGGAGTCACCACGAGTCACCACTCCCGATCGTGTGATGTGCATTAACATTACAGCCGATCACGAGCGGCTTGTTGTTGCGACGACAGAAATGAACCAGCCGCTGGACCTCTGCTGGGGACACTGCATTCACGTCCCCCGGAAAGTATGCAGAGGCGATCAACACTTCCCGCACACTGTCCGCAGGGGCTATCTGAATAGCCGTTGCAACCAGGTCTCTGAAAATGAAGTTGGTTAAAGGGAAATGTCTTACACTGTTTTCTAAAAGTATAGCAGTGCGAGGAGCACCTCCCATACGGTCATATAACAACTTACATGATGCGCATGATAGTCGACGTATTTGGCCGCCGATCAGTCATGGTTCGTGAATAAGAGCCAGGTTGATTTCATCATCACAGACGACCCTGGACAGTGTAGCCGACTCTGTCATGGTGCAGGTTCGCTTAGAGCACTTTAATTTGACTCATTCTCCCGCCACTGAACTTGGTCCGCCGAGAGTCATTCCCACGGACGCTCTTTGGTGTTCTGGAGGAGCTTCTCGCGGGAGGTCGCTTTGCGGCCTCGCTCACCGGAGGCACCCTTGCGGATGAGTTGCGGCCCGAGGCGCTTGGAGTGGGCTTGGCTGTGGCACCCGTGGCGGTTGCCTGACGGCGACTGGTACCAATCACAAGCTTGGTTGGCCCTTCGCAGCTTTACAGTCCGTGACCACGATGGCCGGTGGAGTGGGCTTCAAAGCTTCTTCTCGCGGCTCTTTAATTTTACAATGGCGTCCTTCAGCAGCAACTGGATGTGAGAGCCTCCTTTCGTGAGGCCTGACCTCTGAGAGGCCATGGAAGCGTCGTCAGCAAAGCTGATCTGGTCGCAGTCAACTTCCGCGTCGGAGGACAATACCTCGGCGGTTTGCTGCTGAACTGAACCGCTATTACACAGAAAGTTAGCACTAGCGAACCCTGTGTCCAAGGGACTTCGTGGCCTATCCGGGTCCCCTAAATTACTAGAGTCGAGACCCGTAGCATTGGGTGTGGAAGCCAGCAGCCCACTTGCTGCACTGCTGGTGTTGGAGTCAGCCGTAAAGGCAACGCCCAGTTTTGATACTGTCGAAGTCGCATCATACTTATCCAAGGTTTTAAAATGATCCATGACATGATCCCCTGAGTAGGCGGGAAGGAAAGGTCACCCACAGCATAGTCTGCGTACTGTGGAAAGAGTCCGCATACTAGAGACCGGGCTACCCCGCGGCCATGCATCCATCAACGTATGCTGTTCCGCCTTGGACTGAATTGATTTATAGATTCACGATTTTCGCCCGACTACAAGTAATCAGCACCCCTAGCAGAGACATGACCGTGCTAGGGGCCTGCTTCCAGCCGCCCTCGCGTGGAGAGTATAGCCGCTCTTCCGAAAGTAAGAGCAAGGACGGCACGTGCCCAGCCAATACTGGGCTTACATGTTGATCTCCTTGCTGCCTCTGATAGCTGACGGTTTCAAATTATTCTGTTTTCTAAAAAGTTTTTGGGTTAATTTTATGCGATAAAGGCTTGTATAATAGGACTTGCCATTTTTAAGCTTAATTTTGCCATTCTGTCGTGTCTGTCAATCTGTTGTATTTTGATAATCTGTGCTGTTACACAGCAAAATTAGGAAAATATGACTGTAATTACAATTTTGTTGTTTAGTTATTTTTATACCCGCCTACCCAAAGGGGTGGAAGGGTATTATGGCTTTGTGCCGACCGAAAATGTATGTAACAGGCAGAAGGAAGCATCTCCGACCCCATAAAGTATATAAATTCTTGATCAGCGTCAACAGCCGAGACGATATAGCCATGTCCGTCCGTCCGTCTGTCCGTCCATCCGTATGAACACCTAGATCTCAGAGACTATAAGGGATAGAGCAACCAAACCTTTGGAATAGTGTGTGTAATTATTGCACGCAGATCAAGTTTGTTTTTGATTTTGGCCACGCCCCCATCCGCCCCCGTAAATCTAATAAAACCGAATTACAGTCGTCATTTTTATCCTAGAGTGTTTAATTTTGGTACGCACAATACTAATCACCATCCTAATGATCTCTGCGAATTTGGTTACAATCGGATAAAAAACACAGAAGTTATTAAGAAATTACTTTTATAAGGCGTTACCACGTGCAGCTGCACCTAGTTACTTGTTATGACACTCCGTGACATAGTTAATTGCTATGACACTCCGTAACATAATAATGGTGTTCAATAAACCAACTAAAGTGACGCCAAGCTAATAATTTGGAACAAAGAAAATTTTGGTATATTATTTTGGTATAATTTTAGTATATTTTTTAAATATTTTTTCAGTATATTTTTGTAAAATATAATATTTTGATGGTAAAATTGGGCGGGGGTATCTTACGGTCGAGCACACTCGACAGTAGCTTTCATACTTGTTTGATTGTTGTGTGATATAAAACTTAGACCTTTTGTTGCTTTACTTTGTATTTTGTGAATGGAGATCTTATATTGAGCTGTTGTTCTTGCCTGCGTCGAATATTTGTATTTGAATATTTTGACATTACTTGATAGTAGTAAATAATTAGTATGGACATATTATATTTACATTTAACCATAATTTATTGCGAGTTTACTTATATAATTCCATATACATATGTACATATATTAAAGTCTTTATTTTACATCAGAAAAATAAAACTTAAATTTTTGGGAATTGAAAATTTTATTGTAAACTTTTATATAAACCGATGTGTCTCGATTCAAATCGACTGTAAGACTGAAGAAGTAACTTATGCTAGCTTGGGTTTTAATATAGGAAGCCAGAATGGATTTGTATATAAGAACCCAGATGCGTTTCGATCGCGCGCTTCAAGTGCTCTGTAGAAAAGTACATTTATGTTTAGTAAGCTGATACATTTGGTTTTTGGGTGGACATTAACGTCACTATCGTTAGTTTTGAGAGCATCACATTATGATCGCGCCTCAAGTGTTCTGTGGCAAAGTACATTTATGTTTAGTAAGCTGATACATTTGGGTTTTGGGTGGACATTAACGTCACTATGTTTAGTTTTGAGAGCATCTGCATTTCGATCGCGCCTCAAGTGTTCTGTGGCAAAGTACATTTATGTTTAGCACACTGATAAATTTATATTGTAGCCCCTTCTTTGTCTTGGAGTACGTCCTCGTGCCCTTTTGTCTTTGTTAGTTTTAACAATAGTTTGTTTAGGTTCTGATTTGAATTTGAATATAATGTATGTAAATATGAATAATATTATTATTAACAATAAAGAAAATGTTAAAATATTAAATTGATTATTTTGTTTTTGTTCTTGCCATATTGTTTTTTTTGTTTCCATGTTAGATAACAGTGTGATTTTAGTTATATTATTTTCTAAAAATACTGAGTATGAATAATCAGAATAGGCATTTAAAATTGACAAATCATTTAGTTTTAGCGTACAATCATACATTTTTACGAGTTGATTTCCTTTCATTTTTAATTTGTTTGTGTTACAATCTTGATATATATTTGGGTTTATTAAGTTATAAGTAATTACAATATTAGGTGCAATATATTGTTCAAATTATTCTAAATCAAATTTACTAGTCAAACAGTTTGTATGTGTATTGCTAATAATTCCAATTATACATTTATCTTTGATAATTTTGATATTAATGCTATAAACGACTCCATCTATTTGGAACAATTCGTCCTCAAAATCATAATGTAGCTATTCTCTGTTTTGGTTTGGGTATCTAATAATTTTATATATTGGGTATGATACAACTGTTTCAGGAATGTGTGACAATATATAAATTTCATTTTTTTCTTGTTTTAACCATGCTGAAGTCTTTATATTTAGTAGAACTTTAGAATTAATATTTTTTAAATGATCATAATGAAGAATTTTAAGGTGGAATATGCCCAGTTTTGTTAATTGTAATGCTAACTCAAGTGTCTCAACATAATTAGTGAAGTATTCAATATCTTCGCTTAAGTAAGTTATTTGTCAATTTTTTAGTTTTTATGTTTTAATTTGTTCATTTACTTTATTAATTATATGCTTAAGTTCGTTTGTTTGGATAATATTGCCGCTTAAGGTATTACATTTTGTATTTTTTTCCCTGTCAGTATCATCTAGGGTGCCGAATAGGAACTTATATGCTGATCTGACGATATTAAAGACCTTTCATTTAATCGTTAAAATTTTGAATTAAAAATAAGGTGCGTTTATCATTAGTTTTCTGTGATTGGATTAGTCCGATAAGGAGGCCAATTATGAATTTCCCTGTAAAAATTCGGGTTTGGTATATTTTAGTTTTCTATATTTGCTGTAATGTCGAGTGAATTCTCTACCTTTCTTAACATTTTGATAATGCTTATCGTCTAATTTTTTAGTATCAGATACTTCTTCGTAAGGAAGTTGATTTTTCTTGTTATTTGGTTTCTTCAGAAAATTTGGATTAGTGTTGAATGAATCTAACCTAGTTTCATTTATTTTATTAATTCTATCTTCTTTGTTTTTCTGCGTGTCATTTCAATTTGTTGATTATAAAGAAATACATCTGCAGGTGTTTTACCTGTTGTATCATGGATTGTTTTATGATTGTAGTTATATTGTATGTTATTAATTCAATATAGTTATTGGTGTCCAACGTTCTATTAGACGCTATTAAAATTCGCATTCTCATTCAATGTCTTGTGAACTCTTTCTATATCGGCAATGCCGGTTTTACATGTTGGAATTTCAATTTGAATATTGAATGTTCTTGTTAACCAACTTTGAAGAGATTTATTTATTAGCCATGGGTCTTGGTCAAGTTTAATGGTTTTAGCTGGGCCTATGGAGTCAAAAATTTGCAATAAAGCTCTTTTGGATTCGATCCAGGTTCTAACTGAAGTTTTAATAACTTTAATCAGTTTAGAATGTATATCTATACAAGTTAGATACCAGATAAGTTAGTCCCGAAAATTCCCAGAAATCTACAACATATTTTTCTCTAATATTTTTACATTCAGGAGTAATTTCACGGGGTCTGTCTGTCCTTTGGTGATCATGTTTAGCGGTATTACAAATAGTGCATTGATTTATTATATTTCTTATTTCTAAAGCGAAATTTGGGTAGAAATATTTTTGTTTAAATGTTAGTATTGTTTAATTTATACCACTATGTATGTATATGTTCCTGATGAATATCATGTACTATGTTGCTAAATTCTGCAAAATTTGATATATTTAAAAGGTTTATATTACATTTTAGAACTGTAGTGCCTGTTTTTGGGGCAATTAATTTGACATATACTCTTTGTAATAAAGCGAAGTCAGGTTCACTATCTATTAAAATAGCTGTTGTCTTGCCGCAAAAGTATTATTTTATAATATTAGCTGTAAAATGTTCAGTCATGGTATTATAATTTATTTTTGTAATTAACTTACAAAAGTATTCTTCTGACTTTATTTCATTTTTTGTGGTTTTATTAAAAATTATTTGTTTTTTAAATGTATTCAATGGTTTCTCCGTAATTAGAATGTAATTGTTTTCGTTTTCCTTTGAGCTGTGGCAAGTTGCCATGGTTACTGTATCTAGTACGTTAGCTTCTTCTAGCTTTATGCGTGACAGAGCGTCCGCGACATTATTTTCTTTACCAGCAATATGTTTAATGTCAAAATCGAATTCGTTAAGTTTTATTTTATACCTTTGCAACTTCATATTTGGTTCCTTTAAAGAATGAAGCCACTGTAAAGGTTTGTGATCACTATTGATCTTGAAATGCCGTCCGTATAGGTATGGCCTAAAGTATTTAGTTGCCCAAACAATGGCTAACAATTCTTTCTCTATTGTTGAATATCTGATCTCATGTTCATTTAACGTACGACTTGCAAAACTTATTGGCTTGCTGTTTTGAGAAAGTACAGCACCTAGAGCATAGTCACTAGCATCTGTTGTCCGAAATTATCAGAGCTTTTAGTTTGGCGAAGGCTTTATTAAAGGCGACATTTTGTATATCTATGATGCTTCCCTTTTTAGAAATGATGCAAGGGGCTTACCTATTTTAGCGAAATCTTTTATAAATTTACGATAACATCCACAGAGTCCTAAAAATGCCTTTGATTTTTTCGGTGTTTTTGGAAGAGGATATTTTTCTATTGCCTCAATTTTATCTGGATTAGGCTGAATACCATTTTCATTGATAACATGCCCTAGAAAACTTGTTTCCTTTTTTAGGAATTCACATTTATTTAATTGTATTAATAAGTTTGCTTCTTTAAGCTTTTCAAAAACTTTACGAAGACTCACAAGATGTTCTTGAAGAGCGGTTGAAAAGATTATAATGTCATCTAGATACACTAAACAGTGTTCTTCTAAGCCATCTTTAAGTACCTCATTCATCAATCGTTGAATTGTTGCAGGGGCATTTTTTAGCCCGAATGGCAAACGGGTAAATTCGTATAAGCCTGTTTTCGTCCTAAAAACAGTTTTTCTGATGGATTCTTCATCTATCCATTATATCTGATGAAACCCTTTGGCTAAGTCCTAAGTTGTAAAATATAGACATCTTCCTAATTTATCTAGGAGTGCATTAATATTTGGCATTGGAAATCTATCAGAAACAGTAACTTGATTCAAGTTACGGTAATCGATGACTATGCGGAATTGTTTTTTACCGCTGGCATCTAATTTTTTGGGTACTACCCAAATTGGACTGCAATAAGAAGAGTTAGATTTTCGGATAATTCCCTGATTAGGCATATCAGTTATTTGTTTATTTACCTCTTCCTCAAATATTTGGGGATAGGGATAGGGCTTTTTATATACTGGCTCTTCAGTTGTAGTTTTTATTATATGTTTAATTTTTGAAGTACTGATTAGCGATTTAGTCTCATGAAATTTGAGCGATTCAAATTCTTTGATAATTTCACGTAGACCAGATTTCTCTTCTTCATTGAGATGAGAATCCCTAATGTCATTTCCTGAATTATCATCACCTATGTACTCTTGAATATTTTCTTGTAATAAGACTTCGTCATAAGTTATTGGGATTGTCTCTATCATTTTGTAGGAAATTCCATTTAAAGTAATAGTTTTTAATATATAGATAGTCAATTTTCGCTTGACACTCTACCAAGGCAGGGTTACCTATCAATATATCATATTGATCTGAGAAGTTGTATACAAAAAATGTTTGGAAGTTGAATAAATTTATAATTTGCCAATTTATATATTCATCAAGATGCTTTTGACCATTTATAGTTTTTATATTTGTTTTTTTTTTTAAATGTTTTATGACCCAAATTGGTCTTTATTAAATTTATACTGCTACCTGTATCGATTAGACAAGTATACATTTTTCCTGCTATTTTTATATTTATAACTACGGTTCCGGTTGGTACATTGGATTGCTGACTAACATTATCTAGAGGCCTATTTTGGTCATATTTATGTGATTTTTTAAAACGGGTGGACTTTATTTACTTGCGATTGTTGATTTGTATTATTCTGCACTGCTTGTGTTATTTGTGTGTTAGTATTAGAACTTGCTTTAGGAACGGGATTGTTATTTATAGATGGACCTTTTTGAGCTTTCAAGTTAGCATTATTTTGTTTTTTATTTATATCTAGGTCATAAAGACCTTTTTGTTTTGCGGCTTTCTCTAAACCCAAAAGTGTACTTATATCAGCATTTTTTAATCTTAATAATAATTCGATGGGTAACTGGTCCATTATAACAGTTTCTTTACTCGAGTTCATTAGTTCTGTGTAAATCACAGTGTTTGCGTTTATATCTTCTAACATTAGCTTATCACTAATTTCATATGATATAATTTTTAAATAATCTACGAGCTTACGGATCAATCCTCTATACTGATCCTTTGTGATACGGTCAATGAGTGTTGGCAATGGGGTGCATGAATTGTAGTTCTCGATCAATAGTTGGCGAAGAGCACTCCAAGTATCTGGTTGATGGCGATTAACTAGCATCTGTGCGTCTCCTATTATTAGATGTCGGATGTTTTGGAATATCCGATTTTGCTGCAGTAAGTCTGTCGTAGGGTAAACTCGCAGGATGTGCTCCACTTGGTTCAAGAAGGGAGCCAAACCTCTGTCTCCACTAAATCGTTCGATTATATTCAAAGAGTATAGAAGGTCTTTGAATGTATCAGGCGAAAGCACTACATTTTGTTGCTCGGTCATGATGAAAAAAAAAAAAGTTAATGCTTATAGCACTTTAATATGTATTGTTTTTCGGTTGGGTTTTGCAGTATAGCAATTGTAGCGCACAGTTTGTTGCATATAGCGATTTGGGTTTTGCAGTATAGCAATTGTAGCGCACAATTTGTTGCATATTGCGATTTGGGTTTTGCAGTTTAGCAATTGTAGCACACAGTTTGTTGCATATAGCGATTTTGTGTGCTGTCAGCTAACGATCAGTTCGTTTCACGGAATAATTATTAGAGGTCACCAAAATTGTCACTTTATAACTATCCTACCGGCTGCGCCATTAAAGTCTTTATTTTACATCAGAAAAATAAAACTTAAATTTTTGGAAATTAAAAATTTTATTGTAAACTTTTATATTAACCGATGTGTCTCGATTCAAATCGACTGTAAGACTGAAGAAATAACTTATGCTAGCTTGGGTGTTTATATAGGAAGCCAGAATGGATTTGTATATAAGAACCCAGATGCGTTTCGATCGCGCGCTTTAAGTGCTCTGTAGAAAAGTACATTTATGTTTAGTAAGCTGATACATTTGGTTTTTGGGTGGACATTAACGTCACTATGGTTAGTTTTGAGAGCATCTACAATTTGATCGCGCCTCAAGTGTTCTGTGGCAAAGTACATTTATGTTTAGCAAACTGATAAATTTATATTGTAGCGAGAGGGTATTGTGTGTTCATGGGTTTTGTGTTTATATTGAGTTCCATAACGTCACTGTATATATGTATGTTTATAACATATAAACATGCAAATATGTATATGTACAGTTCAATTGAAATAAATCGTTTTTGTCCTGCAGCAGTGCTTAAATTTTAATATTAATATCCAATGTACTTGCTTACTTATGAATATACATACATACATATGTAGATAAGTGTATCTACTGTGTTTGTACGTACATATGTATGTGTAATATGTTTTTATACAGGGCCGCTCAACTGAATAGGTTTGACTATTTGTTCAGGTTTGAAACGTTGTATCTTAGTTATATGCAATCCGATTTAAGCGAAATAAATTTTTATGTATAAAGTTAATTTTGTTTTTATATCATTTTTATTTTTTTTTTCAAAAAATCTCCATTTTTTTTTTGAATGAATAGATTTGACCACTGAAACTATTTAATAAAGTATACATTTAGTAGTAAAAAGAAAAATTTCAAGGCACTGGGTAGTTTAAATAATAATGGGCACTGTTTTAGCATTATTTAGTATTTGGTATAGCCACCCTTGCTTTTAATTATTTCAAACATATGGTTTGGTAAGGAATCATAATATTTTTTAATTTCGTTTAGTGAAATTGTTGACCAGGCTTTTTTAATTGCTTCAACTAGGGTCCCAGAGTCACTAAATTGTCTTCCTCTTTCGTACACTCTCCTGGACAAAAGTCCCCAAATGTTTTCAATAATGTTAATGTCAGGGGAGTAAGGCGGCCACTCGAGCAATTTTACATTTTAGTCTTTAATCCACCGTTTTATGACCATAATCCAATGAATATGACCATAAATCTCAGAAAACTGAGGAAAAGCCTTTTGAAGCACAGTCTTATACACGTTTGCGTTCATTTTCGAGGTGACAAACTGGAGCTCGCATGTTCCATAAAAGATATGGCTCCCCACACCATTACACCACCTGCACAAGTGTGATGACGGCTTAATAAACATTCTTCCTTTCTTATATCATGGAAATAGTAATTATAGCTATCCGGTCCATCGAGGTTGAACTTCTTTTCATCGGAGAAAACCACCGTCTCCCACTCCTTGTTCCACGTCATGTGTTCTCGGGCAAATCGAAGTCGTGCTTCCTTACGAGCATCATTGAGAGGTGGGTTTTTTTTAATTTTTAATCTCTTCAAGTGTTTGGCACTTATCCAGGTCGTAGGATAAGTCGCCTCTCTAAAGGTGTTGTTGCATATTTTTTTCCTCCTTTCATTTGGTTTCCATAGTCGGCTTTTAAATTTTAGAATACAAAAGAATTCAACTCTTTTCAATCACGCGGTCAAACAAAAAGTGAGTCGAAAGTGTAAAACCTATTCAGATGAGTCAAAAATAGTGCACACATTGAGCGAATTTCACGATGAAAGCCAAATTCCGAATTACCGGTGCATTTGTCCCGTTACTTTTTTCTTACACATAATAAGTAAGCAATTGAAGGTTCAAAACAAAATAAAGTGATAGAAAAAAACGCAAGTAGACCAAAAAAAGAGAAGAAAATGTGAGAAAGATTTTACAAACCTATTCAGTTGAGCAGCACTGTGTTAATATATTTTCTATGAACATTTAAACACTGCCGCAAAACATAATAAGTTTATGTTATATGTTATATTATAAATCTTAAATAAAAATAAGAATGTAATTGTAAATCAAAAAATTGTTATCTTTCTATATACATATATAAACTCGCAACAAAATAAGCTGAAACTTAAATATTATGTATCTATACTAACTGACAGTCTGCGCGTGGGGGATGTGCTGCATCCGCTGAAGTCATGATTGGGATTTAGCTTAATCTCTGAAAATAACGAATCGAGTGTGTGCATTTACGCTTGTATGAAATGATATATCTACGTATTATATGGATTCACACTGATGAGTTGATTTGTGCAAATTTATCTTGTTTGAATTCCATTACTGTGTCGTGGTTTTTTAAGCCGTTGATTTTGACCGTACAGTTGTCGAATGTTTATTGAGAAGGGTTTTTTGATTTATTGAGAAGGGTTTCTGCACTAAGCATATAATATAATAGATGCAACACTTGTACAAAAAAGTGATACGCTATATTTTTTAATACAGTTATTTGATTTTGCCTGTGATCTTGTTGTCATTGTCTTCTGTTTGTTTTCATTTGACTTTTGCGTGCATTTGCAGACTGCATATGTTGATCGACTTTCAATGTGTTTTTAATTTTAAATAATTAGTATGGACATATTATATTTATAATTCACGATTTTTCATTGCGATTAATATTTACATACACTTGTTGAGTCGTTGTTCTTTAATTTGTGGCTTGCGCCGATTACACCTGTCTTTGATATTCTGACATAACTTGATATTATTAGCAAATAATTAGTGTGGACATTTTATATTTAAATTTCAGCATAATTTATTTCGAGTTATTATATATGAAAATATGTACATACATATATAAACTCGCATAAAATATACTGAAATTTAAATATAACATTAATTTATAATAATAACACAATATATATTCATACAAGATCGACAGGTGCAGTCGTCACACGCCAGCAAAAGTAAAAAATCAAATCAACAAAATCAATACCAGCAGCAGTGTCATGTCAAAAAACAGTGTCACAGCAGTCAAACGATGTCGATGTAAGCAAGGGTAAGGGGAGGGTAGAAGACAAGAAACCAAAATAACAACAACAAATGGTGCAAATCAAATACACAAAATTTGCCTATAGCTCAACACAATTGCATTTTATATAAACATATGTGAATTCACTAACATATTCAATGACGCAGCAGCAGTCGAAGACAAGCAGCAAACATTTAGACTTTCGAATGCAACCGCTAACGGACTGAACGCAACCGAATTTTCTGCCACAGTTTTGCTCGAGCCAACATGCAACTAAAGCGTGACTCAATCTTTGAATATACCGAAACGAGTGTAGGCATTTACGCTTGTATGCAATGTTATATCTATATATATATTGTATGGTTAGTGGTCTAATAATACTCCTAAAGTTTGAGATTAGCTTTTAAACTCTATTTTTCGATTGTTTAATTGTTCAACAATAGGCTGATTGTATGTAGTATGTTGTAGATGTGTCGACTTCTTTTCCTTGATTGCTTTAATATACATACATATGTAATTGGTTTTCATGGTACATATTATTGTTTCTTATATTCTTTATGCCAGATTAGTAGTTACGTTTTTAATGCTTCAAAAAATTAAGTAGCATTGTCAAATTGATAGTTTGTATATAAGAAGAAAATAATGAATGTTTGACTGTTTTATTATTTATTGATTTATTTATTTAATGTATTTGTTAGAAAATTTTTTGATTTAATTTGCCATGTTCAACGGTAAGCTGATCGGCGACAAGAGTTAAATGCAATTCATGCTTTTTAACAAATTTTTCTTTTTAATATTATTTAGATTTTTGTTTTTTTTGTGTATGCTGCCTTTATGAATAAATTTTATTTTTGCCTTGTTGGCTTTCTAACCACTGACTATACCGAAAATAGTGTGTGCGTTTACGCTTGTATGAAATGGTATATCTATAGTGGTACTATTATTATTATTACTATTGTATTACGTGGTTGGTCCACGTACATACATGTTTTCTCGAACCTTGAGACAACCGTTGGTCCGCCGCCTTAGTTTTATCATACGCTTCCTACTCGAACCAGTTCGCATTGCGTCCAGCGTGTCGAAACGGCTGTTTTACTTGCTCTGTAACCTGTTTAACAACGAACCGATTAGCGTACAGCTTGTGGTTGTTCGTTCATCACACCGAACATGTTGTTGAGGTCAAGAAGACCGCATCGAACTTGCATTTTGGTAGCTACAGACATCAAGCGATGCGTGGGCGAATGCCCTAGCGCTACAACATTTTGCCTATTGCTTTGAGCACTAACCATACAATACGTAGATATACCATTTCATACAAGCGTAAACGAAGACACTCTTTTCGGCACACAGAAAATTTGGTTGCGCTTAGTCCGTTAGTCCGTTGCATTCGAACGTCAAATCGTTTAGTCAGTTTTGTACTGCTGCTGCGTTTTTGAATATGTTGGTGAATTCATATATGTATAAGGCAAAATGCAAATGTGTTGAGTTGTAGGCAAATTTTGTGTATTCAATTTGCAGCTAGCACCAATGGTTGTTGTTATTTTAGTTTCTTGTCTTGTGCCCTCCCTCCCCTTACTCTTGTTTTCATCGACATCGTATTGTGACGTATTGTGTTCTGCTGCTGGTAGTGATTTTGTTGATTTGATTTTTTACTTTTGCTGGCGTCTGTCGACTGCACCTGTCGATCTTGTTTGAATATTGTGTTATTATTATCAATTTAAAAGTCTAGACATATTATATTTAAATTTCAGCATATTTTATTGCGAGTTTATATATGTATGTACATATGTTCATATATAATAACTCAGAATAAAATATGCTGAAATTTAAATATAATGTGTGCATACTAACTATTTGCTAATAATATCAAGTTATGTCAAAATATTCAAAGACAGGTGTAATCGGCGCAAGCCACAACAACGACTCAACAAGTGCAGCACCACCAGCAGCAGCACAAATTACGTCATGTCAAAAAGACAATCACATCAGTCAAACTATGTTGAAAAAAACATAGGCAAGGGGAGGGAGGCAACACGAAGCGTACGACAATAGTGCTCGGCAGCCGACAAGAAACGAAAATAACAAAAACAATTGGTGTGAGTTGCAAAGAAGTCGCCCAAATATCCTAATGAGACTTGAAAATATCAAAATTAAAGCATTCGAATACACAAAATTTGTCTACAGCTCAACACAGTTGCATTTTGCAATATATGTGTATTCACCAATACATTCAAAGGCGCAAGCATTGCCCAGCGTTTCAAATTTTTGCTGTTTTGATTTTAGAATATTTCATATGCATGTATGTGTTGGTAAATGCACGTATATGACAACATACATCAGTATGGGTGGAGCTTGTCAATTTGAGAGCATTGCCCAGCGTTTCATATTTGTGATTTCTGAATGCCTCATTTGGATAGTTGAATAGTTTATGCGCTTCCTTGTTGCCATATATTGCTCTGGCATCAAACACATAGAAATTGTATGCAAGAGTATACAGCTGATTAATAACACGCTGTTTTTGTTCTGTTGTTGTTTTCTTCCGATTCATATGCATTGCTGGATTGTTATTATTTTATGACCTTCGCCATTTCGGTGTTTTCTTGTCTGCTTCTTTCGATTTCGTTTGCGTTGATAGTTATGCTGCTGTTGGTGCACTTGTTAAGTCGTTGTTTTATTTCAGTGGCTTGCGCCGATTACACCTGTCTTTGAATATTTTGACATGACTTGATAATATTAGCAAATAATTAGTATGGACGGTAATTGTTAAATAGCTACTCGTGTTAATAGATTTTTTAAATTTTATTTTTCCTGGATAGAGCTAAATTTATCAAGAATTTTAACGAAAAGCTTATCTTGCGGAAATGTGTAGTTTTTTTTTAAAAATTAATTTAAAGTTTGCGAAAATACCATGTATTTTGTTGTTGGCAATTCACTCTCTTTTGTGTGTACCGGCCGCTGGTTGTTCTCTCTCACTCTCCTTTTTTTTTCTCTACAGTGGCCAAAATCGATTTTATGCAAACCAAATATTGCATTCATACAACATGAAGAAGAAGTGCACGTGTGAGGTGGTGAGAAAATAATTCACCCGATATGGAGAAAAATGGGGGAAGGGAAGAAAGAAATTAGCGCCAAAAGCGAAAAATTTCTTTCTTCCCTTCCCCCCATTTTTCTCCATATCAGGTGAATTATTTTCTCACCTCCTCAACACATTAAAAAACGCAACATGTTGTATGTATGCAATATTTGGTTTGCATAAAATCGATTTTGGCCACTGTAGAAAAAAAAAGGAGAGCGGGAGAGAACAATCAGCAGCCGGTACATACAAAATAGAGTGAATTGCCAACAATAAAATACATGGTATTTTCGAAAACTTTAAATTAATTTAAAAAAAAAACTACACATTTCCGCAAGAAAAGCTTTTCGTTAAAATTCTTGATAAATCTAGCTCTATCCAGGAAAAATAAAATTAAAAAAATCTATTAACACGAGTAGCTATTTAACAATTACCGTATGGACATATTATATTTAAATTTTAGCATATTTTATTCCGAATTTTTATATATGAATATATGTACATATATAAACTCGCAATAAAATATGCTGAAATTTAAATATAATATGTCTAGACTTTTAAATTGATAATAATAACACAATATTCAAACAAGATCGACAGGTGCAGTCGACACACGCCAGCAAAAGTAAAAAATCAAATCAACAAAATCTCTACCAGCAGCAGAACACAATACGTCACAATACGATGTCGAAGAAAACAATGGTAAGGGGAGGGAGGGCACAAGACAAGAAACCAAAATAACAACAACCATTGGTGCTAGCTGCAAATTGAATACACAAAATTTGCCTACAACTCAACACATTTGCATTTTGCCTTATACATATATGAATTCACCAACATATTCAAAAACGCAGCAGCAGTACAAAACTGACTAAACGATTTGACGTTCGAATGCAACCGCTAACGGACTAAACGCAACCAAATTTTCTGGCACATTTTTGCTCGAGCCAACATGCAACCGTGTCCGTGACTGAATCTCCGACTATACCGAAAAGAGTGTGTGCGTTTACGCTTGTATGAAATGGTATATCTACGTATTGTATGGTTAGTGCTTTGAGCTTGCATTTGTTCGTTCATACATTATAAACTTATTTGTAATAATACAAATTTATTAATTCGACGTAAATATGAATATGTGAACAATTTTATGTTCATGTTATGTTCGGTTAATTTAGTTGTTTGTAATTATTGTTATATATATACATTTTAATTCCGCCCTCATGGAGCTGCGCGCGCGCTCACCCCCCGCGCCACTGTATCCCCTCCTCATCACACCACATGCTCTCATTTATATATAATAGAGATAGAGAGAGAGAGAGAGAGAGAGAGAGATAGTTCGCTTAGCTCGCTCACCTCTTTGGTATTTTTTAGTATATTTTAAAATGATGCCCGGAGGAGGAGCTCGCCTTTTCGGTATTTTTTAGTATATTTTAAAATGATTCCCGGAGGAGGAGGAGAAGGAGGAGTAGGAGCAGTAACTTTTATATGTAATAGAGAGATAATTATTATTGTATTTTTTATGTGGGTTTCTTTTTCCTTTGTTGAAAATATATATAGTTAGCTTGCTTATTTGTTTTTTTTTTCAACATCTTTCACAACCAGTATACCAGTTGATTTTGTCCGTCCGCGGTGGTCGAGTGCACAGTGCAATGGTCAGTACACCAGCGCACTGAACCGGTGGCCCTGGGGTCAACCCCCAGTCATGACGGCACATGACTTGTTCGCCTTTTTCTGTCAAAATATCACTTATAATCATGGAAAAAGTGTTTCTCGCTGAGTGAACTAGGGGGGGCTGCATAGCGCAGTGGTCAGCGCACCAGCGCGCTAAGCATGCGGTCGTAGGTTCAACCCCCAGTCATGAAGACACATGATCTGCATATCTCTCAAGAAAAAATAACTTTGCCTACTGTGGAGAAAAGTGATGATTCCCGCATACCCTGATGCCATCCCATGTCGTGGCACATCCTGCCAACCACTCTCCCCCCTACCAGGGGATCTGCCATAGAACCAAGCGCATTCTCTGCTCTGCAACGAACATCAACATCACCATCTCAGCTTGAATGACGCCCTCCCACTAAGATGTTCGCAACTGTGATGAGGCGTAGGAGGCCAGCCCGTCACATAGTTATAATAATAATAATAGATATAGATATAGATATAATAATAGATATAGAGATAGTAATAAGCATAAGCATAAGCCTTAGTGATAATAGCAATAGTATAAGAATAGGATAGTAATAATAGTATAAGCAAAGAGAGAATTAAAAGAATGGGTGGTGACCGGACACCAAACGAAAACAACTATCTCGTAAAAGTGTAGCAAAGAGCGAAAGCGCATAAGAGCGCAACATCGCGAACAGAAGCTGCAGCGAAGAGTGCATCCAGCGTCAAAAGCTCTACTTAAGAGCGCCTGCTCGACGACCAGGGCGAATGTTGCGGGACAGAGCAGCGGTTGCGCGCCAAAGCGGACTGACCTTTGGCCGCCGCTGAGCAACATAAATCAGCTGAATAAGGAGATCAAGAGGTAACATGGATAACCCGGGGACAATGAACGGGTACTTGGTGAGCGACCGCGGAGTAGCGAAGTACCGAAAGTAAAAACGTGAGTGAAGTGCCCTGACGACAGGTGAATGAGAAGACAAGGAGGACAGGAAAACGACTACAGAAGGTTCCAGAGATTTCCAGCGATAACTGAAGTGAGTTTAACAGCGGCAGCCTTAAAAGGATATTAAAGTAGATTAAAGATAATCGGGCTAAAGGTGTCCGCTTTTGTAAAAAAAACCCCGAAACTACACAGCGGTTCTCTTCTCGTGCATGAATTTCACGAGAATAGAACAAATAAAGAGTTAAAGAACTTATAATTAAATATAACGACTGGCGTATACTCTGTGGGTTATTCTCCCCCCTTTTGAATTTAGTTTCTGCATAAATATAAATAACTTGCGGAAACGACCTGGCGGCTGAGTATCACCCCAGCGTAACCTCCTTACACAACCAAAAAACCAAATTGTAGACGCCATTCCCCGCTGACGTCAGGTGGCAGCCTCACCACAGGGATAAGTCGCATCTGGCCAATCACCAGGTCGATTGACAATAACCACCGATTAACGAATCTAATACAAGAACTTTTCTGGTACAAGCCCTAAGTTCCCAAGCGGAATAAAACAAAGGAAAAAAAAAAAAAAATACCAGTTGATTTAAGCGTTTCTTATTTATGTTCCAACGCATTATTTTAAAAGCTTCAGATAAGCTAGATTAATCCATAGATTTTCTTATATGTTAGCAATATGTACATATGTAGGAAGCTGCTGATTCTGCAGTTCAAGTGGTTTTTAAGAGAACGGTCGCAACCAACATAGTGTGCCCTGTCGGCATTGCAACAAAGTGATACACTGCTGAGTTGGATTTCTATAAGCGATGAACCGCTTCTGAAATTTAAGTTAATTGTATCAAAACTTACAAAATGGGAAATCAGAAAAATCAAATTGTTTTCTGTTACTCTAAACTTGAAGTAGCAGTCTATTTAAAGCTGACAAAACTCGCTATTTTATAAACTGTGCCCCTCAAACTTAACACAATATTAAATATTAACAAGCCGATACAGTTTTAAACTGTCTATGACGTTCTTGCCCTTTTGTAGTACGCAGTTTCTTCTTCGCGAAACAATAACGCCATTCACGAATACCAGAATAAAATTTATCGAAATTTCCAGTCGCTGCCGTGAGTTTGATTTTCGCACCAATATGGCGCCATGTGCTTTTTTGTAACTTCTCCAATGTTAATTTTTTTTTATGGTAACCAGATTCTGCGTTGCTTACTCCGCCTATATACGGTCCTGTAGCATCCACATTGTTCATTTGCGACTCTTCTATGAAGACGCCCCACGATCCAAACTTTATAAGTGTCTCATAGCGCTGACTTGAAGCCTTCAGCATAGAGGCTTGCTCACCAAAGTTGCCGGCCGATTTTACAGTATAATCTCGTCGAATTTAACTTACTGCCCTCATATTTTTCTAAATCTCTCGGTTTTTCTTAAAGTTTTACCCCTGCCACAACAAAAATTTTTATATATTCCCACACGAGCGTGAATTATGCCCCTTATACCACTCATCTAATCTCCACTAAATTCTCAATCATCGGCTACAGCTTTCATAACAATGACGTCTATCCACACACACATATAACAAACAAGATCAGATAACACCCACACTTAAATGCCATGATCATAAATATGCCAAATACCACTCAAAATTTATTATAAAAATTACAGTGAACTTAAGAGTTTCGCAGCTAAGCTAAACATAAACTCATATGAAAAAGTCCACCTATAAGAATATGTATTGTAAATACGTACCAACACTCGTTAGTGGGTTTTTTTGAACGCAAATGAACATATCAATCTTGCTATTAAAGAACACATTATTCATTATTATTCGCTACGGTGCACCGGTGCACACTGGTCGAAATGGCTAGATTAAAAATTTGTTCTTAATCAGTTACATATATCTCACTGAGTTATTTGATATATTTTGTTTTTTTTTTTATATATTATCGATTCAATCAACTGTGCGCTTACGAAGTCAACATATGTTTTAGCGCGCGCTTTACTAAGCTTTCCCGCCTTTTTGTACTGCGCCTTAAAAATTGCCTAAAAATTTTGTTAAGCCAAAATAAATCACGAGTCATTTTTAAAAAAATTTATGTGGTTTTGATTTAACCGAGCCGGGCATATTGAATTTGTACACCACTCTTTGGATGGAGGAGTGACTTCTGCTCACGGTTTTTCCAATTCCCCTCATTCCGGAGTTTAATGATCCCTTGCCTCAAATCGGAGCCAATTTCTTTATTCTTCCTGTCCATTGCGATTTTCTTAATAGAATGATGAAATTGGCTAAAAAACCTAACAGCATAAAGTTTCTAGTGCTTTTATCACCATTATTTGTAATCTTATGGTACCAAAAGCTGCATACCAACCTTTTAAACAATTAAATTTTAAGGTTGTACGCAGAATTTTTCTGGTTCTAAATCGTATGGATTTTTGGTTTTTTAATTTTAACAAAATAAGTTTTATATTTGAGGCCATTAAAACTTAGGGACATTGTTAATGAAAAATGTGTTTAAAACATAAAAAAAAATTAAGTCGATATCTTTAATACAACTATATTTTTTTTGCAATCGAAGTTATGCATTGCGTGTGTACGCAGACTTTTTCTGGCAAGTGTATATCCATCATACGATGTTTTACTTAATGCCAAAAAACAATGTTATCCAAGTGGGATTATTTTATCAGATATTTCAGCTCATATACCTTTGCGGAATATGCTAATCATAATGTATCTCGTATTATTGAAAGTTGTTCCGAAGAATTTCAGTTTGATTACACTGCAGCGCACGATCAGAAAATCAATGCTATTTATAAATGCATTAATAATGAAATTTCAAAAATCAACCCCACAAAGCTTGGAAATTTAAAAATACACCACCAATTCCATTTGACAATGATCGATGGAAAAGTGTTTAGTGCACTGGCTGAATCATCATCACAAGTGTGTGGTATTTGCAAGGCCTCTCCCAAGCAAATGAATAATATTAATCTTGTTCGAGCACTTCCACCTAAGACACATTTGTATGCATTTGGTCTATCAACCTTACATGCTTGGATTCGATGCTTTGAGTATGTTTTGCAATTGGCATCCGAAATTACTGGAGTCTGTGAGAAATTAATCCACAGATTACATGTTATCTTGAGGTCAATCAGTTGCGGGTCCGAAATGAGCATTCCAGCATTCAAGGAATATGCCCTGGAAACAGCTTACCTGTTTGTCAAGGAATATCCCTGGTATTACATTCCATGCTCCTTGCATAAAATAATAATTCATGGAGGGGATATTATAAACATTGTTACACTTCCAATTGGGGAAATGTCGGAAGAAGCCCAAGAAGCTAGGAATAAGGACTTCCGCTACTTTCGCGAGCATTATACACGCAAATCATCGAGAGAAAATACAATGGAAGACCTTATTCATTCGCTTTATGCTCCTCTGACCCTCTCATTTCATCCTTGCGTATATATAGCTAAAAAAAAAAAAAATAAACATTATAAAAAATTTAAAAAAATCGTTAAATATATTTCTAAGTTAAATATGATTTCAGGCATATTTACCCACAAAATAAAATCATATCCATAAAAAAAGCTTCATTTTTAAAGAAGTTATTAATTAAACGACGCTAATCTAGCCATTTCGACCAGTGTGCGGTAATGTAATTGGCGCAGCCGGTAAATACTAAAGTACAAAATAAAAGACACTATAAAAGTACCTTATTAGAGACAGTTGTAATAACATAAAGTAAGATAGTTGGTGCACCCAAAACTCAATTGCTAAAGTGTTCGTATTTCGGAGTGATATAAATAAAATAATCTATATATATAAAAATGGAGCCAAAAAAAAAGTGTGACTGTTTTTTATGAGCACCACTGTACCGATTTGTCTGATTTTTTTTTAAGTGGATCATAATTGCCAGGAGATTGTCAGATTGTAAGAAATTTTTTGGAAAAATGGTGGGAAAGTTCGCAAAAACGAAAAGAAAAATGAGCTTTCACTCAACGTATACAACTGCATAACAAAACAGCTGTTTTCAGTTAGCGACGAAAATTCAATCGTTGGAATATTTTCGTTCATTTGAGTTAGTATTAAAAGCATTTGTAAGCGAAAATTGAACTTGAATTGAGTAGACGCCTGTTATATAGTGTAAACCTACAAAAAGATAAGAACCCATAAAGTAAGAGTAGAGGAGAACCAAAACAAAGCAAGACGAAAATCACTCAACACGCACCAATACGTTGAGTGGAGTTCGCCGGTTGTGCAAAGTGTGCTTGAAAGATAAGCAGACAAGCAGGTCAGAGACGGCACCTCCGCTCAGATCAAAAAGGGGGTTCCGCGCGCGAAAATTTTTTTTAGCTAGGTCGAGTACCGAGAGAAAAAAAAAGGCGGAAAAGCTGTTTTACTGTAACATTAAGCAAAGTGGTGGTTAGTACAGTTAAGTTTTCTTCTCTCCTTCATTTTTCTCTTTTGGTTTCTGTCTCGTGATCGACATCCGTTACTGTACAAAACCGTAGCGGCGCGCGTACAGTCAGACGCGACGCCATGTTGTTTTATCGAGAAAATACAGTGAAAGTGTTAAACGAGATAATACGGTCCGGCGCTGACGGCAAAGGTCAACGAAAGGTCGTGAGGACCAACCGACTGTGAACGCGAACCAGACGAGGTGTTACGAAGAGTGATCAAGTGTAGGCGCGAACTCGTACAGGTTGCCGATTACCAGACGAAGTGTGTCGACATCATACGAAGTGTTACGAAGCGTAACCGAGGGTAGGCGCGAACTCGTACAGGTTACCGATTACCATACGAAGTGTGTCGAGACCATACGAAGTGTTACGAAGCGTGATCAAGCGTAGGCGCGAACTCGTACAGGTTACCGATTACCATACGAAGTGTGTCGAGACCATACGAAGTGGGACGAAGCGTAATCAAGTGTAAGCGTGAGCTCGTATAGGGTGCCGATTACCATACGAAGTGTGTTGAGGACAAACGAAGTGTTACAGGTATAAACGTGAGCTCGTATCGGTTGCCGACTACCATACGAAGCGTGTCGAGGACAAACAAAATGTAGCGGAGTGTAACCGGGTATAAACGTGAGCTCGTATAGGTTGCCGACTACCATACCAAGTGTGTCGAGGACAAACGAAGTGTAGCGGAGTGTAACCGAGTATAAAAGTGAGCTCGTATAGGTTGCCGACTACCATACGGAGCGTGCCGAGAACAAACGAAGTGTCGCGGAGTATAACCGAGTATAAACGCGAGCTCGTACAGGTTACCGATTACCAAACGAAGCGTACCGAGGGTATACGAAGTGTCGTGAACGGGACCCGAGTGCAAATGAAAGATCGTATAGGTTGCCGATAACCATACGAAACGTATTCAGAATCAACGAAGGGTTACGAATCACACCCGAGTGTGAACGGGAGCTCGTATTGGTTGCCGATACCGTGCGAAGCGTATTGGAAGTGTACGAACCGTTACGAATACTCACCGATCATAGTCAAGGGTCAGTAACAGGGGTTCGGGCCACACGCGAAGAGGACCCGACGAAAATTAGACCGAAAGCGTGCTCGTGACTTTGTTCTTCTCAGTGAAGAACGAGCATAGGTAACAATGGACGGCATCAAACCAGTAACCGACTCGGAGGATAGGCGAAACCCAGGCGTTGGAGCCCGATGGGTACATATGCGACGCCGGGAAGAGTTGATCTCGCTATTAGCCGAGTTCGGACTTGACCAAGAAGGACGGGTAGAGGATATGCGCAGGCGGCTCGCCGCGTTTATAGCAAAGGAACACTCAAAAGAGGTTTGGACAAGGCTCGCGGCCAGAGAGGCCCAATATGCGAAGGCTCCGGAAATACAGGAAGGGGAAGACAGCGACGAGAAACAAAGTGAATTCAACACGACGGTTTTCAGGAAGTCCGTGACGTCAACGCATCAGAAGCGGTTGGAGAGCGTACAATACGGAAATCGGATCGAGCCATCCATAGGATGCGGTGAAGATACGACGACCGAATCGTTCGTATGCAGAGAAGTAAACGGGAGGCAGGGTTAGACACAACCGGGCGTCCTTCTGATACACCCACGTTCGGTGAGATATCCCAGCGGAGCCCCAGACCCATAGCATCGGTTTCAGAAATCGTGCGGAAGTGGCACATCAATTTCGATGGACAATCAGACCCGTTGGATTTTTTGGAAAATCTGGAAGAACGCGCAATAGCCAACGGAGTGGACAGAGACCAATTGCCCCGAACGATGGGGAAATATTTACAGGTCGCGCAGCCCGGTGGTTGACGTCGAGCCGAGCCCGAAACGCTTCATGGGCGACATTCAGGAAATTCTTGACTTTTTTCCTACCTCCAAGGTTCTTCGAGTGCTTGGAAGGAGAGATATACCAGAGGCGACAGCGGAAGGGGGAGTCGTTCAAAGATTATTTAATCGAACTACGATCCCTCACGCATCATGCTGGTTACGACGAGGAGCAGGAACTCCGCCGAGCCTACGACAACATGCTGCCAGACTACAGGAGTTATATTCGACGCATTGATTGTCGCGACATGGAGCAACTGATGGAGCTGGCGGGAGAATACGAATCTACGAAGCAGGAAAGGTTGGAACAGGAGCGACGAATGAACTGGCACGATCGCAATCCGGACCATGCAAGAGATACGCAGTATGAAGCAAGACCCAGTCGGCGCGGCAATCCCCAGATTGGCTGGAAGAGCGGAACGCGGGCGTCATATGGGACCCCGATGACCAGTAGACAAATCCACCAAACCAACCAGCGCCAGCAAGAACCCCACGGAATAATGGACGATGTACCAACAAGAACCAGTCAGAATCCATTCAGGAACACGCCGGATACGGCGAACGTAACAAATAGAGTCGATACAACAGAACGTAGAACATCCGGATTCGGTGTCCGGCAGAGATGCTTCCGATGCTCGCAGGAGGGTCATTTTGCGAGGGAGTGCCCGAATCAGCGTGTGTTATGTTGCCGAATATGCGGCAGACCGGAAGTGAGCAGTACTGATTGTTGCAGTCCATACAGTGCGGGAAACGACCGGCGGCGCCACCCAGACGGGAATGGAGTGGGCGCCGGATATTAAAAGAAGATAATTCAGAAAACCCCCTGAGGGTAGAGCGGTGTCGCGTGGTGGCGACGGTAAGAGTGGGAGGACATATGATGTCCGCTACCCTAGACACCGGAGCAACACGGAGCTTCGTGAGCGAAGCTTGCACAAGGGGATTGGCAGGGTATAGAGATAAGAGGAGTGAAGGAGCGGTTGTGAGATTAGCGGATGGATCTCGATTGGAGGTGGAAGATGCGCAGCGCTTACCTATCGAGATAGCAGGGCAGTCAGTCACGATGCTCGTGCTGGTAATGCCAACGATGATGGACAAGATAATACTAGGAATGGATTTCCTGGTCGAAATCGGCTCAACGATAAGCTGCGGATCAGCAGGACTAACCTTACAACCAACAAAAATGAGGAAAACGGACTGGCAATCTGAGAGGCCAAAGGCGGCGAGATCCAAACGGAGGAAAACAGAAGAAATACCTTTGGCATCGATGGAAGAGGCGCCTAGAAGCATGGAGACGCCACGAAGGGTCCCGGTGGATTACAAAATGACCGAGCTGCTGGAAAATCAAACCGGCAAGAAGAAACAAGATACAGCGGCCGAAGAGGGAGGAACTGAAGAAAACATTCAGTGGCCGACAGACCTAGAGCCACGGCTGATAGCGTTTCTCAGAGAAGAACTCGCACTGTTCGATGACTTGCAAGGAATAACCGACATCGCGGAACATAAGATTGTATTAAAAGACGACAGACCAATCAAGCAGAGATATTACCCGAAGAACCCGGCGATGCAGCGAATCATTTACGAACAAGTAGACGAATTAATCAAAAATGATGCGATCGAACCATCCCGAAGTCCACACAGCGCCCCGATCGTCCTGGTGAAGAAAAAGACAGGCGATTGGCGGATGTGTGTGGATTACCGCCAGCTCAACGCACATTCAATACCCGATGCGTATCCGGTGCCGAGGATTAACCATATACTGGAACGGCTACGAAACGCAAAATACGTGTCAACTATAGACCTTAAACATGGGTACCGGCAGATCCCGATGGAAGCCGGAAGCAGGGAGTGTACCGCATTCACGGTCCCGGGAAGAGGCCTCTTCCAATGGAAAGTGATGCCATTTGGTTTGCATTCCGCCGGAGCCACCTTCCAGAGAGCTTTGGACAAGGTCATCGGTCCAGATATGGAGCCACACGCATTCGCGTACTTAGACGATATCATCGTCACAGGGACCAGCGTGGAGGAACATGTGCACAACCTCCGCGAAGTTTTTCGGAGACTTAGGAAAGCGAAACTACGACTGAACAAAAGGAAATGTCAATTCTTCCAAAAGGAGTTAACGTACCTAGGTCGTATGGTGAGTTCGAGAGGCATACAAACCGACCCGGAGAAGGTAGCGGCAATACGTAAACTGAAGTCTCCAGAGAATATTCGGGAATTACGACAGTGTTTAGGGATGGCATCGTGGTACAGACGATTCGTACCCGGCTTCGCCTCAATGGTACAACCGAGGACCAAATTGATGAAGAAAGAAAATAAGTGGTCATGGGGCGAAGAACAGCAAACGGCGATGGAGAAGCTGAAAATGAGCCTTACGTCAGCTCCAGTGTTGGCGTGCCCAGACTTTGAGAAGAAATTTGTCCTCCAAACAGACGCAAGCGACCATGGCATCGGAGCAGTCTTGACATAAAACGTGGATGGCCAAGAGCGTGTGATAGCGTATGCAAGCCGTAAGCTAGGCAAATCGGAAGAAAATTACTCGGCAACGGAGAAGGAATGTCTCGCAATAGTATGGGCTATCCGCAAACTAAAATGCTACCTCGAAGGATACAACTTCGAAGTGATCACGGATCATATGGCACTAAAGTGGTTGAATTCAATAGAGAGCCCATCCGGACGGATTGCCCGATGGGCATTAGAGTTACAACAATACCGGTTCGACGTCAAGTATAGGAAGGGTTGTCTCAACGTAGTTGCAGACGCGTTATCGAGGCAACCACTGGAGGAATGCGCACAAGCAGTTGAAGAAACAAGCTCGTGCAGATGGTTAGACGCCATACGAACTAAGATCAGTGAGTCTCCAGGGAAATTCCCGGACTACGCCATAGAAAACGATCAGGTATATCGTCACATGAGGCATCGAGCGGGGGATGAGGATTACATACCCTGGAAGCTGTGCGTGCCAACAAAACATCGTACGAGGGTGTTAACGGAATGCCACGATGCACCCACCGCAGGGCACATGGGCGTGAGAAAGACAGTGGCACGGCTGGCACAACGTTATTTTTGGCCAGGTATGTATCGAGACGCAGCAAGGTATGTGGGTAGTTGCGATACATGCCAAAAGTTTAAAACAGATCAAATGAAGCCAGCTGGACACATGCTAACAAGGCAAGCAGAGGAACCCTTCGCGTTGCTATGCGCCGACTTTGTAGGGCACTTGCCGAAATCAAAACGCGGCAACACCATGCTTCTAGGGTTCCATGACACATTCTCAAAATGGATGGAGTTAATCCCCTTAAAACGAGCGACATCGGCAACACTGCAGTTGGCATTCAGAGACCGGATATTAAGTCGATTCGGAGTCCCGAGGATGCTGGTGTGCGACAATGGAACACAGTTCACCAGCAAAGCTTTTAAAACCTTCATGACGGAGATGGGGGTTGAGATTCAACATACGGCACCATATTGCCCACAAAAAAACCCAACGGAAAGGACAAACAGGACGGTTAAAACCATGATCGCACAATACGTGGACGGACATCAGAACTCGTGGGACGAGCTGATACCCGAAATATCCCTGACAGTGAATTCCAACGTATCGGACTCCACAGGGTTTTCTCCAGCATTTTTAGTGCAGGGCAGAGAGCCACGGTTACCATCGTCATTATACGATGCAATGACAGTCGGCTCTGGGAACTGTTCTCAATCTCCGAAGGAAAAGGCGGATCGTGTGCGGGAAGTTTTTGAGGTTGTGCGAAATAACCTGCAAAAGGCGTCAATGGACCAAAGTAGGTACTACAACATGAGAAGGCGAGAGTGGCGTCCCAGGCTGAATACGCTGGTATGGGTAAAATGCCACCAACTGTCTAACGCGGCGGAAGGATTCGCAGCGAAACTAGCACCAAAATTCGATGGACCATATCGCGTGGTGAAGTTCATCTCTCCAAACGTTGTGCGCCTAAGGAAGGAAGGCGAACGAAAAACGAAGGTGGTGGGTATTGCACAGTTAAAAGAATATCAAGATCGCAAATCCGACAATACAAAGGTTCAGTCAGAGGCTCTTTCGCCCTCACCCTCGGCGGCGGGAGATTTAGGATAAAAGAAAACAACTATAGTCGGTATACTCGCTAATCACTCTCAATATTTTCTATTCTCTTATCGTCCCTAGGAAAATTTTTATGATGGCAGATCAAGACGTGAATGAGTGGGAGGAGCCGGAGGACGGCAGTCCGCATGGAGTGTACGACCCATGCGAGGACGAAAGGTCGGAGACTGAGTCGGAAGAGCCGGAAGAGGAAGCCGGGACCGAGTGGGCCGCAATGTGTGGTCAACCGAGGAGGAGGAGGAGACGCAATCCAGCCCGGGAAGAGCAGGCCCGAGCAACGGCAGGGATCCCAGGGGCGGCAGGGAGTTCTGTAGCAACAAACGCCGGCACTGGTGGGAAGAGGAGGCAAGAACGACCCTGCGGTACTACAATGGGTACGTGATGATAAGGGAGCAGAAGGTCACGACAGTGCGGATCGAGGCACCAAAGTCACGTGCCCATTGGACCGGAGTGAGCGTGCCGAAGTCACCGCCCAGGGGTAGCCCGAGGGCAACAAGCACACCGGCGGAGTGGATTGCGAGGCAAGCGATGGCACAGGTCATGCAGAAGCGCGAGGAGGCGCTGAGCCAAGAGTTGGAGGCGGCGATGCAGAGGTGCGAGGAGGCGCTGAGGCAGAAAATGGAGGCGGCGATGCAGAAGCTCGAGGAGGCTCTGAGGCGCGAGATGGACGCCGCGGTGAAGGAGGGCGAGGCGATATGGCGCCAAATAAGCACAGCCGCCGTGAGAGAGGCGCTGGCAGCGCACGAGGCACAAAGGGCAGCCGAGAGAATGAGCCGGGAGAAAGCGGAAAAGCCGACGGGCGTCGAACTCGAGGATCACCCCGAGCCGGCGTCCGCGCGGAGCGATTACGCATCTCCCGTGCTCGAGTGCGACGCAGATGAGTCGATGTTCGACGACTTGTCGGACATCGACTGGCCGGAGGAGGAACTATCGCCGGAAGATACCGTGCCCAGCGGGAGCAGCGGGAACACCCCAGTAGGGTGGACGAAACCGGACGGGGACGACCTCTTGGCAAGGCGGCGATGGGTCGCCCCTGGCACGTCACCCCGGCAAACACCAGGCGGCTCGCAGTGGGTGAAACCGCCCACAAGGTGGGTGAACAGGACCCAGGCAACAAGGATGCCAAAGCCCATAGTCGAGGAGGTACGACGGAAAGAAGCAGCCGGGAAGGGTCAGAAAAGGAGGGAGCGATCAACCCTCCGACACGAAGGTATAGCGTACAGGGTGACCTACAGCCGGAGCGGCGTGACAATCACCCTATGCGGAGAAAGGGGGGAGTGTGACGAGGCGTAGGAGGCCAGCCCGTCACATAGTTATAATAATAATAATAGATATAGATATAGATATAATAATAGATATAGAGATAGTAATAAGCATAAGCATAAGCCTTAGTGATAATAGCAATAGTATAAGAATATGATAGTAATAATAGTATAAGCAAAGAGAGAATTAAAAGAATGGGTGGTGACCGGACACCAAACGAAAAAAACTATCTCGTAAAAGTGTAGCAAAGAGCGAAAGCGCATAAGAGCGCAACATCGCGAACAGAAGCTGCAGCGAAGAGTGCATCCAGCGTCAAAAGCTCTACTTAAGAGCGCCTGCGCGACGACCAGGGCGAATGTTGCGGGACAGAGCAGCGGTTGCGCGCCAAAGCGGACTGACCTTTGGCCGCCGCTGAGCAACATAAATCAGCTGAATAAGGAGATCAAGAGGTAACATGGATAGCCCGGGGACACTGAACGGATACTTGGTGAGCGACCGCGGAGTAGCGAAGTACCGAAAGTAAAAACGTGAGTGAAGTGCCCTAACGACAGGTGAATGAGAAGACAAGGAGGACAGGAAAACGACTACAGAAGGTTCCAGAGATTTCCAGCGATAACTGAAGTGAGTTTAACAGCGGCAGCCTTAAAAGGATATTAAAGTAGATTAAAGATAATCGGGCTAAAGGTGTCCGCTTTTGTAAAAAAACCCCGAAACTACACAGCGGTTCTCTTCTCGTGCATGAATTTCACGAGAATAGAACAAATAAAGAGTTAAAGAACTTATAATTAAATATAACGACTGGCGTATACTCTGTGGGTTATTCTCCCCCTTTTGAATTTAGTTTCTGCATAAATATAAATAACTTGCGGAAACGACCTGGCGGCTGAGTATCACCCCAGCGTAACATCCTTACACAACCAAAAAACCAAATTGTAGACGCCATTCCCCGCTGACGTCAGGTGGCAGCCTCACCACAGGGATAAGTCGCATCTGGCCAATCACCATGTCGATTGACAATAACCACCGATTAACGAATCTAATACAAGAACTTTTCTGGTACAAGCCCTAAGTTCCCAAGCGGAATAAAACAAAGGAAAAAAAAAAAATACCAGTTGATTTAAGCGTTTCTTATTTATGTTCCAACGCATTATTTTAAAAGCTTCAGATAAGCTAGATTAATCCATAGATTTTCTTATATGTTAGCAATATGTACATATGTAGGAAGCTGCTGATTCTGCAGTTCAAGTGGTTTTTAAGAGAACGGTCGCAACCAACATAGTGTGCCCTGTCGGCATTGCAACAAAGTGATACACTGCTGAGTTGGATTTCTATAAGCGATGAACCGCTTCTGAAATTTAAGTTAATTGTATCAAAACTTACAAAATGGGAAATCAGAAAAATCAAATTGTTTTCTGTTACTCTAAACTTTAAGTAGCAGTCTATTTAAAGCTGACAAAACTCGCTATTTTATAAACTGTGCCCCTCAAACTTAACACAATATTAAATATTAACAAGCCGATACAGTTTTAAACTGTCTATGACGTTCTTGCCCTTTTTGTAGTACGCAGTTTCTTCTTCGCGAAACAATAACGCCATTCACGAATACCAGAATAAAATTTATCGAAATTTCCAGTCGCTGCCGTGAGTTTGATTTTCGCACCAATATGGCGCCATGTGCTTTTTTGTAACTTCTCCAATGTTAATTTTTTTTTATGGTAACCAGATTCTGCGTTGCTTACTCCGCCTATATACGGTCCTGTAGCATCCACATTGTTCATTTGCGACTCTTCTATGAAGACGCCCCACGATCCAAACTTTATAAGTGTCTCATAGCGCTGACTTGAAGCCTTCAGCATAGAGGCTTGCTCACCAAAGTTGCCGGCCGATTTTACAGTATAATCTCGTCGAATTTAACTTACTGCCCTCATATTTTTCTAAATCTCTCGGTTTTTCTTACAGTTTTACCCCTGCCACAACAAAAATTTTTATATATTCCCACACGAGCGTGAATTATGCCCCTTATACCACTCATCTAATCTCCACTAAATTCTCAATCATCGGCTACAGCTTTCATAACAATGACGTCTATCCACACACACATATAACAAACAAGATCAGATAACACCCACACTTAAATGCCATGATCATAAATATGCCAAATACTACTCAAAATTTATTATAAAAATTACAGTGAACTTAAGAGTTTCGCAGCTAAGCTAAACATAAACTCATATGAAAAAGTCCACCTATAAGAATATGTATTGTAAATACGTACCAACACTCGTTAGTGGGTTTTTTTGAACGCAAATGAACATATCAATCTTGCTATTAAAGAACACATTATTCATTATTATTCGCTACGGTGCACCGGTGCACACTGGTCGAAATGGCTAGATTAAAAATTTGTTCTTAATCAGTTACATATATCTCACTGAGTTATTTGATATATTTTGTTTTTTTTTTTTTATATATTATCGATTCAATCAACTGTGCGCTTACGAAGTCAACATATGTTTTAGCGCGCGCTTTACTAAGCTTTCCCGCCTTTTTGTACTGCGCCTTAAAAATTGCCTAAAAATTTTGTTAAGCCAAAATAAATCACGAGTCATTTTTAAAAAAATTTATGTGGTTTTGATTTAACCGAGCCGGGCATATTGAATTTGTACACCACTCTTTGGATGAAGGAGTGACTTCTGCTCACGGTTTTTCCAATTCCCCTCATTCCGGAGTTTAATGATCCCTTGCCTCAAATCGGAGCCAATTTCTTTATTCTTCCTGTCCATTGCGATTTTCTTAATAGAATGATGAAATTGGCTAAAAAACCTAACAGCATAAAGTTTCTAGTGCTTTTATCACCATTATTTGTAATCTTATGGTACCAAAAGCTGCATACCAACCTTTTAAACAATTAAATTTTAAGGTTGTACGCAGAATTTTTCTGGTTCTAAATCGTATGGATTTTTGGTTTTTTAATTTTAACAAAATAAGTTTTATATTTGAGGCCATTAAAACTTAGGGACATTGTTAATGAAAAATGTGTTTAAAACATAAAAAAAAATTAAGTCGATATCTTTAATACAACTATATTTTTTTTGCAATCGAAGTTATGCATTGCGTGTGTACGCAGACTTTTTCTGGCAAGTGTATATCCATCATACGATGTTTTACTTAATGCCAAAAAACAATGTTATCCAAGTGGAATTATTTTATCAGATATTTCAGCTCATATACCTTTGCAGAATATGCTAATCATAATGTATCTCGTATTATTGAAAGTTGTTCCGAAGAATTTCAGTTTGATTACACTGCAGCGCACGATCAGAAAATCAATGCTATTTATAAATGCATTAATAATGAAATTTCAAAAATCAACCCCACAAAGCTTGGAAATTTAAAAATACACCACCAATTCCATTTGACAATGATCGATGGAAAAGTGTTTAGTGCACTGGCTGAATCATCATCACAAGTGTGTGGTATTTGCAAGGCCTCTCCCAAGCAAATGAATAATATTAATCTTGTTCGAGCACTTCCACCTAAGACACATTTGTATGCATTTGGTCTATCAACCTTACATGCTTGGATTCGATGCTTTGAGTATGTTTTGCATATAGCATACAGGTTACCAATTAAAAAATGGCAAATTCGAGATGTGGACAAGAATGTTGTGAAGGAACAAAAGTTAACAGTCCAAAGAGAAATTAAACAAAAAATGTCGTTATTAGTGAATATACCAATATACACATGCGGAAACACCAATAACGGCAACACAGCAAGACTTTTTTTCCAACAGCCACAATTGGCATCCGAAATTACTGGAGTCTGTGAGAAATTAATCCACAGATTACATGTTATCTTGAGGTCAATCAGTTGCGGGTCCGAAATGAGCATTCCAGCATTCAAGGAATATGCCCTGGAAACAGCTTACCTGTTTGTCAAGGAATATCCCTGGTATTACATTCCATGCTCCTTGCATAAAATAATAATTCATGGAGGGGATATTATAAACATTGTTACACTTCCAATTGGGGAAATGTCGGAAGAAGCCCAAGAAGCTAGGAATAAGGACTTCCGCTACTTTCGCGAGCATTATACACGCAAATCATCGAGAGAAAATACAATGGAAGACCTTATTCATTCGCTTTATGCTCCTCTGACCCTCTCATTTCATCCTTGCGTATATATAGCTAAAAAAAAAAAAAAATAAACATTATAAAAAATTTAAAAAAAAATCGTTAAATATATTTCTAAGTGAAATATGATTTCAGGCATATTTACCCACAAAATAAAAACATATCCATAAATAAAGCTTCATTTTTAAAGAAGTTATTAATTAAACGACGCTAATCTAGCCATTTCGACCAGTGTGCGGTAATGTAATTGGCGCAGCCGGTAAATACTAAAGTACAAAATAAAAGACACTATAAAAGTACCTTATTAGAGACAGTTGTAATAACATAAAGTAAGATAGTTGGTGCACCCAAAACTCAATTGCTAAAGTGTTCGTATTTCGGAGTGATATAAATAAAATAATCTATATATATAAAAATGGAGCCAAAAAAAAAAGTGTGACTGTTTTTTATGAGCACCACTGTACCGATTTGTCTGATTTTTTTTTTAAGTGGATCATAATTGCCAGGAGATTGTCAGATTGTAAGAAATTTTTTGGAAAAATGGTGGGAAAGTTCGCAAAAACGAAAAGAAAAATGAGCTTTCACTCAACGTATACAACTGCATAACAAAACAGCTGTTTTCAGTTAGCGACGAAAATTCAATCGTTGGAATATTTTCGTTCATTTGAGTTAGTATTAAAAGCATTTGTAAGCGAAAATTTAACTTGAATTGAGTAGACGCCTGTTATATAGTGTAAACCTACAAAAAGATAATTACTGTCCACTATAATTGCACGCATATTCACCACCATTTTTTGTTTGTTTTTAATAATGCCTACATGACCAAATATTGGTCTGCGTAACCGTGGTGAAGCACAGTGCAGAATATTCGAAACAACCAAACGCAATTGGAACGTTTAGCAGCTAATGAAAGGAGCCGTGCCCATGCTCGACATTAGAAAATCAGTCGCAAATATTAACTTGAATCGTGCTGCATTTGAATATGATTCCGCAATTTCCTACAAAGATCTTCAGCATTGCAATGCACTGAAGTTTCCATTGGCATTGGCATTGCCACTTTTGACTCATCCGCCAGAGCCATTGTATTCGTTTCTCTATGGAATATCTTTCAAATTACGTCATTTGGAGCTGAAGTTGTTGATCAACCCGGCTACAATCTTAGCTATTTTTCCTTCAGATCCATTTCGTTGGTGATTCTGCAATAGAACTCGATCAACGTTGCGCAAATTTACTTGTGACAAAATGTAAAATGATTTGGTCAGATTTTTCAAAACAGCGAACAAGCAACGTAAAGTTGACCGTGCGAAACACATGGAAATTCAAGATTAATCCCGCAGACTTCTAACGATTGTCTTTGCGACTTATTAATTGTCATCGCAAAAGCCAATCGAACGGGGAATTGAATCCTTTTGAATTGGAATGGTAGATCTGTTGGACAGATCGGAATTCGAGGGATAAGAACTTTTTCTACTTTAAATTTGCCCTTGATGATTGTTGCTTGAATCAAATTGGTCATTAGTTTTTTGACGGACAACCGTGTGCCGCAAAGTTTTGGGTGATTCAAATCATATCATCATAAATATCATTATAAATATCATCATAAATATCATCATATCATCATGATTCAAATCATATCAATCATAGAGCTCGCTAGTATACAAAAATATACAAAAATGTAGGATAACGATTTGGCCAATAAAATGTCAAGGTGCGTCCAAGCACTGACAGCAATCATGGCTACGCAGGAAGCTTAAAATGCTGACAGCAATTACCCAGCAAAGGAACGGAATAGAGGAGACTTAATACTGACCAACATTTAGAGGACTGGAAGGAACACTACACGGATTTATTGCATCGGCTGACCAAGTAATGGCAAAATGCGGTGAAGACACTGCAAATGAAGTTTTCAGCATTATTTTCAACACACGCTCGGACAACACTTAACATTAATACAACAACTACGTGGGAACAATGCAAACAAAAGTTACGACATCATTACAGACCCAAGATGGACCAGATGGCGTTAACAAGAAAAATCAACAACCTGAGAGTAACCACTATACGGGATACCGATTTAAAAGTAAGATATATAGTTGAAGAAATTACTGACTTTGCTGTATTGGAAAATTAACAATTTCGAGTAAATATTTTAAGTGAATTATTAATTTAAAGAATAAAAGAAATAGCAGCCGCATGGCAGTTTCGCTAATGTTATCCAAATGAACGTATAATATATTGATTTAAAAAAAAAGATTATAATACTGTTTAATAAGATTGAAGTTCCGTTCTTGTCCAATTCCTGAAAAAACTTGTGTACTTAAAGTAAGAAGAAAATTTTAATATAACAGGATTTTAATATATCATAATATTTAATATACACTCCCGATCAATGAAATACACTCAGCAAAATGTTTGTGTTCTTCTTTGAATATCTTTTTTATACAGTTAGCGATTACAGTTATATTTGTTGTGTTGTGTACATCGATATATTAGGCAAAGTTTGAGACACAACATGCGCTACAGAAATACTCGTATTACAGTTATTGTGCATTTCAATTTTGCTTTGCGCTATGCGAAAATAAGAGCTTTTTCTGCGGTCATTGGAATAGACTTATAGGCTAGCATTTTAGTTTCTGATGGGACGATCAGAGTAAATGTGATATTTTCAATGCACAATTAATTGTTGTATTTACGAAAATAAAATGGGTCGTGGAAAAACATTAACTTCCGAGGAAAAGGGCAAAATATTGGCATATCGAGACAGCAATTTGTCACCCAGGCAAATTGCCAAAAAAATCTCACGAAGTCAGTCAGTTGTATGTCATTTCTTAAAAAATCCATCAAATTATGGAAATAATATGAAAACTCCGAATAGACCAGCAGTCACGCCTTGTGAAAAGCGAAGAATTCTGCGAGAAGCCTCAAACTCAAAATGCTCTGCGGTGAATATTCTGTCAAAATTGGGAGTTAAAGCCAGTATATCTACTGTACGCCGAGTTATAAGAAGTGCTAAACACCTGAAGAGATTAAAACTAAAGAAAAAACCACCGTTAACCAAAGCCGTAAGAAAGCTCGCTCCGACTTTGCCCGGAATCATATGACATGGATGACCGAATGGTATAAAACGGTTTTTTCCGACGAAAAACGCTTTAATTTGGATGGACCAGATGGTTTCAACTATTACTTTCATGACATAAGAAAGGAAGAGCACCATTTGACCCGTCACCATAGTCGTGAGGGTGGCATAATGGTGTGGGGTGCCATCTCTTACTATGGAACTGTCGATATCGAGTTTGTTTCTTCCAAAATGAATGGCATTCGCTACAAGGAACTTCTCCAAAAGACTTTTTCTCAGCTTATTAACATTTTTGGGTCATTATCATGGACGTTCCAACAAGATAATGCCTCAATACACAACGCTCGAGTGGTAAAGAAGTGGATTGCCGATCAAAATGTACCTTTAATGGAGTGGCCGCCATACTCTCCTGATTTGAACATTATTGAGAATGTATGGGGTTGGCTTTCAAGAAAGGTTTATGAAGGAGGACGACAATTTGAAGATGTAAAAAAATGCTATCAAACACGCATGGACCGAAATATCATTGAACTATGTGAAGTCACTTTACGATTCATTGCCCAGCAGAATTTATGAAGTTATTTCTAATAGAGGTGGTTACACACATTATTAGCTTAGTCTTAAATAATATTAAAACGCCAATTTACATTGCATTTTTGAAAATAAATTTCATTTCAATTAGTTTTAGGCCCTTGAGTCTATTTCATTGACCGATAAAAAATGTTATATTTTTACGTTACAAAGACATAACCAAATACAGGAAAAAAAACCTGCAGCTATAGACGGCTATATATTTGTTTTTTCGTTTAAGATTTAAGTCCTGAATAATAAAAAAATATTGTTTCTTAAGATTTATTATTATTTTGATTTTCCTAACACAATTTAAAAAAAAAAAAATTGAGTCTATTTCATTGATCGGGAGTGTATAATTTTAATATAACACAGAAGAAACAGAAGTCATAAATTCACTTAATTTTAAATTTAAGAACGTATATTGCAAGGATAAATTCTTAAATGTATAGATGTTATGATATTATCAATAGTAGAGAACATGAAATCACTATAGAAACAAAAATTCAAATCGCTATTGAAGCACGCAATAAAAGATTTCATACGACAATTCAGTTTTCACATTTTAAGCCAAATAATTAAAAACCGGCACAGAAACTTCATGCAACGGTCAAACACAAGAAAAATTTAATTTTAAACAATCTAAATGATATCAGGGTAACCTATAATGAACAGTATAAAAAGAAAAAAGCTATTGTCGAGTTTGCTCGCTATGAGATACCTGCCACCCAATTTTACTGAATGGAAGAATTAATATGAGCGGCCATCGAAATATTACATTTTTCAATTGTCAATATACTGGAAAATATACAAAAATATATACGAAAAACTTACCAAGAAATATACCGAATTTAACTTTGTTCAAAATTAATAACTTGGTAGCGTTTATTAGGTCTATTGAATATCATTATTGTGTCACTTGGTGACATAGTAACTGAGCAGGTGCAGCTGCTCCTTATTACGACCTATAAAAGTAATTCTTTAATAACTTCGGCACCCGAAAAAAAAATCAATCCACGATAATCTAGCAAAGCTAATCTGCCTTCTTAACTCCAAATAGTAAATTTCACCAATAATTAGTCCATGTAGAAATACTACACTACCAAAAGACGGTTTGGGTTTTTACTGGGGACACCAGATATTAGATTAGACTTACATTTGGCACAAAACAACCAAGGTAATATTACCGTCTGAAACTATATTAAAAGTCAGATATAAATGACATCGGTTAAAATTTTACATTGAAAAACTACAATGCAATTGATAAAATTCTAATAAGTTAGTAATGTTAAATCAACATTTCACGAACCCATGCTGGTGGGGTGAAATTATAAATTTGCAGCAGTGCACACTGGTTTTTTATGTGTTTTTTTGGCAGAAATTCGAAATGATGACCTATCTTCACCAAATTTGGTTTGTGTTACTCTTTACTTCCCCCAAGATGATTCACAAAGTTTCAAGTGATTTGGTCAACTTTCATATAGCTGCCATATAAACGACCAAAGAAAAAAAATTTTGTATCTATATTTAATTACATATTTTATTGATATTATATACAGAAAATCAAATAAAATAAAATCATATTAAGATGTATATGATGGTCCAAATCATTTTGTCCTGAAATTAAAAAATAAATTTATCATATGTCATTGTTATGCTATTATAATTACAAAAAAATTAAACTTATTATTTATTAATTTTAAAAAACTCTTCGTCTGAGGCTATTACATCAAGTTCATAATCTTTCTGTAGAAGTTCTCTTTCATCGTCCTCCTCGCCCTCGTCGATGTTCTGGCAATCACCATGATCATCATGATCGCTTCCATGGTGATTTAAGTAGAGAAATGACCTCTTGCGGCATATTTTTGTTTTTATTTTTCCTTTGTCTTTCTCTTAGATAAATACTAGACAACAAAGGATCAGACGTATCTAGAGCTCTGTTAAAAATATCGGTCATAGTATCTAGGCGACTGCATTTTCTTGCATGTCTTCTCCGATCGCTCTTATATAATTTGTTCCTCGATTCGGACGCATGCTCACCAATACAGCCAACAGGCACCAAACAATTATCTATAATTTGATGCCCATGAACTAACACCTTGTAAACAGTAGGTGACATAGGATATTTGTTCTGATAGGCCAAAAAAATATTTTTACAAAATGTTTTAAATTTTTCTGAGTCAATTTCGTATTCTGAGGAAATCGTTATTAAAATAATATAAAAGCTATAAAGAATGTCGTAATCAATATTTAATATTGACGACAGTAAGGCTGTATTAGAAAATGCCCTTCTGGCTGTATTGCCATCATTTGAATTTCCGCTTCCATTCGGTAACGGCTTGTCCACATTGAGTCCCATTTTCTCCATCATTTGTTTTTGTATAAAATGCTTTCGTTCCACTAATTTAGGTTTATCAAAGTCCTTTACATGCCAAGTTTTACGATCAGCTCTGTATGCAAGTTTTAAAACAAATTCAAAGAAGCGAATCCACGCATGTAAAGGGCTTATTCCAAACTGAAGAGTTTGAGATTTAGCATCAAAAATATCTGAATTAAAATCGCATTCATTAAATGCGTTGGCTTTGCTCCGCAAATCGGGCAACATTGGCAAGAGTTACATCCTGTTAATATGTTTAAGACTTTACCGTCTATTAGTGTCATTTGACCGACATATTTTACAAATATATTAATGTTGTTTATTTTATGCAAATATATGCTGTTACCAGCTGCTTTTAATACAACTGCCATGTCTTTTTCATTTCCTTTTTTAGCCGAAACTGAAGCAAAATGCAAGAGTAATGGTACAGAATTATAATATTATTTTCATCCGCAAGGTCCGAAGCTAATTTTCTTTTAAGTCGGTCACTACCCTTTTCATAAACTTGTTTTGGACGACCAACTTTGTTTGGAGTTTTGCAATCAGCGATTATACTAATACTAGATGCCAGCCATTTGAAGTGTTTTTTCTTCAACCTGTCCAACGATCTATTGCAACCTGGCAAATGTTTCCTTATGTAATCAAAGAAGGACTTAACTTTTTTATTTACCAATGAAATACAACATTCATTTAAATTATTCTTACAAATTTTTTTAAATATATGCTGCCTAACTGAATCCTCAGAGCGACTATTGTTGCTCCAAATGTCTAGCAGCTCTGCATGCCCAAACAAGTATTCATCTACAAAAACGTAAATTTTTCAAAAAGGAACAAAAAGGAGCATATCAAACTAGTTGTATAATATTATACACATGTTAGTTAATAACTTGCCGTTAAAATTCTTTTGAAGTGGTTTGCCATACAAAAGTTATATTCCACGAAACACAGCTACATTTGTTAAGTTGATTGTAAAAAAGGCACATAAACAAAACACGATACAACTACACAAAAACATATAACATACACAAAAATGTTAGTGAACTACAAATATACATACCTGTGCTACTGTTTTCCATGACAACACTTTAAACTTTTTTAATTTTCTGAGGAAATATAAACCACAAATGTTGCAAAATGATTTGCCGCCAATTTTGTCTTACGCATGTTATCGACAATCAGCTGTCTTTGAGAGGTGGGCGATAAGCCAGTGTTGCATAAAAAAGTAAAAATCGACTTTTTTTTATCTAATTAGACTATCCTAAATATAAAGAAACCATAAATTTTTTTATTCCGTTAAAAATTTTTTTTGACTTTCTGCCAAAAAAAACACATAAAAAACCAGTGTGCAGTGATTCCGTTGAGAAGTTATTAGTTTCTCAAATGCTTTGGGAATTGCAGACCATTTGGAGATACCGCAATATTTCTGAACGTTCGATTTATTTCCTCTTTTCAAGAATGGAATAAAAATATACCATTTCCATAAAGTAATTAAAGAACAAGATTTTACAGATAATATAAATAATTTGAAAAGTAGTTTACATAACAATACTTGTGCTAAACGTCGGTGTGTTTTGTTACAGAGTTTTAAATTTAATATTTTCCTTCTTTTAGGAAATTTCTGTTTTGTTTTCAATTGCTCCAGCACATTGTTAGTGTATCATTATATTTTGAGCCCATTCCATCTTACTATCTTGTGCTCTCGTCATACCGCTCTCGTTAACACCTGTCTTGTGCATTGTTTTGTAGTTAACTGTTTTTGTCATTATTTTACTATTTTTGTCGAGTCCTCGTTTTTTATTTCGTGCTTGCTATTCCACTGTAACTAAGATATCAGCATCTTAATATCAAACTTCCTGTACTGTATTGTCCTGTAGTGTCACTAACTTTCTACTAATTTCTATGATTGGTTCCATTTAAATTTTTATTGCTCGTCTGCAACAATAAAAACTGGCGGGTTTCAGCAAATACAAAAATGAGTTTCGTTGGTTGCTGGCTTTGTGACAATGTTTTACATTAAAAATGTGCTGTCTCCAAAGCGTACAAAAGCTAATACTTGTTTGTCCATTGGCCCAAGCGAACTTCATGTTTCTGAACAAGTCACCAACTCGTCCTTTCGTAATAATGTAGAGCTTATCTTAGCATTTACATATTCCACCCCTCGACACTCTTCATTGTTTAAAAATTCTGACAATGATAAGGTTCCCATATATTTCATTCAACATGATCAACTTTCTGATGGACCTAACATTCTCCCAGATAGTGCACACATGCTCCTATTGCACATGCACTATTTGTTTCTAAGCTTGCCCCCAATATGTCATCTGATGACTTTAGGACCTTTATTCGGTCTAAAGGTCAAGCTTTTTAAGATGTGGAAAAATTTAATTTTTCATAAGAATTGGATATTTCATCGTTTAAAATAAGTGTTCCAGCTAAGTATTTTAGTAAAGATTGCTGTAAAGACTTCTAGTTGGAACACCTTAATATAAAACAGTATGTAAATTAAAAGAAAAATCGGCTATCGATTTTATCCCCAAATGTTACTACTAATTCCTCGAAGCCTATAAACAATTATAATTTTAATGAGATACAACTGGAGTGAAAGTCAGTAACTGATTTAGGTATAGTTCTTGATTCAAAATTAAACTTTGATAAGCATATTTTGTCTGCTTTAATTAGAGCCATGGATGTCCTTGGATTTATAAAGGGTTGGTGAAATGAATTTAACCATCCCTAGATAACAAAACATATTTATATCTCACTGGTTCCTAAACTTGTATGAATTTATTATGTGGTTTCCCTAGTATACGGTTCATCAAGATAGGCTTATTACTAAACCTTCCTTTCGCTTTCTGATCTTTGAACAGCTAGGTGTAGTGTTTCTACATAGACTAATTATTGGTAAAAATCCCTCCTCGCAGTTGACAAGCCAGAAGAGCTTTGCCGTTCTGGTCGGAACGACTCAAGTCAGTAGTTTAGAGGGAGCAAGGCGATCAACATGTAATCTCAGTATTGTCTGGGGCATATGCCGTCGTTGCTCCTGCGGTTAGAAGTGCGGCTATACTCTTCACACGAGGGCGGCTGGAAGCAGGCCCCTAGCACGGCACTGCTAGGGGTGATGACATTTTGTAGTCGGGCGAAGATCGTGAATCTATAAGTCACCCCAATCCAAGGCGGAACAGCATACGCTGATGGCTGCACGGCCAGGGAGTAGACCGGTCTCTAATATGCGTACTCTGGATACCTGTGTACCTTAAGTTTCATTTAGACTTTCCACCTTGATCTTCCATTCCTGCCTACTCGTGTGATCACCTGTGATTAATTTATGGATCATTTTAATACCTTAGATAGGTCTGATGCAACTTCGACAGTATTAAATCACGGCTGACCCCAACACCAGTACTGCACCCAGTGGGCTGCTGGCTTCCACCCCCAATACTACGGGTCTCGACTCTAGTAATTTAGGGGACCAGGATAAGCTATGAACTCCCTTGGGCACAGGGTTCGATAGTGTTGACTTTCCGTGCAATAGCCATAGCAATAGCGGTTCAGTCCGACAGCAAACCGTCGAGGTATTGTCCTTTAACGCAGAAGCTGACTGCGACCTGATCAGCTTTGGTAACGACGCTTCCACGGTCTCTCAGAGGTCGGGTCTCTCGGAAACAGGCTCTCAGTTACAGTTGCTGCGGCTGGAATCGAAGGACGCCTTTGTGAAATTGAAGAAGCTTTTTAAATCTGAAGAAGCTGTTTAAAGCTGCACTTGCAAAAGGTTCGAGCCGAGCGGAAGCTCTCGTTATCGCCAATGTTTATACCAAGGCAAAACGGCCTTATATATATACCCTGGCCCGCTAGCTCATTTAAAACTCATATGAAGTCCACGAAGCCACTCTACAGCCAGTTAGCCATGTTGAAATGCACTCCATATAAGATGTAAGCCCAGGTTTTGAAGGTTGCATACCCCAAAACGAGTGACTGCTTCTGGTGTGCGAGGACAACAGCACTGCTAATTGGATTAGGGGAGCTATTGGGCACAACAAATCCATCAGCGCCTTTGACGTAAAACTGCTGGAGGAAACGGAGTTTCCCAAGAGTCAGCAAAGGCTGTTCACCATGTGGCCTCCACCAGCGCTGCGGCCGCAAAAGCACCTAAGGACTCTTCCCCCACTTCACCGGCCATCGTGGTCACGGCCTGCAAAGCCGCGAAATGTCCAACAAGGCCTGTGACTGGTAGCGGTCACCGTCAGGCAACCGCCATAAGAAGGGATAACGAGCACCACTAAGGTGCTCCAGGCGAACCTGCTCCACCACTTGTTTCGTTTGTTAACGCGAGCCTCGAGTTCGAAGTCCGGACCCTTCAGCATTCTGATAATGCTCGCGCGTAAGACTGAAACGGTGCAAAAATAAATGTAAGAAAGACAGGGACAAAAGATAATAGTTGTTTGTGTTTTGTATGTTAGCTCGGATCTCGAGGCTTGACTACATGTGTGTGTTGCCTCTTATATGGTGACTGCTCTGGATTATAGTTCTACTTGCTGCTTATTACCTTTGACCAGCCATAGTGAGCAGCCAGAGCAAGAGCGTGGCTACCGATGGTCTAAAACAATGCTATACAAAATTGTCTGAATGAAAAAATTGCAATTCAATTTTTGTTTTGTATCCCAATTTCAGGCTGTGTTCAGGTCTAACCCTATTTCTTCACTTATTGATCTGTACCACCCTTGGTTGTTGTTGGAGTTGTTGATTTACCTCCCAACGATCGTTTCGGCTTCAGTTAATTTACCAGAGAAGCAAGTTCCTTGTTTTCTGAAGGCCGCCTTTAATAAACACTGTCAGCTTCTTTCGCACACTGACTGGTCCCAACTTTCTTCGTGTAGTGACCTGAATAATGCACCGAGGCCACCGATCAACCATGGTTCTCGGACGAGAGACTGGTTGATTTCATCATCACATGCGACCCTGCACAGTGTAGCCGACGCTCCTCTGGCGTGGAACAGGTTCGTCTGGAACACTTCAATTTTGCTCATTTTCCCTCCTAATGGCGGTCGTGAACAGCGTTGATACCTATGTATATATTTGAGAATATTATTGATGCCGAATTATACAATTAAATGTTACTGTGGTAGCATAGAATCGGTGCCAGAGGCAGCGAAACTCCATAAAATATTGGCCAAAGGGTCATCTAATGGGATACTGCTTCTCAAAAAATCAGATGGCTCTTTCCCTCAAGATCGCAGGGAAACACTTGAGCTTCTACTTCAAGTCCAGTCGTGATGACACCATTTTGTCACCAGACTCACGCGGGTTCACCTTATCTGGATCCATCTTTGACCCCGAAAAGGTCAAATGGGCTGTAGATACTTTCGCTTCCTTCAAAGCCCCAGTGGGTGACAAAATCTTCCCAGCCCTTATTCAGAGTAGCCTAGCTTATACCCTGGATCCACTGGTCGGCCTTCTTAGAGCTAGTTTTACTTGGGGATACATACCCATCTCTTGGAGGCGAGTTAATGTGGTATTCATTCCCAAGCAAGGAAATCGTCCGCTGGACCAGCCTAAGTCCTATCGGCCGATCAGTCTTACTTCCTACCTACTTACATCCCACGCAGTTTGCGTACATAGCCGGTAGATCGACGGAGGTCGCTCTCCATAGGTTAGTGGGGAAAATTGAGAGAGCTTTCGTATCTAAAAACATTGCTTTATACTCTTTTCTAGATATAGAAGGTGCTTTTGACAATACCTGCTACGGGTCAATCTCTGCTCTAGAACGCAGACTAGTTGTCCGGCCCTTGATCCGGTGGATTGATGCTATGCTCAAACACCGGATAATCACTTCCACCCTGGACCCCACGACTGCATGCATTAATGCAGGTAAAGGCTGTCCCCAGGGAGGAACTACTAGTCTTACTCTCCGAGCAGGGCGTTGAATCTTCTCATTTTCGAGACTAACAACAAGTGTATCAAATCTTATACTATATCTTAACTAGCAGTCATGTAGACGGGAACAGAAGAAATGGCCCTGACAAATTATGACTAGGCTGGAAGGTCGGTACGTTGCAGGTGGGATCGGTTGGAAACCCGAGTCAAGACCCTTGCGAGGGGATTTGGGTGGGCAGTGAGTTTTTCATTGTAGGACGCTTTTTGCTTGTCTATTTCATCTTTTACTGCGAAAATGCCGAGGTCCCTTTGGATGTTTTGGTTTCGAATATACGATGGTGCCTCAGAGATAGTTCGCAGGATCTTTGATTGAGCGCGCTGTATGATGTCTATGTTGGTTCTGCTCGCGTTCCCCCGAAAGCTGGGAGCCATACGTCCAGATTGGCTTAAGAGTGGAGTTGTAGAGCAGGACCTTATAGTCCAGACACAAGGGCGATCGGGCATTTATAATCCAATGGAGGCTGCTGGCTTTCAACTTTAAGTGTAGTTTCTTGCATTCGATATGTCTACGCCATGTTAGACGTCTGTCGAGATGGATGCCGAGAGACGTTACTTTATTGACTTGGGGGATTTGCGTGCTATTCAGGCAGAGCGGAGGGCAAGTTTGCCTGTTAAGAGTAAACGTTATATGTTTACACTTTTGTTCCTTTATTTTGATACGCCATTCAGATAGCTACTTCTCGACTACCATGAGATGTTTGGCAAGTTGGGTTGTTGCACGGACTGGGCATCTGGAGTGGCTAAGGATCGCAGTGTCGTCAGCAAAGGTGGATGTTGTTAGTCGGTCACTCGTGGGAATATCCGATGTGTAAAGGACGAATAGAGTTGGCCCAAGTGCGCTGCCTTGTGGGACTGCTGCTTCGATAGTGTAGTTGTCGGATATTGTTGTGTTGCACCTCACTGCGAAGGCTTTGTTGTAGAGATAAGATTCAAGGAATTTATGAGCTTACCAAGGCAAGTGTGTTTTCATTTTATGCATAACACCTTTGAGCCAGACGTGCTCGAATGCTTGAGATACATTGAGGAATATCGCGCTGCACTATTTTCTAAGCTCGAGGGCTGTGCGAATCTCTAATGTTATTCTGTTAACTTGCTCGATAGTTCCGTGTTTTTCTCTGAAGCCAAATTGATGGGCTAATGGGACAATGTTGTGAGCTCCCATATATGGTATTAAACTTATTGGTCTGTAAGATGACGGAATCGTGTGATCTTTTCCGGGCTTCAGTATCATAATAATAATTGATTTTTTTCATTTTCTCGGGTAGAAGCAGAGTCTTATGATTCCATTGAAGAGCTTACAGATGACCTCAACAGCACAGTACGGAAGTTCCATTATCATTTTTGGTTTTAGCTCCCTAATGACTTTTTTAATCTCGTTCGGCCGAAATGAAGTTGGCGTTAATTCCGTTTCGAAGTGGATTTGCGGAAGAACATAAGCATATGCTTCGGGATTCGGCTGGAAGACGCCCCTGAGATGTAAGGCAAATGTTTCGGTTCTGTCTTTGTCTCTGCGGGCCCAGCAACCTGAAGAATTTGTTATCGGGGTGAGGGTTTCAATCGGAGAGCTTAGATTTGGAATAGCCCTCCACAAGGGATGCTTTGTACTAGTTGGCGAGAGTTTTTCAATATATTTTAGTTGTGCATTTTCAGCATCTTGCTTAAGAGCCCGGTTTAGTTTGCGGGTGGCTTCAGTAAGACGTTGCTTTGAGCATGGCGATCTGCTGGTTTGCCACCAGCAAACCAGCTGTTTAATTTGTAGGCTGGTTTTGGACATCTTAATTTCCACATACTTCCATTTTGGTGTTGAGATCCTGGCTCCTGGGACGAGTACCTCTTCAAGATTGGCGGTAGAGCAGTCGATGTCCGCTTCAATATTTAGTTGAGGAGTTAGCTCAATGCGGGAACTCACATATTTTCTGCATTTCATCCATTTAGTGTTGTGCGACGTCAGCCCGTAGGGGTGGTCTGTAATTTCTGGGTTTTGAAGAAGGGCTATCAACAAAGGCAGGTGGTCGTATGAGAGATCCGGTAGGGCCATGGCGCTTATTAAATCGTGTGGGATGTTTTTTGTCAACGCGAAATCAATTAGATCTGGGATCTTTCTGGGGTCTCCAAGCCAATATGTGGGGCTACCAAGAGAAACGTAGTCCAATTTATTACTCACTTTTTTAAATGTATTATACAGTTGCCTTCCCTTGGGAGTCACGAGGCATGATCCTGAGGCATTATCTTGGACGCTGACGTACTAACGGCAGTACGATCAAGTGGCCCAGCGACACCAAGCTCGGGCTTATTAACGCGCGGACCTAGGCAGACACGACCACCCGCCCATCCGACCGAGGGGCAACCGCATAACGTGCGGGAACGGAGGTCGCGAACAATTAACACAGACAAAACAACCAAATTGTATTAACAAAAAGAATAAAATAATAATAATAATACTATTACTACTAATAATAATAATTAGAACTATTCTTAAATACGAGCTTAAATACGAATTAATGTTTTAATTTCCAAGGTAGTGTTAGTATTATTAACTAGACTAGAAAAGTTATTATAATTTACACATAAAATACGGAAAGGATTGTGACTGGCATAGTTAGTACTACAACGGGAAAGTGAGAGGGGAAGGAAATTTCTAGTCGTTCTGACCGGAACGGCAAAGCTAATCTGACTTGTCAACTGCAATGAGTCAATTTCGCCAATGATTAGTCTACGTAGAAACACTACACCTAGCATAGTTCTACGGTCAGAAAGAGAAGGAAGGTTTAGTAATAAAAGTCTACTACGATACGAAGGCAATCTAATTGTGGGATTCCATCTTAGACTACGAAGAGCAAAAAGAAGAAATTGTTTCTGCACTGATTCAAGCCTATCTTGATGAACCCTATACTGGGGGAACCAGATATTAGATCCATACTCAAGAATAGGGCGAACCAGTGAGATGTACAAGTGTTTAGTAATGTAGGGATCGTTAAATTCTTTTGACCAACGTTTAATAAATCCAAGGACACCCACGGCTTTATTAGAAGCAGCCAAAATATGCTTATCAAACTTTAATTTTGAATCAAGAAGGATACCTAAATCAGTTGCTGACTCTATTAGCTCAAGTTGAATATCATTAAGATGATAATTATTTAAATGGAGTATACCCCTAAAAAATGTCATAAGTTTACATTTATTGCAATTAAGATTTGATAAATTTAAAGCAGACCACGATTGAAAACAATCAAGGTCAGATTGCAATCTGAGGCTATATATGGGATCATTAAAATTCAGACAAATCTTAACATCATCTGCATACATAAGTATGCGAGAGTATGATATAACGGACGGTAGATCATTTAAAAATAATGTGAACAGCAATGGGCCTAAATGACTTCCTTGGGGTACGCCGGAAGTGACTTGGACAGTCTTGGACACAGAGCCCTTGTAAAATACTCTTTGAATTCTGAATGAAAGATATGAAGATATCCACAAAATTAAGTTCTGTAGAAATCCAAGAAGATTGAGCTTGAATAATAAGAGACTATGGTTGACAGAATCAAAAGCCTTACTGAAATCAGTGTAAATGACATCCGTTTGCATTTTTGATTGGAACCCTTCAATAACAATTGAAGAGAATTCTAATAAGTTAGTGGTAGTAGACCTTCATTTCACAAACCCATGCTGGTAGGGTGAAATTATAGATTTACAGCAATGTTGCAGTTGAGAAGATATTAGTTTCTCAAATGCTTTGGGAATAGCAGACAACTTGGATATTCCTCTATAGTTTTGAACGTTGGATTTATTTCCTTTTTTCAAGAGAGGAATAATGTAAGACTCTTTCCAAAGATTAGGGAAAGAGCACAACTCTACAGACAATTCAAATAATTTTAAAAGTGGTTTACAAAGTCCCTCTGCACAGAACCTAAGCATGCAACTAGGAACACCGTCAGGGCCAGGAGAAAAGACTGGTTTACATTAGTTAAGTTTACGTAAGAGTAAACTTTCAGAAAGTAAGGGACCAAAAATGCAATTCGCTTGGTTTACTTGATACGGATAAGACTGGGCTCTATCAAAAGCAGATGTGGAATAGGTCGTTTGAAAAAAATCAGCAAACAGATCGGCAATGCCACGATCATTAAAAGCTGACTTTTTATCATAAAATAATGTTGTTGGAAGTGTTGACGTCTTTCGCTTCGAATTAACGAAGTCATAGAAGCGTTTCGGGTCACGCTGAAACGTAAGTCTGCACTTTCTCAAATAATTCTTGTAGCAAAGATTATTTAGCGTGGAGAAATCGGAACGAGCAACAGTGTAGCGAGAAAAATATAAGAGAGAGCCAGTTTCCTTATATTTTTTATAAAGCTTTGATTTTTTATTCTTTAACTTTGTTAGTTCTTTGGTAAACCATAACGGTCTATTAGACAACTGTGGAGTACCAAAGGGAACACAAGCATCAAATAGAGAGTTTAATGTAGAATAAAAAATTTCAACTGCCTTGTCCAGGTCAATACACGAAGAAAGTTGGGACCAGTCAGTACGTGAAAGAAGCAAAGAAAGTTTTTTAAAATCGGTCTTCCGAAAACAACGAACTCGCTTCTCCGGTAAAACACCTGCAACCGAAACACTTGCTGGTAAGTCAATCAGCACTATTTTATTTAAAATATCATGCCTTAACCAAGTTTCAGTGAAGGCAATGACATGAAAAGGAAAATTTAAGCTATCTAAATAAACATTATTAAGTTTACTACAAAGGCCTCTTACATTTTGATAGCCAAGCAGGAGAGAAGTTAGTTTTTAGAGGAATTAGTGGTAACATTTGGAAGTAAAATCGGTGGCCGATTTTTCTTTTTATTTACATACTCTTTAATAATTAAGTATTCCGGCCAGAAGTCTTTTGAGCAAACTTTACTAAAATGCTCGGCAGGAACACTTATTTTGAATGATGCGATTTCCCGTTCATATGAGAAGGTAAATTTTTCTACCTTTAATGATGCTTGAATTTTGGACCGAATAAAGGTCCTAATGTCGTCAGATGACGTATTAGGGGCAAGCCTAGAAACAAAAATTTGTTTCATAGGTGGGACACCTACTATAGTGTTCTGAGCAACTGTAGCAGAAGTCGAGATAGGACCATCTGTACTAGCTGGTAGAACGTTAGGTACAACAGAAGGTTAATCATGTTGAGTCTCTGCAACATTAACAACTACTGCAGATACCGAGACTGAAACGGGATCAGGGCAAATGACATCCATGGGAACAATGTCATTGTTGGCAATCATTGACGCTGACGAGTGTCGAGGGGTGGGAGACGTAAATGACATTAGATTATTCGGAACAGACGAGTTGTTGACCAGCTCAGGGACATCAAGTTCGTTAGGGCCAATGGACAAACGAGTATTAGCTTTTTTACGCTTTGGAGACTCGGTTAAAAGCTTCATGCCTTTAAACCCAGAGTCCAAAGTTGGAAAACTATCCGCAAGTTTTTTGAAACCTGCGAATAGATCACCAAAGCCTTGCTTCGTCTGACGTATGAATCCCGCAACATCCCTGCATGACTCACATATCCATCTTAAACCAGATTTTGAGCCAATTAGGTCGACGATACGGCCGGTGAAGCCAGCACATTTTTCATGTGAAACATTGTCACAGAGCCAGCAGCAAACGAAACCCATTTTTGCGCTTGCTGGTACACGGCATTTTTTATTATAGCAGACAAACATACTGCAGGTTTTAGAGTAAATAAAAATTAAAATGAAACCAAAAATTTAAATAAGAATAAAATTTGTGTTACTAACAGAGTATTAGTACGCTGATATCTACTTACAGAAAAACAGCAAACACAAAATCACAATCGCGGGCGCGACGAAAGCAGAGAAAAGAATAGCCAAAACGGCCAACAACAAAACACAGCACAAAGAGCGCGAGAGCGGAAAGTGCCCGAGATCGGAAAGAGCGCGATATGTAATGATATACCAACAATGTGCTGTAGCAGTACAAAACAAAACACAAATTTACTGTAAGCTCTCACAAACAGAAAATTAGGCCTCACAAATTGTTGATATATTAAAACACACAATTAATTGTAAATTATTGAATATTATTACACTGTGACTAAACACTCCGACGTATAGCACAGGTATTGTTAGTTTGCAAACAAAATTATTTAATAACAAGGCGCAGGAAAGGTAAAATAACAAAGGTTAGTTGACAGCAAAAAAAAACACGTCCGAATACGAAAACGAATACGAGCGAATGAAGCTGGTTTTCTTATAGAAATGCCATTATCTACTGGGAGGCCTTAAAAACCTTTCACAGATTGTTCCCTTAAAACACAATTTGGAAAAGTTGCAGACATTACACTTGTTGATTTGCATACCGATGAAGATGCTTAAAAAATAAGGTCATGCATTGAGTCATCACATTATACCTAATTGCATATATTCCAGAAGATGCATTGGCTTTATATCTTTATGGCGACCTAACGAAGCTTAGTTACAAGTTGATGCAATCGGGAACAAAAAGTCGTAATGCCAATAACAACAATAACAATATGATGACTGTTTGCCGTTGGCATTGTGTCATTGCAAATACTGAAGGGATCTTGCACAGTATTGAAAAATCCGTGTCCATCGTAAGATCGATAATGCAGACCACGTAAGAGTTAGTACGATAGAAAGTAGCTCGCATATATAATGAAATTTTGGAAATCATTCCGACAACCATTTAAAATTTTAATATACACTAGCAACTGCATTTGACGATGATTGATGGAAAAGTTTTCAGTGCACTGCCGGCGTCATAGTCACAAGTCTGTGCATAAAATACAAATGCATGGTGGAAATATAATTAACATTGCTCCACTTCCATTTGGGGAAATATCAGAAGAAGCCCTAGAAGTTAGGAATAGGAAATTTCGCAACTTTCGAGAGCGCCATGCACAGAAATCATCAAGAAAAATTACAATGGAAGACCTTATCCAATCACTTTACTGTTCCACTCAAAATAGTTTAAGCCATGAAAAAGGAGCGAATTACTCTGAAGATATTGATAAACTTTTATGTGCAAATAACACTTCAATTGAAAAAACTAACTAAATGATTTTATTTATAATTATATAAAACATCCGTAATTATTAAAAACAATAAGTAGGAACGGTTACAGACAATCTTTATAATAATTATTGGGTAAAAAAATGGACTTTGGACAGCGCCCGGGAACCTGTGGTCTACCGAACAGCGGATGCCACGAATCCTCTCTGAACCACTCAAATATCTCGTTCAACAACCGCACAAATTGCGTTTTTATTCGTAATGAAAAAAAAAAAAACATTTTAATGTTTTTATGTGTTGTACAACAATACACTTTTAACATGTACATTTATGTACATGGTAAAGAGTTGGAGCAATTAAAACAAGTAAGAAAGCTTCTGTCGAGTTTGCTCGACTGTGAGATACCCGCCACACAATTTTACCATCGAAATATATTTTTCGAGAATATACTGAATAGTATTCTGAAAATACTAATAAATATACTGAAAATAATATACCAACATTTTCTTTGTTCGAAATTGTTAGCTTCGTGGCACTTTATTATGTTTATTAAACATTATTATTATGAAAGTAATTCTTTAATAACTTTTGTGTTTTTTATCCAAATTTTCAGAGATCATTAAGATAATGATTAGTATTATGCGTGCCAAAATTGAAAGTTCTAGGTTTAAAATGACGCATGCAGTTCGGTTTTATTCGATTTACGAGGGCGGAAAAAATCTAAAAAATTGATCTGAGTTCAATAATAAGTCATACTATCTCGAAAATTTGGTTGCTCTAGCTTTTATAATCTCTGAGATCTAGGTGTTCATATGGACGGCCGGATAGACGGACAGACGGACATTGACTTTATCGCCTCGGCTGTTGACGCTGATCGTGAATATATATACTTAATGTTGTCGGAGATGCTTCCTTCTGCCTGTAACATACATTTTCGGTTGGCACAAAGTTATTATACCCTTCTACCCTTTGGGTAGGCGGGTATAAAAATTTCGAGTCATAAATTTGCCCGATCGGTCTTCGAGCCGGCAACATTCGATCGACGCTCCGTCACTTAACCAATCACCGCCTCATTTTGATGAGCATGGGTAACAATGCACCATGGGACAATTCTAATTACGAGAAATAATATATAACATTAAAATAATAATTGTAAAAATAAAAGTCTGAGGTGAACTGTCCGGTATTTGAACTCGGGACCCTGTCCGGTATTTGAACTAAGGTATTTGAACTCGGGCTACTTTGCTAGTGTATTAGTATGTATGACCACAGGCTCCACGACAGGGGTGAGGACTAGCTCGAGATACACTGACCCCATCCCACTTAATGCCGGTGTGAAGCAGGGCTGCCCGGCCAGCCCAATTCTATTCAACTTTGCCATGGAGCGTATCCTACGCGACATCGAGCAACAATCGGCGGGATACGATCTCCATGGCAAAACCCACCGAGCACTGGCGTCAACGAGGGAGGAGATGGTCCGCCTGCTAATGGTTGCGGAAGAAGCGGCGCGAAAAGCTAGCCTCACGTTCAACCCAGGGAAATGCGTCACACTCCACCTAAGCGGCAAGGCCGCAAGGCGCACGGCTCTCCAGACCCAGTTTGAATTGAGGGAGGGGCCCCTCAAGACAATGGGTGCTGGAGATGCCTACGACTACCTGGGAATTCCCATTGGGTTGGACGTGGACCAAACCCCTCTGGACTCGGTTGAGAGCATGGTGAACGACGCCAACAAAATCGACGCATCGTTGCTTGCCCCATGGCAGAAAATTGATGCGCTGCGCACGTTCATCATGCCTCGTCTCGAGTTCATCCTGAGAGGTGGTTTGGTCAAGAGGGCCCCGCTGGCCTTTCTTGACAAACACGTCAAGAAGCTGGTGAAGAAGTGGATGTGCCTGCCCCAGCGGGCGAGCTCTGAGGGCGTCTTTCTACCCTCGTGGAGAGGAGGTGCGGGCATTCTCCCTACAGCGGACCTGGCAGACATCCTGACTATCGCGCATGCCGCACTCCGCGGCCATGCAACTGCGGCACAACGCGATTGCTGCCCGCATCTCGAAGGCCGCGAACGTCAGGGGAACCCTCAGGGAGAACTGCCGAGTGGAAGGTGTTACTGGCGAGCTGGAAGCCCTGCGACCGGATATCGTGTGGCGCGATGAGGCCACACGAAAAATTATCATTGTGGATGTCAACGGCTCCGGAGCTCTCGACTCAGCCAGAGCGGCGAAGATCGAAAAATACCGCCCTCTAGCTGAGGCGCTCCGAAGGCAGGGCTACAGAGTCCACGTTGACGCCGTTGTGGTGGGAGCGCTGGGCACGTGGGTCCCGATTAACGAAAGGGTCCTCAAACTCCTCCACGTGTCCAGCCGTTACGCATCATTGATGCGTCGGCTGATAGTGTCGGATACGGGGCACTGGTCGCAAGACATCTATGTCGAGCACGTTTCCGGCACTAGACAATACAGCCACCCATAGTGGCTGTGCAAATAAGTATATGTCCGTATATGTTATGTTCTATGTTACTTGACATGTCAACAAAAATTTCTTGACTGCTAGGAAAACCCCAGCTAATTTTTTATATTCTGTGATAATTCACGCAAAATACCGCCTAAATTAAATGTTTATTGTCTTAGCATAAGTTTGAAATATATGTGCTGCCTTCACACCCCGGACGACTCTTAGTCGCCCGGGGCAGTTATTTAAAAAATTTTTATATTTATTCTTACCGTATTACTACTTCTATATCTTCCACGTATATAGTCCGTTCTTAACGAAATTTTTACCAAACGTCCGCACTAGAATTCTTCACATGTGGGTCGTAAACCTAACGCTGTATGTCTATAATTGTGGCTGTGAATGTGTTTTTAGTGGTTTACAGAGGTAAAATAAACTTCATTTGTCTACGGAGTTACATGTTTTATCCAAATTTGGGAGCACTCGCTTTTATACTCTCTTATATCTCAAAGTTCATACAGATAGACAGGGCTATGTCGACTCGTCGGTTGATGCTGATCAAGAATATATATACTTTATGGGGTCGCAGACGTCTCCTTCTGCCTGTTACGCACATTCGGACAAACGCAATATATCATGAATTTTTAATGTTTTATCAATGTTGTTCTTAATAACTAACAAAGATATGAAAGAAAAAAAAATTAAAATAAGACTTAATTTCTTAAATAAAAAAAATATGTTTTAACAAATATACAATTTTGTTTTTTATTAAATTGTAGCTACATATAAAGGGAAAAAATAGATTCCGCTAAATGAGCCATTTCGACCACTGTGGGGCGTTGCCAAAATCTAAAACAAGCTTGATCTTATAGTCTCCGAGATCTAGGTGATCATACGGACAGACGAACATGGCTATATCTTCTCGGCTGTTGACGCTGATCAAGAACAAATATACTTTTTGGAGTCGGAGATGCTTCAATCTACCTTCCATACGTTTTCGGTTGGTACACATTTATAATACCCTTTAACCTTTTGGGTAGGCGGATATAAAAACATACCGAAATGAACCGCGTTCAAAATTATTACCATTGGCACTTTATTTGATTTATTGAACAACATTATTGTATCAGTGATTGACATATCAAAAAAACTGCTAATCGTGTGAATTTTTCAGAAATAATTATGATGGCAATTAGTACTGTTTGTTTAAAAGTACTTGCATTTGGATTTTTTTAGAGGGTTCACTTGGGTTCACCATTCCATGTTAAAACAGCTTTTGATTTTATCAGATCAACAATACGACCGTTTAAGCAAGCACATTTCTCATGTGGTATGTTATCACACAACCAGCAGTAAACAAAACCCATTTTAGTGTTTTCTGACACCCCACATTTTTGGTTGAAACAGACAAACATGATATAAAACAAGTAAGAAAGCTACAGTCGAGTTTGTTCGACTGTGAGATACCCGCCACCCAATTTTACCATCCAAATATTATATTTTTCAAAATATACTGAAAAAATACTAAAAAAAAATATACTGAAAAATACCAAAATAATAAATCAACATTTTCTTTGTTCGAAATTATTAGCTTGGCGGCACTTTAGTTGGTTCATTGAACACCATTATTATGTCGCGGAGTGTCATAGCAACTAACTAGGCAGCACTAGCAGTTGCACGTGGTAACGCCTTATAAAAGTAATATCTTAATAACTTCTGTGTTTTTTATCCGATTGTAACCAAATTCGCAGAGATCATTAAGATGGTGATTAGTATTGTGTGTACCAAAATTGAACGTTCTAGGTTTAAAACGACGCCTGCAATTCGGTTTTATTCGATTTACGGGGGCGGGAGGGGGCGTGGCCAAAATTAAAAACAAACTTGATCTGCGTGCAACAATAAGACATACTGTCGCGAAAAATTTGTTGCTCTATCCCTTATAGTGTCTGAGATCTAGGTGTTCATACGGACGGACGGACAGACGGACAGACGGACATGGCTATATCGGCTGTTGACGCTGATCAAGAATATATATGTAGGATTGGCAGCTCCGTCAATAGAACAGCATACCAGTCTGCAAAATAGTGGCAGCCCAGATTTAAGTTATCGATTAAGAGTTACCAAAATGAGTAACGTGTTCGTTTTAAAAAATTAAAGAATATATCGACAGTTGTAAGCCTAACGCTCGAGTGAAGAGACGCAAAGAAATAATTGAAGAAGAATGAACAACCTGAAACTGATGTGAATACAGTGAATAAATGAATATTATTTTAGTTTATAGACATTAAAGAGAACGTGTGTTTATTTCACTGTGGCCCGAGCAAACGGCTCTACAATTTTGGGGGCTCAACCGGGATATGAACATGCAAGAACATGAATACATTGAGCAATTGTCCACTAAGACATTGTGAAATAAATTTGTGAAAGACGCAAAAGTAAAAGACGGTTAAAAATTTATCAAAGGCAATTGGTCACAATCCATTAAGATTTGACAAAAAAAAAAAAAAAATTGTGAAAACGACGCCGAGAAGAAGCAAAATTCACACCAACGGTTTTGTGCATAAACAATTCAAAGCTGACAACATCATTTTGTCTAGCGGCGAATAGTGAACAAGAAGGAAGAGGCAAGAATAACTTCAAAGAGTGCAAGAGAACTCAACAAAGGAGGCACGCTGTTTGGTTCAAGAGGAACAAGGCGAACAACTACATACACAGAGGTGTGTGGCGTGATCGTGGAAAACAGCAAGCGAGAATAAACGAGTGCAACAAGAAGACGGCATATACAACAACTGAAGACGGCATATACAGACCGGAGCTGATTTGTATTTGCGACAGCATAAGACGAGTACGAGTGAAAGGTGTTGGCGAAGGAGACGGCAGTCGACGAAACTGGAGGAGACGATACATCATATAAATTCGTGTGCGCTAACACACAAAAAGAAGTGGTGTACAGAAAAGAAGAAACGTAGTGTTAACATAAGTCTGTTAAGTTGTACGTCAATGTTGAGTTTGTCAGTGTTGACACTGTTAACACGTATAAAGGAAAGAGCAAAGTTATGCAATTAGATGAAATTAAGTCGCTTACAGCTACAAAGCTCAAAGAAAAGTTGAAATCATTATCTTTACCACACTCAGGTGTTAAACAAGTGTTGCAAGAGAGATTAATATCTTTTTTTAATCTAGATTCAGACGACGGTTCTAATACGGATATTTCAATCTACGAAGAGACTGACGGATCAATATTGCAAGAACAAACAAAAATGGCGTTCACACTAAGGGACATCGAGGACTCCCTTTCAGCGTTTACTGGCAGTGGTTCTCCAGGTGTGGATGAGTGGCTGAGTGAGTTTGAGTTAAATGCGGTGACTGTTGGATGGAATGATGTTCAAAAGTTTATCTATGGTAGACAGTTAGTTAAAGGTGCAGCCAAATTGTTCCTAAATAGTAAAACAGAGATAAATAATTGGGAATCCTTAAAAAACGCATTAAAAGCGGAATTTAGTGAGAAGCTTTCTACAAAGCAAGTTCACCAGTTGCTAGTTGGTAGAAAAAAGAAACAACAGGAGTCTTTGAATGAATATTTTTACACTATGAAGAGCTTAGCAAATCAAGGAACCTTAGATGATGAAAGCATTATTGAATATATCATTGACGGTATACCCGATTCTAAACAAAACAAAAGTTGTCTATACCATGCATCAGATCTTATTGAGTTTAGGCAGAAGCTGAAGATTTATGAAAGATTTGCTCAAATCAGGATGTTAAACCAAAGTCAAAGCCTGAAAATAATTCAACAAAGGGCTTCAAATCAGAGAAACGTTGTTTTAAATGTGGTGGAAAGGATCATATAGCTAAAGATTGTCAAGAAAAGGGTATAAAATGCTTCAAATGCAACCAGATAGGGCACATGGCCAATGAGTGTGAGACAAAGGGGTCTGCAGCGGTTAAAAAGGAATCCGTAAATATGCAACAGTACTCTCAGTCAGCGTTTAATCGTGCATTTAAGAAAGTGAAGATTGATGGCAAGCAAATCACAGCTTTGTTTGACTCTGGTAGCGATATTTGTACCATACGAGAAAAAGTATACAAACAAGTGTATCCAGTCGCTCTTAAATCAAATGTCAAGGAATTGGTTGGCATAGGTGGGAAGAAAATTTACACTTTGGGGTCATTTATAATTTCTACTTCATTAGATGATGTTCCCATTGAAATGTGCTTCCATGTAGTGCGTGACGAAGATAGCCTGTACGACGGCATAATCGGTTGCGACGTTTTCAACGTAGTTAATGCATCTGTTGGTGAAAACGGAGTAATTTTCCTTGCCGCACAGAAGAAAGACGAACTGCAAGTTGGTTTAAAAGAGATAAGTTCGCAAGAATTAGCTCCTCATAGCAAAATTTGCGTTCCCAGTCGTATAGAGACAGAGTCGAAAATAGCCGAGTTGCAAACTACGTTTCAACAAACGTTGTTAGTCGACATTGTTAATGAGTTCAAATCAGAGGTGGATACTTCACATTTAAAAGCAGATTTGAAGGCAAAAGTAAACATGATTATCCATGATTATAAGCCGGTTCGGCCAGAATCTAGTCCAGTGCAAATGAAAATCATGCTTACAGATTAGATGCCTGTCTATCAGAGAGCTAGACGTTTGCCATATGATGACGATGAGAAAGTTGACAAACAGATTAAAAGCTGGATAGAAACGGGCGTTATCCGAAACAGTTGCTCATAATATGCTTCGCCAATCGTTCTGGTAACCAAAAAAGATGGGACAAAGAGATTGTGTTGCGAATACCGAAAGCTTAATGAGAAAATTATTCGCGATAATTTCCCTATGGTTTTAATCGACGACGTTATACATAAGCTGCAGAAGGCAAAGGTGTTTACCACATTAGATTTGTCAAATAGATTTTTTCACGTTCCTGTTGAGGAAAATTCGCGCAAGTATACGGCATTCGTGACACAAAGAGGCCAATATGAATTCAATTTTGTGCCATTTGGGATCTCTAATTCTCCGGCTGTGTTTATGAGGTACATATTCGCAGTTCTCAGACCACTGATAGACGAGGGTACACTGTTTCTATATATGGACGATATAATCATTCCGTCAGCAGACGAAGTAGAAGGTGTTGAAAAAATGCAGAAAGTTCTGGAAGTGGCAGAAAAGTCTGGATTGGAAATAAAGTGGAAAAAATGCCAAATATTACAGCGTAAAGTTAATTTTTTGGGCTATATAATTGAGAACTCTACTATAAAAGTGTCGCAGGAGAAAACGTCAGCTATTAGAAATTTTCCAGCACCTCGAGATAGGAATGCAATTCAACGCTATTTGGGCTTGACTTCTTATTTTCGCAGGTTCGTTAAGGATTTTGCTATCATTGCTAGACCGTTGACTCGACTGTTAAAAAAGGTCATAAGTTTTAAAATGGGTGAAGAAGAATTAGCGTCGTTTGAGCAGCTAAAAGCATGCTTATCTGATTATCCAGTACTTAGATTGTTTAATCAAAAGGCAGTTACCGATCTCCACTGTGACGCAAGCATGTATGGATACGGAGCAGTTCTGTTACAAATGAACTCTGACGATCAGTCTCTCCATCCGGTGGAATATATGAGTAGGAAGACAACGGCGGCCGAATCGAGATATCACTCATATGAGTTAGAGGTACTGGCCATAGTCGAAGCTCTGAAGAAGTGGAGAATTTATTTGCTGGGCAAGAAGATAAAGATTGTAACCGACTGCAACGCGTTTGCAATGACCATGAGAAAGCAAGATGTTCCTGTGAAAGTATCTCGCTGGGCTATTTTTCTACAAGATTTTGATTATGAGATTGAACACCGGCCAGGGACAAAAATGAAACATGTGGATGCCTTAAGCAGAGTGCATTGTTTGCTACTGCAGGATTCGCTTAGACATCGCATTATGCAAGCACAACGGCAGGATAAGTGGATAGAGGCGATTTGTAAAGTATTAGCGACTAGCACATACGATGATTACTATATAGAGCATGATATATTACGTAAAGATGCAGTTAATGAGTTGATAGTGATTCCTTCCAAAATGGAAAATGAGATAATACTTACAGCTCATCGCCAGGGACATTTCGGTGTCAAAAAGACCATGGACTTAATCAAACGTGACTATTATATCCCTGAGTTATTATATCCCATATTGACCATATAGGGCCAATGGAGTTAACCAAGAAGCAGTATAACCATATTCTTGTAGTGGTTGATGCTTTCTCGAAATTCGTTTGGTTGTATCCGTCGAAAAGTACAGGGGCAGACGAAGTTGTTGAAAAGCTGCAGAAACAGGCTGAGGTTTTTGGCAATCCAGTTAGGATTATCAGCGATAGGGGTACGGCCTTTACGGCAAACAAGTTTGAAGAATATTGCAAGGAGCAGGGAATACAACATTTGCTAATAGCAACAGGCGTGCCACGTGGTAATGGACAAGTCGAACGGATTAATAGAATCGTAATAACTTTGTTAACCAAACTTTGTGCATCAGATCCAAAGGCTTGGTACAAGCATGTTGCCAGGGTACAACAATTTATTAATTCGTCTCCGCCGAGGAGTACGAAGGTGTCACCATTTAAGATTCTGACAGGCTTAGAGATGAGAACAGTTTACGATAATGAATTAAAACAATTAATAGATGATGAACACTTAATAGAATTACAAGAGGAGAAAGATAAATTAAGAAAAACAGTAAAAGAGAATATCGTATCCATCCAAGAAGAAAACCGTAACTCATTCAACAGATTCCGAAAGCCAGAAAGTGATTTCCACATTGGAGACTTGGTAGCCATCAAGCGCACCCAATTTGGAGCTGGCTTGAAACTGAAGGGGAAGTTCTTAGGTCCCTATGCTGTGAAACGTAAATTACGGCACGGACGATATACAGTTGAGAAAGTAGGTGACTTTGAGGGTCCAAATCTTGGAACTTGGAACCCATCATTCGGGTCGAATGAAAGTCAGGAGGGCCGAATGTAGGATTGGCAGCTCCGTCATTAGAACAGCATACCAGTCTGCAAAATAGTGGCAGCCCAGATTTAAGTTATCGATTAAGAGTTACCAAAATGAGTAACGTGTTCGTTTTAAAAAATTAAAGAATATATCGACAGTTGTAAGCCTAACGCTCGAATGAAGAGACGCAAAGAAATAATTGAAGAAGAATGAACAACCTGAAACTGATGTGAATACAGTGAATAAATTAATATTATTTTAGTTTATAGACATTGAAGAGAACGTGTGTTTATTTCACTGTGGCCCGAGCAAACGGCTCTACATATATACTTTATGGGGTCGGAGATGCTTCCTTCTGCCTGTTACATACATTTTCGGTCGGCACAAAGCCATAATACCCTTCTACCCTTTGGGTAGGCGGGTATAAATATAGAATATAAAATTGGAAAAATGATTAAAATACAATTAGGAACAGCTACAGTCAAGATTTGAATGTATGAGACTAAGGATTTTCGTAGAAAGCGTGTAACTCATGCTATAGTCTAGTTTGTGTGACTGAAAAGCTCGCCAACCATTTTTACTGAATGCAAACAAAATTAAGAGCGAAATATTGTAAAGAAGCTTCTAGCGCTGGGGTCTACTCAGCCACGCCCAGGGCCACTTACAATAATATTTGTATAGTGCATGGACTCTGGGGAGATTTGTATGGGTCCGACAGCGATGGGCAACCGATTGCCACTGCCTTGGCCTACTGACCGAAACTTGTCCTGGTGGTTGTGGAATACAGACCCCCACGCTAGGACTCGTAACGTGGTTTTCAGCGCTGGCTTGTTGGCTATGACCCCACGGTTGGCTTTGGCAGATCGAGATGGACACAAAACGAACTGTCAATGCCTTGACCTACTGACCGAAACTTGTCTTTGTGATTGTGGATCACACACCCCCATACTAGGACTCGTTACTTGGTCTTCGGCACAGGGTCTTATCGTTGGATCACTGTCGGTCTCAAAGTTGACATCACGCTCACTTGGGAAAGGATAAGAGGGGGGGTGTTGTTGTTTTCGTGTTCTATGTGTTTATTTAATGTTTATAAATGGATTTTAGCTCTACTATCTACCAGTCCCTAACCGCACTTAGTGTCTGCTAATTTAGTAAAACTTGGGCTAGCTCACCCAAAGTGTTCCTCCGCTAGTTGTAAATATGTCTTCGCTGTTGTTGCTGCCGCTGATGTTCGCCTTGTCTTCTTTTGTGTTCCGCTGGTACCGACTGCTCCGCTTGGCTGCTGGGCTCCGACTTCCCCACTATTTCAATCAATCAATCAATCAATCAATATTTCGGCTGCTTGCAGCCACTGATCGCCTTTGCTTTTCGGGGGTGGGTTTTCGTTTGTCATCTCTCTGAGCGCTCACTCTCTGCTTGCAATTTTATCTTGACTTTGGTTGAGCGTTCGTTGCAATTTTGTCTTATCTTGACTTTGATATTTCTCTCTCTGAGCTTTCTCTCTTTGAGCTTTCTCTCTTTGAGCTTACTCTCTTTGAGCTTTCTCTTTTTGAGCTTTCTTAGCGTGGGCGCATTAGCGGTGGCACTTTTGGGTTTTGCGTAGCTGGTTTCGTGCCTTAACAATAACTTAATATTAGTTGGCTTCGTGCTTTAATAACAACTTAACATTGGCTTCGTGCCTAAATAACAAGTTAATCCTAATAATAACAATGACTTAATCCTAATAATTTAATACTACCAATAAGAAATATAATGATAGCAATATAATATAATAATAATCGAAAAAAAATGTGGGAGGGGGGACCCCGCCTCCTCACAATATATTAATTTTCGTTAATATACTAAAAAATTATTATGCAAAAAATATATTAAATACCGTTTTAAATAATTATGATGTTAATATACTGTTTAGTAATTTTTCTAAATTTACATGAGTTAACAACGGAGTTGTTCATCAAAGTACAGATACATCTGCATTGCATAAGCGCACACATTCGCAGTACATCAGCGACAAGTGCACAGCGTCAGCAACATAGCCAACAGAATTCTTAGAAGCGCAGACACGTCGGCAAAATATTGTCACACGCTCGCAGCATATCAGCGGCGCGTGCGCAACGTCATCAATTGCAACGGAAACGGGACGGCTGCAGCGACAACAGCAACAGCGGCAAAGGCAACAGCAACGACGACAGCAGCGACAACGGCAGCGACACCAACAGCAGAAGCGGTATTTAAATTAGCTCTTAGATTGTTTAAGTTTCAGTTCTAATCTACACCTCAAATAAATCAGTTTGATTTTTTTTTACAAGAAAGACAACCCGTCTTCTTAATTGGCGCCCGAGCACGGACCCGTTCATCGCGTCGTGTAATTTACCTCAAGTAGCTAAGTTGCTACTGTGAAAGAGTCTAAATAACACTAGTTGGCAACCGCGAGTAATAGTGCCGGATACAATTAAAAAGAACAATTCGGTGCCACGAAAACGAACGGGTCAAACATCACCGCTGACAATCCTGTAGTGCCCGTCCGCAGGAAACCACGCAACCGTGTCACCGAGGATCCCAAGTAGTCCGTTGTTGCCGCAAGCATAAAAAGGATAAAATCCAGAGGACCATCGTGGGAGATTCACAGCAATGAAAATATTACTGTAAGCTTATGATTTAAGAATAGAAAATAAGAACCAAAAGAAGAATAATCAAAGAAAAAGTTTTTAAATACGAATACGTATCTATTGGAAAATTTTTATTTAAGTAAACTAAATAATTTGGAAAAATTTGATAGCATTTAAGAGAATTTTTCGATATTAAGTACACTATATTATTACCACGAAACAAACGATAACAAAACGAAAAAACATAAAACATTATAAAAACTGCCAACCGCAGTATAACATACTCCAATTCTGCGAATCCCACGGGACCCGCCAAGATAGAAGGAGCGATCCAGCCACTGGATCTAATACAATAAAAACTACACACATTTCCAAGTCTCCAACTGTCGTCATAGTGACATTAATTAGGGACGCTCTCCAAGGAGGCGAAATCATTAGACAAGTATTAGGTGTAGAAGGTGAAGAAGAATATGCAGACGTGATATACACACCTACTGAAAGCGGTCAATATGATGACAAAGTACCCGACGCCACCCGACTAATTAAAGAATTCTCTGGAGACAGAACTTCTTTCGGATAGTGGAAGAAGACCGTTGACAGAGTAATGGCTATCTTTAAGGGACAAGAACAAACATACAAATACTACCTAGTCACGTTAGCCATACGTGGAAAAATAGTAGGTGAAGCTGAAACAGTGCTGGAATCATTCCACACTCTCTTGAATTGGAAAGCTATATCTCATGGCTCACAGAACATTTCGCAGATAAACGAGATCTAAAAACGCTCGAATATCAGATGTTTTCTCTGACTCAGGGTCGGTTGTCCATTATGGAATTCTACTACGCAGTCTACCACCAATTATCCTTGATACTCAGTTGGTGTGCAAGAAGACTCCCCTGAATCCATAAGGTCCTTGACGAATAATTATAGAGGCAAAGCCCTCGATACCTTCGTCAGAGGTCTCAATGGAGACCTTCCACGTCTTTTGGCTATAAAGGAGCCGAGAGATCTTAGTCATGCACTACATTTGTGCAACCTGCTTAACAATCAGGACCACAGAAATGCGTTTCTTCCGAGGCTGAGACAACCACCACCTCCATTACCACCACGTCAGCTCCAAGCCCAGCACAATTTCAGGCAATTGTACAGCAAACCATCGTACCAACTTGCCAAATGTAGCTAAGTAAATTCAACAACCATTATACTATCCATCTTCCGATAGACCGAACTGGGGTTCTAGACCACCGACTACATGGCCAAAAGCGTCTACTTAACCGAGTATATACCCTTTCCACAGCGGCCGCATGAGCCACTGCAGCCTGTATACAGGCAAACCTTCGTGGCTCCACCACGCCCATTTGCTCCTAAACCAGAACCCAGACCAGTGCCAATGGAAATAGACCATTCTATTCGATCCAAGCACTTAAACTACATGAACAGGCCTTCAGGTAATGATATGATAGGTAAAAGACCTCCAATATCAATAGCCACAGGGCCACCACAAAAGCTGCAAAGACATTTTAACATTGAGACTGGTGCAGCAGAAGAAAATTTAGAACAGACAACAGCCGCGAACGAATGTCCAATAATGTCCGAAGAAGAATACTATTTAGAACATATAGAATTAGAAGGAGCCAATGAATTGAATGGCCAGGGCATATCAGACGAAGACCAGAGTTATGCTACAAACCCCACTGACGCAACGGACGTCTATTTATACCCGCCTACCCAAAGGGTAGAAGGGTATTATGGCTTTGTGCCGACCGAAAATGTATGTAACAGGCAGAAGTAAGCATCTCCGACCCCATAAAGTATATATATTCTTGATCAGCGTCAACAGCCGAGACGATATAGCCATGTCCGTCTGTCCGTCCGTCCGTCTGTCCGTCTGTCCGTCCGTATGAACACCTAGATCTCAGAGACTATAAGAGATAGAGCAACAAATTTTTCGCGACAGTATGTCTTATTGTTGCACGCAGATCAAGTTTGTTTTTGATTTTGGCCACGCCCCCTCCCGCCCCCGTAAATCGAATAAAACCGAATTGCAAGCGTCGTTTTAAACCTAGAACGTTCAATTTTGGTATGCACAATACTAATCACCATCTTAATGATCTCTGCGAATTTGGTTACAATCGGATAAAAAACACAGAAGTTATTAAGATATTACTTTTATAAGGCGTTACCACGTGCAACTGCTAGTGCTGCCTAGCTAGTTGCTATGACACTCCGCGACATAATAATGGTGTTCAATAAGCCAACTAAAGTGCCGCCAAGCTAATAACTTCGAACAAAGAAAATTTTCATATATTATTTTGGTATTTTTAGTATATTTTTTAAAGTATTTTTTCAGTATATTTTTATACTGTTATATAAATATAATATTTTGATGGTAAAATTGGGTGGCGGGTATCTCACAGTCGAGCAAACTCGACTGTAGCTTTCTTACTTGTTTTTAGATTAAACAGTTCCTCGCTACTATATGTTCAATGTGTAACGAGGGACGGTTCACAATTGAAATTTTTAATACATACAGGGTCCAACCAGAACTACATTCAGCCACACTTAGTAAAGAATCCAAAACCATTCTCCGCAAATTCGGTGGGCGGAAAAATAGAAATAACACACCACACTCTCTTAAACATTTTCGGTATTAGAGACTTAATGTGCAAGTTTTTCATATTACCCACTTTAAAGACATTTCATGGCATAATAGGAAACGACACATTAAAAAAATTAGATGCAGTGATAGACATAAAAACCGACACACTGGTAATAAGAGGAGGACGGAAAATTAAAATTTTTTAACTACAAGCACAGGCAGTCCGATCATATGACACTTGCACAAAAACAAAGCATGTCTCACTTGACAGAGAGACATGTCGAGCTTTTCGAAAACCCAGACAAAAAACTTTCCTATACCACGCGAGTTATAGGTGAAATTAGAACCAATTCCGACTTACCCGTACATAGCAAACACTACCCCTACCCCGCTTCTTTGAGACCGGAGGTAGAAACCCAAATCCAAGAATTGCTGCATGACGGCATAATCAGACCTTCACGGTCCCCATACAACGCACCTGTTTGGGTGGTGCCAAAAAAAAGCTGACTCATCAGGTCAAAAGAAATTCAGGGTGGTCATCGATTACCGAAAATTAAACGACGTAACAATTTCGGATCGCTATCCGATCCCAGAAATAGGCGAATTACTCGCTCAATTGGGAGAAAAGAAATATTTTTCAGTATTAGATCTGAAAAGTGGTTTTCACCAAATCCCATTATCAGAAAAAGATATAGAGAATACAGCCTTTTCTATAAATGGAGGTAAATTCGAATTCACAAGGCTACCGTTTGGCCTAAAGAATTTACCTTCAATATTCCAACGCGCTTTAGACGACATTTTAAAGGACCACACAAGCAAAATATGTTACGTATACATCGATGACATAATTGTATTCAGCAAAACAGAAGATGATCATGTCAGAGACCTCGAGAAAGTCTTCACGACTTTACAAGAGGCGAATATAAAGGTTTAACTCGATAAATGCGAGTTCTTCAAAAACGAAGTCGATTTCCTAGGCTTCACTATCTCAACAGACGGTGTCAAAACTAATGTTGAGAAAGTAAAAGCGATACGGGATTTCCCCGAACCAAAAACTCTAAAAGATCTCCGATCATTCTTAGGGTTATCAAGCTACTATAGGAGATTTATATGCGACTATGCCAAAGTAGCCAAACCGCTCACTTCTCTACTTAGAGGAGAAACAGGGCGACTCTCTAAAAACATGTCTAACAAAATCAATATTAGGTTAGATTTAGAGGCAATAGACGCCTTTTATAAAATCAAGCGAACATTAGTTTCACAGGATGTAACACTTCGTTACCCCGACTTTCAGAAAGAATTCCACTTAACCACTGACGCTTCAAATCATGCCATTTGAGCTGTTCTCGAACAAAATGGTAGGCCAATCACGTTTATATCGCGTACACTCAATAAAACAGAGGAAAACTACGCACCAAATGAGAAGGAAATGCTGGCTATAGTATGGGCTTTGCAGAATTTGCGTATGTACGGTCTCAAAGTTGACATCACGCTCACTTGGGAAAGGATAAGAGGGGGGGTGTTGTTGTTTTCGTGTTCTATGTGTTTATTTAATGTTTATAAATGGATTTTAGCTCTACTATCTACCAGTCCCTAACCGCACTTAGTGTCTGCTAATTTAGTAAAACTTGGGCTAGCTCACCCAAAGTGTTCCTCCGCTAGTTGTAAATATGTCTTCGCTGTTGTTGTTGCTGCCGCTGATGTTCGCCTTGTCTTCTTTTGCGTTCCGCTGGTACCGACTGCTCCGCTTGGCTGCTGGGCTCCGACTTCCCCACTATTTCAATCAATCAATCAATCAATCAATATTTCGGCTGCTTGCAGCCACTGATCGCCTTTGCTTTTCGGGGGTGGGTTTTCGTTTGTCATCTCTCTGAGCGCTCACTCTCTGCTTGCAATTTTATCTTGACTTTGGTTGAGCGTTCGTTGCAATTTTGTCTTATCTTGACTTTGATATTTCTCTCTCTGAGCTTTCTCTCTTTGAGCTTTCTCTCTTTGAGCTTACTCTCTTTGAGCTTTCTCTTTTTGAGCTTTCTTAGCGTGGGCGCATTAGCGGTGGCACTTTTGGGTTTTGCGTAGCTGGTTTCGTGCCTTAACAATAACTTAATATTAGTTGGCTTCGTGCTTTAATAACAACTTAACATTGGCTTCGTGCCTAAATAACAAGTTAATCCTAATAATAACAATGACTTAATCCTAATAATTAAATACTACCAATAAGAAATATAATGATAGCAATATAATATAATAATAATAGAAAAAAAATGTGGGAGGGGGGACCCCGCCTCCTCACAATATATTAATTTTCGTTAATATACTAAAAAATTATTATGCAAAAAATATATTAAATACCGTTTTAAATAATTATGATGTTAATATACTGTTTAGTAATTTTTCTAAATTTACATGAGTTAACAACGGAGTTGTTCATCAAAGTGCAGATACACCTGCATTGCATAAGCGCACACATTCGCAGTACACCAGCGACAAGTGCACAGCGTCAGCAACATAGCCAACAGAATTCTTAGAAGCGCAGACACGTCGGCAAAATATTGTCACACGCTCGCAGCATATCAGCGGCGCGTGCGCAACGTCATCAATTGCAACGGAAACGGGACGGCTGCAGCGACAACAGCAGCAGCGGCAAAGGCAACAGCAACGACGACAGCAGCGACAACGGCAGCGACACCAACAGCAGAAGCGGTCTTTAAATTAGCTCTTAGATTGTTTAAGTTTCAGTTCTAATCTACAACTCAAATAAATCAGTTTGATTTTTTTTTACAAGAAAGACAACCCGTCTTCTTAATTCGTGTATTAATAAATCATGTTTCAGCAGTTTTGAGTTCAAAATATCCATATAAATATTCTGTATATTGTAGTATGTTAAATGGGAATAAATCTGTGTTCTTAATTATTTGTGAATTTTCTGTCATTTTATAAATAGTATAATATATATTTATATAACACACTAGCGAACCCGAAGGACGTTGTCCCTCCCATGACGGTTGGCATGAAATTATCTTCAATAATATTAGTAGCGCCGAAAGGTCATTTGGAACCAATTATTATACATCTAAATGTTAGCTAAGAAATGTTTTTTTTTTTATTTCTTTCATTTTATATTTATTTCTTTCTTTTTATACCCGCCTACCCAAAGGGTAGAAGGGTATTATGGCTTTGTGCCGACCGAAAATGTATGTAACAGGCAGAAGTAAGCATCTCCGACCCCATAAAGTATATATATTCTTGATCAGCGTCAACAGCCGAGACGATATAGCCATGTCCGTCTGTCCGTCCGTCCGTCTGTCCGTCTGTCCGTCTGTCCGTCCGTATGAACACCTAGATCTCAGAGACTATAAGAGATAGAGCAACAAATTTTTCGCGACAGTATGTCTTATTGTTGCACGCAGATCAAGTTTGTTTTTGATTTTGGCCACGCCCCCTCCCGCCCCCGTAAATCGAATAAAACCGAATTGCAAGCGTCGTTTTAAACCTAGAACGTTCAATTTTGGTATGCACAATACTAATCACCATCTTAATGATCTCTGCGAATTTGGTTACAATCGGATAAAAAACACAGAAGTTATTAAGATATTACTTTTATAAGGCGTTACCACGTGCAACTGCTAGTGCTGCCTAGCTAGTTGCTATGACACTCCGCGACATAATAATGGTGTTCAATAAGCCAACTAAAGTGCCGCCAAGCTAATAACTTCGAACAAAGAAAATTTTCATATATTATTTTGGTATTTTTAGTATATTTTTTAAAGTATTTTTTCAGTATATTTTTATACTGTTATATAAATATAATATTTTGATGGTAAAATTGGGTGGCGGGTATCTCACAGTCGAGCAAACTCGACTGTAGCTTTCTTACTTGTTATATTTATTTCTTTCATTTTATATTTCTTTCTTTCTTTTTATATTTCTTTATTTCTTTTTATATTTATTTATTTCTTTTTATATTTGTTTATTTCTTTTTATGTTTATTTATTTCTTTATTTATTTATTTTTCTTATTTTTTGATTTATTTCTTTTTATATTTATTTATTTATGGATTTAGTTATTACAAAAACTATGTCGTTAAAAATTCTAACAATCACTCAATGCACGATGCACTGCGAATGAAAAAACATACACGTATAAAAACACAAAATATCGATTTCGGCCTTCAGAGCCTCCTTTCGTGTTAGCGTTTGTTGCCAAAAACGATTTTTTCTTTTCTCTCAGAAAATATGAATCCAACAAAAAAAAAACCCATCCAATTCAGACATCTGGAAGTCGAGTTATAAGTGTTTAAACATTTACCAACTTTGTTTTATTTATATAGATAGAAGATAGATAGATAGATAGATTTCGATTCGGTTGTAAACTGCTTGTATTATATTATATATTTTATTTACTTGAACACTATTGTTTGCGAAATTGTATATATTACTTTCCAAATAGATATTTCTATGCAGTTTTTACTATATTGATAAAACTTCTTTTATTTTTTTACTATTTAAAAACCGTTAAATTTTTAATTTTTGTATAAGTTATTCTAGATATCCAAAATATTATTAAATGTTAATTCGGTTTTGTTAAGTTTGCTGTTATAAATAAAATAATGGTATACGAATTCTGAATGTTAAATATTAAATATGTTGTTCAATCAAGCAAATATGACAAAAATAATAATAATAATTATAAAAAGGGAGTCTCTCAGCAGAAAAGGGGCGAGGCACTGCGACCATGGTGAACTTTTGTGTCTGTAAGGCTCTTTCTAATCTTTCGTCGAGGAACGCACAATATGCTCGAGACCTGCGGTATCCACGTGCAGATGTTTCCTCCTAGTCTATACCAAGGCTGGACAATCGCATAGAATATGTCGGTTGTCTCATCGTCTTCTTTCCAGAGTATACACTCAGTATCGGAAGACAGACGCATTTTAGTGAGGTGATAGTTCACGGTGTGATGACCACTAAGATAGCCAACAAGGAGGTGAAGATCCCTCCTGGAAAGTAAGCTAGTTTTTCGGTCGACCACGGGATTGATAAGCTACTTGGCTTGCCGCATCCTTGGTTGGACAGACCAGTAGCGATCAGTTAACCTAGCCGAAATCGTTGAACACCACACGACACAGAAGGACTCGGGGGCGTGGATACCTGAGTGTCCAGGTACCCATAGAAGGGTGACGATGTTAATAAGGGACAGTCTCTGGAGGCAGTTCCAGCAATCGGCCACCAATCGAGAGCTTAAACTTTTAGAGGTGAGGGCTAATATGGCCACTCATCTAATTTCTTTCTCAAGAATTAGAGCAATTGAGGTTTTGAAATTGGTTCCATAGATCTCAGCTCAAACCCCCTGGTCAGTCCTTGACCCGTCGGTATACCAGAAAACACTTTGGGGGTCGCTGATAGGGTTACCAGTGTCCAAGTCCTTCCGGTCCGGGATTAGGGTTCTGAATTTAGCACAAAAGAAAAGTTTATTTACCATAATATCTTATCTAGCGCAGATATATATGCCATTAGTGTCTTTGATTAGACTAGCATATCCTGATTCGGTGGCTAGAAGCACGGATTGGAGCTTGATTCCAAGAAAGCTCGTAGCTGCGACTTCTATAATTTGGATGTGCAACGGAGTCAGATTCAGTATCGATTGCATTGTTGCGATGGGAGAGGTGCGAAGTGCACCTGTCAGTGAGAGGCATAGTAACCTGTGTAATTTATTGCATTTGCTGATATTAGTGACCTGCGTTACCTTTGGCCACCACACAATTGCAGCGTAGGTGACGATGGGTCTGATAATCATGGCAAAAAGCCACCGCATGGTGCAGGATTTAGGACCCCAGATTCTACCGAAGAATCTCCTGCGCCTGCAGGGTTGCCTTTATGAGGGTGTTGCTGAGGTGGGAGTTCCAATTTAGTCTTTTATCGAGGGTTACCACTAGATATTTGACTTCGTTGAATAGCCCCACAGGGGAGCCGCTGATATAAGGTTGACCGATGTCAACGGAGTAGCGTCTAGTGATGAGAACTATAACAGCTTTTTGTGGATAGATGCTAAGACCAACATTTGCGCACCATCTACTTACCGTGTTCAGAGCTGATTGCATCAACTCTGTCACGGTGCTGGCATAGTTCCCGGTCACTATTAGAGCCAGGTCATCAGCATAGCCGATCGCTTCAACGCCCTGCTCGGAGAGTAAGACTAGTAGTTCGTCAACTACTAGGGACCAGAGTAGGGGGGATACAAACCCTCCCTGGGGACAGCTTTTGACTGCATTAATGCATGCAGTCGTGGAGTCCAGGGTGGAAGTGATTATCCGATGCTTGAGCATAGCTTTAATCCACCGGATCAAGGGACGGGCAGTTCCTCTACGCTCTAGAGCAGTAGAGATTGACCCGTAGCCGGTATTATCCAGAAAAGAGCATAAAGCAATGTTCTTGGATACGAAGGCTCTTTCAATTGTCCCCACTAACCTGTAGAGAGCGACCTCCGTCGATCTGCCGGCTATGTACGCAAACTGTTTGGGATGCAGAGGGTTCGACGTCTGCAGAGAGGACAGAATGTGCATATCTATTGGCCGATAGGACTTAGGCTGGTCAAGCGGACGATTCCCTTGCTTGGGGATGAATACCACATTTACTCTCCTCCAAGAGATGCGTATGTATTCCCAAGTAAAACTAGCTCTAAAAAGGCCGACCAGTGGAGCCAGGCTGTTTTGAATAAGGGCTGTGAAGATTTTGTCACCCGCTGAGGCTTTGAAATGAGCGAAAGTATCTACAACCCATTTGACCTTTTCGGGGTCGAAGATGGATCCAGATAATCTGAACCCGCGTGAGCCGATGACAAAATGGCGTCATCGCGACTGGAGCCTATTCCATTAGATATGCTAATACTTTATGGAGTCTCGCTGCCTCTGGCAACAATTCTATGCTACCACAGTAGCTGCGCCATGTATCGCGTTTAGCTCGTCTAATGCTTTTGATGTAGTTGGTGAGAGCGACCCTATAGACGTCCCAACTAGCATGGTTGGATTTAGTCTTATTGAATAGGCTTCTAACCCTCCTTCTAAGTACAGCCAGTTCTTCATTCCACCACGGAATTTTGCGATTAACACTTAGGGACTTCTGGACTGAACTGTCCTCGAAGAATGAGATAAGCACATCTTAGAGCAGATTGGCACCGAGGTCTAACTTCCTGATATATTTAGGATTGCTGACCAATAAGTCTGCTTTGAAAGCTACAGAGGCTTTGAAAAGCTCCCAATTTGTCTTTTTGGGACAGAAGGAGTTGTGGCGAATTTCGACTTGGCCAGAAAGGTCAAACCTGATGTGCTGATGGTCTGACAAAGGTGCTTCGTCTGTGACCCGCCAATTAACAAGTGAACTTGCTATCGAGTTGCTGCTTAGGGTGAGATTTAAAACCTCTTCCCCAATAGCATTAGAAAAGTGGGTTTGCACCCTATGTTAGCTACATCTTATTGACAACACAATAAGTAGTCTAAGAGGGACTCACCACGTTTGTTGATGTCGCTGCTCCCCCAGATCGTGTGATGTGCATTAGCATCACAGCCGATCACGAGCGGCTTTTTATTGCAACGACAGAATTCCACCAACCGCTGGTTCTCTTCTGGGGGTACATCATCCACATCGCCCGGGAAATATGCAGAGTGGCTACCTCAATAGCCGTTGCCACCATGTCTCTGAGGATGAAGTTGGTGAAATTAAGGGAAATGTCTTACACTGTTATCTAAAAGTATAGCAGTGCGACCATACGGCCATATAACAACTTATATGATCCACATGATAGTCCACGTATATGACTGATCAACCATGGTTCCTGGAGAGACAGGTTGATTTGATCATCACAGACGACCCTGCACAGTGTGGCCGGCGCTCCTCTGGCGTGGTGCAGGTTCGCCTGGAGCACTTTAATTTTGCTTCTTGTCCCTCCTAATGGCAACCGTAATAAGGCCACTTGCTGAAAAAATACTAAAAAAAAAATAAACTAAAAAATGCCAATATTTTCTTTCAGATATCATTAAGATGGTGATTAGTACCAAAAGTAAACTTTCTAGGTTTAAAATGACCCTTGCAATTCGGCTTTATTCGATTTACGGGGGCGGGGGCGTGGCAAAAATCTAACATAAACTTGATATGCGTGAGTAACCAACCGTGGCTTGGAGGGTAACAATGCTTTATTAATATAGGTATATAAACCCTCGCTATTAAAACTATTCAATGAGAACATATCTACTCTCGTTGAACTTCACAATTAGACTGTTTATTGACATGTATGTGTCGCATCATTATTAGTCTTATTTTTATTTTCTATGTTCCACCTCCTAAAAACATGTCATCTCTAATAAATAGAATTCGTATCGAGCTGTTCTTATCTTTGTTTCTTTTTGGTCGCTGTTCTCTGTGTTCCGTTATGCGAGTTTAACAGATTTCGCTCTGTTCTACATAGCCTCGGTTCGACGATGCGTTAGAGTGAGACAAATGCTTGTCCTGTGGTGAGTTCGGACCAGCATGTATGAAGCGATATAGAGCAATGTTGAAGGGTACACGTGGCACTTATGTTTGAAAACTCAAAGAAAGGAGACGCGTGAATATGTCGCAACCGAGGAAGTGTATGACTCGCGGGCGGAGCGCGGCAACAGAGGACTCCGAAACAATTAACATTCCGACATCAGAAGTGGGATCGCCTCAGCCCCAAGCCATCACTGATGATCGCCTGTCCACAATTTTAGAAATGCAGCATCGTAATCTATTGGAAATTGTAAATGCCGTGAGGGGCTCGCAGACAACACAAGTAGTTGTACTACCCAAGTTCAACCCTGAGTCCGCCGGTTCAAGTGCAGCCACTTGGTGCTCTACAGTGGACCTTATTGTAGGAGAAAATCCTCTGGATGGCAGTGCTTTGCTCATGGCCTTAACCAAATCATTGGAGGGCAGTGCTTCTAATTGGCTGTCACAAATTTGTTTCGCCGGAATGACTTGGAGCCAATTCCAAGAAATGTTCCTTCAGCAGTATGAAGGCAATGAGACGCCAGCAGCAACAGTCTTTAATGTATTAAACGGGCGGCCAAACGACGGCGAATGTCTTGCGCTGTATGGTAGCCGATTAATAACAACACTTATGGCAAAATGGAAGTCTATGACCGCAGAAGAAATTGCAGTGTCTGTTGCCCTGGCACATGCTGCAAATATAGATGCTAGGCTGCAACGCACTGTGTTCACAACTACTGTCAAAACACGCAACGAATTGCAGAACGAGCTAAGAGCGTTTTCGTATGGCAAGAGGAAGGACCATCCCGTTCCAGAAAATTCTACCAGCAAAAGAGCTCGCCTACACCCAAATGTTAAGTGCCACTTTTGTGGAAAAATTGGCCACAAGATAGCTGACTGCCGCTCCATGAAAAACAACTTAAAGAATCAACAAGGATCTAGTTCGAGTATTGGGCGCTTATCTGACTCTAAACCTGGGTCAATTACTTGCTATAGATGTGGAAACCAGGGGCATATAGCGTCAGCTTGCCCTGCAAGACAATCGTTGTCAAACCAAACTAAAGCAGACGAGAAGCGTGTCAACGTGTGTCACGTAGTCGAGCCGATTGGTACATTGATATCATCTGGTGAGTCGTATCCATTTTATTTCGACTCTGGAGCCGAATGCTCACTTGTAAGAGAATCTGTGTCCACCCAACTCTCGGGCACACGAATTAACAACATTGCAGTTTTAAAGGGTATCGGAAATAACACTGTTACTAGTACATTACAAATTTTGTCAAACGTAACAATAAGTGGTTACTGTCTCGAAGTGCTTTTTCACGTAATTCTTAATGATTGCATTAATTATAATATTATAATTGGACGAGAAATTTTAAGTCAGGGATTTAGTGCTACTATAACAATAGATAAAATAGAGTTATGTAAAACAAGGTCTGTGAAAACCCTATCTGCTTTGAGTAGTAGTTTTAGTCTTGAAAATGTTAATACCGAATTGTGTGGCGAGGATAGGAAAATCTTGTTAAATATTTTGAATGAATTCTGTGACTCATTTATAGACGGATTTCCCAAAAATCGTGTTACAACTGGCGAATTAGAAGTACGCTTAATTGATCCAATAAAAACTGTACACAGACGACCGTACCGACTTAGTATAGAGGAAAAACAAATTGTCAGAAACAAGGTTAATGAGCTGCTGTTAGCTAACATCATCCGTCCTAGCAGCTCACCGTTCGCCAGTCCAGCTTTACTCGCTAAAAAGAAAAATGGTTCTGATCGTCTTTGCGTGGATTACCGCGAACTAAATACAAACACAGTTGCAGAAAAATATCCCTTACCACTAATTAGTGACCAAATATCTAGGTTGCGTGGATCAAGTTTCTTTAGTTGCTTGGATATGGCCAGCGGGTTCCATCAGATACCTATTCACGCAAATTCAATTGAGCGCACGGCTTTTGTGACACCTGACGGCCAATTCGAATTTCTAACTATGCCCTTCGGGTTAAAGAATGCCCCATCCGTGTTCCAGCGTGCAGTTATGAAAGCTTTGGGTGAGCTTGCCCATTCTTACGTTATCGTTTATATGGACGATATAATGATTATCGCAGAAACAAAAGAAGAAGCTTTTGTAAGGTTAAGGACAGTTTTGAAAATATTATCGCAGGCTGGGTTTTCTTTTAATATCGGAAAATGTTCGTTCCTGAAATCTTGCGTTGAATATCTGGGGTTTGTGGTAAAAGAGGGCGAAATAAGACCAAATCCATCTAAGATAAAAGCATTAGTCGCTTTACCGCCTCCGCAGTCTGTTACCCAAGTAAGACAATTTATTGGCCTAGCCTCTTATTTTAGGCAGTTTGTGCCAAAGTTTTCAGAAATCATGAAACCCTTATATAGACTGACCTGCAAAAACAAAATATTTGAATGGAAACTTGACCACGAACAAATTCGTCAAAAAGTCACTAAATTGCTTACAGATGAGCCCGTCCTTGTTATCTTCGATCCTCAGCATCCCATTAAACTGCATACAGATGCCAGTATGGATGGCTACGGAGCAATTCTACTCCACAAAATAGATAATAAACGTCGTGTAGTTGAGTATTACAGCAAACAAACATCCTTGACGGAATCTCGATATCATTCGTACGAGCTTGAAACTTTAGCTGTGTATAACTCCATGAGACACTTTCGTCACTATTTACATGGGCGACGATTTGTTGTTTTTACAGACTGTAATTGCCTAAAAGCTACTCGCAACAAGATTGAAATAACGCCGAGAGTACACCGTTGGTGGGCATATATGCAGTCCTTCGACTTTGACATAGAATATAGACCTGGTGTCAAAATGGCACATGTTGATTTCTTGTCACGCAATCCACTGCCAACTGCTCGGGTTAATACTGGTGAGGAAGAAAAACATGTTCTATTGGCCAAAATAACGGACAACTGGTTACTTGCAGAACAACAAAAGGATTCAGAGATTTCCACGATTGTTGTTAAAATACAGAACAATGAATTGGGTGAGAGCTTGCCAAAAAGTTATGAATTACGCTCAAAAATGCTTTTTCGCAAAATTCAAAGGAACGGTCAAACTCGTTGCCTGCCAGTTGTCCCCAGATCATTCAGATGGTCAGTAGTGAACCATGTCCATGAAGCAGTTGTACATCTTGGGTGGGAAAAGACTTTAGACAAAATGTACAAATTTTACTGGTTTGAGCATATGGCCAAATATGTTCGTAAGTTCGTTGATAATTGCATTACGTGTAAGTTAACTAAGCCTCCGTCAGGAAAATTGCCAATCGAACTCCACCCCATACCAAAAGTAGAAATTCCATGGCACACGATCCATATAGATATTACGGGAAAATTAAGCGGCAAGAGGGATCAAAAGGAATATATTATCGTTCTGATTGACGCGTTTACAAAGTTTGTTTGTTTGCACCACACGGTAAACATTAATAGTGAGAGTTGTATAGACGCCTTGAAGGCGTCAATCTCCGTATTCGGTGTACCAACACGAATCATTGCAGATCAGGGTAAATGCTTTACAGGCTCTTGTTTCAGTGAAGTCTGTTCCATGCAAAAAATTCAACTACATTTAATTGCAACAGGGGCTAGTCGTGCCAATGGACAGGTAGAACGCGTTATGAGTGTGCTTAAACGCATGCTTACGGCTGTAGAGAGCGGCCATCGTTCTTGGCAACATGCCTTAGGAGAGATACAACTAGCTATAAATTGTACTACAAATCGCATAACGAAAGCCAGTCCTCTTGAATTACTAATCGGAAAAGAATGTAGACCATTTAATATGTTACCAATATGTGAACAAGTTAATAAAGTCGATGTAAATATTATAAGAAATATCGCGAGAGAAAATATTAAAAAGAACGCCTGAAAAAACTAGATTCGATAAGAACAAAGCCAAATTTGATAACTTTAGTGTTGGCGATTATGTTTTACTTAAGAACGAAGAAAGGCACCAAACAAAATTAGACCAAAAATGTGAAGGACCTTTCCTTGTGACAGAGGTACTTGAGGGAGATCGTTATATTTTAAAATCTTTAACTAATAAGCGGACTTATAAGTACCCACATGAAGCTCTGCGCAGTATGCCAACAGAGCAGATCCCCAAAGAGTTAGATCTATGTGACGATCAAGAAAACGTTGAAATAGACGTTAGAAATCCCTTGGTGGATTCCAATGTGGATGAAAACGTTGAAAGAGACGTTAGAAATCCGTTGGTGGATGCCAATGTGAGCGAAAACGTTACTGAGTTGTTTGAAGACCTGGGTCAATTACTTGCTATAGATGTGGAAACCAGGGGCATATAGCGTCAGCTTGCCCTGCAAGACAATCGTTGTCAAACCAAACTAAAGCAGACGAGAAGCGTGTCAACGTGTGTCACGTAGTCGAGCCGATTGGTACATTGATATCATCTGGTGAGTCGTATCCATTTTATTTCGACTCTGGAGCCGAATGCTCACTTGTAAGAGAATCTGTGTCCACCCAACTCTCGGGCACACGAATTAACAACATTGCAGTTTTAAAGGGTATCGGAAATAACACTGTTACTAGTACATTACAAATTTTGTCAAACGTAACAATAAGTGGTTACTGTCTCGAAGTGCTTTTTCACGTAATTCTTAATGATTGCATTAATTATAATATTATAATTGGACGAGAAATTTTAAGTCAGGGATTTAGTGCTACTATAACAATAGATAAAATAGAGTTATGTAAAACAAGGTCTGTGAAAACCCTATCTGCTTTGAGTAGTAGTTTTAGTCTTGAAAATGTTAATACCGAATTGTGTGGCGAGGATAGGAAAATCTTGTTAAATATTTTGAATGAATTCTGTGACTCATTTATAGACGGATTTCCCAAAAATCGTGTTACAACTGGCGAATTAGAAGTACGCTTAATTGATCCAATAAAAACTGTACACAGACGACCGTACCGACTTAGTATAGAGGAAAAACAAATTGTCAGAAACAAGGTTAATGAGCTGCTGTTAGCTAACATCATCCGTCCTAGCAGCTCACCGTTCGCCAGTCCAGCTTTACTCGCTAAAAAGAAAAATGGTTCTGATCGTCTTTGCGTGGATTACCGCGAACTAAATACAAACACAGTTGCAGAAAAATATCCCTTACCACTAATTAGTGACCAAATATCTAGGTTGCGTGGATCAAGTTTCTTTAGTTGCTTGGATATGGCCAGCGGGTTCCATCAGATACCTATTCACGCAAATTCAATTGAGCGCACGGCTTTTGTGACACCTGACGGCCAATTCGAATTTCTAACTATGCCCTTCGGGTTAAAGAATGCCCCATCCGTGTTCCAGCGTGCAGTTATGAAAGCTTTGGGTGAGCTTGCCCATTCTTACGTTATCGTTTATATGGACGATATAATGATTATCGCAGAAACAAAAGAAGAAGCTTTTGTAAGGTTAAGGACAGTTTTGAAAATATTATCGCAGGCTGGGTTTTCTTTTAATATCGGAAAATGTTCGTTCCTGAAATCTTGCGTTGAATATCTGGGGTTTGTGGTAAAAGAGGGCGAAATAAGACCAAATCCATCTAAGATAAAAGCATTAGTCGCTTTACCGCCTCCGCAGTCTGTTACCCAAGTAAGACAATTTATTGGCCTAGCCTCTTATTTTAGGCAGTTTGTGCCAAAGTTTTCAGAAATCATGAAACCCTTATATAGACTGACCTGCAAAAACAAAATATTTGAATGGAAACTTGACCACGAACAAATTCGTCAAAAAGTCACTAAATTGCTTACAGATGAGCCCGTCCTTGTTATCTTCGATCCTCAGCATCCCATTAAACTGCATACAGATGCCAGTATGGATGGCTACGGAGCAATTCTACTCCACAAAATAGATAATAAACGTCGTGTAGTTGAGTATTACAGCAAACAAACATCCTTGACGGAATCTCGATATCATTCGTACGAGCTTGAAACTTTAGCTGTGTATAACTCCATGAGACACTTTCGTCACTATTTACATGGGCGACGATTTGTTGTTTTTACAGACTGTAATTCCCTAAAAGCTACTCGCAACAAGATTGAAATAACGCCGAGAGTACACCGTTGGTGGGCATATATGCAGTCCTTCGACTTTGACATAGAATATAGACCTGGTGTCAAAATGGCACATGTTGATTTCTTGTCACGCAATCCACTGCCAACTGCTCGGGTTAATACTGGTGAGGAAGAAAAACATGTTCTATTGGCCAAAATAACGGACAACTGGTTACTTGCAGAACAACAAAAGGATTCAGAGATTTCCACGATTGTTGTTAAAATACAGAACAATGAATTGGGTGAGAGCTTGCCAAAAAGTTATGAATTACGCTCAAAAATGCTTATTCGCAAAATTCAAAGGAACGGTCAAACTCGTTGCCTGCCAGTTGTCCCCAGATCATTCAGATGGTCAGTAGTGAACCATGTCCATGAAGCAGTTGTACATCTTGGGTGGGAAAAGACTTTAGACAAAATGTACAAATTTTACTGGTTTGAGCATATGGCCAAATATGTTCGTAAGTTCGTTGATAATTGCATTACGTGTAAGTTAACTAAGCCTCCGTCAGGAAAATTGCCAATCGAACTCCACCCCATACCAAAAGTAGAAATTCCATGGCACACGATCCATATAGATATTACGGGAAAATTAAGCGGCAAGAGGGATCAAAAGGAATATATTATCGTTCTGATTGACGCGTTTACAAAGTTTGTTTGTTTGCACCACACGGTAAACATTAATAGTGAGAGTTGTATAGACGCCTTGAAGGCGTCAATCTCCGTATTCGGTGTACCAACACGAATCATTGCAGATCAGGGTAAATGCTTTACAGGCTCTTGTTTCAGTGAAGTCTGTTCCATGCAAAAATTCAACTACATTTAATTGCAACAGGGGCTAGTCGTGCCAATGGACAGGTAGAACGCGTTATGAGTGTGCTTAAACGCATGCTTACGGCTGTAGAGAGCGGCCATCGTTCTTGGCAACATGCCTTAGGAGAGATACAACTAGCTATAAATTGTACTACAAATCGCATAACGAAAGCCAGTCCTCTTGAATTACTAATCGGAAAAGAATGTAGACCATTTAATATGTTACCAATATGTGAACAAGTTAATAAAGTCGATGTAAATATTATAAGAAATATCGCGAGAGAAAATATTAAAAAGAACGCCTGAAAAAACTAGATTCGATAAGAACAAAGCCAAATTTGATAACTTTAGTGTTGGCGATTATGTTTTACTTAAGAACGAAGAAAGGCACCAAACAAAATTAGACCAAAAATATGAAGGACCTTTCCTTGTGACAGAGGTACTTGAGGGAGATCGTTATATTTTAAAATCTTTAACTAATAAGCGGACTTATAAGTACCCACATGAAGCTCTGCGCAGTATGCCAACAGAGCAGATCCCCAAAGAGTTAGATCTATGTGACGATCAAGAAAACGTTGAAATAGACGTTAGAAATCCCTTGGTGGATTCCAATGTGGATGAAAACGTTGAAAGAGACGTTAGAAATCCGTTGGTGGATGCCAATGTGAGCGAAAACGTTACTGAGTTGTTTGAAGACTCAAATGAATGAGAGGCATTGATGGATTTCAATGCGAGATTGGGGATACATGCTACGTCGACAAGTTGCCAGTGCTAGTAGGTACACGTGTTACTGTGTTGACTTATTTGATGTCTGGTGACTGGCGGCGTGGCAGGTTGAATTGTCCTAGTGTGTTGTTAATAATAACAAACGATCTTCTTGGTACTTCTGTCACTCGAGTTGGTCGATAACAAGAAAAAAAAATTTTAAAAAAAAAAAAAAAAAAAGAACCTTTACTAATACTCTGAATTACGTTTAATGTTATCTTTCTAGATTAAGCTTGTTTAATTTTAAAACTTATATTACACACGAGGACGTGTGCTGGTCAGGAAGGCCGTGTCGCATCATTATTAGTCTTATTTTTGTTTTCTATGTTCCACCTCCTAAAAACATGTCATCTCTAATAAATAGAATTCGTATCGAGCTGTTCTTATCTTTGTTTCTTTTTGGTCGCTGTTCTCTGTGTTCCGTTATGCGAGTTTAACAGATTTCGCTCTGTTCTACATAGCCTCGGTTCGACGATGCGTTAGTGTGAGACAAATGCTTGTCCTGTGGTGAGTTCGGACCAGCATGTATGAAGCGATATAGAGCAATGTTGAAGGGTACACGTGGCACTTATGTTTGAAAACTCAAAGAAAGGAGACGCGTGAATATGTCGCAACCGAGGAAGTGTATGACTCGCGGGCGGAGCGCGGCAACAGAGGACTCCGAAACAATTAACATTCCGACATATGCTTATTAGTTTGTATGCTGTTCACAGACAGCTCTTATATATATATGTGTTTTTTTTTTTTATTTCAAAACAACATTATATACAAATGATTTACAAAGGTATAGGCAATATTAATAGGGAGACAAAAGAAAAAATAAAATATGAGGTGGGGTTAGTTGTGGCCCTGGGGAAGCTCGTGGAACTGCCGCTAAGTAATGCTTCTCGAGCTGCCAGGGCGGGACCTTAGTTGCCAGAACCTGAAACTCTCCTGTCTCGCTCCAGCGAGCGCAGAAGGGTCATGGCTCTGGTCGCGTATGTACATACCGCTGACCAGCATTCGTCGCTGGCCATCATTTTTCCCACGATGTTGTCCACTGTTAAAGGTGGCCCAAGTGTATCCTCCAAGGTAATCCTGTCGGCTCGAAAACGCCGGCAATCCATTAGAATGTGCTCCGCGGTCTCCTCTACGGGTGGGTAGCACCACAGGCAATGGGGCTCCGATTCATGCCCAAGTCGGTACAGGTAGCTCCTAAAACATCCATGACCGCTGAATAGCTGTGTCAGGTAGAAGTTGACAGCTCCTCTCCTACGACTTATCCATGTGGTGATGTCTGGTATCAGCCGATGGGTCCATCGGCCTTTCGACGATGCGTCCCACCTCGTTTGCCAGGTCCTTAGGCTGTGCGTCCTTTCCCTCGCCGCTGCTCTCCGGTATTCCAAACGTGGGATATCCTTAAATCCATGGTTAGTGGCCCGTTCCAGGGCCATCAGGTCAATCGGTATCATCCCTGCTATGACTAGTGCCGCGTCTTCGGAGATTGTCCTGAAGCCACTGCACACTCGTAACGCTCCTAGCCTGTATGTGGATTTGAGTCCTCTGCTGTATGTCGCCCTCTTCATTGCCTGTGCCCATATTGGAGCTCCGTATAACATGGTGGCTTTGGTCACCTCCTACAAAAGAAGCCGGCGACCTTGTTTTGGTCCCCGGGTGTTCAGCATTATCCTGCTGAGCGCCTGTCCTACTCCTGCTGCCTTCCGTCCTGCGAAGATTAGGTGCTCTCTGAAGCATAGCCTAGTGTCGATCAACACCCCAAGGTATTTAATGGCGCGACTTGAGGTGATGGTGACGTTCCCTAGGCTGATGTGAGCGACCTCCACTACTTTCCTGCTGCTTACCAGTACAGCCTCAGTCTTCTGATCTGCCAGCTGAAGACCTACTGATGAAAGCCAGTTCCTTACCAGTGTAGCCGATTCGCTACATAGCCGCTCTGCTTCCTCCAGTTCCTTGGCTGTAACTACCAGTGCCACGTCATCTGCAAATCCCACGATGGTGACTTTTTGTGGTAGCTGCAGTCGTAGAATTCCATCGTACATCGTGTTCCATAGTAGTGGGCCGAGTACTGATCCTTGCGGCACCCCTCCAGTGACTTTAAAGGTCCGCGTTCCATCTGATGTATCATATCGCAGAATCCTGTTGCTGAAATAGCTTCCTACAATGCTCAAAAGGTAGGCGGGGATTCCGAAATTCCTCAGCGAGTCCAAGATTCGGTCCCATCTCGCCGAATTGAATGCATTCTTGACGTCCAGCGTCATTATTAAACAATATTCCTTACCTCCGCCGCGCCATCTGCTGCCCTCGATGGCGGCCTTAGCCATGTCCGTAACCATCTTGATGGCGTCCACCGTAGAACGAGCCTTCCGAAAACCGAATTGCCTGGGCGAAAGGTCTCCAGCATGCCTAATTGCTTCCTCCAGTCTGTTGCAAATGATCCTCTCCAATAGCTTGCCTGCCGTGTCGATGAGGCATATGGGTCTATACGAGGATGGTAGCTCTGGGGGCTTCTCTGGCTTGGGAATAAGTACCAGATTCTGGGTTTTCCACCTACTGGGGAAAACGCCTTCTTTGATACATCTCCCAAAGACCAGCGCAAAGTCACTGGGCCGCAGATGCACAGCCAGCCTAAGCGCTTTGTTTGGAATCCTGTCCGGGCCCGGGGCTTTTGAATCCTGAATTCCTGCTATAGCGGTCGCTAACTCTGTTATTGATACCTCCGGGGCATCGTTGAACGATTGTGGGAGAAGATCTCTGTCCAATTCAAAAGGGGATGGCGATCCCAGGAAGAGTCCGGTAACTATTCGCCTCATCGTTTCCGCGTCTTTTCGTCCAGCCGATTTCAGCGTCTTTACCTTTTTCATGGCCAGCTTGTACGCCAGTCCCCATACGTCGTGTTCCGCATCATCGCACAGCTCCAGAAAACGGGCTGTCTTGCTGTCCTTTATGGCCTTCTTGAGCTCGCGTCTGCGGGCACAGTAATCCTGCCTTCTTGCATCCTAGTCTGGACGGCCTCTGGCGCGCTGCAGTATACGCCTCGCCTTGATGCAGCTTCTCCTCGCCTCCGCGATGTCCTCCGTCCACCAGTAAACGGGCTTCCTGTGCTGGCTTGGTGTCCTCCTCTGCTGCATGCTAGCATTGCATGCTCCGGTGATAGAATCCATGAGAGCTTCTGCTCCTAGCTCTGCGCTTCCTTCCAGTGTCCTTCCTTCCAGTGTCAGTCCGACAAATGATTGTGTGAAGGCCGCTTGGTCCATGGTGTTGGCCTTATACGCCTTGCGGGCCTGGAACCCAGGCTGCGGATGTCCCTGGCTGCGGCCCAGTCTCACAATGATGACATTGTGATCACTAGCCGTGTAGACATCACTGATGGCCCAATCCGCCTGCGGCCAGAGTGAACAGCTGGAGAATGTCAGGTCGATGATGGACCCCATTCCCGCTCTCGTGAAGGTGTGTTGGCTTCCAGTGTTTAGCAATGCCACGTCCAGTGATCTTCCAGTAGTGCGCGTCCTCTTGCGTTCGTTGATGCGCTTCCCCATTCCTCCGACCATGCGTTGAAGTCTCCTCCGATTAAAACACGCTGTCTGTCCCTTGCATCCTCGGCGATGTCCTCCAGAATCCCAATGAACTCCTGTAGCTGTAGGCTAGGAGCCAAATAGCAGCTGTACAGCCAGACTTCTTCCAATTTCCCTCGCACAAATCCTCTCGAAGAGCGAATTTGATCCAGGTCTGGCTGCCGAGTGTCGCAAATCCATATCGCCGCACGTCCACTCGTGTCTGCCGCGTACTTTGCGTCGCGCGCCAGCTTGTAAGGCTCACTCAGCAGCGCCACATCCACTGACAGTTCGCGAACTGTTTGGCGGAGCAGATTGTGGGCGGCTACGCAGTGGTTCAGGTTGAGCTGTAGTATTGTTAACATTTACTTGCCTTGTCTGAAGGTGCCCTTGTTGCCAACGGACATCTCCTACTGCCCGCGTGGTGCGCGACATCCTTCCTTTTTCCCGCGACGCAGATGAAGCATTTGGCCTCCATGTCGCAGCTGGCTGCTTTGTGGCCTTTTTGTCCGCAGCGTAAACAGCAGTCCGTTCTGTTCACGGCGCTCTTGCAGGCATTGGCAATGTGTCCGAACTCCAGGCACCTGTAGCACCTAGTCCTCCGTTCTCTCTCGCGAACCCTGCACCTCGTCCATCCGATCCGCAGTTTTCCCTCGCTGAGGACCCGCCTTGCCGATGCAACCGGTAGACTTACTACAGCTACCTGCAGGCCCTCGAAGCCCGGGCGAAGAGACTTGATGCAGTCTACTCCTAGCGTCTCTTCTGCGTAGGGGCCAAGAGCCGCGAGAACATCCTCCTTAGTGGCCAAGCAGTCGATATCCCTTACCTCCATGGATATCTCCTGCGACATCGCCTTGACCTTAGCCTGGTCTCCAAGTGTCGCTCCTATGTCCTCCTTCATCTTCTGTATGGCTTCCTTGCATTTACCGTCGAGTTCCAAGAGAAGGCCATCTCCTGCTGTTTTCCGTACTCGGCGCACATGCTCGCTCACGCTCTGGAGCTTTCCATCTGCGCGCCTCGTGACCAAACGTAGGATATCACTATACGATTTGCCGTCCCCTGGTTGGATGAGGATGGCATCCGTCCTGTGCCTCCGTTGAGGCTGTTTGCTGGCCGGTTGGGTCCTCCTAGGCGCCGAGATCGGTTCAGCGGTTCCGCTATCCTTACCCTTATTCACCTGCTGGACAGCGCCAGCTTCGCCAGCTCCCTTAGGGCCTGGTTTGCTGCGAGAACCCGGCTCGAGATTTTGGGTCCGTCGGCTCTGCTTGGGAGAAGTTTGGGTACCAACGTTTTGATTCATTGGCTTGCCTCTCGTCTGCTGGGACTTGGCTGCTGGGCTCTTGTCCTTGGCCACGCTCATATGTTCCGGATTCTCCGCTAGTCTGGAGCTGAGCTCTCCATGTAACTCCTTCATGCAAGTTAGCTTGTCCCTCCTGTCTTGATTCATGTGACGTGCTGCGTTTGGCTTGAATATCTCAATAAGCTCCTCTATTAGGGCGCCTAGGTCCTCCGAAATTTGGGTTAGAGGGCGACTCGTCCTTGTTTTTTTATTCGCCGTTGTCGAGCTACTCGGGCTTGTCTCCTCTCTGCCTCTTTTCGGCGTTGCCGTGTCACCCGCTGGTGCGGGGAACTCAACCTGCGGCGCGGTCACCCGGGGGGGACTGGAGATGGGCCGCCTCCTGGGGGGGTTCTCCTCATCCTCGGCTGCAACAGGTATTTAGACAGCAGCTCGGCTTCTGCCCGGTCAGACGGTGCCTGCTCGCCCATGTTGCTCTGGTGGCTGCTGAAGGCAGCTCCCTAGCGTATGCACCTGTTTTCCTATGGGTAGTGGAGCGTAAAAGTATGCAACACTCTTGGAAATTTTCTAAGCCGGAGACTTAAGCACAGGTTTGTGTCTCGGCTGATTAGGTGGTCGGGTGTTCTCTGAGTCGGGCTCCACTCGTACAGCTGCTTGGCTCGCGGCGCTGACCAGCACTACCAACAGCTGACTGTGATGCTGCCAATCGCAATGACGCCAACAAATTGTGAATTTTCACGGGACAATTGTGAATTCCTCCGGGGGCTCCTGTGGACAATAAGAAAAAAAAAGAAGATTTTCTCGCTATAGCGACAGCGATGCGGCGCAGCTTCACAGGGTAAGTGGTCTGCGCCAGGCACTGGTCAAACTACAGGAGAATTTATTTTTTTCCAGGTATTTTTTCTGCTGACTGAGTGGAAAAACGCTGCGACGAATTGAAACGCGTCCGTTCACAACAATTCACTCTCCTATATATATTTTTTTTTTTTTTTTTTTATTAGTTATACGGCAGGAAAATAAAATCTTCGAAAGATACCATCTACGGTCCGTAGATGGCATGCACGATTCATAATCCTCCAAGCAGGGTTATGCCTACGTACTAAACAAAAACCTCCGTTCATTCATCAGTCCTTGTCGCGCTCACCGGGACTGCCAGTCAATGTATTTCTTCCGTGAGCAGGATGTGATGCCAGGTCGCATTCCCTCTCCTCGTGCGATGCTATGCAGCGTGCCACTCCTAACTTGACTCTTCGGTCTATCCTCGTTGCTCTTTAGTCGCCTTTTACGACAAGCCGAGCCCGCTGTGGTGATATTCTTGCCCAGCCACCACACGGGGGTACTCTTCAAACCGCAGTACGGTTAGACATCTCATCCGCTCGCACACGCTTCATCATGTTGACGATGATCGCTTGTGCCCTCTCCCAAACGCTTTTGTCCGCCATCATAGCGGCAATCAAGCCTCTCGGGCTGAGTGGTGATCCGGTGAGTGTCATGAGCTGGACCCTCTCCGCGGCGAACCTTGAGCAGTGCAGAGGGATGTGCTCTGCCGTCTCCACTGCGTGTGCTGAGTCCACATGACAGAACCTAAAAAGGTACCCTCGGAAACAGCCGTGATCCGTGAGGAACTGGGTCATGTGGTAGTCTACCAAGTTATGCGCGCACTCTGCCCATTCCGCTAGATCGGGAATAAGTTTGAACGTCCATCGTCCTCGCTGCGACTCTTGCCACCTGGTCTGCCAGACTCTTCGTATCCACTCTCGGATCTCACCCTGGTTAACCCCTTCTTTTGCTAGGTAGTGGCCCTTTATTTCCAGGTCGATCGGCGCCATGCCTGCAAGTGCATGCGCTGCGTCATCAGATATTGTTCTAAAGCCTCTGATGAGTCTTAAAGCCAGTGACCGTGATACCGCACGCGCATTGTCCAGGTATGACACCTTACTGGTCACACTACTCCAGATCGGCGCAGCGTAGAGTAGCGTTGACTTAGTGACCGCCACAAGTAGCCTCTTAGCTGGCAATCTGGGTCCTCCCACGTTGGGCATGATTCGTGCCAAAGCTGCTGCAGTCATTGCGGCTTTCCTGCTGGCATAAATGGCGTGGTCCTTAAACGAGAGCCTACGGTCAATTAGGACTCCCAGGTATTTCAGCGTTCCTGCAGAAACAATTTCGATATCCTTGACCGTGACCTGCATGCTTTCGACGGCCTTTCTGCTGCTCAACAGAACAGCTTCTGTTTTGTGCGCAGCAATTTCTAGCCCGGCTTTCTCGAGCCAGTCGATGGTTGATCTGATCGCCGCATTGCTGTTGGCCTGGAGCTCCGGAATTGTCTTAGCCACGGCTGATATTGCGACGTCGTCGGCGAAGCAGTGCAACTCCACACCACTGGGCATGCTGGTACTCATTAACCCATCATACATTATGTTCCACAGAATCGGTCCAAGTACCGACCCTTGTGGAACACCTGCAGAGACTTGGTGACTTCTTGGACCAGCTACCGTGTCGTACCATAACAAGCGGTCCCTGAAGTAGCTGCCAACTGCAACCCTTATATAGCTGGGTATTCCCATGTTGTACATCGCGCCGAGGATATTGGGCCATCTCGCCGTGTTGAACGCGTTTTTGACGTCCAGTGTGACGATGGCACAATACTCCTTACTGCCGCCTAACCATCGGTTACCGTCTAGTGCGTTCCTGGCTACCTCCGTTACGTCCGAGAGGGCGTCGAGCGTACTTTTCCCCTTCCGGAAACCATACTGCTGGTTATGTAGGCCTGTGGGACTCTCGGTGACCAGCTCTATGCGCGCGTAGAGTATACGCTCAAAGAGTTTGCCTACGATGTCTAGTAGACATAAGGGGCGGTAGCTGCCTGCTGCGTTTGCAGGCCCCTTGCCTTTCGGCAGAAGGACTAGCTTCATTCGCTTCCAACGCCTGGGGAAGACTCCGTCCAGAAGACACTGTTGGAAAGTGTCCCTGAAGATTTCAGGTCTTGCGGTAGCAGCTGCTTTTACCACTACTCCCGGAATACCATCAAGCCCCGGAGCTTTGCTCGGCTTAATCCTCTTTGCTGCCTCCATGACCTCGCATATTGTTACACACGGAAAGTCGGAGGCAGGGGACTCTGACGCGGGTTGCCATAACGTGTTTTGTGTTGGGAATAGCTCCGACACGATGCTGGCCAGAGCGGCAGGGTCCTGTGTAGGTCCCCCTCCAGCGACTTTCAACTTCTTTCTAGCGATATTGTAGGCGAGACCCCAGGGGTCATCGTCTACGCTTGCTAGCAGATCCTTGAACGCATTTGCTTTTGCTGCAGATATGCCATTTCTAAGCTCGGCGCGCTTTGCTCTGTAGGCCTCAATGCATTGGGCGTGATGCGGTTGCCCTCTGGCTCGCTGCGCTAGCCTCCTTGCCCTGAGGCATTCCGTCCGAAGCTGATGTAGAGAGGCACTCCACCAGTAGACCGGGGGCTTACGGTTCGCATTGTATTTTTTCTTCCTCGGCATCGCTGCAACACACGTTGATTTGAGCATGTCCATGAGCGCTGACACCATGGTCTCCGCATCACCACTTGTGGTCTCCATATGCTCAAATTGGAAGTGCATCATGTCGCTATCCAGCTTCCGAATGTCCCATGCTTGACCTAAGGTAGTTATCCTTTGTCACGGTATCGGCCTCGTCGTTCGGACACTGAACGTGATTAAAGCATGGTCGCTCAGTGTAACATCATCATGCACCGACCAGTTCGCGTAGGGCACTAAGGCTCTACTGACAAAGGTGACATCTATGTATGACGTACCTCTGTCATTATTGAAAGTCGGCTTGAGACCGTCGTTCAACAAGACCAGGTCTAGCAAGATCATGGCATCTACCACCGCTCGTCCTCTATGGTTGGATACCCGACTGCCCCATTCTACTGTCCAAGCATTTAGGTCACCTCCTACGACTACCGGCCTACGCCCCCTTGCATGGTCAACGAGCTTTCCGAGTATGTCGTCGAATTGCTCTGGGCTGTCGCTAGGTGGGGCATAGCAGCTGTAGAGATGGACTCCGTTGACTTTCGCGTATGCGATGCCGCGCATTGGCAAGGCATCCCGCTCTTCTATCGGTAGGCAACATTTGATTGCCGCCTTGCCTAACTCATCTATGAGCACCCCTGAGCTTCCCATACCCGGGAGGTATGGTTCACTCAGGAGCATCACATCCGCTTTGCGCTCGCTTGCTGTTTGAGCCAAAAGGCTCTGCGCAGCTGCGCAGTGGTTCACGTTGAGTTGTAAGATGTTAATTAGATTCATTGTGGTGACTCTTAGCTCCTTTCATACTCTCTTTGTAAGTGGGGCATGCGAAACCTCCTGTCGCATGGTGCTTGTCTACATCGCTGCTGCAGATCAGGCATCTTGGCGGCGCTACGCAGCCCTTTGCCTTGTGCCCACGTTCACCACACCGCAGACAACAGTCAGAGCGATCGACTGACTTGCAGTTGGGAGCCCGATGACCGTATTCCAGGCACCTAAAGCATCTCGTCGGGCGTGTGTCCTGGACTAAGCGACACCGTGACCAGCCTACGGTTACCGTACCCCTTCTTAGGACCGTGATGGCATCATTGGCGCTTAGCATCACTGTCGCGGTTTGTGTGCCGTCGCGCATTTTACGCCAGCCGCGCACATTCTCTGGTTTCACCAGTATGCCATCATATTGAGCGGCTAGAGCACACTGGAGTTCCTCAGCTGTCGCTGCCTCATCCATGCCACTGCATGTTAGTGCCATTCTCTGCGCACCTGTGCGAACCGCCGCCATTTCTTTGAGCGACTCTTCTATTGCTCCCATGTATTTGGGGCCACTAGCGGAGGCTTTACCTTCAACCTCGAGCAGTAGCTCCCCCTGCTGAGTCCTTCTTATCTTTTTGACATGCTTGCCAAAGTCGCTTAGTTCAGGATCCGATTTAAGCTTACGGAGCATGTCAGCGTACGAAGCCTCGCCGGTTTTCTTGATTATGAGTGCCTCCGGCTTCTTGCGCAACCGTTTGGGCCTCACCTTAGCCCACACCTCCTTATTAGCCGCGTCCTTGGCGGCACTCGCCTAGCTGGTAGGCATAGGCTCCTTTGCCATAGTGATCGCCATTTTGCCCGGTTTGAGAGAAGGCATCACTGGAGGTGGCTTCGCTTGAACGTTTTTTGGTCTTGGCGGCGCCACTGTCCGGTCCTTTCTCTGCTGAGCCTCCGTCTGGGTAGCGGTACTCCGGGAGGACGCCTCATTGCGAACACCCTCCTGCAGCTGGATCGCTCTAGAATTGAGTGCGGCCAGGTCCGTAATTGCGCCTTTTGTCTCCTTGGTGACGTGGCGCTGCGTCTCGAAAGCGGTCAGCAATATGCCTATTTTAGCATTCATCATGCCGAGTATGCTGCGCAAGTCCTCGTTAGAATACGCCGACACGTCCAAAGGCCGTATTGGCGAGCCAGCCGGGGATTTTGCTGCTATCTTCATCGTCGGTACGCTGATAAGATCGGCGATCTTCTTCTGATTCGGCGTTGTTGAGACGAGACTATCCACCTCCACTGTACCTCTACTACTGGGGATCGACGACGACGCCGACGTATGGGGGCCGGCTTGCTCACCCCTCACCACCGCTGGCACCGGGATTTCAGCTCCCTGCACCGTAATGCCAACCTTTGTGGGAGACCTAGACATTCTTGAGCTCCTTTTAAATGGGTCGTCACCGTTGGGGGCAGTGCCCCCCGTTGTATTATCCATTTGTGGTCCAGAACCACCGTGTTATGCTCCGCTTAACAGGGACTCCAACTCCAACTTTCGAAAGGGCTCCCACGTGGGTCAAGGATTTCTCCTTGACTTCGTTGGAGGTTTAATCCGCCTCTACTCGGACACCAGAGCCTCTACTTAGGCACCAAATCGGTGAGAGGATAATTTTTGTTCTGTCCACGACCTTTAAGCCTTTCACCCTTTCAAAAGATTGGATGGTACCTGAATATAGCCGACTCCTGTAAGTATGCCCTGGGAAAACTTATCTCCTGAAAGTATGCCCTGTAAAAAAGTAGCTCCTGAAAGTATGCAGCAGGTACTTCCGGGCATACGTCTTCAGGCTGGTGATATGGTCACACTCAACAGCTGGTGCACTCGAAGTGAGTCCAGCCCTTGTCAACAGCTGTTAAGTGCGAGAAAAGGAAGAAAAAAGTGCAACTCACGGAGTAGAAGCTGCCAACCATGAAGAAAACTTCAAGAAATTGACTTCATAAACCTGGCAATTGGTCTCTCCTCCGCTAGCTGACGCGTCCACTTTCTCCGGTAATCACTTGCAGTATCCAAAATGAATATTCACTAAAGTAATTTCTGAATTACAGAATTTTTGGCGGAGCCGTCAGAAAACACGTCCGCACGCAGGAAAATTCACTACACTCCCTATATATATATGTGTGTGTGTTTGTGTGTGTGATGTGTGTGATTTGTGTGTATGTGAGTGTTTTGTGTGTATGTGTGTGTCTTGTGTGAATGTTGCCGTTCTTCTCCGTGTTTTCGCGAAACATGCCTCTTCTGTGACGTTGAATGCCAAATCCGCCGTAATTAGTGTTGCTGCTATCCAGAGTCGAGAGGGGTACACCCGATGTGGTAACTCCTCCCCTCTTAGAATGAAGTGACAGCCAGAGAGATGGAACGCATGGCGGAACGAATTTCGGTGTAGCTAGTGTACTTATAATAAGGTGTTCATACTAAGTATAATTATTATTATTAACATTAGAATAGTAATCCTTATATACTAGTCCTTATATATATACATACATATATATGTGATATAATCGTATTGTGTTTTCTGTTTTCGTGTAATCTATGAAAATTGAGTACAATGAGTGTGTGACTTATAGCTATTTGTTCATGTTTATTTGCTTGTAATTATTATTATATTTTTGTTTCAACTTACTAAACTGTTTGTCTATCTTTAATTTTATTTTTTATTTTTTCTTTATGGATTTTTTGTCCTTTCTTTGATTCAAAAGTTATTCCGTGATCTGCTCTAACTATGTGTTTTGAAAATCTTGGTGTTATCTTATTTCTTCGGTTCTCTTTTCTAAATACTATGTCTTCTGCTGTTAACGGTATTGGGTCTGTTCTTGTTCCATTCAGCTTCTGTATTCTTTCTTCGGCCTTTGCTGCCATTTCTGTCTGTACTTGGGTGTATAATTTTGTTTTAAATTCGTTAAGTTTTTGTAAATAATCATGTTCGTCTGAATATTCGATCGTTCTATTAAAAATGTGTGTCTTTCCTGTGAATAATTCGTATGGCGTTAATTTTGTCGCGGAATGTATGGCGTTGTTGTATGTTATTAACGTTTCTGCCATAATTTCGTCATGTTCGCACTCTAACTTCTGATCTTTCCTGACTTTATAAATAATCCTATAGATTTCTGTAAGCGTTGAGTGCAACCGTTCTACTGTGGAGTTGCCACTCGATGATTTTCTTGGGTGTCCCGAAATTACAAATAAAAGTTTTAATCTGATTTGTGATATTAATCGAATCCCTACTTGAAATGGTATATGCGGCAGCAAATTTGGAAAATTTGTCTATAATTGTTAGCATGGTTTTATTGTTGATAAAATACAGATCGATGTGAACAATATGTAACGGTAATGCTGGGATTTCTGGTAGCTGAAATTTTAATTTTTGTGGGTTGCGATCATATTTCATTGTGTGACATATGTCGCAATCGTTAATTATTCTGGATATAGTCTGTTTCATGCATGGGAAGTAGTGATGTCTTTTCAAATGTAACGTCGTTTCGTCTATTTTCCTGTGATTGTTATTTCTATGGTCTTGGATTATTAGCGTCTCTTTGTCTTTCTGTTCGTAAATTTCATTAAGTAATATAGTTGCTCTTATGATTGTGTATTTTTGTCCAGAAAAATAAGTTTTATACGTTTCTTGTATTTTCTTAAAAATGTCGTTATTCGCCATCACCGCTGTGGTTCGTCCAGGTTTCAATGTTTCTTTTAAAATCCTAATAATTTTGTCTTCAGTGAATTCTTTGTCTGTAAACGTTGTCCGAGTTTTTGACTTAAATGGGTTCTCTACCATTCTATTTGTTCCTTCTCCTACCTTCAATACCACTTGAGTTTTAAAATCATTCATAGGTTTTTCCGTGGTTTGTATGTTGCCTGTGTCCTCTGCACTTTGTGTTGTTTCTCCATTTGTTGCTCTTGTCGATTCTATATCTGCCATGAATATTTCCGGTTGCATTCTACTTAATGCGTCAGCATTCGTGTTAAGCTTTCCTTTTTTATATACGATGTCGTACTCATACTCGGCTAACTGTAATCGCCATCTTATTAACTTTGGGTTGTTTTTGCTGTTGTTAATGTAGATGAGTGGCTGATGATCTGTGTATATCGTAAACCTTGTCCCGTATAAATATTGCCTAAAGTGTTTGACGGCCCATACTATTGCTAGCATTTCCTTTTCAGACGCTTAATAGTTGGTTTCCGTATCGTTTAATGTTCTACTAGCGTACGCTACTGGTCTGTCCTTTCCCACTTGTCCTTGTGATAATACTGCTCCTAGTGCATAATTGCTTGCATCAGTAGTTAAAAGGAATGGTTGTTCGTAATTCGGATAGATTAAGATTGGGTCGTTGCAAAGCAATGTTTTTGCATGTTCAAATGCGTTTCTATAGTCCTCTGAAATCTCGACGTTTTTCTTTCCTTTCAGTTGTTTCGTCAGTGGTTTTGTTATTTTAGCTAAGTCCTTAATAAATTTTCTATAGTAACTCAGGAGTCCGATAAAAGATTTTATGTGTGTTCTTGTCGTGGGTAATGGAAATTTCTTTACGGCTTCTATCTTTTTGGGGTTCGGTTTTATGCCTTCTGGCGTAACGATATGTCCCAAAAAGTCTATCTCTTTTCGTAAGAACTCTGACTTATCTTGTTGTATTTTTAAATTAGACATTTTGAGTTTTTTGAATACAACCTTTAAATCTTGAATGTGTTGCTGGAGCGAAGCTGAATATATTACTATGTCATCCATATACACTAAACAACATTTTCCTACTATATCTCCTAACAAGTTGTTAATGAACCTCTGGAATGTTGCGGGGGCATTTGTTAACCCGAATGGCATTCTCAAGAATTCGAAATGCCCTCCTACTGCAGTGAAAGCTGTTTTCTCTATGTCTTTTGGGTTCATTTCGATTTGATGATATCCGCTTTTTAAGTCTAACGTAGAGAAATATTTTGCTTTTCCTAGGGAATCCAGTACTTAATGGTAATGGGTATTTGTCCTTGATGGTTTTTTCATTCAATTTTCTGAAATCTACGACTAACCTCCATTTTCTTTGTCCAGAGGCGTCGCTTTTCTTGGGTACCAACCAAACGGGTGCACTCCATGGTGAGCGACTATTTCTGATTATACCTTGATCTAATAACTCGGAAACTTGCTTCTTGATCTCTGCGTTTTCCTTTATAGAATACCTAAATGGTCTTACGAATATGGGTTGTTCGTCTGATAATCTAATATCATGCTTTGTTCCTTCTGTTACTGACAATTGGTCCCCGTCGTTATAAAATAGTGTTCTATATTGTTTACAAATTTCCAAAATTTTAGCTTTTTCTTCTTTGTTAAGGTGTTCTGTTCTTATGTTGAGTTTAACTCTATTGTTATTGTTTTCAATATTTGTATGTTTTGTCGTGTCTATTTCTGTAAAACTCTGCATTGTATACATCTACCTGTATCGAGTAATTAGTATTTATCATTCAGTCTTGATCGGTTTCGTTTATTATTTCTACTTTGGCTGTGTAAATATTTGTTCTTTAAATCCCTCGCTAATATATATTCCCTCCTGTATTACTATTTCGTTTATATATATTTCTCCTTCCCTTTCTGTTACTGGTATTTCTACTAAAGTTCTTGTCCTTGCATCTAGTTTTGTTGGGGGTTCTGATCTCATTTTTCTTTGAAGTATCTCGATTTTTGTATTGGGGGTTACTAAGATTAAATTTTCGAAATAAATTTTTGCATTTAAAAACGTTAAAAGGTCTATACCGATGATTCCGTCAAAAAATGCGTGGAATTTAAATAAGAAAAAGGTAAATTCACCATTTTTTTTGAATTCCTTGAATAGTTTGTACTTAATTTTTTTGTATATATTATGTGTGTTTAGGACTGTTTTAACTTGCATTGGCTGCTGTAAATTTTGTTGTTTGCTTAAGGGTACGAAGTCTGGGTCGATAAATGAAGCATTTGATCCGCTGTCTATTAAGAATTTTAACGGTCTGCCAAATGGTGATTCAATTAAAATATAGATTAGTGCTCCTCTACATTTTGATTTTGTGATATAATCGGGGGGTTGTCCGAGGCATTTATTGAAAAATGTGGGACGTGTTTTACATTGTTGACTTCAACATAGCTCCTACTGTTGCTTTGCTGTGTTCTACGTGAGTTTACGGATCCTCCTGCTCCCACGGATCCTCGTTGGCTCCGCTCTTGTCCAGTAGGTCTTGAATAACTATCTCTATTATACTGTTGTCCCCTGTTGTTTCTATAATTATTTCGTTGTTCTTGGTTTCTGTTCCTTTGTTCTTGTGGGTTCGTGTTATGGTTGTTATTGTAATTTGTATTGCTTGGTTGTTGAGCGTTTGTGTCATAACTGTTGTTGTTTTGCTGTCTTGCATCGTAAGTTAGTCCATTATTGTTATTTTTATAGCTGAAACGTACCCGTTTTTGGTTTTGTCTCTAGCTCTATCTCTCAAATATTCATCTCTGAACTCCTTTGCTATTTCATTTGCCTGTCTTAACGTTTTTGGATTCTGAGCTTTTACCGTCCATTTTAACGGGTTTTTCAGTCCAGCTATAAATTTCTGTATGCATGTCTTTTCATATGAATTTTCTTTTATTTTGCGTATTTCGTCATCTAGTTCTTCTCTCTCTAAAATATCTAGTATCGCTGCTCGTATGCCTGATATTTCTTGGTATAACAATTTTATAGATAACCCTTTATATGGGATTTCACGAAGGTCGTCTAATAGATGTTCTTCAGTTCTTGACTCTCCGAAATTATCAAATAATGTTTTACTCTCTCCCTAATTAATGTCCGGTCTGCTTGTCCAACTATTTTGTCTCTAAATACTCCTAATAGTAATTCTCCGTACTCTGTCTTTTCTACATTGGTAACCAACTTTATTACTCGCTCTACGCTTGTAACAAATTTTGTTAGCAATTCTTTGTCTCCATCATACGTGGGTAATAGTTTAATTGCATCGGGTATTTGAAGTTCATCCATTACGTCTCTATTGGTTCTTTGTGTCATGGTGGTCTGGTTTGTTCGTATTATAATGTTTTCTTCTATTTCTAGAGGCTGCAAAACTCTAATCGGCCTTGCTCTTTCTGCTGCTCTAGCTAAGCTTCTAGTTACGGATCTGCTTCTTCCTGGGTTAGCTGACATGTATTGCTTCTTATGTGAACTACGTGTATTAAGCAATGAAATATATATGTATGCGTATTAATATTTGTATACTGTTTTTTTTAATTTTTTTTTTTTATTATTATTATTATTATTTTATATTATTTTTTGTATTTTTTTTTTTTAATATAAGAGTGGTTTGTTTGTTTACTTATTTATTTTGTGTGCAATTTAATATGTCGTATATATGTATGTTGTTTCGTTTTGTGTGTGTATTATGTGTTTAGTGTACTATGCTTAACAAAAGAATTTTTTATTATTTGTTTGGTTGTGATAAGAGACAAAAATATATGTGTATGTAAATAAAAAATTGTATATATATATTTTGGTTTGAATATTTGTAAGCTGTTTGATATGAACTTTTGAATTATATATTAATTTGCTTGTATATTTTGTGTGTAGTGTTTTTTGTATAGTGTATATGGTTAGTGTACTTAACAGTTAATTTTTTAATAATATTTGTTGTGTATGGTTGTGGTAAGTGGCAAAGAATTTCGTTTTGGATTTTGTAATTTGGTATCTTTTAATATAAAGAAATGCATAAAATTAATAATATAATTTTAGATATTTAAACATGCATGTGGATGACCCACCTCTGCTACGTTGTTCCGCTTGCTAGTTGTTTGTGCACTTTGATTCACCAGCAGGGTATGTACATACGTCTGTGTGTGTACCTTTTCACATCTTTCACGTACATATGTACGCGATCAGACCGTCGTACGAGTTGGACGCGTTTTTTAGTGCGAGGCTTCGTCGGTCGGTGTTCTCCGTCTTTTGTCGGTGAAAATAAGAACTAACAAATCAAAGTGGAGAAAAAGTAGCGAATTTGAAATTAGTAGTCTAAACTACTTGAATAACAATTGACAGGCAGCTTGCGCGAAGTAACGCCAAAGAAAAATATATATAATTATAACTGGTGTTATGATAGTTCAAGTGTATATTTAACTTAATTTAATAAGTGCCACGCGTTATAAGCTCAAAAAATGAGCAGCGTTCCAAAGAATGAGCGTAGAAGCTCCTTAAATCCAAGAAACGCTTGTTACTCTTACTTCTCAACACGCGATATCGTTAAAGAAAGCAAGTCAACAAATTGCAACCCGGCTCTACTGACCGTCGACAGCAAGAGAGCGAGCTCTTGCTCACCCACTCCGCTCACCCCAACTCCTACATCATGGAGCTACCAATGCCCAACCCCACCACCGCCGGCTTCTATGGAAGAAGCTCCAACAACAAGCAGCGCTACAATTTCCGCAGTCGCAGCAAAACCACCACCAACAACAAAACCAACTACCAATATTGCGAATTCGGTGCCAACGGCCGCAGAGCAAATTGCAATGTCAACAAAAACCGTAAGCTTCGATAAGCAACAAGAGGTCCCGGCTATACAGACCGGTATGGATCGCTACATTCAGATTAAGCGTAAGCTTAGTCCAGTAAACACGGTTGGTAAAAAACCAAAGATCAACCGTATCAACAAAAGCAACGACCAAACTAGAAGTTCCAATGATAACCGTTTTTCCATCTTAGCAGAGGCGGAGAACAATCAAGCAGAGCTGGGGCAGGAGACCCAAAAGAAACCAAAGCCCCCGAAGAATACTTCCGAGCTGTGTCTAAGTACCTGGAGGAAACAAAAAAGAACTTCTACACCTACCAACTAAAAAGCAGCAAGGGACTGCAAGTTGTACTTAAAGGAATTGAACGCGACGTCGCCCCCTCTGAGATTCAAGAAGCCCTTAAAGCCAAGGGCTTCTATGCCAAAAATGTCAGCAACATTATCAACAGGAATAAAAAACCGCAACCACTCTTCAAGGTCGAGCTCGAACCAGATAGCAAAGCCTTAAAGAAAAACGAAGTGCACCCAATCTACAAGCTGCAGCTCTTATTGCATAGAAGGATCACCGTGGAAGAACCACACAAACGTATCGGCCCTCTTCAATGCACAAACTGCCAGGAGTATGGACACACAAAGACATACTGCACACTTCGGGCAGTCTGCGTAGTCTGCGGAGACTTCCACAACTCCGTAAACTGCCCCGCAAACAAAGAAGACCCCTTAAAGAAAAAATGTGGCAACTGTGGAGGAAACCATACGGCAAACTACAGAGGCTGTGCGGTCTACAAGGAGCTGAAGAGTCGCATGCAACGAGCGACAGCTACGCGTCAACAAAATACGCAAAATGCGTATTATAACTTAAAAAGTACGCCAGACGTATTTTTCGCCAAGGCAGCCAGATCATCATTCGGTCCGCTAAATACCACTAAGGGCTTCTCATACGCCGAAGCACTACGATCAGGCATGGAAAATCCACTTCAGCCACACTCAGAAAACACTCAGCAGGTCCCGATGCAGCCGCAAAGCAATTTGGAATCTATGATGTATACCATGCAACAAAGTATGATGGAACTCATGTCATTCATGAAAACAACTATGCAAACCCTTGTTCAGAATCAGAACATGGTGATTCAGTTGCTTGTAGCTCAACAGTCCAAATAATAAATGTCTAACCTACGTATATCTATGTGGAATGCCAACGGCATTTCACGGCATAACCTGGAAATAACGCAATTCCTAAATATAAATCACATCGACGCCATGCTGCTGGTTGAAACGCACCTCACAGGGAGATATAACTTCCATATAAGAGGTTATACCTTCTACCGCACAGATCATCCGGATGGGAAAGCCCACGGTGGAACCGGCATCTTAATCAGAGAACGCATCAAACACCACTTTCACCAAAGGTTTGCAACAAATTACCTGCAAGCCACGTCCATAAATGTGCAGTCAGGAAACGGCAACCTTTGCATTGCCGCTGTCTACTGCCCACCTCGATTTACTATCTCTGAGGGTCAATTCATGGACTTCTACAACACACTGGGGGATCGCTTCATAGCTGCAGGAGACTACAATGCCAAACACACGCACTGGGGATCACGCCTCGTGACCCCCAAGGGAAGGCAACTGTATAACGCACTTATAAAAGTGAGCAATAAATTGGACTACGTCTCTCCTGGTAGCCCCACATATTGGCCTGCAGACCCCAGAAAGATCCCAGATCTAATTGATTTCGCGGTGACGAAAAACATCCCACGCGATCTTATAAGCGCCATGGCCCTGTCGGATCTCTCATCCGACCACTCGCCATTGTTGTTAACCCTTCTTCAAAGTCCAGAAATTACGGACCACCCCCATAGGCTGACGTCGCACAACACCAACTGGATGAAATACAGAAAGTATGTGAGTTCCCACATTGAGCTAACTCCCCAACTAAATATCGAATCGGACATCGACTACTCTACCGCCGCGCTGGAAGAGGTACTCGTCACAGCAGCCAGGATCTCAACACCAAAACGGAAGGATGTGAAAATTAAGACGTTCAAAACCAGCCTGCAAATTGAACAGCTGGTTCTGGAAAAAAGGCGTCTGCGACGGGCGTGGCAAACCAGCAGGTCACCATGCTCAAAGCAACGTCTTATTGAAGCCACCCGCAAACTAAGCCGGGCTCTGAAGCAAGATGCTGAAAACGCACAACTAAAATATATAGAAAAACTATCGCCAACTAGTACAAAGCATCCCTTGTGGAGGGCTCACCCAAATCTAAGCTCTCCGACTGAAACCGTAACCCCAATAAGAAATTCTTCAGGTTGCTGGGCCCGCAGCGAAAAAGACAGAGCCGAAACATTTGCTTACATCTCAGAGGCGTCTTCCAGCCGAACCCCTCAGCAAATGCACATGTTCTTCCGCAAATTCACTCCGAGACGGAATTAACGCCAACTTCATTTCGGCCGAACGAGATTACAAAAATCATTAGGGAGCTAAAACCAAAAAAGGCTCCAGGCCAAGACCTAATAACTACAAAAATGATAATGGAACTTCCGTACTGTGCTGTTGAGGTCATCTGTAAGCTCTTCAATGGTATCATAAGTCTCGGCTACTACCCAAGTAAATGGAAAAAATCAATTATAATAATGATACCGAAGCCTGGAAAAGATCACACGATCCTGTCATCTTACAGACCAATAAGTTTATTATCATGCCTGTCCAAACTTTTCGAAAAATGCCTTCTAACGCGCATAATACCATATATGGAAGCTCACAACATTATCCCAGCCCATCAATTTGGCTTCAGAGAAAAACACGGTACTATCGAGCAAGTTAACAGAATAACATCAGAGATTCGCACAGCCTTCGAGCTTAGAGAATACTGCAGCGCGATATTCCTCGATGTATCTCAAGCATTTGACCGCGTCTGGCTCAAAGGTCTTATGCATAAAATTAAAACACACTTGCCTGGGTACACTCATAAACTCCTTGAATCTTACCTCTACAACAGAGCCTTCGCAGTGAGGTGCAACACAACAATATCCGACAACTACACTGTCGAAGCTGGAGTCCCACAAGGCAGCGCACTTGGGCCAACTCTATTTGTCCTCTACACAGCGGACATTCCCACAAGTGACCGACTAACAACATCCACCTTTGCTGACGACACTGCGATCCTTAGCCGCTCCAGATGCCCAGTCCGTGCATCAACCCAACTCGCCAAACATCTCATGGTAGTCGAGAAGTGGCTATCTGACTGGCGTATCAAAATAAACGAACAAAAGTGTAAACACATAACGTTTACTCTTAACAGGCAAACTTGCCCTCCGCTCTGCCTGAATAGCACGCAGATCCCCCAAGTCAACGAAGTAACGTATCTCGGCATCCATCTCGACAGACGTCTAACATGGCGTAGACATATCGAATGCAAGAAATTACACCTAAAGCTGAAAGCCAGCAGCCTCCACTGGATTATAAACGCCCGATCGCCCTTGTGCCTGGACTATAAGGTCCTGCTCTATAACTCCACTCTTAAGCCAATCTGGACGTATGGCTCCCAGCTTTGGGGGAACGCGAGCAGAACCAACATTGATATCATACAGCGCGCTCAATCAAAGATCCTGCGAACTATCACTGGGGCACCATGGTATATTCGAAACCAAAACATCCACAGGGACCTCGGCATTTTCGCAGTAAAAGATGAAATAGACAAGCAAAAAGTGTCCTATAATGAAAAACTCTCTGTCCACCCAAATCCCCTCGCAAGGGTCTTGACTCGGGTTTCCAACCGATCTCGCCTGCAACGTACCGACCTTCCAACCCAGCCATAATTTGTCAGGGCCATTTCTAATGTTCCAGTCTACATGACTGTTAGCTAGGTTATAGTATAAAATTTGATACACTTATTGTTAGTCTCAAAAATGAGAAGATACAATAAATAAAAGCAAAGTATAAAAAAAAAAAAAAAAAAAAAAAAAATATGTAAAATTGTCTATTATAAATGTTTGTGTCACTATTGTTGTTCCAGTATTTATTTATTTATTTCATATAGTATGTCACTTATAACATTTTTCATTTTGTATAATATACTGTACAGCTTTGTATCAAATGTTTTTATTTTTTGTTTATGTATATATTTTATGCGTATTGTAAGCAAAATGAATACATTCGATTTCAAGATGTTGTTTCACTACAGAACGATTGTGGACTGAGTTAAAGACATTTAACATTGCCCTTATATAGGGGTGGGTTATTGCGTCGTTGACGCTGGTGTAGGCGCCAGAGCTGGCGGCCGAACTGCTTTGGTCCAGAAATTCACTGAAATTATTACCGTTACAAACGCTGTTGCAGCGCTTGGGCTTGATCGAAGAACGTCGCGAAGCGTCGTCAACGACCAGCCAGGCGCCAGAATTGTTGAACCAACAGCCGAATTCATACAATTTTTGCTTTGGTGCAAAAATTCACTGGAATTATTACCGTTGCAACGCTGTTGTAGCGCTTTGGCTTGATCGAAGAACGTCGCAACGCGTCGTCGACGACCAGCCAGGCGCCAGAGCTGTTGAACCACAGCCGAAAAAAAAAATTTTTTCTAAAATTCTTGCTTTTGCTAGAGTTATTGCCTCTGCAACAGAACTTGGGTAGTACTTGTGATCATACGAATGTATACAGCTTCTAGCTGTGTATCAGCGACAGCGACGTCGTCGACGCTGGTTAGGCGCCAGAACTCTCGCGACGTTCGAACTGTAGAATCAACTGGAATTCATTGGAGTTATTGCTGATGAAAACTAAAACTAATATGCATGTTTTATATACTTGTACATTTGTATGTATGTTCAAATCAGCTATCGTAATGTAAGCAAACTATTCGACCAATATGTAGTCGGCACCTCACACTGCCATATAGAGGATAGCGTGTGACCAAATAGAACACGGCGAACAATACAATTGCTAATTGAACACTTCGTTGCGGATGGGCATAGGCGCCTGTTTCATCCGTGAGCCTAGTTGGCCCTTTATTGAACGTTGCGAGTCGGCATAGACACCTGTTTCACCCGTGAACCTAGTTGGCTCTTTTCTTCTTTTTTTTTTGTATTCACATACATACATATGTATGTAGCTAGGCGGCACTTTATATTGTTAAACTTTCACTTTGCCATTTATCACATCCAACTTACTTTGTTATTAACATTATCTCGATCTGCATTGCGTGGGGTCTTCGTCCTCGGCTCTTCTTCTAGTCCAATGACGAGTCCGGCTGCGCCAGTTAACAACCGTGGCTTGGAGGGTAACAATGTTTTATTAATATAGGTATATAAACCCTCGCTATTAAAACTATTCAATGAGAACACATCTACTCCCGTTGAACTTCACAAATAGACTGTTTATTGACATGTTTTTTTTTTTTTTTTTTTTATTTCAAAACAACAGTATATACATATAATTTACAATGGTATAGGCAATATTATTAGGGAGACAAAAAGAAAAGAAAAAATATGAGGTGGGGATTAGTTGTTAGTTGTGGCCCTGGGGAAGCTTGTGGAACTGCCGCTAAGTAATGCTTCTCGAGCTGCCAGGGCGGGACCTTAGTTGCCAGAACCTGAAACTCTCCTGTCTCGCTCCAGCGAGCGCAGAAGCGTCATGGCTCTGGTCGCGAATGTACAAACCGCTGACCAGCATTCGTCGCTGGCCATCATTTTTCCCACGATGTTGTCCACCGTTAAAGGTGGCCCAAGTGTTTCCTCCAAGGTAATCCTTTTAGCTCGAAAACGCCGGCAATCCATTAAAATGTGCTCCGCGGTCTCCTCTACGGGTGGGTAGCACCACAGGCAATGGGGCTCCGATTCATGCCCAAGTCGGTACAGGTAGCTCCTAAAACATCCATGACCGCTGAATAGCTGTGTCAGGTAGAAGTTGACAGCTCCTCTCCTACGACTTATCCATGTGGTGATATCTGGTATCAGCCGATGGGTCCATCGGCCTTTCGACGATGCGTCCCACCTCGTTTGCCAGGTCCTTAGGCTGTGCGTCCTTTCCCTCGCCGCTGCTCTCCGGTACTCCAAACGTGGAATATCCTTAAATCCGTGGTTCGTGGCCCGCTCCAGGGCCAGCAGGTCAATTGGTATCATCCCTGCTATGACTAGAGCCGCGTCTTCGGAGATTGTCGTGAAGCCACTGCACACTCGTAGTGCTCCTAGCCGGTATGTGGATTTGAGTCCTCTGCTGTATGACGCCGTCTTCATTGCCTGTGCCCATATTGGAGCTCCGTATAACATGGTGGCTTTGGTCACCTCCTACAATAGAAGCCGGCGACCTTGTTTTGGTCCCCGGGTGTTCAGCATTATCCTGCTGAGCGCCTAACCTACTCCTGCTGCTTTCCGTCCTGCGAAGATTAGATGCTCTCTGAAGCATAGCCTAGTGTCGATCCACACCCCAGGGTATTTAATGGCGCGACTTGAGGTGATGGTGACGTTCCCTAGGCTGATGTGAGCGACCTCCACTGATTTCCTGCTGCTTACCAATACAGCCTCAGTCTTCTGATCTGCCAGCTGAAGACCTACTGATGAAAGCCAGTTCCTTACCAGCGTAGCCGATTCGCTACATAGCCGCTCTGCTTCCTCCAGTTGCTTGGCTGTAACTACCAGGTCCACGTCATCTGCAAGTCCCACGATGGTGACTTTTTGTGGTAGTTGCAGTCGTAGAATGCCATCGTACATCGTGTTCCATAGTAGTGGGCCGAGTACTGATCCTTGCGGCACCCCTCCAGTGACTTTAAAGGTCCGCGTTCCATAAATAGCTTCCTACAATGCTCAAAAGGTAGGCGGGGATTCCGAAATTCCTCAGCGAGTCCAAGATTCGGTCCCATCTCGCCGAATTGAATGCATTCTTGACGTCCAGCGTCATTATTAAACAATATTCCTTACCTCCGCCGCGCCATCTGGTGCCCTCGATGGCGGCCTTAGCCGTGTCCGTAACCATCTTGATGGCGTCCACCGTAGAACGAGCCTTCCGAAAACCGAATTGCCTGGGCGAAAGGTCTCCAGCTCGCCTGATTGCTTCCTCCAGTCTGTTGCCAATTATCCTCTCCAATAGCTTGCCTGCCGTGTCGATGAGGCATATGGGTCTATACGAGGTAGCTCCGGGGGCTTCTCTGGCTTGGGAATAAGTACCAGGTTCTGGATTTTCCACCTACTGGGGAAAACGCCTTCTCTGATACATCTTCCAAAGACCAGCGCAAAGTCACTAGGCCGCAGATGCACAGCTAGCCTAAGGGCTTTGTTTGGAGTCCTGTCCGGGCCCGGGGCTTTTGAATCCTGAATTCCTGCTATAGCGGTCGCTAACTCCGTTATTGATACCTATGGGGCATCGTTGAACGATTGTGGGAGAAGATCTCTGTCCAATTCAAAAGGAGATGGCGATCCCAGGAAGAGTCCGGTAACTATTTCCCTCATTTCCGCGTCTTTCCGTCCAGCCGATTTCAGCGTCTTTACCTTTTTCATGGCCAGCTTGAACGCCAGGCCCCATACGTCGTGTTCCACATCGTCGCACAGCTCCAGAAAACGGGCTGTCTTGCTATCCTTTATGGCCTTCTTGAGCTCGCGTCTGCGGGCACAGTAATCCTGCCTTCTTGCATCCCAGTCTGGACGGCCTCTGGCGCGCTGCAGTATACGCCTCGCCTTGATGCTGTCTGTCCCTTGCATCCTCGGCGATGTCCTCCAAAATCCCCATGAACTTCTGCAGCTGTAGGCTAGGAGCCAAATAGCAGCTGTACAGCCAGACTTCTCCCAATTTCCCTCGTACGAATCCTTTCGAAGAGCGAACTTGATCCAGGTCTGGCTGCCGAGTGTCACAAATCCATATCGCAGCACGTCCACTCGTGTCTGCCGCATACTTTGCGTCGCCCGCCAGCTTGTAAGGCTCGCTCAGAAGCGCCACATCCACTGACAGTTCGCGAACTGTTTGGCGGAGCAGATTGTGGGCGGCTACGCAGTGGTTCAGGTTGAGCTGTAAGATTGTTAGCATTTACTTGCCTTGTCTGAAGGTGCCCTTGTTGCCAACGGACATCTCCTACTGCCCGCGTGGTGCGCGACATCCTTCCTTTTTCCCGCGACGCAGATGAAGCATTTGGCCTCCATGTCGCAGCTGGCTGCTTTGTGGCCTTTTAGTCCGCAGCGTAAACAGCAGTCCGTTCTGTTCACGGCGCTCTTGCAGGCACTGGCAATATGTCCGAACTCCAGACACCTGTAGCACCTAGTCCTCCGTTCCCTCTCGCGAACCCTGCACCTCGTCCATCCGATCCGCAGTTTTCCCTCACTGAGGACCCGCCTTGCCGATGCTACCGGTAGACTTACTACAGCTACCTGCAGGCCCTCGAAGCCCGGGCGAAGAGACTTGACGCAGTCTACTCCTAGCGTCTCTTCTGCGTAGGGGCCAAGAGCCGCGAGTACATCCTCCTTAGTGGCCAAGCAGTCGATATCCCTTACCTCAATGGATATCTCCTGCGACATCGCCTTGACCTTGGCCTGGTCTCCAAGTGTCGCTCCTATATCCTCCTTCATCTTCTGTATGGCTTCCTTGCATTTCCCGTCGAGTTTCAAGAGAAGGCCATCTCCTGCTGTTTTTCGCACTCGGCGCACGTGCTCGCTCACGCTCTGGAGCTTTCCATCTGCGCGCCTCGTGACCAACCGTAGAATATCGCTATACGATTTGCCGTCCCCTGGTTGGATGAGGATGGCATCCGTCCTGTGCTTCCGTTGAGGCTGTTTGCTGGCCGGTTGGGTCCTCCTAGGCTCCGAGATCGGTTCAGCGGTTCCGCTATCCTTACCCTTATTCACCTGCTGGACAACGCCATCTTCGCCAGCTGCCTTAGGGCCTGGTTTGCTGCGAGAACCCGGCTCGAGATTTTGAGTCCGTCGGCTCTGCTTGGCAGACGTCTGGGTACCAGCGTTTTGGTTCACTGGCTTGCCTCTCGTCTGCTGGGACTTGGCTGCTGGGCGCTTGTCCTTGTCCACGCTTATATGTTCTGGGTTCTCCCCTAGTCTGGAGTTGAGCTCTCCATGTAGCTCCTTCATGCGAGTTAGCTTGTCCCTCCTGTCTTGATTAATGTGGCGAGCTGCGTTTGGCCTATTACTTATTTTAGAACTTATTTTTTTCCAGGTATTTTTTCTGATGACTGAGTGGAAAAACGCTGCGACGAATTGAAACGCGTCCGTTCACAACAATTCACTCTCACTCTCTCCTGTTTATTGACATGTATGCTTATTAGTTTGTATGCTGTTCACAGACAGCTCTTATATATATATGTGTGTGTGTTTGTGTGTGTGATGTGTGTGATTTGTGTGTATGTGAGTGTTTTGTGTGTATGTGTGTGTCTTGTGTGAATGTTGCCGTTCTTCTCCGTGTTTCCGCGAAACATGCCTCCTCTGTGACGTTGAATGCCAAATCCGCTGTAATTAGTGTTGCTGCTGTCCAGAGTCGAGAGGGGTACACCCGATGTGGTAACTCGTGCAACAATAAGACACACTATCCCGAAAATTTGGCGCCCTATCTCTTATAGTCTCTGAGATCTATATATCTGAATTGCAAGCGTCGTTTTAAACCTAGAACGTTCAATTTTGGTACGCACAATACTAATCACCATCCTAATGATCTCTGAAATTTGGTTACAATCGGATAAAAAACACAGAAGTTATTAAGAAATTATTTTTGTAAGGCGTTACCACGTGCAACTGCTAGTGCTGCCTAGTTAGTTGCTATGACACTCCGCGGCATAATAATGGTGTTCAATAAACCAACTAAAGTGCCGGCAAGCTAATAAATTCGAACAATGAAAATTTTGATTGTATTATTTTGGTATTTTTTAGTATATTTTTTAAAAGTATTTTTTCAGTATATTTTTGAAAAATATAATATTTTGATGGTAAAATTGGGTGGGGGGTATCTCACAGTCGAGCAAACTCGACTGTAGCTTTTTTACTTGTTTAAATTAGGAAGAATAATAATAAACAAGTACGAACGACTACAGTCAAGTTTTGACTGTACGAGGTCATGGATTTTAAGTGTAGATGCAGAAGTTAGAGCATAAAAGAAGATACTCTTGAAACGCAGCGTTTAATAATGTTATAAAATTATGAAAATTATTATAATTATTGGGTAAAACAAGTAAGAAAGCTTCTGTCGAGTTTGCTCGACTGTGGAATACCCGTCACCCAATTTTACCAGATGGAAGAATAATAAAGAGCAACCATCGAAATTTTATATTTTTCAAAAATAAACTGAAAATATACTAAAAAAAAATACTAAAAATATACCGAAATAAATGTTGTTCAAAATGATTAGTAGTAGATTATGTTTATTGAACACCATTATTATGTCACTGAGTGACAACTAGCTGAACACGTGCTGCTGCACTCGCTTCGCCTTATAAAAGTAATTCGTAAATAACTTCTGTGTTTTTTTTGTCGATTGTAACCAAATCAGATATCATTAAGATGATGCTTTGTATTGTGTGTGATTTACGGTGGCGTAGCCAACATCTAAAATAAACTTCATCTGCCCAACGAGTTTTGACATGTTGCTTCCAAATTTGGTAGCTCTAGCTTTTATAATCTCTGAGACCTCGATGTTCATACAGGCAGATGAACAGACAGGCAGGGCTATATCGACTCGGCTGTTGATGCTGGTTTCAAGAATATATATAGTTTATGGGGTCGCTTATATATAGCTTTTTTTGTCCGTCAGCCGTGAGAGGCAGCAAATGGATCAACATGGAATCCAAGTATTGTCTGGGGCACGTGCCGTCCTTGCTCCTACTGTCAGAAGTGCGACTATACTTTCCACGCGAGGATGGCTGGAAGCAGGCCCCTAGCATGGTCATGTCTCTGCTAGGGGTGCTGACTAATTGTAGTCGGGCGAAGATCGTGAATCTGTAAATCACCCCAATCCAAGGCGGAAGAGCATACGCTGATGGATGCATGGCCGGGGGTAGCCCGGTCTCTAGTATGCGGACTCTGGATACCTGTCGTCCTCCAGTTTCATTTAGAAAGTCTAAATATATATGGGATATGCCGTGGATGACCTTCCCTTTCCACCAACTCGTGGGATCAATTTTATGGATCTATTAAAAAATTTACAAAATTCTGATACGACTTTATCATCCCTGGGCGATGCCTTCACGGCCGACCCCTACACCAGCACTGCAGTCAGTGGGCTGCTGGCCTCCACCCCCAATACTACGGGTCTCGACTCTAGTATTCTAGGGGACCCTGATAGGCCACGAACTCCCTTGGACACAGCGTTCGCTAGTGCTGAACTTCCGTCCAGTAGCATCTCAGTCCATCAGCAACCCGTCGAGGTATTGTCCTCGGACGAGGAAGCTGACTGCGACCGAATCAGCTTTGCTGACGACGCTTCCGTGGCCTCTCACGGAAGCATGCTGTCAGTTACAGTCGCTGCGGCTGGAATCGAAGGACGCCTTTGTGAAATTGAAGAAGCTTTTTAAATCTGAAGATGCTGTTTAAAACTGCACTTGCAAAAGGTTCGAGCCGAGCGGAAGCTCTCGTTATCGCCAATGCTCCCCTGTTTATACCAAGGCAAAACGGACGCTCGCTGATGATACCATCCCCTAGCCCGCTAGCTCATTTAAAACTCATATGGAGTCCACGAGCCATGGAGCCACTCTATAGCCAGTTAGCCATGTTGAAATGCACTCCATATAAGATGCAAGCCCAGGTTTTGAAGGTTGCATACCCCAAAACGAGTGGCTGCTTCTGGTGTGCGAGGACAACAGCACTGCTAATTGGGTTAGGGGAGCTATTGGGCACATCAAATCCATCAGCGCCTTTGACGTAAAACTGCTGGAGGAAACGGAGTTTCCCAAGAGCCAGCAAAGGCTATTCACCATGTGGCCTCCACCAGCGCTGCGGCCGCAAAAGCATCTAAGGACTCTTCGCCCACTCCACCGGCCATCGTGGTCACGGCCTGCAAAGCCGCGAAATGTCCAACAAGGCCTGTGACTGATAGCGGTAACCGTCAGGCAACCGCCATAAGAAGGGAGAACGAGCACCATTAAGGTGCTCCAGGCGAACCTGCTCCACCACTTGTTTTGTTTGTTAACGCGAGCCTCGAGTTCGAAGTCCGGACCCTTCAGCATTCTGATAATGCTCGCGCGTAAGACTGAAACGGTGCAAAAATAAATGTAAGAAAGACAGGGACAAAAGATAATAGTTGTTTGTGTTTTGTATGTTAGCTCGGATCTCGAGGCTTGACTACATGTGCGTGTTGCCTCTTATATGGTGACTGCTCTGGATTATAGTTCTACTTGCTGCTTATTACCTTTGACCAGCCATAGTGAGCAGCCAGAGCAAGAGCGTGCCTACCGATGGTCTAAAACAATGCTATACAAAATTGTCTGAATGAAAAAATTGCAATTCAATTTTTGTTTTGTATCCCAATTTCAGGCTGTGTTCAGGTCTAACCCTATTTCTTCACTTATTGATCTGTATCACCCTTGGTTGTTGTTGGAGTTGTTGATTTACCTCCCAACGATCGTTTCGGCTTCAGTTAATTTACCAGAGAAGCAAGTTCCTTGTTTTCTGAAGGCCGCCTTTAATAAACACTGTCAGCTTCTTTCGCACACTGACTGGTCCCAACTTTCTTCGTGTAGTGACCTGAATAATGCACCGATGCCACCGATCAACCATGGTTCTCGGACGAGAGCCTGGTTGGTTTCATCATCACATGCGACCCTGCACAGTGTAGCCGACGCTCCTCTGGCGTGGAACAGGTTTGCCTGGAACACTTCAATTTTGCTCATATTCCCTCCTAATGGCGGTCGGTGCCAGAGGCAGCGAAACTCCATAAAATATTGGCCAAAGGGTCGTCTAATGAGATACGGCTTCTCAAAAAATCAGATGGCTCTTTCACTCAAGATCGCAGGGAAACACTTGAGCTTCTACTTCAATTCCACTTTCCGTATTCTGTGGTAAATCCAGATTTCTCCAGTCGCGATGACGCCATTTTGTCACCAGACTCACGCGGGTTCACCTTATCTGGATCCATCTTTGACCCCGAAAAGGTCAAATGGGCTGTAGATACTTTCGCATCCAAGTAGATACATGGAATCCAAGTATTGTCTGGGGCACGTGCCGTCCTTGCTCCTACTGTCAGAAGTGCGACTATACTTTCCACGCGAGGATGGCTGGAAGCAGGCCCCTAGCATGGTCATGTCTCTGCTAGGGGTGCTGACTAATTGTAGTCGGGCGAAGATCGTGAATCTGTAAATCACCCCAATCCAAGGCGGAAGAGCATACGCTGATGGATGCATGGCCGGGGGTAGCCCGGTCTCTAGTATGCGGACTCTGGATACCTGTCGTCCTCCAGTTTCATTTTGAAAGTCTAAATATATATGGGATATGCCGTGGATGACCTTCCCTTTCCACCAACTCGTGGGATCAATTTTATGGATCTATTAAAAAATTTACAAAATTCTGATACGACTTTATCATCCCTGGGCGATGCCTTCACGGCCGACCCCTACACCAGCACTGCAGTCAGTGGGCTGCTGGCTTCCACCCCCAATACTACGGGTCTCGACTCTAGTATTCTAGGGGACCCTGATAGGCCACGAACTCCCTTGGACACAGCGTTCGCTAGTGCTGAACTTCCGTCCAGTAGCATCTCAGTCCATCAGCAACCCGTCGAGGTATTGTCCTCGGACGAGGAAGCTGACTGCGACCGAATCAGCTTTGCTGACGACGCTTCCGTGGCCTCTCAGAGGTCGGGTCTCACGGAAACATGCTGTCAGTTACAGTCGCTGCGGCTGGAATCGAAGGACGCCTTTGTGAAATTGAAGAAGCTTTTTAAATCTGAAGATGCTGTTTAAAACTGCACTTGCAAAAGGTTCGAGCCGAGCGGAAGCTCTCGTTATCGCCAATGCTCCCCTGTTTATACCAAGGCAAAACGGACGCTCGCTGATGATACCATCCCCTAGCCCGCTAGCTCATTTAAAACTCATATGGAGTCCACGAGCCATGGAGCCACTCTATAGCCAGTTAGCCATGTTGAAATGCACTCCATATAAGATGCAAGCCCAGGTTTTGAAGGTTGCATACCCCAAAACGAGTGGCTGCTTCTGGTGTGCGAGGACAACAGCACTGCTAATTGGGTTAGGGGAGCTATTGGGCACATCAAATCCATCAGCGCCTTTGACGTAAAACTGCTGGAGGAAACGGAGTTTCCCAAGAGCCAGCAAAGGCTATTCACCATGTGGCCTCCACCAGCGCTGCGGCCGCAAAAGCATCTAAGGACTCTTCGCCCACTCCACCGGCCATCGTGGTCACGGCCTGCAAAGCCGCGAAATGTCCAACAAGGCCTGTGACTGATAGCGGTAACCGTCAGGCAACCGCCATAAGAAGGGAGAACGAGCACCATTAAGGTGCTCCAGGCGAACCTGCTCCACCACTTGTTTTGTTTGTTAACGCGAGCCTCGAGTTCGAAGTCCGGACCCTTCAGCATTCTGATAATGCTCGCGCGTAAGACTGAAACGGTGCAAAAATAAATGTAAGAAAGACAGGGGTAAAAGATAATAGTTGTTTGTGTTTTGTATGTTAGCTCGGATCTCGAGGCTTGACTACATGTGCGTGTTGCCTCTTATATGGTGACTGCTCTGGATTATAGTTCTACTTGCTGCTTATTACCTTTGACCAGCCATAGTGAGCAGCCAGAGCAAGAGCGTGCCTACCGATGGTCTAAAACAATGCTATACAAAATTGTCTGAATGAAAAAATTGCAATTCAATTTTTGTTTTGTATCCCTATTTCAGGCTGTGTTCAGGTCTAACCTTATTTCTTCACTTATTGATCTGTATCACCCTTGGTTGTTGTTGGAGTTGTTGATTTACCTCCCAACGATCGTTTCTGCTTCAGTTAATTTACCAGAGAAGCAAGTTCCTTGTTTTCTGAAGGCCGCCTTTAATAAACACTGTCAGCTTCTTTCGCACACTGACTGGTCCCAACTTTCTTCGTGTAGTGACCTGAATAATGCACCGATGCCACCGATCAACCATGGTTCTCGGACGAGAGCCTGGTTGGTTTCATCATCACATGCGACCCTGCACAGTGTAGCCGACGCTCCTCTGGCGTGGAACAGGTTTGCCTGGAACACTTCAATTTTGCTCATATTCCCTCCTAATGGCGGTCGGTGCCAGAGGCAGCGAAACTCCATAAAATATTGGCCAAAGGGTCGTCTAATGAGATACGGCTTCTCAAAAAATCAGATGGCTCTTTCACTCAAGATCGCAGGGAAACACTTGAGCTTCTACTTCAATTCCACTTTCCGTATTCTGTGGTAAATCCAGATTTCTCCAGTCGCGATGACGCCATTTTGTCACCAGACTCACGCGGGTTCACCTTATCTGGATCCATCTTTGACCCCGAAAAGGTCAAATGGGCTGTAGATACTTTCGCTCCCTTCAAAGCCCCAGGGGGTGACAAAATCTTCCCAGCCCTTATTCAGAGTAGCCTGGCTTATACCCTGGATCCACTGGTGGGCCTTCTTAGAGCTAGTTTTACTTGGGGATACATACCCATCTCTTGGAGGCGAGTTAATGTGGTATTCATTCCCAAGCAAGGAAATCGTCCGCTTCACCAGCCTAAGTCTTATCGGCCGATCAGTCTTACTTCTTTTCTGTGTTCTCTACAGACGTCGATACCTCTGCATCCCACGCAGTTTGCGTACATAGCCGGTAGATCGACGGAGGTCGCTCTCCATAGGTTAGTGGGGAAAATTGAGAGAGCTTTCGTATCTAAAAACATTGCTTTATACTCTTTTCTATATATAGAAGGTGCTTTTGACAATACCTGCTACGGGTCAATCTCTACTGCTCTAGAACGCAGACGAGTTGTCCGGCCCTTGATCCGGTAGATTGATGCTATGCTCAAACACCGGATAATCACTTCCACCATGGACTCCACGACTGCATGCATTAATGCAGGTAAGGGCTGTGCCCAGGGAGGAACTACTAGTCTTACTCTCCGAACTTGTCTATTTCATCTTTTACTGCGAAAATGCCGAGGTCCCTTTGGATGTTTTGGTTTCGAATATACGATGGTGCCTCAGAGATAGTTCGCAGGATCTTTGATTGAGCGCGCTGTATGATGTCTATGTTGGTTCTGCTCGCGTTCCCCCAAAGCTAGGAGCTAGGAGGATACGTCCAGATTGGCTTAAGAGTGGAGTTGTAGAGCAGGACCTTATAGTCCAGACACAAGGGCGATCGGGCATTTATAATCCAGTGGAGGCTGCTGGCTTTCAACTTTAGGTGTAGTTTCTTGCATTCGATATGTCTACGCTGCCTTGTGCGACTCCAGCTTCGATAGTGTCGTTGTCGGATATTGTTGTGTTGCACCTCACTGCGAAGGCTTTGTTGTAGAGATAAAATTCAAGGAAATTATGAGCTTACCAAGGCAAGTGTGTTTTAATTTTATGCATAAGACCTTTGAGCCAGTCGAATGCTTGAGATACATTGAGGAATATCGCGCTGCAATATTTTCTAAGCTCGAAGGCTGTGCGAATCTCTAATGTTATTCTGTTAACTTGCTCGATAGTTCCGTGTTTTTCTCTGAAGCCAAATTGATGGGCTAATGGGACAATGTTGTGAGCTCCCATATATGGTATTAAACTTATTGGTCTGTAAGATGACGGAATCGTGTGATCTTTTCCGGGCTTCAGTATCATAATAATAATTGATTTTTTTCATTTTCTCGGGTAGAAGCAGAGTCTTATGATTCCATTGAAGAGCTTACAGATGACCTCAACAGCACAGTACGGAAGTTCCATTATCATTTTTGGTTTTAGCTCCCTAATGACTTTTGTAATCTCGTTCGGGCGAAATGAAGTTGGCGTTAATTCCGTTTCGAAGTGGATTTACGGAAGAACATAAGCATATGCTTCGGGATTCGGCTGGAAGACGCCCCTGAGATGTAAGGCAAATGTTTCGGTTCTGTCCTTGTCTCTGCGGGCCCAGCAACCTGAAGAATTTGTTATCGGGGTGAGGGTTTCAATCGGAGAGCTTAGATTTGGAATAGCCCTCCACAAGGGATGCTTTGTACTAGTTGGCGAGAGTTTTTCAATATATTTTAGTTGTGCATTTTCAGCTTCTTGCTTAAGAGCCCGGTTTAGGTTGCGGGTGGCTTCAGTAAGATGTTGCTTTGAGCATGGCGATCTGCTGTTTAATTTGTAGGCTGGTTTTGGACATCTTAATTTCCACATCCTTCCATTTTGGTGTTGAGATCCTGGCTGCTGTGACGAGTACCTCTTCAAGATTGGCGGTATAGCAGTCGATGTCCGCTTCAATATTTAGTTGAGGAGTTAGCTCAATGTGGGAACTCACATACTTTCTGTATTTCATCCATTTAGTGTTGTGCGACGTCAGCCCGTAGGGGTGGTCTGTAATTTCTGGGCCTTGAAGAAGGGTTATCAACGAAGGCAGGTGGTCGGATGAGAGATCCGGTAGGGCCATGGCGCTTATTAAATCGTGTGGGATGTTTTTTGTCAACGCGAAATCAATTAGATCTGGGATCTTTCTGGGGTCTCCAAGCCAATATGTGGGGCTACCAGGAGAAACGTAGTCCAATTTATTACTCACTTTTATAAATGTATTATACAGTTGCCTTCTCTTGGGAGTCACGAGGCATGATCCTGAGGCATGAAGCTGGTTTTCTTATAGAAACGCCATTATCTACTGGGAGGCCTTAAAAACCTTTCACAGATTGTTCCCTTAAAACACAATTTGGAAAAGTTGCAGACATTACACTTGTTGGTTTGCATACCGATGAAGATGCTTAAAAAATAAGATCATGCATTGAGTCATCACATTATCCCTAATTGCATATATTCCAGAAGATGCATTGGCTTTATATCTTTATGGCGACCTAACGAAGCTTAGTTACAAGTTGATGAAATCGGGAACAAAAAGTCGTAATGCCAATAATAACAATAACAATATGATGACTGTTTGCCGTTGGCATTGTGTCATTGCAAATACTGAAGGGATCTTGCACAGTATTGAAAAATCCGTGTCCATCGTAAGATCGATAATGCAGACCACTTAAGAGTTAGTACGATAGAAAGTAGCTCGCATATGTAATGAAATTTTGGAATTCATTCCGACAACCATTTAAAATTGAAGGAAGGGGCGTGGCCAAAATCAAAAACAAACTTGATCTGCGTGCAATAATAAGACATACTGTCGCGAAAAATTTGTTGCTCTATCTCTTATAGTCTCTGAGATGTAGGTGTTCATACGGACGGACAGACGGACAGACGGAGATGGCTATATCGTCTCGGCTGTTGACGCTGATCAAGAATATATATACTTTATGGGGTCGGAGATGCTTCCTTCTGCCTGTTACATACATTTTCGGTCGGCACAAAGCCATAATACCCTTCTACCCTTTGGGTAGGCGGGTATAAAAATTACAATGGAAGACCTTATCCAATCACTTTACTGTTCCACTCAAAATAGTTTAAGCCATGAAAAAGGAGCGAATTACTCTGAAGATATTGATAAACTTTTATGTGCAAATAACACTTCAATTGAAAAAACTAACTAAATGTTTTTATTTATAATTATATAAAACATCCGTAATTATTAAAAACAATAAGTAGGAACGGTTACAGACAATCTTTATAATAATTATTGGGTAAAAAAATGGACTTTGGACAGCGCCCGGGAACCTGTGGTCTACCGAACAGCGGATGCCACGAATCCTCTCTGAACCACTCAAATATCTCGTTCAACAACTGCACAAATTGCGTTTTTATTCGTAATGAAAAAAAATAAAACATCTAAATGTTTTTATGTGTTGTACAACAATACACTTTTAACATGTATATTTATGTACATGGTAAATAGTTGGATCAATTAAAACAAGTAAGAAAGCTTCACTCGAGTTTGCTCGAGTCTGAGATACCCGCCACACAATTTTACCATCGAAATATATTTTTCGAGAATATACTGAATAGTATTCTGAAAATACTAATAAATATACTGAAAATAAACCAAAATAATATACCAAAATTTTCTTTGTTCGAAATTGTTAGCTTCGTGGCACTTTATTATGTTTATTAAACATTATTATTATGTCACTCAGTGACTTAGCAACTAAAACCAGGTGCAGCTGCACCTTATTACGCCTTATGAAAGTAATTCTTTAATAAATTTTGTGTTTTTTATCCAAATTTTCAGAGATCATTAAGATAATGATTAGTATTGTGCGTGCCAAAATTGAAAGCTCTAGGATTAAAATGAAATCTAACACAAACTTGATCTGAGTTCAATAATAAGACATACTATCTCGAAAATTTGGTTGCTCTAGCTTTTATAATCTCTGAGATCTAGGTGTTCATATGGACGGACGAATAAACGGACAGACGGACATTGACTTTATCGCCTCGGCTGTTGACGCTGATCATGAATATATACTTAATATACTTAATGTTGTTCGAACCCCCAACATTCGATCGACACTCCGTCACTCAATCAATCACCGCCTCATTTTAATGAGCATGGGTAACAATGCACCATGGGACAATTCTTATTACGAAAAATAATATATAACATTAAAATAATAATTGTAAAAACAAAAGTCTGAGGTGAACTGTCCGGTATTTGAACTAAGGTATTTGAACTCGGGCTACTTTGCTAGTGTATTATTATTCTTACCGTATTAATACTTCTATATCTTCCACGTATATAGTCCGTTCTTAACGAAATTTTTACCAAACGTCCGCACTAGAATTCTTCACATGTGGGTCGTAAACCTAACGCTGTATATCTATAATTGTGGCTGTGAATGTGTTTTTAGTGGTTTACAGAGGTAAAATAAACTTCATTTGTCTACGGAGTTACATGTTTTATTCAAATTTGGGAGCACTCGCTAAAATAAGAATTAATTTCTTAAATAAAAAAAATATGTTTTAACAAATATACAATTTTGTTTTTTATTAAATTGTAGCTACATATAAAGGGAAAAAATAGATTCCGCTAAATGAGCCATTTCGACCACTGTAGGGCGTTGCCAAAATCTAAAACAAGCTTGATCTATGTGCAATAATAAGACGCACTTTGTCCAAAATTTCTCTTATAGTCTCCGAGATCTAGGTGATCATACGGACAGACGAACATGGCTATATCTTCTCGGCTGTTGACGCTGATCAAGAACAAATATACTTTTTGGAGTCGGAGATGCTTCAATCTACCTTCCATACGTTTTCGGTTTGTACAAATTTATAATACCCTTTAACCTTTTGGGTAGGCGGATATAAAAACATACCGAAATGAACAGCGTTCAAAATTATTACCATTGGCACTTTATTTGATTTATTGAACAACATTATTGTATCAGTGATTGACATATCAAAAAAACTGCTAATCGTGTGAATTGTTGTTTTCGTGTTCTATGTGTTTATTTCATGTTTATAAATGGGTTTTAGCTCTACTATCTACCAGTCCCTAACCGCACTTAGTGTCTGCTAATTTAGTAAATCTTGGGCTAGCTCACCCAAAGTGTTCCTCCGCTAGTTGTAAATATGTCTTCGCTGTTGTTGTTGCTGCCGCTGATGTTCGCCTTGTCTTCTTTTGCGTTCCGCTGGTACCGACTGCTCCGCTTGGCTGCTGGGCTCCGACTTCCCCACTATTTCAATCAATCAATCAATCAATCAATATTTCGGCTGCTTGCAGCCACTGATCGCCTTTGCTTTTCGGGGGTGGGTTTTCGTTTGTCATCTCTCTGAGCGCTCTCTCTCTGCTTGCAATTTTATTTTGACTTTGGTTGAGCGTTCGTTGCAATTTTGTCTTATCTTGACTTTGATATTTCTCTCTCTGAGCTTTCTCTCTTTGAGCTTTCTCTCTTTGAGCTTACTCTATTTGAGCTTTCTCTCTTTGAGCTTTAGCTTAGCGTGGGCGCATTAGCGGTGGCACTTTTGGGTTTTGCGTAGCTGGTTTCGTGCCTTAACAATAACTTAATATTAGTTGGCTTCGTGCTTTAATAACAACTTAACATTGGCTTCGTGCCTAAATAACAAGTTAATCCTAATAATAACAATGACTTAATCCTAATAATTTAATACTACCAATAAGAAATATAATGATAGCAATATAATATAATAATAATCGAAAAAAAATGTGGGAGGGGGGACCCCGCCTCCTCACAATATATTAATTTTCGTTAATATACTAAAAAATTATTATGTAAAAAATATATTAAATACCGTTTTAAATAATTATGATGTTAATATACTGTTTAGTAATTCTTCTAAATTTACATGAGTTAACAACGGAGTTGTTCATCAAAGTGCAGATACACCTGCATTGCATAAGCGCACACATTCGCAGTACACCAGCGACACGTGCACAGCGTCAGCAACATAGCCAACAAAATTCTTAGAAGCGCAGACACGTCGGCAAAATATTGTCACACGCTCGCAGCATATCAGCGGCGCGTGCGCAACGTCAGCAATTGCAACGGAAACGGGACGGCTGCAGCGACAACAGCAGCAGCGGCAAAGGCAACAGCAACGACGACAGCAGCGACAACGGCAGCGACACCAACAGCAGAAGCGGTATTTAAATTAGCTCTTAGATTGTTTAAGTTTCAGTTCTAATCTACACCTCAAATAAATCAGTTTGATTTTTTTTACAAGAAAGACAACCCGTCTTCTTAATTCGTGTATTAATAAATCATGTTTCAGCAGTTTTGGGTTCAAAATATCCATATAAATATTCTGTATATTGTAGTATGTTAAATGGGAATAAATCTGTGTTCTTAATTATTTGTGAATTTTCTGTCATTTTATAAATAGTATAATATATATTTATATAACATACTAGCGAACCCTGAGGACGTTGTCCCTCCCTTGACGGTTGGCATGAAATTATCTTCAATAATATTATTAGCGCCGAAAGGTCATTTGGAACCAATTATTATACCTCTAAATGTTAGCTAAGAAAAGTTTTTTTTTCATTTCTTTCTTTGTATATTTATTTCTTTCTTTTTATATTTATTTCTTTTTATGTTTATTTATTTATTTATTTATTTATTTATTTTTCTTATTTTTTGATTTATTTCTTTTTATATTTATTTATTTATTTATGTATTTAGTTATTACAAAAACTATGTCGTTAAAAATTCTAACAATCACTCAATGCACGATGCACTGCGAATGAAAAAACATACACGTATAAAAACACAAAATATCGATTTCGGCCTTCAGAGCCTCCTTTCGTGTTAGCGTTTGTTGCCAAAAACGATTTTTTCTTTTCTCTCAGAAAATATGAATCCAACAAAAGAAAACCCATCCAATTCAGACATCTGGAAGTCGAGTTATAAGTGTTTAAACATTTACCAACTTTGTTTTATTTATATAGATAGAAGATAGATAGATAGATAGATTTCGATTCGATTGTAAACTGCTTGTATTATATTACATATTTTATTTACTTGAACACTATTGTTTGCGAAATTGTATATATAACTTTCCAAATAGATATTTCTATGCAGTTTTTACTATATTGATAAAACTTCTTTTATTTTTTTACTATTTAAAAACCGTTAAATTTTTAATTTTTGTATAAGATATTCTAGATATCCAAAATATTATTAAATGTTAATTCGGTTTTGTTAAGTTTGCTGTTATAAATAAAATAATGGTATACGAATTCTGAATGTTAAATATTAAATATGTTGTTCAATCAAGCAAATATGGCAAAAATAATAATAATAATTATAAAAAGGGAGTCTCTCAGCAGAAAAGGGGCAAGGCACTGCGACCATGGTGAACTTTTGTGTCTGTAAGGCTCTTTCTAATCTTTCGTCGAGGAACGCACAATATGCTCGAGACCTGCGGTATCCACGTGCAGATGTTTCCTCCTAGTCTATACCAAGGCTGGACAATCGCATAGAATATGTCGGTTGTCTCATCGTCTTCTTTCCAGAGTATACACTCAGTATCGGAAGACAGACGCATTTTAGTGAGGTGATAGTTCACGGTGTGATGACCACTAAGATAGCCAACAAGGAGGTGAAGATCCCTCCTGGAAAGTAAGCTAGTTTTTCGGTCGACCACGGGATTGATAAGCTACTTGGCTTGCCGCATCCTTGGTTGGACAGACCAGTAGCGATCAGTTAACCTAGCCGAAATCGTTGAACACCACACGACACAGAAGGACTCGGGGGCGTGGATACCTGAGTGTCCAGGTACCCATAGAAGGGTGACGATGTTAATAAGGGACAGTCTCTGGAGGCAGTTCCAGCAATCGGCCACCAATCGAGAGCTTAATCTTTTAGAGGTGAGGGCTAATATGGCCACTCATCTAATTTCTTTCTCAAGAATTAGAGCAATTGAGGTTTTGAAATTGGTTCCATAGATCTCAGCTCAAACCCCCTGGTCAGTCCTTGACCCGTCGGTATACCAGGAAACACTTTGGGGATCGCTGATGGGGTTACCAGTGTCCAAGTCCTTCCGGTCCGTGATTAGGGTTCTGAATTTAGCACAAAAGAAAAGTTTATTTACCATAATATCTTATCTAGCGCAGACATATATGCCATTAGTGTCTTTGATTAGACTAGCATATCCTGATTCGGTGGCCAGAAGCACGGATTGGAGCTTGATTCCAAGAAAGCTCGTAACTGCGACTTCTATAATTTGGATGTGCAACGGAGTCAGATTCAGTATCGATTGCATTGCTGCGATGGGAGAGGTGCGAAGTGCACCTGTCAGTGAGAGGCACAGTAGCCTGTGTAATTTATTGCATTTGCTGATATTAGTGACCTGCGTTACCTTTGGCCACCACACAATAGCAGCGTAGGTGACGATGGGTCTGATAATCATGGCAAAAAGCCACCTTATGATGCAGGATTTGAGACCCCAGATTCTACCAAAGAATCTCCTGCAGGCCCACATGGTATGGGTTTCCTTAGTGAGGGTGTTGCTGAGGTGGGATTTCCAATTTAGTCTTTTAACAAGGGTTACCCCTTGATATTTGACCTCTTTGGATAGCCCAACAGGGGAGCCGATAATATATAATTAACCAATGTCAACGGAGTAGTGTCAAGTAAAGGGAACTATAATAGCTTTTTGTGGATTGATGCTAGACCATCGTCTGCTCATCATCTACTTACCAAGTTCAGAACCGATTGCTTCAACTCCCTGCTCAGAGAGTAAGACTAGAAGTTCCTCAACTTCTAGGGCCCAGAGTAGGGGGACAGCCTTTGACTGCATTAATGCATGCAGTCGTGGAGTCCAGGGCGGAAGTGATTATCCGATGCTTGAGCATAGCTTTAATCCACCGGATCAAGACACGGGCAGTTCCTCTACGCCCTAGAGCAGTAGAGATTTACCCGTAGCCGGTATTATCCAGAAAAGAGCATAAAGCAATGTTCTTGGATACGCAAACTGCATGGGATGCAGAGGTATCGACGTCTGCAGAGAGCACGGAATGTGCATACCTATAAGCCTTTCCGCCGTCTTAAGCAGGAAGCAGAAAGTAGGACTGATCGGCCGATAGGACTTAGGCTGGTAAAGCGAACGATTCCCTTGCTGAGGAATGAATACCACATACTCGCCTCCAAGAGCTGGGTATGTATCCCCAAGTAAAACTAGCTCTAAGAAGGCCGACCAGTGGTTCAAGGGTATGAGCCAGTCTATTTTGAATAAAGGCTGGGAAGATTTTGTCACCCCCTCGGGCTTTGAAGGGAGCGAAAGTATCTACAGCCCATTTGACCTTTTCGGGGTCAAAGATGGATCCAGATAAGCTGAACCCGCGTGAGTCTGGTGATAAAATGGCGTCATCGCGACTGGAGAAATCTGGATTTGCCACAGAATACGGGAAGTGGACTTGTAGTAGAAGCTCAAGTGTTTCCCTGCGATCGTGAGTGAAAGAAACATCTAATTTTTTGAGAAGCCGTATCCCATTAGACGACCCTTTGGCCAATACTTTATGGAGTCTCGCTGCCTCTGGCAATGATTCTATACATTTAGCCCGTCCAATGCTTTTGATGTAGTTGGTTAGAGCGTCCCTATAGACGTCCCAACTAGCACGGTTAGATTTCGCCTTATGAAATAGGCTTCTAACCCTCCTTCTTAGTACAGCCAGTTCCTCATTCCACCATGGAATTTCGATTTCAGCCGCAGCAACTGGATCTAATAGCTTGCTTCCTCTGAGAGGCCACGGAAGCGTCGTCAGAAAAGCTGTTCCGGTCGCAGTCAGCTTCCTCGCAGGACAATACCTCGACGGGTTGCTGCCAGACTGAACCGCTATTGAATGGAAGGTCATCACTAGCGAACCCTGTGTCCAAGGGTCGAGACCCGAGACCCTAGAGTCGAGACCCGAGACCCTAGACTCGAGACCCGTAGTATTGGAGGTGGAAGCCAGTAGCCCACTTGCTGCAGTGCTGGTGTTGGGTCAGCCGTGAAGGCATCGCCCATGGATGATACTGTTGAAGTCGTATCAGACTTTTCTAAATTTTTTAATAGATCCATAAAATTGATCCCACGAGTTGGTGGAAAGGGAAGGTCATCCACGGCATATCCCATATACCGTGGAAAGTCTAAATGAAACTGGAGGGCGACAGGTATCCAGAGTCCGCATACTAGAGACCGGGCTACCCCCGGCCATGCATCCATCAGCGTATGCTGTTCCACCTTGGATTGGGGTGATTTATAGATTCACGATCTTCGCCCGACTACAATTAGTCAGCACCCCTAGCAGAGACATGACCATGCTAGGGGCCTGCTTCCAGCCATCCTCGCGTGGAAAGTATAGTCGCACTTCCGACAGTAGGAGCAAGGACGGCACGTGCCCCAGACAATACTTGGATTACATGTTGATCCCTTGCTGCCTCTTACGCTGACGGCTGACGGACAAAAAAAACTATATATAAGCGACCCCATAAACTATATATATTCTTGAAACCAGCATCAACAGCCGAGTCGATATAGCCCTGTCTGTCTGTTCATCTGTCTGTTGAACATCGAGGTCTCAGAGACTATAAAAGCTAGAGCTACCAAATTTGGAAGCAACATGTTAAAACTCGTTGGGCAGATGAAGTTTATTTTAGATGTTGGCTACGCCACCGTAAATCACACACAATACAAAGCATCATCTTAATGATATCTGATTTGGTTACAATCGACAAAAAAAACACAGAAGTTATTTACGAATTACTTTTATAAGGCGAAGCGAGTGCAGCAGCACATGTTCAGCTAGTTGTCACTCAGTGACATAATAATGGTGTTCAATAAACATAATGAAGTGCTACTAATCATTTTGAACAACATTTATTTCGGTATATTTTTAGTATTTTTTTTAGTATATTTTCAGTTTATTTTTGAAAAATATAAAATTTCGATGGTTGCTCTTTATTATTCTTCCATCTGGTAAAATTGGGTGACGGGTATTCCACAGTCGAGCAAACTCGACAGTAGCTCTCTTACTTGTGTTACCCAATAATTATAATAATTTTCATAATTTTATAACATTATTAAACGCTGCGTTTCAAGAGTATCTTCTTTTATGCTCTAACTTCTGCATCTACACTTAAAATCCATGACCTCGTACAGTCAAAACTTGACTGTAGTCGTTCCTACTTGTTTATTATTATTCTTCCTAATTTAAACAAGTAAAGAAGCTACAGTCGAGTTTGCTCGACTGTGACATACCTCCCACCCAATTTTACTATCAAAATATTATATTTTTCAAAAATATACTGAAAAAATACTTTTAAAAAATATACAAAAAAATACCAAAATAATACAATCAAAATTTTCATTGTTCGAATTTATTAGCTTGCCGGCACTTTAGTTGGTTTATTGAACACCATTATTATGCCGCGGAGTGTCATAGCAACTAACTGTCTAGCACTAGCAGTTGCACGTGGTAACGCCTTATAAAAATAATGTCTTAATAACTTCTGTGTTTTTTATCCGATTGTAACCAAATTTCAGAGATCATTAGGATGGTGATTAGTATTGTGCGTACCAAAATTGAACGTTCTAGGTTTAAAACGACGCTTGCAATTCAGATATATAGATCTCAGAGACTATAAGAGATAGGGCGCCCAAATTTTCGGGATAGTGTGTCTTATTGTTGCACGCACATCAAGTTTATGTTAGATTTTTGCCACGTTCCCGCCCCCGTAAATCGAATAAAGCCGAATTGCAAGGGTCATTTTAAACCTAGAAAGTTTAATTTTGGTACTAATCACCATCTTAATGATATCTGAAAGAAAATATTGGTATTTTTTAGTTTATTTTTTTTTAGTATTTTTTCAGCAAGTGGCCTTGCTACGACTGCCATTAGGAGGGACAAGAAGCAAAATTAAAGTGATCCAGGCGAACCTGCACCACGCCAGAGGAGCGCCGGCCACACTGTGCAGGGTCGTCTGTGATGATCAAATCAACCTGGCTCTCCAGGAACCATGGTTGATCGGTCATATACGTGGACTATCATGTGGATCATATAAGTTGTTATATGGCCGTATGGTCGCACTGCTATACTTTTAGATAACAGTGTAAGACATTTCCCTTCATTTCACCAACTTCATCCTCAGAGACATGGTGGCAACGGCTATTGAGGTAGCCACTCTGCATATTTCCCGGGCGATGTGGATGATGTACCCCCAGAAGAGATCCAGCGGTTGGTGGAATTCTGTTGCCGCAACAACAAGCCGCTCGTGATCGGCTGTGATGCCAATGTACATCACACGATCTGGGGGAGCAGCGACATCAACAAACGTGGTGAGTCCCTCTTAGACTACTTATTGTGTTGTCAATTAGATGTAGCTAACATAGGGTGCAAACCCACTTTTATCAATGCTATTAGGGAAGAGGTTTTAGATCTCACTCTAATCAGCACGTCGATAGCAAGTTTGCTTGTTAATTGGCGGGTCACAGACGAAGCCACTTTGTCAGACCATCAGCACATCAGGTTTGACCTTTCTGGCCAAGTCGAAATTCGCCAAAACTCCTTCTGTCCCAAAAAGACAAATTGGTGGATTTTCAAAGCCTCTGTAGCTTTCAAAGCAGACTTATTGGTCAGCAATCCTAAATATATCAGGGAGTTAGACCTCGGTGCCAATCTGCTCTAAGATGTGCTTATCTCATCCTTCGAGGACAGTTCAGTCCAGAAGTCCCTAAGTGTTAATCGCAAAATTCCGTGGTGGAATGAAGAACTGGCTGTACTTAGAAGGAGGGTTAGAAGCCTATTCAATAAGGCTAAATCCAACCATGCTAGTTGGGACGTCTATAGGGACGCTCTAACCAATTACATCAAAAGCATTAGACGAGCTAAACGCGGTACATGGCGCAGCTACTGTGGTAGCATAGAATCGTTGCTAGAGGCAGCGAGACTCCATAAAGTATAAGCCAAAGGGTCATCTAATGGAATAGGCTTCTTAAAAGAGCAGATAGCTCTTTCACTCAAGATCGCAGGGAAACGCTTGAACTTCTACTACAAGTCCACTTCCCGGGTTCTGTGGCGAATCCAGACCTCTCCAGTCGCGATGACGCCATTTTGTCATCGGCTCACGCGGGTTCAGATTATCTGGATCCATCTTCGACCCCGAAAAGGTCAAATGGGTTGCAGATACTTTCGCTCCTTTCAAAGCCTCAGGGGGTGACAAAATCTTCCCAGCCCTTATTCAAAACAGCCTGGCTCCACTGGTCGGCCTTTTTAGAGCTAGTTTTACTTGGGAATACATACCCATCTCTTGGAGGAGAGTAAATGTGGTATTCATCCCCAAGCAAGGGAATCGTCCGCTTGACCAGCCAAAGTCCTATCGGCCGATAGATATGCACATTCTGTCCTCTCTGCAGACGTCGAACCCTCTGCATCCCAAGCAGTTTGCGTACATAGCCGGCAGATCGACGGAGGTCACTCTCCACAGGATAGTGGGGACAATTGAAAGAGCCTTCGTATCCAAGAACATTGCTTTATGCTCTTTTCTGGATAATACCGGCTACGGGTCAATCTCTACTGCTCTAGAGCGTAGAGGAACTGCCCGTCCCTTGATCCGGTGGATTCAAGCTATGCTCAAGCATAGGATGATCACTTCCACCCTGGACTCCACGACTGCATGCATTAATGCAGTCAAAGGCTGTCCCCAGGGAGGGGTGCTATCCCCCCTACTCTGGTCCTTAGTAGTTGACGAACTACTAATCTTACTCTCCGAGCAGGGCGTTGAAGCTATCGGCTATGCTGACGACCTGGCTCTAATAGTGACCGGGAACTATACCAGCACCGTGACAGAGTTGTTGTAAGCAGCTCTGAACACGGTAAGTAGATGGTGCGCAGATGTTGGTCTTAGCATCAATCCACAAAAAGCTATTATAGTTCCTTTCACTAGGCGCTATTCCGTTGACATTGGTCAACTTTATATCAGCGGCTCCCCTGTGGGGCTATCGAACGAAGTCAAATATCTAGGGGTGACCCTCGATAAAAGACTAAATTGGAACTCCCACCTCAGCAACACCCTTACAAGGGCGACCCATGCCATGTGGGCCTGCAGGAGATTCTTTGGTAGAATCTGGGGTCTTAAATCCTGCACCATCCGGTGGATTTTTGCCATGATGGTCAGACCCATCGTCACCTATACTGCTATTGTGTGGTGGCCAAAGGTTACGCAGGTCACTGCCATCAGCAAATGCAATGAATTGCACAGGCTGCTGTGCCTCTCACTGACAGGTGCACTTCGTACCTGTCCAGCAGCTATGAGCCTTCCTAAAATCAAGCTCCAATCAGGGCTTCTAGCTACCGAATCAGGACATGCTAGTCTGATCCTGGCATAGATATCTGCACTAGATCAGATACTATGACAAAAAAAACTTTTCTTTGTGCTAAATTCAGAACCCTCATCCCGGACAGGAAGAACTGGGACACTGGCAACCCCATCAGCGACCCCCGCGGTATCCACTGGCATACCGACGGGTCAAATACTGATCAGGGGGTTGGAGCTGGGATCTTTGGATCCTATTCCAAAACCTCAATTGCTATAGGCAAATGGCCCACAGTCTTCCAATCTGAGGTTCATGCTGCCGTCTGATCCTAGAGAAGGGGATTAGAGGAGTGAACATCTACATCTTCTTTGACAGTCATGCGGCCATCTTACCCCTCTCTTCTAAAAGAGTAAGCTCTCGACTGGTGGCCGACTGCTGGAACTGACTCCAGAGACTGTCTCTTACTAACAACGTCACCCTTCTATGGGTACCTGGACACTCTGGTATCCAGGGCAATAACCTGGCGGACGAACTTGCAAGGGCCGGTTCGTCAGCCAGTTTTTCCGGCCCTGAGCTTGTCTGTGGTGTGGGTTGGTTAACCATCTCAGCTATTGTGAAAAAGTGGTCTTTTATGTTGACTGATCGCTACTAGTCTCTCCAACCAGGGATGCGGCAAGCCAAGGAGCTTATCAATTTCATGGTCGACCGGAAAACTAGCTTACTTTTCAGGAGAGATCCTCACCTCCTCGTTGGCTATCTTAGTGGCCATCATACGGTGAACTATCACCTCACCAAAATGCGTCTGTCTTCCGATGCTGAGTGTAGACTCTGCAAAGAAAACGATGAGACAACCTGACACATTCTGTGCGACTGTCCAGCCTTGGTATGGACTAGGAGGAACAATCTGCACGTGGATACCGCAGGTCCGGAGCATATTGTGCGTTCCTCGACGAAAGATCTGCTCTGCTTCACTAGGGAAGCAGAGCATCTTTTGTCTAGCTAGGGAGAGCCTATAGGCACAAAAGACCACCATGGTCGCAGTGCCTCGCCCCTTCTTTGTTGGGGGAATCCCTCTTGCATTATTCTTATTAAGTTTAATACTGTTATTGTTTTTGGATACATATTATTAAATTGTTTTCATTTTTAAATAAATTAGATTAACCAACTGGGCAAGTGTTATTTCAAATTCATAACTCTACAGTAGTAGATCCTCATCGTTTTTAATGTTTGTTGCAATCAGTAAAAACGGGTGGCTGAGACCTCACAGTCAAACAAACTGGGCTACATCTTTCTAACTTATTTTAGAGACATATCTTATATAGATAGATGAAACTGAACAACAACAATATTCAAACCCTACTTTGTGCAAAATTTGCAAGCTTGTATTTCTTTTTGTTGTTCACATTACATCAACATGTTACGAATGAAAATATATTATATATGATACTAGATGGGTTCTACATCTATGAAATTAGGGAATAACAAAATCCAATTCTAACAAGTAAGAAAGCTACAGTCGAGTTTGCTCGACTGTGAGATACCCGCCACCCAATTTTACCATCAAAATATTATATTTATATAATAGTATAAAAATATACTAAAAAAAAATATACTAAAAATACCAAAATAATATATCAAAATTTTCTTTGTTCGAAGTTATTAGCTTGGCGGCACTTTAGTTGGTTTATTGAACACCATTATTATGTCGCGGAGTGTCATAGCAACTAGCTAGGCAGCACTAGCAGTTGCACGTGGTAACGCCTTATAAAAGTCATATCTTAATAACTTCTGTGTTTTTTATCCGATTGTAACCAAATTCGCAGAGATCATTAAGATGGTGATTAGTATTGTGCGTACCAAAATTGAACGTTCTAGGTTTAAAACGACGCTTGCAATTCGGTTTTATTCGATTAACGGGGGCGGGAGGGGGCGTGGCCAAAATCAAAAACAAACTTGATCTGCGTGCAACAATAAGACATACTGTCGCGAAAAATTTGTTGCTCTATCTCTTATAGTCTCTGAGATCTAGGTGTTCATACGGACGGACAGACGGACAGACGGACAGACGGACATGGCTATATCGTCTCGGCTGTTGACGCTGATCAAGAATATATATACTTTATGGGGTCGGAGATGCTTCCTTCTGCCTGTTACATACATTTTCGGTCGGCACAAAGCCATAATACCCTTCTACCCTTTGGGTAGGCGGGTATAAAAAGTTTGAAGAGGAAAAGATTGTGGTTAACAGAGTCGAATACATTACTAAAAGTTCAGTGTAGATAACATCAGTTTGCATTTTCTTAAGAAATGCTTCATTCACTAACGAACTTTATTCCAATAAGTAAGTCATAGTTGAAACCATGTTGAGTAAGAAATATATTAAACATTGCAAATAACAGGTGACAATCTTTCAATGTTTTCAATTAATTTAGAAATGACCGACAAAATTGCACTTCTTATGTAATCAGATCAGCTTTGATCTTTTTTTTTTAACACGCATCAAAGAAAGTTGTCAGGACCAGGAGAAAACGAGGATTCAAAACTAATAGCAACAAGTAAGAAAGCTACTGTAAAGAGGAAGACAGACGCATTTTAGTGAGGTGATAGTTCACCGTATGATGGCCACTAAGATAGCCAACGAGGAGGTGAAGATCCCTCCTGGAAAGTGAGCTAGTTTTCCGGTCGACTTGGCATGTCGCATCCCTGGTTGGACCGACCAGTAGCGATCAGTCAATTTAACAGCCCAGGTTTCACAATAGCTCAGATGGTTGACCAACCTACGCCACAGAAGGGCTCAGGGAAGGAAAAAGTGGCTGACGAACCGGCCCTTGCAAGGTCGTCCGCCAGGTCATTGCCCTGGATACCAGAGTAGCCAGGTACCCATAGAAGGGTGAAGTTGTTAGTAGGAGACAGTCTCTGAAGGTAGTTCCAGGAATCGGCCACCAGTCGGCAACCAGTCTTTTAGAAGAGAGGGGTAAGATGGCGGCTTGACTGTCAGAGAAGATGTAGATGTTCACTCTGCTAATCTCCTTCTCTAGGATCAGACGGCAGCAGAGCTCGATGGCACGAACCTCAGATTGGAAGACTGTGGGCCATTTGCCTATAGCTATTGAGGTTTTGGAATAGGGTCCAAAGATCCCAGCTCCAACCCCCTGATCAATTTTTGTCCCGTCGGTAAACCCATGGACGTGGGGGTCGCTGATGGGGTTGCCAGTCTCCCAGTCCTTCCGGTCCGGAATGAGGGTTCTGAATTTAGCACAAAGAAAAGTTCCTTTGTCATAGTATCTGATCCAGTGTAGATATCTATGCCAGGAATGTCTTTGATCAGGCTAGCATGTCCTGATTCGGTAGCTAGAAGCCCTGATTGGAGCTTGATACTAAGAATTGTTGCATACAACGTATGACAAGGGAGCAGTTGTTATTTAGTTGACGGTACGTAAGCACGCGCTGGTCTCCGGCTCATGTGTGTCAGCAATGGGGTGGGTAAATGAAACATAACCGTTTCAACTCAGGCTCAAACCAATAATAATATAAAAAAAAAAATCGCGTGCTCTATTGCCTTACGACGATCGCAAGTTAGAACAAGAAATCGGGAACAGAATCGGTCGGAGGGAACCGGAGCTCCAGTCGAAGGCCCGAACCCACTACCGAAGGGAAAGAGGAAAAGAGCAGTAGTTCGGAAATAAAACGTTATAGCAGCCTTTTGAACACGCCTCGCTTACTGAAGCGGCTGTTACCCCACCCTTCCATGATCGCCGGTTGCGAGACCTAAATATCGGCAATCCCATTAGGCCACTATTTTTCAAGGCATAGTTGCCTCATATCCATCCTCCATGACTCCCGAAAACAATAGATATTTAAGCTAAATTCATTTTAAAAACAATTTATTCCTTAAAATATTAATGTCTCTCCTAACCATCTCCTTAACATAATCTTTATTTCATGAATATTCGGAATACTTTATACTTCGATTTCTAGTTAAGGGTAAGAGTGTATATTAGTAGTAATTTTTAATGTTTATTTATAATAAGGCGGTATTTCATTTATTTAATTATACATTCATTTTATTCCTTTGTCAATGGTTGCGAATAGATATATATATATATAAGTGTAATACGTATTAATGGTAGATGTAAATAAAACAAGTAAGAAAGCTACAGTCGAGTTTGCTCGACTGTGAGATACCCGCCACCCAATTTTACCATCAAAATATTATATTTATATAATAGTATAAAAATATACTAAAAATACCAAAATAATATATCAAAATTTTCTTTGTTCGAAGTTATTAGCTTGGCGGCACTTTAGTTGGTTTATTGAACACCATTATTATGTCGCGGAGTGTCATAGCAACTAGCTAGGCAGCACTAGCAGTTGCACGTGGTAACGCCTTATAAAAGTCATATCTTAATAACTTCTGTGTTTTTTATTCGATTGTAACCAAATTCGCAGAGATCATTAAGATGGTGATTAGTATTGTGCGTACCAAAATTGAACGTTCTAGGTTTAAAACGACGCTTGCAATTCGGTTTTATTCGATTTACGGGGGCGGGAGGGGGCGTGGCCAAAATCAAAAACAAACTTGATCTGCGTGCAACAATAAGACATACTGTCGCGAAAAATTTGTTGCTCTATCTCTTATAGTCTCTGAGATCTAGGTGTTCATACGGACGGACAGACGGACAGACGGACAGACGGACATGGCTATATCGTCTCGGCTGTTGACGCTGATCAAGAATATATATACTTTATGGGGTCGGAGATGCTTCCTTCTGCCTGTTACATACATTTTCGGTCGGCACAAAGCCATAATACCCTTCTACCCTTTGGGTAGGCGGGTATAAAAATTGAAAATCATGCAAAACTAAATAGACCAAAGAAGGGCAAATTATCAGAATAAACAATCAGGTTTAGAAATCATATTAAATTAATGATTTAAAAATGATAATGCAAAAAAAAAAATTAGGAAATTAAAGAAAAATCAAAATTAAAAATAATTAATTAAAACTCAAATATGATTAATTTAAATTGAAAAGTCTATTGCAAATCAAAAATAATAAACTATGTTAGATTTAGAAGAAATCTAATAGCTACATAAATAGTCAAATTAAAAAACGAAAAAAAGTACATGCTTGAAGAGCAGTAACTCCCAAAATCAACAAAAGTGCAAAATAAAATAAAGGAAAAATTGTCAAACAAATATTAATAAAAATCACTCACATCTTCCGTGGTGTGGTATAGTTTTATGTGTGTGGGTATAGATGTTTGCATTATAGTTTATTTCGTTTGTCACTGATGATTTGTGTTTTTTTTGTATTTGTTTATCTCACTTGTTTTTTTTTTTTTGATTTACCTTTTAATAGTCATTTGCAAATAGGCGGGGAAACAGAATAATTAACAACAAAAAATTATTGGTCACTCGCGATATTTAGATATAGATATTTATTCGCACCATTGACCCTATTCTTTATGAACTAATTATGAGACCTTTTATAATATAATTTAGAATTATTTAACAACTATTTTAGTTAGGATAATCACTAAGCTATTACTGTGTTCATTAACTTATTTAAGGCAATCACAGTGATATTATATTTTTCATTGACTTATTTAAGGCAATCACGGTGATATTATAGTTTTCATTGACTTATTTAACGCAATCACGGTGATATTATATTTTTCATTGACTTATTTACGGCAATCACAGTGATAGTATGGTTTTTAGGAGCTTCCCATCAGGCCCCTTCTAGGGCTCCCCTGGACGAATCCGCTTGAAGCATGAGGTGCTCAAAATTTGGGTAGAACAAGGTGCCAGAATCTGAATGAATACATTATTTATTAGATTCTGCAAGAGATTCATTTGGTCTTCCAATTTTACCTGAATCTGGCCCCTTTTTGTTTTTTTCTGTTTTTCAGCCACTCCACGAGGTTGTCCTAATCTTTCAAAATCTCTGCAATCTTAATACCTTGGCAAAATTCACTAATTAGAATTTTGTTATAGGCTTTTTTTTTGCAATACTCACTTAATATGTCGGGGATTTATTAAATATTATTATATTTACATTTTGGCACCAGTGAACAAAATTATCAAACACGTCTATGTTCTTCGGCAGCTCCAATGAAAAAGAACGAACCGACCCAGGTTACCCGATAGCCTTGACCTACTTAACGAAACAAAACAATACCCACTGATGCATTCGGATTGCGCTCAGCTGATCCCCAAAAGCTCGATAGCCTTGACCTACTTAACGAAGCAAACCATACCCACTGTTGCATTCTGATTGCGCTCAGCTGATCCCCAAAAGCTCGGTCAAGGGGTCAGTGCCTAAATGGTGCCTACTTACAGGGGGTACAATGGAACGTTATGTTCAAACGCTGGATTTACCAGAAACCAAAAAAAAACCGAAAACACCCAGTGACCAGCGCCACTTCAACTCCCCCCGGCTAAAATCAGACTTGGTGGGGTCAACAAGGATGATAGACGCTTGGAGCTCGTGGTTACTGCTTAAGATCCTTGGCGTGAAATTTCCCAATTAAATTTCCTTTCATGTCCTCAATTTCATAATATGCGGATCCAAGTTTCTTTCTTATACGAGCTTTTATGAACGAAGGGGCTAATTTGGGACAGAAACCTTTTGCAAAATTACTTTGCTGAAAATTTCGACGGAAAATTTCTTGGCCTTCCACGAACATTATCTCCCGACTGTGCATGTTATATGCTCTTTCGTTGCGCGAATGCTGCTTTTGCATACTACGTGCAGCCTGGTCTCGCATGATATTCGTGGAATCTTCCCGATTAAAAGATATCGACCGATCTTCTAAACAGTTCAATCGCCGCAACAAATCATATTGAGAACCGTTGGTCAGCATATGCTGCCCAAACACCAAACGATAAGGAGTATTATTCACCACCGTGTGATGGCTTGATCGAAGTGCGCAACAAATCTGACTTAGATTTGCATCCCAATTATCTTGGTCTGGGCTTATGTACGCCTTGATGGCAGCTAGCACCGATCTATTCACCCGTTCGGAGGCATTTCCTTGAGGGGCATAAGATGCCATGTAGGCATGATGAACGCCATATTTTTGTAACAAGGTATTGAAGGCATTCGATTTAAAGTGTACCCCATTGTCCGAACAACAACAACCGTTTCCGGTACCCCAAAACAATGAAATAGCTCCTCCTCTATATATGGCAAAATTGCATCGACGGAAAACTTTTTCACGGCTTTTAGGAACGAGAATTTGGTGAAGTGGTCGAGGACAATAAAAATATCAATATTACCGGTTTTGGAGCGTGGATATGGTCCCAGGTAATCCACATAAAGTTTTTGAAAAAACCTATGGATCTCTGTTGTCTTAGATAATGGTGGCCTGAGAGTTTGGTTCGGATGTTTCGTGCTTTTACAAATTTCGCACTGATTCACGTACCTTCTCACATCTGCCACTATTATTATTATTATTATTATTTGAAAAAGGGAGTCTCCCAACAGAGAAGGTGCGAGGCACTGCGACCATGGAGGTCTGTTGTGCCTATAGGCTCTCCCTAGCTAGGCAAAAGTTGCTCTGCTTCCCTAATGAAGCAGAGCAGATCTTTTGTCGAGGAACGCACAATATGCTCGGGACCTGCGGTATCCACGTGCAGATGTTTCCTCCTAGTCCACACCAAGGCTGGACAGTCGCACAGAATGTGTTTGGTTGTCTCGTCGTCCTCTTTGCAAAGTCTGCACTCAGCATCAGAAGACAGACGCATTTTGGTGAGGTGATAGTTCACCGTATGATGGCCACTAAGAAAGCCAACGAGGACGTGAAGATCCCTCTTGGAAAGTAAGCTGGTTTTCCGGTCGACCACGAGATTGATAAGCTCCTTGGCTTGCTGCATCCCTGGTTGGACCGACCACTAGCGATCAGTCAACCTAACAGCCCAGGTTTTCACAATAGCTGAGATCGTTGACCAATCCACGCCACAGAAGGGCTCAGGGCCGGAAAAAGTGGCTGACGAACCGGCCCTTGCAAGTTCGTCCGCCAGCTCATTGGCCTCGATATCAGAGTGTCCAGGTACCCATAGAAGGGTGACATTGTTAATAAGAGACAGTCTCTAGAGGCAGTTCCAGCAATCGGCCACTAGTCGAGAGCTTACTCTTTTGGAGGAGAGGGCTAAGATGGCGGCTTGACTGTCAGAGAAGATGTAGATGTTCGCTCCTCTAATCCCCTTCTCTAGGATCAGACGGCAGCAGAACTCGATGGCATGAACCTCAAATTGGAAGACTGTGGGCCATTTGCCCATAGCAATTGAGGTTTAGAGTTGGGTCCAAAGATCCCAGCTCCAACCCCCTGATCAGTTTTTGACCCGTCGGTATACCAGTGAATACCGTAGGGGTCGCTGATGGGGTTGCCAGTGTCTCAGTCCTTCCGGTCCGGGATGAGGGTTCTGAATTTAGCACCAAAGAAAAGTTCCTTAGTCATAGTATCTGATCTAGTGCAGATATCTATGCCAGGAATGTCTTTGATCAGGCTAGCATGTCCTGACGGATGGTGCAGGATTTAAGACCCCAGATTCTACCAAAGAATCTCCTGCAGGCAAACATGGCATGGGTCGCCTTTGTGAGGGTGTTGCTGAGGTGGGAGTTCCAATTTAGTCTTTTATCGAGGGTCACCCCTAGATATTTGACTTCGTTCGATAGCCCCACAGGGGAGCCGCTGATATAAAGTTGACCAATGTCAACGGAATAGCGCCTAGTGAAAGGAACTATAATAGCTTTTTGTGGATTGATGCTAAGACCAACATCTGCGCACCATCTACTTATCGTGTTCAGAGCTGCTTACATCAACTCTGTCACGGTACTGGTATAGTTCCCGGTCACTATTAGAGCCAGGTCGTCAGCATAGCCGATAGCTTCAACGCCCTGCATCTGCCACTAAGTTCGGCCAAAAGTAATATCGACGGATACGTTCTAATGTTTTATTAATCCCGCCATGTGCCGCTGACTTGTCTGTATGTGCCCATTGCAAAACGACAGGAACGAGTTCCGTAGGAATCCACAGCTTCCAAATAGTGCCATCCGCTTATTGGTCTTTTGACGCATGTTCGGCTCGTCGAAAAATAAACCAATCAATAACTTTAATTTCGGAAGAAGTAGACAAGCTCCGTTCGACCTCTTCTTTAAGAGTTTGATACTCTTGTGAGTGAAATTGAGCCAACTGCAGAAGACACGGGACAGAGCATCTGGCACAATATTCTGTTGGCCTTTTCGATGTTGAATCTGAAAATCATATCCTTGTAGTTTTAAGGCCCACCTAGCCAATCGACTACCAAGGTCTGATTGGGACATAGGGCACTTTAAGGACGCGTGATCGGTTATGACCGTAAACGACTGTCCTTCGACATAAGCACGGAATTTCTGGATGCACAAAATAGCTGCCAGACATTCCTTTTCGGTCACTGAGTAGTTACTCTGACACGGGTTAAGTTTCTTCGACATATAGGAAATCGGAACTTCCTCCCCACTATCAGTCAACTGCATCAGCACGCCGCCAACACCAGTATGACTTGCATCACAGTGTATATAAAATGAACGCGAAAAATACGGTGTGTGCAACACTGGTGCCGTAATCATCGCCTGCTTTAGCTCATTGAACACTTCGTTGGCTACTTCAGACCATAGAAACTTTTGTTTTCCCTTCAGAGCATCCGTTAAGGGTGTAGCAAGGGAAGCATAGTTTTTAATAAACTTTTGGTACCACCCAGTCATACCAAGGAATCTGCGTAGTTGTTTAACGGACCGTGGCGGTGGATATTCCATAATTGCCCATATTTTATCGGGATCCATTGCAATGGTGCCGTTTCCAATAATATGCCCTAGGTACCCTACCTCTCGCATGCAAAATTTCCTTTTTTAACGTTGATAGTAAGACCAGCGTTCTCGAAACATAAGGCTATGTCCTTTAGAACCGCCAGATGTCGTTCAAACGTATCTGAAACTATCAGAAGATCGTCGAGGTAAATAAACACTTCATGCTTTAAGCAAGCAGGAATTGTACGGTCCATTAGCTTGGACATGGTCGAAGGAGCATTGGCGAGGCCAAAAGGCATTACTGTAAATTGGTAGAGTGACCTATCAGGTACTGACAACGCCGTTTTATCCCTTGACGAAGGATCGAGAGGAATTTGCCAATAGGCATCTTTTAAGACCAGGCTTGTTATATATTCGGCTTTTGGGAGACGACTCAAGAGACCATGAATAATTGGCATCGGATATGCATCCTTGCGCGTAATATTATTTACTTTTCGGCTATCTAGACACAGACGGACTTTTCCAGGTTTTCGTACTAATACCATTGGAGAAGACCATGAGCTATCGGACTCCTCTATAACTCCTAAAGCCAGCATTCGATCGAGTTCTTTGAACATCATCTGTTCAATCGCAAGTGACTCTGGATAGTGTCTCTGCTTGATAGGCAGAAGGGCAGAAGGGAGCATCTCCGACCCCATAAAGTATATATATTCTTGATCAGCGTCAACAGCCGAGACGATATAGCCATGTCCGTCTGTCCGTCCGTCCGTCTGTCCGTCTGTCCGTCCGTATGAACACCTAGATCTCAGAGACTATAAGAGATAGAGCAACAAATTTTTCGGGACAGTATGTCTTGTTGTTGCACGCAGATCAAGTTTGTTTTTGATTTTGGCCACGCCCCCTTCCGCCCATGCAAATTGAAAAAAAATGAATTGTAAGCGTCGTTTTAAACCTAGAACGTTCAATTTTGGTACGCACAATACTAATAACCATCTTAATGATCTCTGCGAATTTGGTTACAATCGGATAAAAAACATAGAAGTTATTAAGATATTACTTTTATAAGGCGTTACCACGTGCAGCTGCACCTAGCTAGTTGCTATGACACTCCGCGACATAATAATGGTGTTCAATAAACCAACTAAAGTCCCGCCAAGCTAATAATTTCGAACAAAGAAAATTTTGGTATATTATTTTGGTATTTTTAGTATATTTTTTTAGTATTTTTTCAGTATATTTTTACACTATTATATAAATATAATATTTTGATGGTAAAATTGGGTGGCGGGTATCTCACAGTCGAGCAATCTCGACTGTAGCTTTCTTACTTGTTTCCTCTAGAATATCGGCCGCAAACCTTCCGCCAATGCAGCTGATTGACGCACCAGTATCCATGAGACCGGATACTGATCGACCTAATGCAGAGACTCTAGCGTACGGCCTTACATCAAGCGCTCCAATTCCCGCCAGATTGTTTTCAATCTGAATTTGATCATAATAGGTACTCAGGCGCTGAGTCGAACGAGATACCGTTTTAGAAGAAGAACGACGTAGCAATGGGCTGTGATAAGGAAATGTCAGGTAAATTAGTATGTTCAGGTGGAGTTTGAGTAGAACATTCGGTTATTCGGTGCTGGTGGCCCTCGAAATCATCGGTTTGCGTGCTCCTTTCCAAGGTGGGCGCGCTTGACCGTTTTTTTGAGTGCAACACTGAGGACAAGATGGCCGATACGTGTCTGCTTTGCCACAACCGTAGCAGAAAACTTTACGCTCCGACATACAATCTTGGTTGCGGTGGCCAACTTTACCACAATTCCAGCAGGATGGATTCGCTCGTATTCGCATTCGTATTCGGACATGTTTTTTTAACATTTGTTATTTGTAACATTTGTTATTTTACCTTTCCTGCGCCTTGTTATCAAATAATTTTGTTTGCAAACTAACAATAGCTGTGCTATACGGCGGAGTGTTTAATCACAATGTAATAATATTCAATAATTTACAATTAATTGTGTGTTTTAATATATCAACAATTTGTGAGGCCTAATTTTCTGTTTGTGAGAGCTTACAGTAAATTTGTGTTTTGTTTTGAACTGCTACAGCACATTGTTGGTATATCATTACATATCGCGCTCTTTCCGATCTCGGGCACTTTCCGCTCTCGCGCTCTTTTTGCTGTGATTTGTTGTTGGCCGTTTTGGCTATTCTCTCTCTGCTTTCGTCGCGCCCGCGATTGTGATTTTGTGCTTGCTGTTTTTCTGTAAGTAGATATCAGCGTACTAATACCCTGTTAGTAACACAAATTTTATTCTTATTTTTAATTTTTGGTTTCATTTAATTTTTATTTACTTTAAAACCTGCAGTATGTTTGTCTGCTATAATAAAAAATGCCGTGTACCAGCAAGCGCAAAAATGGGTTTCGTTTGCTGCTGGCTCTGTGACAATGTTTCACATGAAAAATGTGCTGGCTTCACCGACCTAATTGGCTCTAAATCTGGTTTAAGATGGACATGTGAGTCATGCAGAGATGATGAAAGGGATGTTGCGGGATTCATACGTCAGATGAAGCAAGGCTTTGGTGATCTATTCGCGGGTTTCAAAAAACTTGCGGATAGTTTCGCAACTTTGGACTCTGGGTTTAAGGTCATGAAGCTTTTAACCGAGTCTCCAAAGCGTAAAAAAGCTAATACTCGTTTGTCCATTGGCCCTAACGAACTTGATATCCCTGCGCTGGTCAACAACTCATCTGTTCCGAATAATCTAATGTCATTTACGTCTCCCACCCCTCGACACTCGTCAGCGTCAATGATTGCCAACAATGACATTGTTCCCATGGATGTCATTTGTTCTGATCCCGTTTCAGTATCGGTACCTGCAGTAGTTGTTAATGTTGCAGAGACTCAACATGATTAACCTTCTGTTGTACCTAACGTTCTACCAGCTAGTACAGATGGTCCTATCTCGACTTCTGCTACAGTTGCTCAGAACACTATAGTAGGTGTCCCACCTATGAAACAAATTTTTGTTTGCAGGCTTGCCCCTAATACGTCATCTGACGACATTAGGACCTTCATTCGGTCCAAAATTCGAGCATCATTAAAGGTGGAAAAATTTAATTTCTCATATGAACGGGAAATCGCATCATTGAAAATAAGTGTTCCTGCCGAGCATTTTAGTAAAGTTTGCTCAAAAGACTTCTGGCCGGAATACTTAATTATTAAAGAGTATGTAAATAAAAAGAAAAATCGGCCACCGATTTTACTTCCAAATGTTACCACTAATTCTTCTAAGCCTCAAACTCCATCTGATAGCTCAAAAAACTAACTTCTCTCCTGCTTGGCTATCAAAATGTAAGAGGCCTTTGTAGTAAACTTAATAATGTTTATTTAGGTAGCTTAAATTTTCCTTTTCATGTCATTGCCTTCACTGAAACTTGGTTAAGGCATGATATTTTGAATACTGAAATCTTTACTAACAAATTTTCTGTCTATAGACGTGATCGCATGCAGCGTCGTGGTGGTGGTGTACTTATTGCTGTCGATGCTGATATCTCTTCTGAGCACGTAGATTTAGGTAGTGATTTAGATATCGAATTTGTAGCTGTAAAACTAATTTATTGTTGTTTTAGTATCTTTATCACCTGCTCATATATACCTTCTGCCTCAGATAACTCTCTGTATTTATCCCATTTTTCTGTAATCAATAGAATTTCAGAAATGCTTTCTGATCGTGATTTCTTAATAGTTCTTGGAGATTTTAATATTTCTGAAATTTCGTGGCTTTCGTCATGTGAGTCCAACGTATTGAATCCTTCGTCAACTCATGTCTTTGTTGATAGCCTTTTTGATATAGTTTTGTCTCAAACCAATTCTATACCAAATTGTCTAGGTAAAATGCATGATCTGATTTTTGTTTTGGATCCCAATACCTGCACGGTGTCCAGATTAAATCGTATTTCTTCACCTGAGGATCCCTACCACCCTACTCTGGAGGTGCTGATTGACTTACCAGCAAGTGTTTCGGTTGCAGGTGTTTTACCGGAGAAGCGAGTTCGTTGTTTTCGGAAGACCGATTTTAAAAAACTTTCTTTGCTTCTTTCACGTACTGACTGGTCCCAACTTTCTTCGTGTATTGACCTGGACAAGGCAGTTGAAATTTTGTATTCTACATTAAACTCTCTGTTTGATGCTTGTGTTCCCTTTGGTACTCCACAATTGTCTAATAGACCGTTATGGTTTACCAAAGAACTAACAAAGTTAAAGAATAAAAAATCAAAGCTATATAAAAAATATAAGGAAACTGGCTCTCTCTTATATTTTTCTCGCTACACTGTTGCTCGTTCCGATTTCTCCACGCTAAATAATCTTTGCTACAAGGATTATTTGAGAAAGTGCAGACTTACGTTTCAGCGTGACCCGAAACGCTTCTATGACTTCGTTAATTCGAAGCCAAAGACGTCAACACTTCCAATAACATTATTTTATGATAAAAAGACAGCTTTTAATGATCGTGGCATTGCCGATCTGTTTGCTGATTTTTTTCAAACGACCTATTCCACATCAACTTTTTATAGAGCCCAGTCTTATCCGTATCAAGTAAACCAAGCGAATTGTATTTTTGGTCCCTTACTTTCTGAAAGTTTACACTTACATGAACATAAGTCATGTAAACCAGTTTTTTCTCCTGGCCCTGACGGTGTTCCTAGTTGAATGCTTAGGTTCTGTGCAAAGGGACTTTGTAAACCACTTTTAAAATTATTTGAATTGTCTGTAGAGTTGTGCTCTTTTCCTAATCTTTGGAAAGAGTCTTACATTATTCCTCTCTTGAAAAAAGGAAATAAATCCAACGTTCAAAACTATAGAGGTATCTCCAAGTTGTCTGCTATTCCCAAAGCATTTGAGAAACTAATAACTTCTCAACTGCAACACTGCTGTAAATCTATAATTTCACCCTACCAGCATGGGTTTGTGAAATGTAGGTCTACTACCACTAACTTATTAGAATTCTCATCAATTGTTATTGAAGGGTTCAAATCAAAAATGCAAACGGATGTCATTTACACTGATTTCAGTAAGGCTTTAGATTCTGTCAACCATAGTCTCTTATTATACAAGCTCAATCTTCTTGGATTTCCACAGAACTTCATTTTGTGGAGTTATTATTATTATTATTATTTGAAAAAGGGAGTCTCCCAACAGAGAAGGTGCGAGGCACTGCGACCATGGAGGTCTTTTGTGCCTATAGGCTCTCCCTAGCTAGGCAAAAGTTGCTCTGCTTCCCTAATGAAGCAGAGCAGATCTTTTGTGGAGGAACGCACAATATGCTCGGGACCTGCGGCATCCACGTGCAGATGTTTCCTCCTAGTCCACACTAAGGCTGGACAGTCGCACAGAATGTGTTTGGTAGTCTCGTCGTCCTCTTTGCAAAGTCTGCACTCAGCATCAGAAGACAGACGCATTTTGGTGAGGTGATAGTTCACCGTATGATGGCCACTAAGAAAGCCAACGAGGAGGTGAAGATCCCTCTTGGAAAGTAAGCTGGTTTTCCGGTCGACCACGGGATTGATCAGCTCCTTGGCTTGCCGCATCCCTGGTTGGACCGACCAGTAGCGATCAGTCAACCTAACAGCACAGCTTTTAACAATAGCTGAGATGGTTGACCAACCCATGCCACAGAAGGGCTCAGGGCCGGAAAAAGTGGCTGACGAACCGGCCCTAGCAAGTTCGTCCGCCAGCTCATTACCCTGGATACCAGAGTGTCTAGGTACCCATAGAAGGGTGACATTGTTAATAAGAGACAGTCTCTGGAGGCAGTTCCAGCAATCGGCCACCAGTCGAGAGCTTACTCTTTTGGAGGAGAGGGCTAAGATGGCGGCTTGACTGTCAGAGAAGATGTAGATGTTCGCTCCTCTAATCCCCCTCTCTAGGATCAGACGGCAGCAGAACTCGATGGCAAGAACCTCAGATTGGAAGACTGTGGGCCATTTGCCCATAGCAATTGAGGTTTAGAGTTGGGTCCAAAGATCCCAGCTCCAACTCCCTGATCAGTTTTTGACCCGTCGGTATACCAGTGAATACCGTAGGGGTCGCTGATGGGGTTGCCAGTGTCTCAGTCCTTCCGGTCCGGGATGAGGGTTCTGAATTTAGCACCAAAGAAAAGTTCCTTAGTCATAGTATCTGATATAGTGCAGATATCTATGCCAGGAATGTCTTTGGTCAGGCTAGCATGTCCTGATTCGGTAGCTAGAAGCCCTGATTGGAGCTTGATTCTAAGAAGGCTCATAGCGGCGACTTCTTTAATTTGGATGTGCAGCGGAGTCAGATTCAGTATCGATTCAATTGTTGCGGTGGGACAGGTACGAAGTGCACCTGTCAGTGAGAGGCACAGCAGCCTGTGCAATTTATTGCATTTGCTGATGGCAGTGACCTGCGTAACCTTTGGCCACCACACAATAGCAGCATAGGTGACGATCGGTCTGACCATCATGGCAAAAAGCCACCGGATGGTGCAGGATTTAAGACCCCAGATTCTACCAAAGAATCTCCTGCAGGCCCACATGGCCTGGGTCGCCTTTGTGAGGGTTCTGCTGAGGTGGGAGTTCCAATTTAGTCTTTTATCGAGGTTTACCCCTAGATATTTAACTTCGTTGGATAGCCCCACAGGGGAGCCGCTGATATAAAGTTGACCAATTTCAACGGAATAGCGCCTAGTGAAAGGAACTATAATAGCTTTTTGTGGGTTGATGCTAAGACCAACATCTGCGCACCATCTACTTACCGTGTTCAGTGCAGATTGTATCAACTCTGTCACGGTGCTGGTATAGTTCCCGGTCACTATTAGAGCCAGGTCGTCAGCATACCCGATAGCTTCAACGCCTTGCTCGGAGAGTAAGATTAGTAGTTCGTCAACTACTAAGGACAAGAGTAGGGAGGATAGCACCCCTCCCTGGGGACAGCCTTTGACTGCATTAATGCATGCAGTCGTGGAGTCCAGGGTGGAAGTGATAATCCGGTGTTTTAGCATAGCTTCAATCCACCGGATCAATGGACGGGCAGTTTCTCTACGTTCTAGAGCAGTAGAGATTGACCCGTAGCCGGTATTATCAAAAGCACCTTCTATATCCAGAAAAGAGCACAAAGCAATGTTCTTGGATACAAAGGCTCTTTCAATTTTTCCCACTAACCTGTGGAGAGCGACCTCCGTCGATCTGCCGGCTATGTACGCAAACTGCGTGGGATGCAGAGGTGTCGACGTCTGCAGAGAGCACCGAATGTGCATATCTGTGAGCCTTTCCGCCGTTTTAAGCAGAAAGGAGGTAAGACTGATCGGCCGATAGGACTTAGGCTGGTCAAGCGGACGACTCCCTTGCTTGGGGATGAATACTACATTAACTATCCTCCAAGAGATGGGTATGTATCCCCAAGTAAAACTAGCTCTAAGAAGGCCGACCAGTGGATCAAGAATATGAACCATGCTGTTTTGAATAAGGGCTGGGAAGATTTTGTCACCCCCTGGGGCTTTGAAAGGAGCAAAAGAATCTACAGCCCATTTGACCTTTTCGGGGTCGAAGATGGATTCAGATAGGCTGAATCCGCGTGAGTCCGGTCATCGCGACCGGAGAGATCTGGATTCGCCACAGAACCTGGGAAGTGGACTTGCAGTAGAAGCTCAAGTGTTTCCCTGCGATCTTGAGTGAAAGAGCCATCTGCTCTTTTAAGAAACCCTATTCCATTAGACGACCCTTTAGCCAATACTTTATGAAGCCTCGCTGCCTCTGGCAACGATTCTAAGCTACCACAGTAGCTGCGCCATGTATCGCGTTTAGCTCGTCTAATGCTTTTGTTGTAGTTGGTAAGAGCGTCCCTATAGACGTCCCAACTAGCATCTCACTGATAGAGCTAGGATTGCTGACCAATAGGTCTGCTTTGAATGCTACAGAGGCTTTAAAGAGCTCCCAATTTGTCTTTTTGGGACAGAAGGAGTTTTGGCGAATTTCGACTTGGCCAGGGAGGTCAAACCTGATGTGCTGATGGTCTGACAAAGTGGCTTCGTCTGTGACCCGCCAATTAACAAGCGAACTTGCTATCGACGTGCTGATTAGAGTGAGATCTAAAACCTCTTCCCTAATAGCATTGATAAAAGTGGGTTTGCACCCTATGTTAGCTACATCTAATTGACAACACAATAAGTAGTCTAAGAGGGACTCACCACGTTTATTGATGTCGCTGCTCCCCCAGATCGTGTGATGTGCATTGGCATCACAGCCGATCACGAGCGGCTTGTTGTTGCGGCGACAGAATTCCACCAGCCGCTGGACCTCTGCTGGGGGTACATCATCCACATCGCCCGGGAAGTATGCGGAGGCGATCACAACTTCCCGGACACCGTCTGCAATGGCTACCTCAATAGCCGTTGCTACCAGGTCTCTGTGGATGAAGTTAGTTAGTGGGAAATGTCTGACACTGTTATCCATAAGTATAGCAGCGCGCGGGGCACCTCCCATACGGTCATATAACAACTTACATGATCCACATGAAAATCCACGTATTTGGCCACCGATCAACCATAGTTCCTGGACGAGAGCCAGGTTGATTTGATCTTCACAGACGACCCTGCACAGTGTGGCCGACGCTCCTCTAGCGTGGTGCAGGTTCGCCTGGAGCACTTTAATCATCTTCCCTCTTGATAGCGGTTGAGACAAGGCCACTTGCTTTGCCCCCCCGAGAGTCGTTACCGCGAATGCCCTTCGGCGGTCGGGACGAGCCACTCGGGGGAGGTGCCCTTGCGGGTGGGTTGCGGCCTGAGGTGCTGGCAGTGGGCCTGGCCGAGGCACCTCTGACGGTTGACGGACGGTGACCACTTGTCACACGTCTAGTTGGGCTCTTCGGGGCTGTGACCACAATGGCTGGTGGGGTGGGGGAAGGAACCTTAGGTACCAATACGGTTACAGCACTCGTGGAGGCAACAGGGTCAGCCAATGCTGAAATCCCTGTGGGAACCACTGGCGCCGTTGCCGGAGCGGCACTGGCAGGAGAGGGAGCGGGTGAGGATGTGGATGGAGCAGGGGTGGCGGAGGAGGCTTTGGGAGCTGAATTCTTTAGGATCAGTTTGACCCTGCCAAAGCAGAATTTCACCTTCCCTTGGCACTCCGTCAGAGCCCTGTACGACTCCTCGTCAACCAACATTGCGAGGTGAGTCGTTGTGCCGTTAAGGCTGTGCTGCACCACCCGCCACAGCTTCGTGGCGTTCTGGAGCCCAATGAATTCCAGGATGGTTGCAGGAGTGTACTCAGCACTACTGGGAAAGTAACCTCTGATGAGGTGAGCCTTGGAGAACTCCGTTTCCTCCAGCAATTTGACGTCAAGGGCGCTGATGGACCTGATGTGTCCAACAGCTCCCCTGACCCAATTGGCAGTGCTGTTATCCTCGCACACCAAAAGCAGCCACTCATTTCGGGGTATACAGCCCTCGAAACCTGGACTAACCGTTGGTGAAGAGTGCAACAGCACCGCCTTTAGAATGCTGGATTTCAACGTAGCCAACTGCTCCGCTGAGAGGGGTTTGGTAGGATCAGCCGAAGTGAAGCCCAATTTCACGCTGCTAACCACTTGGCTGAAGAGTGGTTTCGTGGACTCCTTATGAGTCTTTTTGGACCTCTTTGAAGAGCTGGTGGGCTCGACGATGTTACCATCAGCGCGCGTCCGTTTAGCCTTGGTGTTAGCGGGGGGCGCAGTGGCGATAGCCAGAGCCTCCTCTCTGTTAGAACCCTTTGCGAGTGCAGCTTTAAAAAGCTTCTTCTCGCGGCTCTTCAGTTTAATAAAGGCGTCCTTAGATTCCAGCCGCAGCAACTGGATCTGAGAGCCTGCTTCCGTAAGGCCTGACCTCTGAGAGGCCACGGAAGCGTCGTCAGCAAAGCTGATTCGGTCGCAGTCAGCTTCCTCGTCCGAGGACAATACCTCGACGGGTTGGTGCCGGACTGAACCGCTACTGGACGGAAGTTCAGCACTAGCGAACCCTGTGTCCAAGGGAGTTCGTGGCCTATCCGGGTCCCCTAGAATACTAGAGTCGAGACCCGTAGTATTAGGGGTGGAAGCCAGCAGCCCACTGGCTGCAGTGCTGGTGTAGGGGCCAGCCGTGAAGGCATCTCCCGGAGATGATACTTTTAAAGCCGTATCAGACTTTTCTATTTTTAAATATTGATCCATTAGTTAAGATCCCACGAGTAGGCGGGAAGGGAAGGTCATCCACGGCATAGCCCGTATACCGTGGAAAGTCTAAATGAAACTGGAGGACGACAGGTATCCATAGTCCGCATACTAGAGACCGGGCTACCCCCCATCAGCGTATGCTGTTCCACCTTGGCTTGGGGTGATTTATAGATTCACGATCTTCGCCCGACTACAATTAGTCAGCACTTCTAGCAGAGACATGACCGTGCTAGGGGTCTGCTTCCAGCCGCCCTCGCGTAGAGAGTATAATCGCACTTCCGACAGTAGGAGCAAGGACGGCACGTGCCCAGCCAATACTGGGATTACATGCTGGTCCCCTTGCTTCCTCTGACGGCTGACGGCCTAATTTTGTGGATATCTTCATATCTTTCTTTTAGAATTCAAAGAGTATTTTACAAGGGCTCTGTGTCCAAGACTGTCCAAGTCACTTCCGGCGTACCCCAAGGAAGTCATTTAGGCCCATTGCTGTTTACATTATTTATAAATGATCTACCGTCCGTTATATCATACTCTCGCATACTTATGTATGCAGATGATGTTAAGATTTGTCTGACTTTTAATGATCCCATATTTAGCCTCAGATTGCAATCTGACCTTGATTGTTTTCAATCGTGGTGTGCTATAAATTTATTAAATCTTAATTGCAATAAATGTAAACTTATGACATTTTTTAGGGGTATACTCCATTTAAATAATTATCATCTTAATGATATTCAACTTGAGCTAATAGAGTCAGCAACTGATTTAGGTATCCTTCTTGATTCAATATTAAAGTTTGATAAGCATATTTTGGCTGCTTCTAATAAAGCCGTGGGTGTCCTTGGATTTATTAAACGTTGATCAAAAGAATTTAACGATCCCTACATTACTAAACACTTGTACATCTCACTGGTTTTTCCTATTCTTGAGTATGCATCTAATATCTGGTTCCCCCAGTATAGGGTTCATCAAGATAGGCTTGAATCAGTGCAGAAACAATTTCTTCTTTTTGCTCTTCGTAGTCTTAGCTGGAATCCCACAATTAGATTGCCTTCGTATCGTAGTAGACTTTAATTACTAAACCTTCCTTCTCTTTCTGACCGTAGAACTATGCTAGGTGTAGTGTTTCTACATAGACTAATCATTGGCGAAATTGACTCAGTGCAGTTGACAAGTCAGATTAGCTTTGCCGTTCCGGTCAGAACGACTAGAAATTTCCTTCCCCTCTCACTTTCCCGTTGTAGTACTAACTATGCCAGTCACAATCCTTTCCGTATTTTATGTGTAAATTATAATAACTTTTCTAGTCTAGTTAATAATACTAACACTACCTTGGAAATTAAAACATTACTCCTATTAGCTCGTATTTTAGAATAGTTTTAATTATTATTATTAGTAGTAATAGTATTATTATTATTATTTTATTCTTTTTGTTAATACAATTTGGTTGTTTTGTCTGTGTTAATTGTTCGCGACCTCCGTTCCCGCACGTTATGCGGTTGCCCCTCGGTCGGATGGGCGGGTGGTCGTGTCTGCCTAGGTCCGCGCGTTAACAAGCCCGAGCGTGGTGTCGCTGGGCCACTTGATCGTACTGCCGTTAGTACGTCAACGTCCAAGATATGTTAACTGCTGCTAACTCCGCTTTGTCTTCCTCTGACTCACTTTCGGCTGCCACTGCCACTTCATGCACCAGACGGCGCGGATCCGGCCGAGAGATCCTCGTTTGACTAATTGGACTTCTAGCCAATTGAGGCGGTACTTTAATCAAAGGGGGCAAAGCTGGAGTATCAAGCCTAAGGTTATTTGACAAGGCTGTCACCATGCCTTGAATGGTGCTTTGAAAAACTGCTGCCAACATCTCAGTTTGTCTCGCAACTGACGCAGTTATGGCATCAATCAAAATGAAACGCATTTAAAGGCACTGAGGCCCCAGCATTTGGTTCTTCTTGAGCCATGTTGTCACTCTCTTGCTCATCCAGTCTTTGCTGATTACGAGTGCGTGGCATAGCAGCGTCAGGTAAACTTTGCGTGGACTGATGGGTGTCGGAGTTAACCGTTAAATTGAGCAGTGACGACTGCAATGATGATTTACACACAGGACAACGCTCGCGGTTAGATACTTTGGTGTTAAAGCAACCCAGTGAAAGGTGTGACCGCAACTAGTTGAGAGCAGTTATCTTGTATATTCAAACTCCTTTAAGCAAATAAAGCACGTCACGTCTACAATGTTTTCGGAGCTTCGACTCAAAAACATAATTTAAACGATTCGTGAAATGGTACGCTATTTGTAAGCGTGATTTAAGCGTAATATAAGAAAAGAATCGCAGCAGAAAAAAAATAATAAAGTAATCAAAAAATAAAAAAAATTAACTCAAAGATATAATCATAAAAACAAATTTCAGGAGTCATAAATTCCAGTTATGAGAGAAATTCAACAAAAATTGTTTAACATTACAACCTATCCAAAACTCTCTTCTCTCCGTTATTTATAGGACATTGGGACAAAAGCACGAGCACAAAATAATTTCTTGATAAGCGGGCAAACCATGTAGTAATTAACTTAGTAATTCAACTATGGATAGGACTCCAACGCTTTAATTAATAAGAAGAAAAGGAATAAGAAGGTATTTTCAATTGTCATGGAAGTGATATTGATTGAATCAATCACTTATCCAAAATGACATTTCAGAGAGACTTCACCAATACGAATAGATTAGTGGTTAGCTGTGCAATATACTCTTTGCTTTGCCAAATCCAACCAACCCTTTTCAAACTTTTCAGTGTAATATTTTTTTTCCCAGTAGTGGCAAGTTATAGCTATAAATTCTAGCACACCAGATCCAACTACTAGAAATATATATAACACCTGAAAGCTTTTTACAAGTAGTTAATTTGAAAATTTCAAATATTTTTAACAAATAGGGAAAATTTCAGATCCTATCGATGTCGCACTAGTCAAAGATGAAATCGACTATTTATTTTATTTAATTCGGACCCTGCCGGAACAAGGCCCCTAAGTTGGGCGCCAAATTATTTATTTTTATTATTAATTTGTAGCATACAACGTATGACAAGGGAGCAGTTGTTATTTAGTTGACGGTACGTAAGCACGCGCTGGTCTCCGGCTCATGTGTGTCAGCAATGGGGTGGGTAAATGAAACATAACCGTTTCAACTCAGGCTCAAACCAATAATAATATAAAAAAAAAAATCGCGTGCTCTATTGCCTTACGACGATCGCAAGTTAGAACAAGAAATCGGGAACAGAATCGGTCGGAGGGAACCGGAGCTCCAGTCGAAGGCCCGAACCCACTACCGAAGGGAAAGAGGAAAAGAGCAGTAGTTCGGAAATAAAATGTTATAGCAGCCTTTTGAACACGCCTCGCTTACTGAAGCGGCTGTTACCCCACCCTTCCATGATCGCCGGTTGCGAGACCTAAATATCGGCAATCCCATTAGGCCACTATTTTTCAAGGCATAGTTGCCTCATATCCATCCTCCATGACTCCCGAAAACAATAGATATTTAAGTTAAATTCATTTTAAAAACAATTTATTCCTTAAAATATTAATGTCTCTCCTAACCATCTCCTTAACATAATCTTTATTTCATGAATATTCGGAATACTTTATACTTCGATTTCTAGTTAAGGGTAAGAGTGTATATTAGTAGTAATTTTTAATGTTTATTTATAATAAGGCGGTATTTCATTTATTTAATTATACATTCATTTTATTCCTTTGTCAATGGTTGCGAATAGATATATATATATATAAGTGTAATACGTATTAATGGTAGATGTAAATAAAAAAATTGAAAATCATGCAAAACTAAATAGACCAAAGAAGGGCAAATTATCAGAATAAACAATCAGGTTTAGAAATCATATTAAATTAATGATTTAAAAATGATAATGCAAAAAAAAAAAAAATTAGGAAATTAAAGAAAAATCAAAATTAAAAATAATTAATTAAAACTCAAATATGATTAATTTAAATTGAAAAGTCTATTGCAAATCAAAAATAATAAACTATGTTAGATTTAGAAGAAATCTAATAGCTATATAAATAGTCAAATTAAAAAACGAAAAAAAGTACATGCTTGAAGAGCAGTAACTCCCAAAATCAACAAAAGTGCAAAATAAAATAAAGGAAAAATTGTCAAACAAATATTAATAAAAATCACTCACATCTTCCGTGGTGTGGTATAGTTTTATGTGTGTGGGTATAGATGTTTGCATTATAGTTTATTTCGTTTGTCACTGATGATTTGTGTTTTTTTGTATTTGTTTATCTCACTTGTTTTTTTTTTTTTGGATTTACCTTTTAATAGTCATTTGCAAATAGGCGGGGAAACAGAATAATTAACAACAAAAAATTATTGGTCACTCGCGATATTTAGATATAGATATTTATTCGCACCATTGACCCTATTCTTTATGAACTAATTATGAGACCTTTTATAATATAATTTAGAATTATTTAACAACTATTTTAGTTAGGATAATCACTAAGCTATTACTGTGTTCATTAACTTATTTAAGGCAATCACAGTGATATTATATTTTTCATTGACTTATTTAAGGCAATCACGGTGATATTATAGTTTTCATTGACTTATTTAACGCAATCACGGTGATATTATATTTTTCATAGACTTATTTACGGCAATCACAGTGATAGTATGGTTTTTAGGAGCTTCCCATCAGGCCCCTTCTAGGGCTCCCCTGGACGAATCCGCTTGAAGCATGAGGTGCTCAAAATTTGGGTAGAACAAGGTGCCAGAATCTGAATGAATACATTATTTATTAGATTCTGCAAGAGATTCATTTGGTCTTCCAATTTTACCTGAATCTGGCACCAGTTTCTTTTTTTCTGTTTTTCAGCCACTCCACGAGGTTGTACTAATCTTTCAAAATCTCTGCAATCTTAATACCTTGGCAAAATTCACTAATTAGAATTTTGTTATAGGCTTTTTTTTTGCAATACTCACTTAATATGTCGGGGATTTATTAAATATTATTATATTTACATTTTGGCACCAGTGAACAAAATTATCAAACACGTCTATGTTCTTCGGCAGCTCCAATGAAAAAGAACGAACCGTCCCAGGTTACCCGTTAGCCTTGACCTACTTAACGAAACAAAACAATACCCACTGATGCATTCGGATTGCGTTCAGCTGATCCCCAAAAGCTCGATAGCCTTGACCTACTTAACGAAGCAAACCATACCCACTGTTGCATTCTGATTGCGCTCAGCTGATCCCCAAAAGCTCGGTCAAGGGGTCAGTGCCTAAATGATGCCTACTTACAGGGGGTACAATGGAACGTCATGTTCAAACGCTGGATTTACCAGAAACCAAAAAAAAACAGAAAACAACCATTGACCAGCGCCACTTCAGAAGGCTCATAGCTGCGACTTTTTTAATTTGGGTATGCAGGGGAGTCAGATTCAGTATCGATCCCATTACTACGGTGGGACAGGTACGAAGTGCACCTGTCAGTGAGAGGCACAGCAGCCTGTGTAATTTATTGCATTTGCTTATGGTAGTGACCTGCGTAACCGTTGGTCTCAAAACAGTAGCAGCATAGGTGACGATGGGTCTGACCATCATGGCAAAAAGCCACCGGATGGTGCAGGATTTAAGACCCCAGATTCTACCGAAGAATCTCCTGCAGGCCCACATGGCATGGGTCCCCTTTATGAGGGTGTTGCTGAGGAGTTCCAATTTAGTCTTTTATCAAGGGTTACCCCTAGACATTTGACTTCGTTGGACAGCCCCACAGGGAAGCCGCTGATATAAAGTTGACCGATGCCAACGGAATAGCGCCTAGTGATGGGAACTATAACAGCTTTTTGTGGATTGATGCTAAGACCAACATCTGCGCACCATCTACTTACCGTGCTGGCATAGTTCCCGGTCACTATTAGAGCCAGGTCGTCAGCATAGCCGATCGCTTCAACGCTCTGCTCGGAGAATAAGACTAGTAGTTCCTCAACTACTAGGAAGGATAGAACCCCTCCCTATGGACAGCTTTTGACTGCATTAATACATGCAGTCGTGGAGTCCAGGGTAGTGGTTATCCGGTGCTTGAACATAGAGCATAGCTTTAATCCACCGGATCAAGGGACGGGCAGTTCCTCTACGCTCTAGAGCAGTAGAGATTGACCCGTAGCCGGTATTATCAAAACCACCTTCTATGTCCAAAGAAGAAATGCAATGTTCTTGGATACGAAGGCTCTTTCAATATTCCCTACTATCCTGTGGAGAGCGACCTCAGTCGATCTGCCGGCTATGTACGCAAACTACGTGGGATGCAGAGGGTTCGACGCCTGTAGTGAGCACCGACTGTGCCTATCTATCAGCCTTTCCGCCGTCTTAAGCAGAAAGAAGTAAGACTGATCGGCCGATAGGACTTAGGCTGGTCAAGCCGACGATTCCCTTGCTTGGGGATGAATACCCCATTTACTCTCTTCTAAGAGATGGGTATGTATCCCCAAGTAAAACTAGCTCTAAGAAGGCCGACGAATTGATCAAGAATATGAGCCACGCTGTTTTGAATAAGGGCTGGGAAGATTTTGTCACCCACTGGGGCTTTCAAAGGACCGAAAGAATCTACAGCCCATTTGACCGTTTCGGGGTCGAAGATGGATCCAGATAGGCTGAATCCACGTGATAAGTTTAAACTTCGTATGTAATCAGATCAGCTTTGATCTTTTTTTTAACACGCATCAAAGAAAGTTGACAAGACCTGGAAAAATCGAGAATTCAAAACTAATAGCAACAAGTAAGAAATCTACTGTAGAGATTGCTGGACTCTCAGATACTACCCAACTTTACTGAATAGAAGAATAAATAAGAGCGACCATCAAAATATTATATTTTTCAAAATATTCAAAATATATACTAAAAATATAAACCAATAAAAAATATTGAAATGTTGTTGGTTCGAAATTATTAGCTTGGCTGCACTTTATTGGATTTATTTAACACCATTATTATGTCACTTAGTGACATAACAGCGGAACAGGTGCACCTGCACCTATATAAAAGTAATTCTTTTATAGCTTCCGTGTTTTTTGTCCGATTGTAACCAAATCTTTAGAGATCATTTTGAGAGACGTGAATTAAATCCTTAGGATTCTTAATGATAATTCTTAAGGATTATTTAGATTCAATTACGGGGTAAGTTCTAGTGACAAGCACACTCAAAAAATTGTTGACAAAGACTTAGTCAAGCATTTTCTTCAGATTATTAGATTAATCATTAAGTCATGGAAGTCATGGAACTGGAATATTAGAAGGTTCCGGATGCAGCGAAAATGTAGGGAGAAAATGGTCTAACGCCAACGAAATAGAGGACACATGGGGCGCAGTTTTAAATTGGGGCTCAACTTGAATATAGGGATGAAACTCAAATTTAAATTGATTAAATAAATCCTTACTGGAGTCAAAATCACCTGAGAACTGTTTGGTCATGTTAAGCAGTCTTGTAAATTGAGTTTTCCCGCTTTTATGCGTGAAAAATCCAATTAAATCTCAATTCAATGGAGTTTAAAAACATGCATTACCGCATAAGTTATATATATTCTTAATCAGAATCAACAGCGGAATCAATATACGATATATTTGACATGCAATATAGCCTTGTCTATCTGTCCGTCAGTGCATCTGACTTTTTACCTGTATGACATTTTAAATCTCAGAGACTCTAAAAGTTTGTTTTAGAATTTGGCTCAATTCGACCCTGAAAATGACTAAAATAATGTTCTAAGCCATATAACATCCACAATTATATATTTACAGCTTTTGTTTATAGACTGATTGCAACCAAATTTTCAGAGATCATTAACATAGTGACTAGTGTTGGGTCTTTGCCTGAAATCTTAAAAAAAAAAATAAATAAATAAAGTGACGGGCAATGTACGGAAAGCATCAAACATCTATGGATAATGATTCTCGGCTCGTCGGCAAACAACGAGCTGACGCTTTAGCTTGTGTGGGCTCACCCAAGTTTCGATACCACGAAAACACGGGGTATGACTATTTTGCCCGAGTGCTGCCTCTATAGTATTGTAAACTTTGTGCCTTTACTCCAAAATCTGCAGTGCAGCACGAACCATATAGTATATAGATCTGGCATCCCCTACAAGACTCACACTCTCTCTGCACACACTCTCTTCTGTATTCTCAGAGATTAGAAAACATATTAGTTGCATGTTGGCTCGAGCAAAACTGTGCCTGAAAATTCGGTTGGGTTCAGTCCGTTAGCATCTGCGTTCAAATGTCAGTCTTGTACTGCTGCTAACGTCCTTGAATATGTTGGTGAACACACATATGAATATATGTTTATGTAGCCAAATTTTATGTATTTGATTTGCAGCTAGCACCAATTTTTGTAGTTATTTTCGTTTCTTGTGTTATATTGTTTCCTTGCCCTCCTCCCTTCTGCCAACCCCTTACCATTTTTTTCTTCGTTTGACTGCTGCGATTTTTTTGTGAACGTCTTATGTTCTGCTTCTGGTGCTGGACTTATTGAGTTGTTTTTTATACCCGCCTACTCAAAGGATAGAAGGGTATTATGGCTTTGTGGCGACCGAAAATGTATGTAACAGGCAGAAGGAAGCATCTCCGACCCCATAAAGTATATATATTCTTGATCAGCGTCAACAGCCGAGACGATATAGCCATGTCCGTCTGTCCGTCTGTCCGTCTGTCCGTCCGTCCGAATGAACACCTAGATCTCAGAGACTATAAGAGATAGAGCAAATTTTTCGCGGCAGTATGTCTTATTGTTGCACGCACACCAAGTTTGTTTTCGATTTTGGCCACGCCCCCTCCCGCCCCCTTAAATCGAATTGCAAGCGTCGTTTTAAACCTAGAAGGTTCAATTTTGGTACGCACAATACTAATCACCATCTTAATGATCTCTGCGAATTTGGTTACAATCGGATAAAAAATACAGAAGTTATTAAGAGATTACTTTTATAAGGCGTTACCACGTGCAATTGCTAGTGCTGCCTAGTTAGTTGCTATGACACTCCGCGACATAATAATGGTGTTCAATAAACCAACTAAAGTGCCCCCAAGCTAATAATTTCGAACAAAGAAAATGCTGATATATTATTTTGGTATTTTTTAGTATATTTTTTTAGTATTTTTTCAGTATATTTTGATAAATATAATATTTGGATAGTAAAATTGGGTGGCGGGTATCTCACAGTCGAGCAAACTCGACTGTAGCTTTCTTACTTATTTTACTTTTAGCGTGTGACTGCACCTGTCGATCTTGTATGAATATTGTGTTATTATTATCAATTAATCAGTATAGAAATTTTATATTTAAATTCCAGCATATTTTATTGCGAGTTTATATATACTCGTATATTTATACATATAATAATAAATGTGTACATATGTATGTATAAATACATGCTAAAGTTTTTCGATTTACAAAAATAAATAATAAAAAACAAAAATTGATTTTCAAATAGCAGTCGGATCGGATAAAAACTCTTATGTTTGGCGGAAGCCTAATATCGAGCTGAAACCAGAAAATTTAAAGGCAACCGTGAGTCACGGCGGAAGCAGCGTGACCTAGAAAACTGGTTTTTATCGAATTTAATACGGATAAGTGCACGTTACAGAGGCTCTCGGAGTAAGAACCAATTTCCGTTATTATCAAGGCAACGATCCCAAGCATAAGACTGCTATTGTTCAGTGCTGACTAATATATACAATAATTGCCCCTATTGATGAATCCACAGGCTCACCAACCAGACATCAATGTAACAGAGAATTTGAGGTCAATTTTAAAGAGCAACATAAGGAAATATCACATTTCCAACAAAAATCACCTAAAAGAGGCACTATTGAAGGAGAGGGCAAAAATTTCATTAGAAACCACAAAAAAAAAATTTGTGGAAAGGCTTAATGCTGTCATCGACAACAAAGGCTACCATTCAAAATATTAAAAATTTTTTTTTTTTTTCTTAATTTTTCAACTTGTCAATTTTTCGTACTTTAAGGAAGGACGATGTGAAGGACGGGCGATTTTTTTCTGAGATTGTCATGGCATACTCTTAGTGGATTACCTTGAAAATGGGAAAACCATCAACAGTGAGTATAACTGTGCACTATTGGTGCGATTAAAGGCAACATCGGTAAAATAGTGCACAGTAATACTTACAGTTGATGTTTTTTCCATTTTCAAGGTAGTCAGTCCACTAAGAGTATGCCATGACAAAAAATCGAGCCTCCCTCACATGAAGCAGAAAAAAGTGAAGTTGAATCTCCTCCTGATTACGCCCTATAAGAGTAATTCTTTAATAACTGCTGTGTGTAACCAAATTTTAAGAGGTCATTAAGATGGTGATGCTTGTAATTCGATTTGCGATTTACAAACATGATCTGCGTGCAACAATAAGAAACACTATCCCGAAAAATGTTTTGCTCTATCTCTTATAGTCTCTTAGCTCTATGTGTTCATACTGACGGACAGACGGTTATGGCTATACCGCCTTGGCAATTGACGCTGATCAACACTATATGGGGAAATTAATTATTATATAAAACTCATATTACTATAGTACACTATATTACACTATTTTACACTATTTTACACTATATTACTCTAATTTACACTATATTACACAATATTATACCACAATCAACACGAAACAAACGATAACAAGACGTAAAATCATAAAGCATTATTAAAACTGCCAACCGCAATATAACATACTCCAATTCTGCGAATCTCACGGGACCCTCCAGGATAGAAGGAGCGATCCAGCCACTGGATCTAATACAATGAAAACTACACACATTTCCAAATCTCCAATCGTCCCGATTTTATAAAGTTTAAAAATGTAAGAAGAATTGTCCGAGGCAACGGCATGCATGAGTTTAAGACCTAATCATCTTAGGGCCAACCCAACAGCAGTACACCAATAACCAGTCCTGAAATTAAGTTCGTAATAGTGACATTAACTAAGCATGTCCTCCAAGGAGGTGAAATCATTAGACAAACATTAGGTGTATAAGGTGAAGAAGAGTATTCAGAGTATAAATATTCTTGATCAGCGTCAACAGCCGCGACGATATAGCCATGTCCGTCTGTCTGTCCGTATGAACACCTAAATCTCAGAGACTATAAAAGATAGAGCAACAAATTTTTCGGGATAGTGTGCCTTATTGTTGCACACAGATTAAGTGTGTTTTTAATCTGGCCACGCCCCCTTCCTACCCCGTAAATCAAAAAAAGCGATTTCCAAGCGTCATGTTAATGCTAAAATGGTGCAGGTGCACCTGATCAGCTGATATATCACTCAGTGACATAGTAATGGTGTTCAACAAACATAATAAAGTACTGCCAAGCTAATCATTTTGAACAAAGTTAATTTCAGTATATTATTTTGGTATATTTTCGTTAATTTTTCGTATATTTTTGTAACATATAAAATTTTGATGGTAGCTTTTATTTACTTTTTCATTCAGTAAAATTGGGTGTCGGGTATCACAGTCGAGAAAACTCGAAAGTAACTTTCTTACTTGATTTTAGATTAAACAGTTCCTCGCTACCATATGTTCAATGTGTAACGAGGGAGTTCACAATTGAAAATTCTAATAGATACATAGGTCCAAAATTACATTCAGCTACACTTAGTAAAGAATCCAAAATCAAACGAATAAGCATTCTCTGCAAATTCGGCTGGCGGAGAAATCTTACACCTATTCGGTATTAGAGACTTTATTTGCAATTTTTTTATATTTCCCACTTTAAAGGCATTTCATTTCATAATACGGAATGACACTTTGAAAAAGTTAGATGCAGTGATAGATATAACAAGTAAGAAAGCTACAGTCGAGTTTGCTCGACTGTGAGATAACCGCCACCCAATTTTACCATCCAAATATAATATTTTTCAAAATATACTGAAAAAATACTAAAAAAAAATATACTAAAAAATACCAAAATAATATATCAACATTTTCTTTGTTCGAAATTATTAACTTGGCGGCACTTTAGTTGGTTTATTGAACACCATTATTATGTCGCGGAGTGTCATAGCAACTAACTAGGCAGCACTAGCAGTTGCATGTGGTAACGCCGTACAAAAGTAATATCTTAATAACTTTTGTGTTTTTTATCCGATTGTAACCAAATTCGCAGAGATCATTAAGATGGTGATTAGTATTGTGCGTACTAAAATTGAACGTTCTAGGTTTAAAACAACGCTTGCAATTCAGTTTTTTTCAATTTGCATGGGCGGAAGGGGGCGTGGCCAAAATAAAAAACAAACTTGATCTGCGTGCAATAATAAGACATACTGTCGCGAAAAATTTGTTGCTCTATCTCTTATAGTCTCTGAGATCTAGGTTCATACGGACGGACAGACGGACAGACGGACGGACGGACAGACGGACATGGCTATATCGTCTCGGCTGTTGACGCTGATCAAGAATATATATACTTTATGGGGTCGGAGATGCTTCCTTCTGCCTGTTACATACATTTTCGGTCGGCACAAAGCCATAATACCCTTCTATCCTTTGGGTAGGCGAGTATAAAAACCAGTACACTAGTGATAAGAGGAGGACGGGAAATTAAAATTCTTCAACTCCAAGCACAAGCAGTCAACACATCATTATCAACTTTGCATAAAAACAAAGCATGCCTCACTTGACAGAGAGACATGTTGAGCTTTTCGAAAACCCAGTCAAAAAACTGACCTATACCACGCGAGTTATAGGCGAAATTAGAACCAACTGCGACTTACCCGCACATAGCTAACACTACCCCCACCCCTGGATGAGTGAAAGTGAAAGTGGTTAAGAATAGACGCGGTGTCCAGTCATCGCAGCGTTTTTCCATATTGTACTGGGTACCGACGCCTGAAAGGAAGGTGTCTTACGTTAGATAGATGAGCGACCGGGTGCGGATCACTAACCTGGTTTTGCCACGCCTCATCGCCGTCGGAAAGGTGAAGAAAATCTTATTTTCTTTGTCTGCAATTTTTTACAAACATAAAAATTTTCACAAAACTCATTTTTCACCGGCGTCAAAGAAGAAGAGATCTGAGTTGAAGTTCAACTCCAGCTGTGGGCAGGGCTGGCTAGCGCCACGAGCTAAGCAGCTGCTACGTGTGGAGCCACGTGTGGAGCTCGACTCAAGAAATAAAGCGGCTGATCAGCCGTGCGCGAGCCCGAACCGGCGCACACACGAAGGAAGCCAGGAAGTAAGAATGCGGGAACTCAAATATCCCCCGGCCAGGTCCAAAATACATTCAACATAGTGGCGGGGGCCAGCGCCAAATCAGGACCTAAGGTCCGCACCGCACCTACCGACAGGAGAGGAAGAAGAAGGAGCAGAGTCCCAAGAAAGCATTAGCTGAGCCCACAAGGACACAGCCAGCTAGCAAGCCTCTGCAATGGAAACGCAGTCCGGACGCCATCCTGATCCAGCCAAGCAAGGGCATATCGTACAGCGATATCCTGCGCCTGGTCACCAGACGCGGCGATGGAAAGCTCCAGAACGTTAGCGAGCAAGTACGCCGTGTGCGAAAAACCGCAGGAGATGGTTTGCTCCTGGAGCTTGACGGCAAATGCAAGAGTGCCATGCAGCAGATGGGAGAAGCAATCGGAACAACACTTGGAAATCAAGCAAAGGTGAAGGCCATAAGCCAGGAAGTATCTATTGAGATTAGGGACATCGACTGCCTGGCAACTAAGGAGGACATCCTCGGAGGCGAAGCTGGAGGTAGGCATTATAAAAACGCTTCGACCTGAATTCGACAGCCTACAAGTAGCGGTAGTGAGCCTCCCGGTTGCGACGGCTATGCGAGTCCTCAACGAAGGTAAGCTAAAGATTGGCTGGACGAGATGCAGAGTCCGCGAAAGAGAAAAGAGAAGATGATGTTATAGGTGCATGGAGTTTGGGCACATAGCCAGCGCCTGCAAGAGCGAGATCAACAGAATGGCTGCTGTATGCGATGGAAAGGCAGAAAGGCCACAAGGCAGCAAACTGTCAGATGGAAGCCAAATGTTTCATATGTGTGGCGGACAAAAGGAAGGAAGTCTTGCACCACGCCGGCAGAAAGAGGTGTCCATCGGCAAGAAGGCCACCATCAGCAAAGGCTCAGAAATGCTAAAAATTCTGCAGCTAAACTTAAACCACTGCGCAGCAGCCCATAGCCTGCTCCAACAATCAGTGCGCGAGCTTTCGGTGGATGTGGCACTGCTGAGCGAGCCATACCAGCCGACGCAGGCTGTAAACTACGCGGCAGACTTAACTGGACGAGCAGCGATCTGGATTTGCGACCGTAGGCAGCCCGAACTGGAGGACAGGCCCTCTGCAAAAGGCTTTGTGCGGGGAAAACTGGACGACATATGGCTGTACAGCTGCTATCTAGCTCCCAGCCTTCAGCTTTGGGAGTATTCTCAGATCTTGGATGACATCGCCGAAAACGCAAGAGCTAACCACCGTATTCTAATTGCAGGAGATTTTAACGTATGGTCGGAGGAATGGGGCAGCGTAACTTCAAACGCTAGAGGGCGAGCGTTCCTGGAAGCCTTCGCCTCTCTCGATGTATCCCTGCTTAATAGGGGTAGGCAGCACACATTCACCAGAGCTGGCATGGGCTCCATAATCGACCTGACATTCGTCAGCTGCTCGCTCTGGCCGCAGGCAGAATGGAATATCAGCAACATCTACACGGCAAGGGATCACAAGCTGAGCGATTAAGCTGAGTAACACCCGGAGCAGAACGCAGCGTGGACTACACACACGGAACGCCTACAAGGATAAAACCCTGAACTCAACGGAATTTGCTTACTCGTTCGGAGGGCGGGACTTAGGCAGCAACGCAGAGGTCGGCGCAGAAGCCCTAATGGATGCAATCACGGAAGCCTGCAATGCCAGCATGCAGCAAAAGAGGGTTCCAGGACAGCGCAGGGAGCCCGTATACTGGTGGACTGAGGAGATTGCGGAGATCAGGAGAGACTGCATCAAATCTAGGCACGTGCTGCAGCGTTCAAGAGGCCGGCCAGACTTTGAGGATAGAAGACAGCAGTACTGTGACCGGCGGCGGGACCTCAAGAGGGCTATAAGGAAAAGTAAAAGAGAGCGATTTCTGGAGCTGTGCGACGACGCGGAGCAGGATGTCTGGGGTCTGGCATACAAGCTGGCGATGAAAAAGTTCAACGCGCTGAACTTGGTCGGGCTCAAAGAAGTCTCCATTACGGAGATTGTTAGTGCGGCAGCAAGGATTCAGGACTCCAAAGGCCCAGGTCCAGACGCGATCCCAAACAAGGCGTTAAAACTCGCAGTGCGCTAGTTTTCAGTCGCTGTCCGAGAGAAGGAGTTTTTCTAAATAGATGGAAAATTCAGAATCTCGTGCTGATCCCAAAGCCAGAGAAGCCTCCGGATCTCCCCTCATCGTATAGACCAATCTGCCTCATCGACACAACGGGAAAATTACTGGAGCGGGTAATATGCAACAGGATGGAAGAAGCGATCAGGCAGGCTGGCGACCTCTCACCCAGGCAGTTTGGGTTTCGCAAGGCCCGATCGACGGTGGATGCCATAAAAATCGTAACCGACACTGCGAAGGCGGCAATAGAGGGCAGCAGATGGCGTGGGGGAGGAAAGGAGTACTGCATTATAATGACACTGGACGTTAAAAATGCCTTTAATTCGGCGAGGTGGGACCACACACTGAACTCGCTAAGGAGCTTTGGGATCCCAGAATACCTACTCAGGATCGTAAGGAGTTACTTCAGTAACAGGGTGTTACGCTACACAACATCAGAAGGAATGCGGACGTTCAAAGTGGCTGGAGGGGTGCCGCAAGGATCCGTCCTTGGGCCACTTCTATGGAACGTAATGTATGATGGGATACTCCGGCTGCAGCTGTAAAAAGTAAAAGATTGGCTCTCATCGGTAGCCCTCTAGCTGGCTGAACAAAAAACGGAGGCGGTCTGGTAAGCAGCAGGAAACGAATAGAAGTCGCTCAAATTTGCTTGGGAGGTGTCACCATCACCTCTAGATGTGCCATGAGGTATATGGGAGTGTGGATCGACACACGACTCAGTTATTGGGAACATCTGAGTATCGTTAGTCGGAAGGCGGCTGGGGTAGGACAAGTCCTCAGCAGGATTATGATGAACACCCGCGGCCAAAACAAGGACGACGGATGCTGCTCCAAAATGTAACAAAGCCAAGTATATTATACGGAGCGCCGAATTGGTCACAGGCAATGCACACGAAATCATACAGCAGAGGAATACAAGCGACGTATAGACTGGGAGCTCTGAGAGTCTGCAGTGGTTTCAGAACCATTTCGGAGGACGCGGCGCTGGTAATAGCCGGAATGGTGCCCATAGATATCCTGGCAACGGAACGGGCAAGTAATTTCAATGACGGTCGTACCCTTCCTCCATCGTCTGATCGGCGATCTAGATCAGTGGATAAATCGAAGAGGAGGGGCAGTAAATTTCCACCTCACCCAGCTGCTTAGCGGACACGGCTGCTTCAGGAGCTACCTGCATCGCTTTGGACACGAAAGCGATCCCTACTGCTCGTGGTGCTACCCGGCAGCAGAGGAGACAGCGGAGCACATCCTAACGGAATGTCGCCGGTTCAATGGCGCGAGAACGGAGCTGGAGGCAATTTTTGGAAGGCCTGTAACTGTGAACAATTTCGTCAAGTGTATGTTGGAGAGCGAAACCTGCTGGTCGGCGGCATGTACGTTCGCGGCCAATACAATGACTTTGCTGCGGGCGGAGAGAGAGCGGAGGTGGACGGAGGAGGGGACTTAAAAAATCCCGCCTAGGAGCTCGAGAAGCAATACCTCGCGGCGGTTCCACGAGCTTTCTAGGGAAATCCCATTCCAGTTACCCACTCTTTTTATCTTTTTCTTTCTCTTGTAATTTTGATTATCCCCAAATGTTATAGCTCTTAATTTTTAAAATTTTATATTGCTACATGAAATAAAAAAAAAATAATAAAAAAAAAAACCCCTACCCCTCTTCTTTGAGATCGGAGGTAGAAACCCAAATCCAAGAATTGCTACCTGACGGTATAATCAGACCTTCACGGTCTCCATACAACGCAACTGCTTGGGTGGTGCCAAAAAAAACCGACTCATCGGAACAAAAGAAATTCAGGTTAATCATCGATAAACCTAAAAATTAAATACTTTAATAATTTCAGATCGCTATCCGATCCCAGAAATAGGCGAAATACTCGCTCAATTGGGAGAAAACAATTATTTTTCAGTATAAGATCTAAAAAGTGGTTTTCACCAAATCCCATTGTCGGAGAAAGATATAGAAAAAACAGCTTTTTCTATCAATGGAGGTAAATTCGCATTCACAAGGCTACCATTTGGTTTAAAGAATTCATCTTTAATATTTCAAAGCGCTTTAGACGACATTTCAACGGATCACCCAAGTAAAATACGTTACGTGTACATCGATGATATAATTGTATTCAGCTTCAAGTCTTCACAACTCTACAAGATGCGAATATGAAGGTTTAACTCGATAAATGCGAGTTCTTCAAAAACGACGTCGATTTCGTTGGCTTCACCATCTCAGCAGACGTTGTCAAAACTAATGTTAAGAAAATAAAAGCGATACGGGATTTCCCAGAACCAATAACGCTAAAAGATCTCCTATCATTTTGAGGGTTTCAAGCTACCATAGGAAAATTATACGCGACTATGCCAAGTTAGCCAAACCATTCACTTCACTACTTAGAGGAGAAAAAGGGCGGCTCTCTAAAAATATATCTAACAAAATCAATATCAATTTAGACTCTAAGGCAATAGACGCATTTATTAAAATCAAGAGATCATTTAGTTTCACAGAACGTAACACTTTGTTACCCCGACTTTCGGAAAGAATTCCACTTAACCACCGACGCTTCAAATCATACCATTGGAGCTGTTCTCAAACAAAATGGTAGGCCCATCACTTTTATATCGCGTACACTCAACAGAGGACAACTATTCAACAAATGAGAAAGAGTATGGGCTTTAGAGAATTTGCGTATGTATCTGTACGGTTCCGCTAAAGTAGTCAAATAAACTGACCATTAACCACTAACTTTCGCTCTTAGCAATAAAAACTACAATGGAAAACTTAAGAGATGGTAAAGCTATCTCGAAGAGTTTTACCATGAGCTTCAATACAAACCTGGTACTTCAAACGTAGTGGCAGAAATCATAAACTCATTACAACTAAGAACCACTATAACGAACAAGACTTAATAGAAATTCCAAGGGCAAGACTAGACACCAAAATATTAAATGGGATATTCACTTCAGAAAGTATACTAGGGCACATACAAGTAATATACCCTACGCACTATCATAACTACAAGATAAGGTAAACAAGAAAACAAGTAGCGGACGTACCCAACGAAAACGAACAGACAGAGTTAGCGACTAAAGAACACATACGAGCTCACAGAAACCCACTAGAAAACAAACAGCAAATCATGGACATATACTTCTTTCCAGGACTAGTTAGAAAAGTAATGTCTATAGCCAAGACTTGTGAGACTTACAAGTTGGCAAAGTACGATAGACACCCGCAGCAAGGTGAAATAGAGGCAACCCCCATCCCCACTTACCCAGGTCAGATAATCCGTATAGATTTGTATAGCACACAAGGTAATGTAGTACTCACAGCCATATATAAGTTTTAAAAATACGCACAGGCTAAAATTTTAAAGTCAAAAGCAGCCGAAGACCTGGTGTTTCACGAAGTTATGATAGCGTTTGGCATTCCACAATTAGTTGTCATGGACAATGAGAAAGCAATGAACGCAGCTTCAATAAAGTTTCTGTTGGAGGACCAACTCAGGATAAAAGTCTACACGACACCGCCTTATGACTCCACCAGTAATGGATAGGTGGAAAAATTTCATTCGACTCTCACAGAGATCATGAGATGCTTTAAAAAGAAAGACGAAGCGTCGAACTTCGACAACCTTATTTTCAAAGCAACCTTATTTTCAAAGTTTACAACGAATCCATTCATTCTACCACTAAAAAGAAACCAATAGATGCGGTACTAACGTACCAAACGAATTAGAACTTGAAATAGAGGAACAAGAAACAAATAAAATGTCGGTGCCAACAGCAAACCTAGCCACGAGGCATTATGTTAGAGAGATAGCAACCTCAATACCATCATTCGTGGGACAAAGAGCTAACCTACGAAGTTTCATTACGGCACTAAAAATAGTAGAACTTACATCTACGAGAATATTGCAGTGCAAATAATCAAATCTAAAATATTGGGCACAACACATAATTTGGTAGAAGACGAAACTAGAAACCTCGATAGTTGGTGAAACATCGCAAAACCTCAGGGCAAGAATGGCTACAGTACAACACAGAGGCAGAACAGCGGCGCAATTCACGTCTGATTTAGAGAGCGTACGCAAGTTATTAGAAGTAGCATATATCGATGAAGGATATAAAGTCGAACAAGCAAACAAACTGAGTACAAGAGAAGCCATTGATATAATGATCGCAAGATCGGAGCACGAAAGCGTCAAATCAACGCTATGGATGAAGCCATAGGTGCATTCATCAGAACTAATACTCGAATCACTGTGAATAATGTGATGTATGCCACAAGAGGATATTCCAATAGAGGTCAGAGTTATAGAGGTAACGGTCGCGGCAGAGGCAATGGCCGTTACAATAATGGAAACTATAATAATGGAAACAATAACAATGGTTACAATAACAATGGTTACAATAACCGATACAATAACCAAAACAACAATTACCGAAATAATGGCTACCAAAATAACAACTACAACAACAATAGAGGTCGTGGTAATAATAGAGGTAACAACAATAATAACCAGAATAGAAACAATTCCGTTAGAGTTGCACAAAATACCTCGGGAAACTCCCAAAACCCTTCAGATACACAGCAGTAGAAAAAGTATATGCAATTAATCTCTGATTAAATATATTTGTTGCATTTAATAACGTAGAAACAGGAAAGAAACTAGTATTTCTGATTGATACAGGAGCGGATATATTAGTTTTAAAGGAAAACAGCGATAATTACAAGAATATTTAAAATAATAACTCAATAAATATACAAGGTATTAGTCAGGAAATAATTAAATCGAAAGGTTTAGCATTCATTGAGATACAGACAGGCAAATATATTATTCCTCACAGTTTTCATATCCTAAATCAACAATTTCCAATACCATGTGACGGAATATTAGGCATAGACTTCATTAAAAAATTCAATTGTATATTAGACTTCAAACCAACAGAAGATAGGTTAATTTTACGTCCAAGTAATTTAAAATTTCCTATCAATGTCAAAATATCATTTGACAACGGTAATAATAATATATTGTTACCAGCTAGATCACAAGTAATAAGAAAAATTAATATAACTTCAATTGAAGATAAACATATATTAATACCAAATCAAGAAATAAAAACAGGAGTTTATGTTGCAAATACAATTTCAAACACTCAAAATGCTTATATACGAATACTAAATACAACAAATTCAAACCAATTAATTAACGTAGGCAACATAGAATACGAGTCACTTTCGAAATTCGAAATAGTTCAAAATAATCCAGAAAATAGAGAACAAACTGTCATGTCTCAATTGTCAAAAAACTTTCCACAACAATTTAGAGCAACATTAAAAGAATTATGTAGTAAATACACAGATATATTTGAACTTACAAAAGAACCAATATCAGCAAACAATTTTTACAATCAAAAACTGAGATTAAAAAATGAAGAACCATCATATATGAAGAATTATAGAAACCCTCATAGCCAAGTAGAGGAAATTCAAGCTCAAGTTCAGAAGTTAATAGATGACAAAATAGTAGAACCATCAGTATCAGAGTACAACAGCCCGATTCTATTAGTACCAAAGAAATCTCTTCCAGATTCAGACAAGAAGAAATGGCGATTAGTAATTAACTATCGTCAAATCAATAAAAAACTTTTGTCCGATAAATTTCCACTACCTAGAATTTATGACATTTTAGATCAGCTAGGTGGAGCCAAATATTTCTCATGCCTAGACTTAATGTCATGTTTTCACCAAATCGAACTAGAAGAAAGTTCAAGAAATATAACGTAATTTTCAACCACCAATGGTTCATATCGTTTCACGCGATTACCATTCGGTTTAAAAATAGCACCTAATTCTTTTCAGAGAATGATGACTGTGGGTACCAGTGCGAGAGGAAGATGAGCGCAACTCACTCTCTCCCGATTAATCGAACATAAGCGGAGCGACAAGCGATTGGTCTGGAGAGAGAGAGGGCAGTCGATTAATATCGTTGAATGTGAGCACACGTGTTAAGAGAATCGTTGTGAACTATAATAAAACCAACTGAGTAATAAAGTGAATTGAAACGAAGACTAGACTATTGAATTATTACATTGGCGAAGAGGTAAAAAAAAAACAAAAACAACATATAAATTAATTAAAATAAGAAAATTTCAGTGCAAACCGGCGTATGCTGAAATTAGCACGCAACATTCCCGTTTAGTTTGTTCTTTTCGTTCCCTGGCGTTCTTCGTTAAACACATGTATACATATGTACATACAAATGTGGTATCAAACGCGTGAACGAATACAAATTGACAAACTAATGCAAGGGAGAAATAACATGTAAATTAACAAAAAAAAAAATGTTTAGCACAAATCTGTGATGGCAAAATTGTCACACAATAATTCGAGAAGTTTTCTTTTTTTTTCCTTTTTCGCTCACTCTCGGTGTTCGTATGTACATATGTACGCGCGGCGAATTAATGAGATGAAGAGAAGGAAGAATGAAGGAAAAGAAATAAAATATAAGAATGCTCGCAGGCATTCCAGATTATGGCAGGTCGTATGAAAAAAACAACAACAATAAGAGAATGAAAAAGAAAAGGAAAGAGAAAACAACTGACAAATTACAGTGACAGTGTCAAGAGACACAGATTTTATTATTGTTCTATCTGACTTGGGTCAGGGGCTGTACTAAATGTACAAGCCGAGTAAATAATTTTGAGCTGACTTAAGTCAGGGGCTGTACTAGATGTACGAGCCGAACAAATAATCATAACCTGATTTAAGTCAGGGGCTGTACTAAAGGTACGAGTCGAATAATTAGATATGAGCTGACTTGGATCAGGGGCTGTACTAGAGTATCAGTCGATAGGTATGCACATGTATATGTATACCACGGTATATTCCTTGAAAACTATATGTAACTAATTACGATCTGACTAAGTCAGAGGCAGTTGGCCAAAAACATTTAAAAAAAAAATTTATTTTCAGTCGACCTACAAGCAATGGCAGAGAGCGTAATCAGGCCGTTTCTTTGCGAGACGATTGAGAAGTCCCTGTTGCGTGTAGAATGGGAGAAATGGCTTAGAGTTTTCGAAATATATGTGCAAGCTGAGGAGATCATCAGTTCACCCCGGAAAAGAAACAAACTGTTACATCTTGGCGGCCCTCAGCTACAAACGGTAGCATTTTCACTGCCCGGAGCCGTGATAACGGAAACGGCGGCTGGAGACCAGACCGACATATTTCAGACGTTAGTCGATAAGCTGAATGCGTTTTTCTCGCCGAAACAGAACTCAAGCTTCGAGAGACATATATTTAGGAACCTTTCTCCTACAGAGGGGGAGACACTTGCGAAGTTTGTATTGAGGCTGAGATACCAAATTCAAAAATGCGATTTTGGAGCCACTAAAGCCGAAATCGAGGAGATCTGTTTAAAAGATAAAATCATCGATAGCTGCGCCAACATAAGCCTAAAACGGAAACTTTTGGAAAAAGAGTACAATTTATCGGAGATAATAAATATCTGCCAAATGGAGGAAGAAATCAACAAAGAGTCCGAGATAATGCGACCACAGCTGAATCTGGAGGGAATAAACAGGGTAACATCTACGAATACAAAATTGTCCAACATGCAGTGGGAGTGCAGCAGATGTGGTCGGAAAGGTCACGACCATAATAGCCCCAATTGTCCAGCCTTAAAACAACAATGCAATAAATGCACACGGTTTGGGCACTTTGCAAACAAGTGCCGAACCAATTTAAAGCGACCAGGAAACCAGAACAACAGCAATGCAACAAAACGACAACGCTCAAACGTGAACCTGGTAAATGAAGGTGATGATAAGAAACCGGCGAATAACTGTTTTAAAATTCTAAGTGACGACGAAGACGAAGTAATCAAATGCCAAGTGGGTGGCCAAGAAATGCCGTTCATCATCGACTCAGGATCACGCTTTAATCTCATAAGTCCGGAGGATTGGTCAATTCTACAAGATAAGAAAGCAACAATTTTCAACGTCCAATGGGACTGCTCGAATCATTTTAGAGCATATGCTTCAGACGACTTACTGGAAATAATTTGTTGTTTTGATGCACCTGTATCCATTGGATCTAACCCGGAGGTAATTGCTCCATTTTATGTAATTAAAAAAGGAAAACAATCACTACTGGGCAAGGAAACGGCGATAAAGCTACAAGTATTACAACTCGGTTTAGAAGTCCACAGCATAGAGAGCGTATCTCCATTTCCAAAATGGAAAGGATTGCCAGTTAAACTATCCATTGACCCAGACATCAAACCAGTTCAACAACCGATGAGGCGGATTCCAAGAGCGTTGGAAGATAAAGTTATCGGAAAACTGGAGGAAGCGTTAGCTTCCACCCTTTGGGTAGGCGGGTATAAAAATTACTATCGAACTCCTCAGTGGAATATTAGAAATCAATTAAGAAACAATTTATTTTTAATTTTAACAATTTCAAATTCCAATTAAACGAAAATTGGTTTTTCTAGGTTTAAAACGACGCTCGCAATTTGGTTTTATTCGATTTACGGGGGCGAGAGGGGCGTGGCCAAAATCAAGAACAAACTTGGTCTGCGTGCAACAATAAGACATACTGTCGCGAAAAATTTGTTGCTCTATCTCTTATAGTCTCTGAGATCTAGGTGTTCATATGGACAGACGGACAGACGGACAGACGGACATGGCTATATCGTCTCGGCTGTTGACGCTGATCAAGAATATATATACTTTATGGGGTCGGAGATGCTTCCTTCTGCCTGTTACATACATTTTCGGTCGGCACAAAGCCATAATACCCTTCTACCCTTTGGGTAGGCGGGTATAAAAATTACAATGGAAGACCTTATCCAATCACTTTACTGTTCCACTCAAAATAGTTTAAGCCATGAAAAAGGAGCGAATTACTCTGAAGATATTGATAAACTTTTATGTGCAAATAACACTTCAATTGAAAAAACTAACTAAATGTTTTTATTTATAATTATATAAAACATCCGTAATTATTAAAAACAATAAGTAGGAACGGTTACAGACAATCTTTATAATAATTATTGGGTAAAAAAATGGACTTTGGACAGCGCCCGGGAACCTGTGGTCTACCGAACAGCGGATGCCACGAATCCTCTCTGAACCACTCAAATATCTCGTTCAACAACTGCACAAATTGCGTTTTTATTCGTAATGAAAAAAAATAAAACATTTAAATGTTTTTATGTGTTGTACAACAATACACTTTTAACATGTATATTTATGTACATGGTAAAGAGTTGGATCAATTAAAACAAGTAAGAAAGCTTCACTCGAGTTTGCTCGAGTCTGAGATACCCGCCACACAATTTTACCATCGAAATATATTTTTCGAGAATATACTGAATAGTATTCTGAAAATACTAATAAATATACTGAAAATAAACCAAAATAATATACCAAAATTTTCTTTGTTCGAAATTGTTAGCTTCGTGGCACTTTATTATGTTTATTAAACATTATTATTATGTCACTCAGTGACTTAGCAACTAAAACCAGGTGCAGCTGCACCTTATTACGCCTTATGAAAGTAATTCTTTAATAAATTTTGTGTTTTTTATCCAAATTTTCAGAGATCATTAAGATAATGATTAGTATTGTGCGTGCCAAAATTGAAAGTTCTAGGATTAAAATGAAATCTAACACAAACTTGATCTGAGTTCAATAATAAGACATACTATCTCGAAAATTTGGTTGCTCTAGCTTTTATAATCTCTGAGATCTAGGTGTTCATATGGACGGACGGATAGACGGACAGACGGACATTGACTTTATCGCCTCGGCTGTTGACGCTGATCATGAATATATACTTAATATACTTAATGTTGTTCGAACCCCCAACATTCGATCGACACTCCGTCACTCAATCAATCACCGCCTCATTTTAATGAGCATGGGTAACAATGCACCATGGGACAATTCTTATTACGAAAAATAATATATAACATTAAAATAATAATTGTAAAAACAAAAGTCTGAGGTGAACTGTCCGGTATTTGAACTAAGGTATTTGAACTCGGGCTACTTTGCTAGTGTATTATTATTCTTACCGTATTAATACTTCTATATCTTCCACGTATATAGTCCGTTCTTAACGAAATTTTTACCAAACGTCCGCACTAGAATTCTTCACATGTGGGTCGTAAACCTAACGCTGTATGTCTATAATTGTGGCTGTGAATGTGTTTTTAGTGGTTTACAGAGGTAAAATAAACTTCATTTGTCTACGGAGTTACATGTTTTATTCAAATTTGGGAGCACTCGCTAAAATAAGAATTAATTTCTTAAATAAAAAAAATATGTTTTAACAAATATACAATTTTGTTTTTTATTAAATTGTAGCTACATATAAAGGGAAAAAATAGATTCCGCTAAATGAGCCATTTCGACCACTGTGGGGCGTTGCCAAAATCTAAAACAAGCTTGATCTATGTGCAATAATAAGACGCACTTTGTCCAAAATTTCTCTTATAGTCTCCGAGATCTAGGTGATTATACGGACAGACGAACATGGCTATATCTTCTCGGCTGTTGACGCTGATCAAGAACAAATATACTTTTTGGAGTCGGAGATGCTTCAATCTACCTTCCATACGTTTTCGGTTTGTACAAATTTATAATACCCTTTAACCTTTTGGGTAGGCGGATATAAAAACATACCGAAATGAACAGCGTTCAAAATTATTACCATTGGCACTTTATTTGATTTATTGAACAACATTATTGTATCAGTGATTGACATATCAAAAAAACTGCTAATCGTGTGAATTTTTCAGAAATAATTATGATGGCAATTAGTACTGTTTGTTTAAAAGTACTTGCATTTGGATTTTTTTAGAGGGTTCACTTGGGTTTACCATTCCATGTTAAAACAGCTTTTGATTTTATCAGATCAACAATACGACCGTTTAAGCAAGCACATTTCTCATGTGGTATGTTATCACACAACCAGCAGTAAACAAAACCCATTTTAGTGAATATATATACTTTATGGGGTCGGAGATGCTTCCTTCTGCCTGTTACATACATTTTCGGTCGGCACAAAGCCATAATACCCTTCTACCCTTTGGGTAGGCGGGTATAAATATAGAATATAAAATTGGAAAAATGATTAAAATACAATTCGGAACAGCTACAGTCAAGATTTGAATGTATGAGACTAAGGATTTTCGTAGAAAGCGTGTAACTCATGCTATAGTCTAGTTTGTGTGACTGAAAAGCTCGCCAGCCATTTTTACTGAATGCAAACAAAATTAAGAGCGAAATATTGTAAAAAAGCTTCTAGCGCTGGGGTCTACTCAGCCACGCCCAGGGCCACTTACAATAATATTTGTATAGTGCATGGACTCTGGGGAGATTTGTATGGGTCCGACAGCGATGGGCAACCGATTGCCACTGCCTTGGCCTACTGACCGAAACTTGTCCTGGTGGTTGTGGAATACACACCCCCACGCTAGGACTCGTAACGTTGACTTGTTGGCTATGACCCCACGGTTGGCTTTGGCAGATCGAGATGGACACAAAACGAACTGTCAATGCCTTGACCTACTGACCGAAACTTGTCTTTGTGGGTGTGGATCACACACCCCCATACTAGGAATCGTAACTTAGTCTTCGGCACAGGGTCTTATCGTTGGATCACTGTCGGTCTCGAATTTGACATCACGCTCACTTGGGAAAGGATAAGGGGGGGGGGGGGGTGTTGTTGTTTTCGTGTTCTATGTGTTTATTTCATGTTTATAAATGGGTTTTAGCTCTACTATCTACCAGTCCCTAACCGCACTTAGTGTCTGCTAATTTAGTAAATCTTGGGCTAGCGCACCCAATGTGTTCCTCCGCTAGTTGTAAATATGTCTTCGCTGTTGTTGTTGCTGCCGCTGATGTTCGCCTTGTCTTCTTTTGCGTTCCGCTGGTACCGACTGCTCCGCTTGGCTGCTGGGCTCCGACTTCCCCACTATTTCAATCAATCAATCAATCAATCAATATTTCGGCTGCTTGCAGCCACTGATCGCCTTTGCTTTTCGGGGGTGGGTTTTCGTTTGTCATCTCTCTGAGCGCTCTCTCTCTGCTTGCAATTTTATTTTGACTTTGGTTGAGCGTTCGTTGCAATTTTGTCTTATCTTGACTTTGATATTTCTCTCTCTGAGCTTTCTCTCTTTGAGCTTTCTCTCTTTGAGCTTACTCTATTTGAGCTTTCTCTCTTTGAGCTTTAGCTTAGCGTGGGCGCATTAGCGGTGGCACTTTTGGGTTTTGCGTAGCTGGTTTCGTGCCTTAACAATAACTTAATATTAGTTGGCTTCGTGCTTTAATAACAACTTAACATTGGCTTCGTGCCTAAATAACAAGTTAATCCTAATAATAACAATGACTTAATCCTAATAATTTAATACTACCAATAAGAAATATAATGATAGCAATATAATATAATAATATTCGAAAAAAAATGTGGGAGGGGGACCCCGCCTCCTCACAATATATTAATTTTCGTTAATATACTAAAAAATTATTATGTAAAAAATATATTAAATACCGTTTTAAATAATTATGATGTTAATATACTGTTTAGTAATTCTTCTAAATTTACATGAGTTAACAACGGAGTTGTTCATCAAAGTGCAGATACACCTGCATTGCATAAGCGCACACATTCGCAGTACACCAGCGACACGTGCACAGCGTCAGCAACATAGCCAACAAAATTCTTAGAAGCGCAGACACGTCGGCAAAATATTGTCACACGCTCGCAGCATATCAGCGGCGCGTGCGCAACGTCAGCAATTGCAACGGAAACGGGACGGCTGCAGCGACAACAGCAGCAGCGGCAAAGGCAACAGCAACGACGACAGCAGCGACAACGGCAGCGACACCAACAGCAGAAGCGGTATTTAAATTAGCTCTTAGATTGTTTAAGTTTCAGTTCTAATCTACACCTCAAATAAATCAGTTTGATTTTTTTTACAAGAAAGACAACCCGTCTTCTTAATTCGTGTATTAATAAATCATGTTTCAGCAGTTTTGGGTTCAAAATATCCATATAAATATTCTGTATATTGTAGTATGTTAAATGGGAATAAATCTGTGTTCTTAATTATTTGTGAATTTTCTGTCATTTTATAAATAGTATAATATATATTTATATAACATACTAGCGAACCCTGAGGACGTTGTCCCTCCCTTGACGGTTGGCATGAAATTATCTTCAATAATATTATTAGCGCCGAAAGGTCATTTGGAACCAATTATTATACCTCTAAATGTTAGCTAAGAAAAGTTTTTTTTTTCATTTCTTTCTTTGTATATTTATTTCTTTCTTTTTATATTTATTTCTTTTTATGTTTATTTATTTATTTATTTATTTATTTTTCTTATTTTTTGATTTATTTCTTTTTATATTTATTTATTTATTTATGTATTTAGTTATTACAAAAACTATGTCGTTAAAAATTCTAACAATCACTCAATGCACGATGCACTGCGAATGAAAAAACATACACGTATAAAAACACAAAATATCGATTTCGGCCTTCAGAGCCTCCTTTCGTGTTAGCGTTTGTTGCCAAAAACGATTTTTTCTTTTCTCTCAGAAAATATGAATCCAACAAAAGAAAACCCATCCAATTCAGACATCTGGAAGTCGAGTTATAAGTGTTTAAACATTTACCAACTTTGTTTTATTTATATAGATAGAAGATAGATAGATAGATAGATTTCGATTCGATTGTAAACTGCTTGTATTATATTACATATTTTATTTACTTGAACACTATTGTTTGCGAAATTGTATATATAACTTTCCAAATAGATATTTCTATGCAGTTTTTACTATATTGATAAAACTTCTTTTATTTTTTTACTATTTAAAAACCGTTAAATTTTTAATTTTTGTATAAGATATTCTAGATATCCAAAATATTATTAAATGTTAATTCGGTTTTGTTAAGTTTGCTGTTATAAATAAAATAATGGTATACGAATTCTGAATGTTAAATATTAAATATGTTGTTCAATCAAGCAAATATGACAAAAATAATAATAATAATTATAAAAAGGGAGTCTCTCAGCAGAAAAGGGGCGAGGCACTGCGACCATGGTGAACTTTTGTGTCTGTAAGGCTCTTTCTAATCTTTCGTCGAGGAACGCACAATATGCTCGAGACCTGCGGTATCCACGTGCAGATGTTTCCTCCTAGTCTACACCAAGGTTGGACAATCGCATAGAATATGTCGGTTGTCTCATCGTCTTCTTTCCAGAGTATACACTCAGTATCGGAAGACAGACGCATTTTAGTGAGGTGATAGTTCACGGTGTGATGACCACTAAGATAGCCAACAAGGAGGTGAAGATCCCTCCTGGAAAGTAAGCTAGTTTTTCGGTCGACCACGGGATTGATAAGCTACTTGGCTTGCCGCATCCTTGGTTGGACAGACCAGTAGCGATCAGTTAACCTAGCCGAAATCGTTGAACACCACACGACACAGAAGGACTCGGGGGCGTGGATACCTGAGTGTCCAGGTACCCATAGAAGGGTGACGATGTTAATAAGGGACAGTCTCTGGAGGCAGTTCCAGCAATCGGCCACCAATCGAGAGCTTAATCTTTTAGAGGTGAGGGCTAATATGGCCACTCATCTAATTTCTTTCTCAAGAATTAGAGCAATTGAGGTTTTGAAATTGGTTCCATAGATCTCAGCTCAAACCCCCTGGTCAGTCCTTGACCCGTCGGTATACCAGGAAACACTTTGGGGGTCGCTGATGGGGTTACCAGTGTCCAAGTCCTTCCGGTCCGTGATTAGGGTTCTGAATTTAGCACAAAAGAAAAGTTTATTTACCATAATATCTTATCTAGCGCAGACATATATGCCATTAGTGTCTTTGATTAGACTAGCATATCCTGATTCGGTGGCCAGAAGCACGGATTGGAGCTTGATTCCAAGAAAGCTCGTAACTGCGACTTCTATAATTTGGATGTGCAACGGAGTCAGATTCAGTATCGATTGCATTGCTGCGATGGGAGAGGTGCGAAGTGCACCTGTCAGTGAGAGGCACAGTAGCCTGTGTAATTTATTGCATTTGCTGATATTAGTGACCTGCGTTACCTTTGGCCACCACACAATAGCAGCGTAGGTGACGATGGGTCTGATAATCATGGCAAAAAGCCACCTTATGATGCAGGATTTGAGACCCCAGATTCTACCAAAGAATCTCCTGCAGGCCCACATGGTATGGGTTTCCTTAGTGAGGGTGTTGCTGAGGTGGGATTTCCAATTTAGTCTTTTAACAAGGGTTACCCCTTGATATTTGACCTCTTTGGATAGCCCAACAGGGGAGCCGATAATATATAATTAACCAATGTCAACGGAGTAGTGTCAAGTAAAGGGAACTATAATAGCTTTTTGTGGATTGATGCTAGACCATCGTCTGCTCATCATCTACTTACCAAGTTCAGAACCGATTGCTTCAACTCCCTGCTCAGAGAGTAAGACTAGTAGTTCCTCAACTTCTAGGGACCAGAGTAGGGGGACAGCCTTTGACTGCATTAATGCATGCAGTCGTGGAGTCCAGGGCGGAAGTGATTATCCGATGCTTGAGCATAGCTTTAATCCACCGGATCAAGACACAGGCAGTTCCTCTACGCCCTAGAGCAGTAGAGATTTACCCGTAGCCGGTATTATCCAGAAAAGAGCATAAAGCAATGTTCTTGTATACGCAAACTGCATGGGATGCAGAGTTATCGACGTCTGCAGAGAGCACGGAATGTGCATACCTATAAGCCTTTCCGCCGTCTTAAGCAGGAAGCAGAAAGTAGGACTGATCGGCCGATAGGACTTAGGCTGGTAAAGCGAACGATTCCCTTGCTGAGGAATGAATACCACATACTCGCCTCCAAGAGCTGGGTATGTATCCCCAAGTAAAACTAGCTCTAAGAAGGCCGACCAGTGGTTCAAGGGTATGAGCCAGTCTATTTTGAATAAAGGCTGGGAAGATTTTGTCACCCCCTCGGGCTTTGAAGGGAGCGAAAGTATCTACAGCCCATTTGACCTTTTCGGGGTCAAAGATGGATCCAGATAAGCTGAACCCGCGTGAGTCTGGTGATAAAATGGCGTCATCGCGACTGGAGAAATCTGGATTTGCCACAGAATACGGGAAGTGGACTTGTAGTAGAAGCTCAAGTGTTTCCCTGCGATCGTGAGTGAAAGAAACATCTAATTTTTTGAGAAGCCGTATCCCATTAGACGACCCTTTGGCCAATACTTTATGGAGTCTCGCTGCCTCTGGCAATGATTCTATACATTTAGCCCGTCCAATGCTTTTGATGTAGTTGGTTAGAGCGTCCCTATAGACGTCCCAACTAGCACGGTTAGATTTCGCCTTATGAAATAGGCTTCTAACCCTCCTTCTTAGTACAGCCAGTTCCTCATTCCACCATGGAATTTCGATTTCAGCCGCAGCCACTGGATCTAATAGCCTGCTTCCTCTGAGAGGCCACGGAAGCGTCGTCAGAAAAGCTGTTCCGGTCGCAGTCAGCTTCCTCGCAGGACAATACCTCGACGGGTTGCTGCCAGACTGAACCGCTATTGAATGGAAGGTCATCACTAGCGAACCCTGTGTCCAAGGGTCGAGACCCGAGACCCTAGAGTCGAGACCCGAGACCCTAGACTCGAGACCCGTAGTATTGGAGGTGGAAGCCAGTAGCCCACTTGCTGCAGTGCTGGTGTTGGGTCAGCCGTGAAGGCATCGCCCATGGATGATACTGTTGAAGTCGTATCAGACTTTTCTAAATTTTTTAATAGATCCATAAAATTGATCCCACGAGTTGGTGGAAAGGGAAGGTCATCCACGGCATATCCCATATACCGTGGAAAGTCTAAATGAAACTGGAGGGCGACAGGTATCCAGAGTCCGCATACTAGAGACCGGGCTACCCCCGGCCATGCATCCATCAGCGTATGCTGTTCCACCTTGGATTGGGGTGATTTATAGATTCACGATCTTCGCCCGACTACAATTAGTCAGCACCCCTAGCAGAGACACTGACCATGCTAGGGGCCTGCTTCCAGCCATCCTCGCGTGGAAAGTATAGTCGCACTTCCGACAGTAGGAGCAAGGACGGCACGTGCCCCAGACAATACTTGGGTTACATGTTGATCCCTTGCTGCCTCTTACGCTGACGGCTGACGGACAAAAAAAACTATATATAAGCGACTCCATAAACTATATATATTCTTGAAACCAGCATCAACAGCCGAGTCGATATAGCCCTGTCTGTCTGTTCATCTGTCTGTTGAACATCGAGGTCTCAGAGACTATAAAAGCTAGAGCTACCAAATTTGGAAGCAACATGTTAAAACTCGTTGGGCAGATGAAGTTTATTTTAGATGTTGGCTACGCCACCGTAAATCACACACAATACAAAGCATCATCTTAATGATATCTGATTTGGTTACAATCGACAAAAAAAACACAGAAGTTATTTACGAATTACTTTTATAAGGCGAAGCGAGTGCAGCAGCACGTGTTCAGCTAGTTGTCACTCAGTGACATAATAATGGTGTTCAATAAACATAATGAAGTGCTACTAATCATTTTGAACAACATTTATTTCGGTATATTTTTAGTATTTTTTTTAGTATATTTTCAGTTTATTTTTGAAAAATATAAAATTTCGATGGTTGCTCTTTATTATTCTTCCATCTGGTAAAATTGGGTGACGGGTATTCCACAGTCGAGCAAACTCGACAGTAGCTCTCTTACTTGTTTTACCCAATAATTATAATAATTTTCATAATTTTATAACATTATTAAACGCTGCGTTTCAAGAGTATCTTCTTTTATGCTCTAACTTCTGCATCTACACTTAAAATCCATGACCTCGTACAGTCAAAACTTGACTGTAGTCGTTCCTACTTGTTTATTATTATTCTTCCTAATTTAAACAAGTAAAGAAGCTACAGTCGAGTTTGCTCGACTGTGACATACCTCCCACCCAATTTTACTATCAAAATATTATATTTTTCAAAAATATACTGAAAAAATACTTTTAAAAAATATACAAAAAAATACCAAAATAATACAATCAAAATTTTCATTGTTCGAATTTATTAGCTTGCCGGCACTTTAGTTGGTTTATTGAACACCATTATTATGCCGCGGAGTGTCATAGCAACTAACTGTCTAGCACTAGCAGTTGCACGTGGTAACGCCTTATAAAAATAATGTCTTAATAACTTCTGTGTTTTTTATCCGATTGTAACCAAATTTCAGAGATCATTAGGATGGTGATTAGTATTGTGCGTACCAAAATTGAACGTTCTAGGTTTAAAACGACGCTTGCAATTCAGATATATAGATCTCAGAGACTATAAGAGATAGGGCGCCCAAATTTTCGGGATAGTGTGTCTTATTGTTGCACGCACATCAAGTTTATGTTAGATTTTTGCCACGTTCCCGCCCCCGTAAATCGAATAAAGCCGAATTGCAAGGGTCATTTTAAACCTAGAAAGTTTAATTTTGGTACTAATCACCATCTTAATGATATCTGAAAGAAAATATTGGTATTTTTTAGTTTATTTTTTTTTAGTATTTTTTCAGCAAGTGGCCTTGCTACGACTGCCATTAGGAGGGACAAGAAGCAAAATTAAAGTGCTCCAGGCGAACCTGCACCACGCCAGAGGAGCGCCGGCCACACTGTGCAGGGTCGTCTGTGATGATCAAATCAACCTGGCTCTCCAGGAACCATGGTTGATCGGTCATATACGTGGACTATCATGTGGATCATATAAGTTGTTATATGGCCGTATGGTCGCACTGCTATACTTTTAGATAACAGTGTAAGACATTTCCCTTCATTTCACCAACTTCATCCTCAGAGACATGGTGGCAACGGCTATTGAGGTAGCCACTCTGCATATTTCCCGGGCGATGTGGATGATGTACCCCCAGAAGAGATCCAGCGGTTGGTGGAATTCTGTCGCCGCAACAACAAGCCGCTCGTGATCGGCTGTGATGCCAATGCACATCACACGATCTGGGGGAGCAGCGACATCAACAAACGTGGTGAGTCCCTCTTAGACTACTTATTGTGTTGTCAATTAGATGTAGCTAACATAGGGTGCAAACCCACTTTTATCAATGCTATTAGGGAAGAGGTTTTAGATCTCACTCTAATCAGCACGTCGATAGCAAGTTTGCTTGTTAATTGGCGGGTCACAGACGAAGCCACTTTGTCAGACCATCAGCACATCAGGTTTGACCTTTCTAGCCAAGTCGAAATTCGCCAAAACTCCTTCCGTCCCAAAAAGACAAATTGGTGGATTTTCAAAGCCTCTGTAGCTTTCGAAGCAGACTTATTGGTCAGCAATCCTAACTCTATCAGTGAGATAGAACTCGCTGTCAATCTGCTGCAAGATGTGCTTATGTCATCCTTCGAGGATGATGCTAAGGGTCAATCGAAAAATTCCGTGGTGGAATAAAGAACTGGGTGTACTTAGAAGGAGGCTTAGAAGCCTTTTTAATAAGGCTAAATCTAATTGTTCTAGTTAGGACGTCTTGCGAACTGCAAAAAAGGATTAGACGAGCTAAACGCGATACATGGCGCAGCTACTGTGGTAGCATAGAATCGTTGCCAGATGCAGCGAGACTCCAAAAAGTATTGGCTTAAGGGTCGTCTAGTGGAATAGGGATTCTTAAAAGAGCAGATGGCTCTTTCACTCAAGATCGCAGGGAAACACTTGAGCTTCTTCTACAGGTCCACTTCCCGGGTTCTGTGGCGAATCCAGATCTCTGCGGTCGCGATGACGCCACTTGGTCACCAGACTCACGCGGATTCAGCTTATCTGGAGCCATCTTCGACCCCGAAAAGGTCAAATGGGTTGTAGATTCTTTCGCTCCTTTCAAAGCCCCAGGGGATGACAAAATCTTCCCAGCCCCTATTCAAAACAGCAAGGCTCATATTCTTGATCCACTGGTCGACCTTCTTAGAGCTAGTTTTACTTGGGGATACATACCCATCTCTTGAAGAAGAGTAAATGTGGTATTCATCCCCAAGCAAGGGAATCGTCCGCTTGACCAGCCTAAGTCCTATCGGCCGATCAGTCTTACTTCCTTTCTGCTTAAGACGTTGGAAAGGCTTATAGATATGCACATTCGGTGCTCTCTGCAGACGTCGACACCTCTGCATCCCACGCAGTTTGCGTACATAGCCGGCAGATCGACGGAGGTCGCTCTCCACAGGTTAGTGGGGAAAATTGAAAGAGCCTTCGTATCCAAGAACATTGCTTTATGCTCTTTTCTGGATAATACCGGCTACGGGTCAATCTCTACTGCTCTAGAATGTAGAGGAAGTGCCCGTCCCTTGATCCGGTGAATTGACTGGACTCCACGACTGCATGCATTAATGCGGTCAAAGGCTGTCCCCAGGGAGGGGTTCTATCCCCCCTACTCTGGTCCATAGTAGTTGACGAACTACTAGTCTTACTCTCCGAGCAGGGCGTTGATGCGATAGGCTATGCTGACGACCTGGCTCTAATAGTGACCGGGAACTATACCAGCACCGTGACAGAGTTGATACAATCTGCACTGAACACGGTAAGTAGATGGTGCGCAGATGTTGGTCTTAGCATCAACCCACAAAAAGCTATTATAGTTCCTTTCACTAGGCGCTATTCCGTTGAAATTGGTCAACTTTATATCAGCGGCTCCCCTGTGGGGCTATCCAACGAAGTTAAATATCTAGGGGTAACCCTCGATAAAAGACTAAATTGGAACTCCCACCTCAGCAGAACCCTCACAAAGGCGACCCAGGCCATGTGGGCCTGCAGGAGATTCTTTGGTAGAATCTGGGGTCTTAAATCCTGCACCATCCGGCTTTTTGCCATGATGGTCAGACGGATCGTCACCTATGTTGCTATTGTGTGGTGGCCAAAGGTTACGCAGGTCACTGCCATCAGCAAATGCAATAAATTGCACAGGCTGCTGTGCCTCTCACTGACAGGTGCACTTCGTACCTGTCCCACCGCAGCAATGGAATCGTTACTGAATCTGACTCCGCTGCATATCCAAATAAAAGAAGTCGCTGCTATGAGCCTTCTTAGAATCAAGCTCCAAACAGGTCTTCTAGCTACCGAATCAGGACATACTAGCCTGATCAAAGACATGCCTGGCATAGATATCTGCACTAGATCGGATACTATGACTAAGGAATTTTTCTTTGGTGCTAAATTCAGAACCCTCATCCCGGACCGGAAGGACTGGGACACTGGCAACCCCATCAGCGACCCATACGATATTCTCTGGTATTCCAAAGGGTCAAAAACTGATCAGGGGGTTGCAGCTGGGATCTGTGGACCCAACTCCAAAACCTCAATTGCTATGGGCAAATGGCCCACAGTCTTCCAATCTGAGGTTCCTGCCATCGAGTTCTGATGCCGTCTGATCCTAGAGAAGGGGAGTAGAGGAGCGAACATCTACATCTTCTCCGACGGTCAAGCCGCCATCGTAGCCCTCTCCTCCAAAAGAGTAAGCTCTCGACTGGTGGCCGATTGCTGGAACTGCCTCCAGAGACTGTCTCTTACTAACAACGTCACCCTTCTATGGGTACCTGGACACTCTAATATCTAGGGCGGCAAGCCAAGGAGCTTATCAATCCCGTGGTCGACCGGAAAACAAGCTTACTTTCCAGGCGGGATCTTCACGTCCTCGTTGGCTTTCTTAGGGGCCATCATACGGTGAACTATCACCTCACCAAAATGCGTCTGTCTTCTGATGCAGAGTGCAGACTTTGCAAAGAGGACGACGAGACAACCAGACACATTCTGTGCGACTGTCCACCCTTGATATGGACTTGGAGGAAACATCTGCACGTTGATACCGCAGGTCCCGAGCATATTGTGCGTTCCTCGACGAAAGATCTGCTCTGCTTCATTAGGGAAGCAGAGCATTTTTTGTCTAGCTAGGGAGAGCCTATAGGCACAAAAGACCTCCACGGTCGCAGTGCCTCGCACCTTCTCTGTTGGGAGACTCCCTTTCACAAATAATAATAATAATAAATACAATCTGATCTCACAAACAGAAAATCAAGCTTCGTTTATTGTTACTGCATCATAACATCAAAATTATTTAAATCATACAAAATATTAAATATTAAGACTCTGTGACAAATCACACCGACAATAAGCCCAGGTATTGTTAGTTTGCAAAAAAAAAAATTTAATAAAAAGACGCAGAAAGGGTAAAAGCATACATGTTAATTTAAAAGCAAAAAAGCATGTCGGAATGCGAATGAGAGCAGATTTTTCTTAAAATTATGAGATTATCAATAATTTTACAAATCTTAATTATAAACAGTACTTAGCTGTCTATTAAACTGTAATGTGGAGGAACGTACCTACTGATCAGCGGTGGGTCGGATGTCGTTTCGGTAACGACGGGATCGCTCGCAAGGGTAGTTAGGATGTGAAGTTAATTTGCTTACGTACTTTTCTTTTTGATTAGTTATCGCTTCTCTGACGGATACGCTGTTCAGGTCTTTGTGGAGACCTCTTAGTATCTTCGATTGAGTCCTTTGCATAACAAGAATGTAATTAATGCTTCCCCATAGATGGGAGCCGTACGTCAAAATTGGTTTTAATACGGAATTGTAGAATAGGACCCTTTAGTCCAGACAGAGAGATGAGCGAGAATTGATAAGCCAATGGAGATGTGTTCTTTTGGCTTCGATGCGTCTACGCGAGGTGGGTCTTCAGTCGAGGTGCACTCCAAGATAGGTTTTTTTTTTTGTTATATATTAATGTGCTTATTAAGTCATACGGGGTAGCCTAGTAATCCCTTTGTGTCCTTTGTCTCTATTGATTCAGCCCATATGGGTGCGCCGACTAACAGTAGTTAGCTCTGATCCAAAATAAGTAAATTCATTTTATATGCTTACATTTTTGTTAGTTTATTTTGATTCGGAAAGCTTCTTTTAAACGAGAAAGTTGAGCCTCCAAATCGCTGTAGTAGAAGTCGTTAGTAGACTGGTTGTGGGTATGTCTGCTGTATAAACGGCGTATGGCGTCGGTCCAAGTACGCTTCCTTGGTGAATTCCAGCGTTTATAATTTGGTCGTCGGATATGTCAGAGTTGCATCTCACAGCAAAGGCTCTGTTGTAGAGATACGAGTTCAGGAGCTTGTGGGTGTTTTGGGGAAGCATTGTTTTAATTTTGAACATTAAACCATCTAGCCAGACCTTGTCAAATGCTTGGGAGACATTCAGAAATATTGCTGTGCACTATTCTCGTTTTTCGAAAACAGTTAGTATTTCTGATATTATTCTATTGACACACTTAATAGTTCCATGTTTTTCTCGAAAGCCAAACTGATGCTGGGGTAAGATTACGTGTCCTCAGGTATGTGGTAATCAGACATTTTTCGAAAAGTTTCGAAAGACAAGACAACAATAGGCCTGAAAGATGAAGAAACTGAATGGTTTTTTTCCAGCCTTTGGTATCATTACTATAATCGACTTTTTCCATGCATCTGGAAAAAACACAAGCTTTGTGATAGCTTTAAAGAGCAGGGAAATAGTGCATACAGCACAGGATGAAAACTCAATAATCATCTTTGGAGTTATAATATCACATTTTGGTGCCTTTTTCAGATTCAGTTGGTTCTTTATGATATTTGCTATTTCATTGGGTCAAAACTCAATTGGCTGATGTAGTGCTTGGTCGTTGTCTGTTAGCGCCGGTAATAGAAACGATCTTGTAACGGGGTTCAGCTGGAACACATGTTGAAGGTCGCTCCATCTTTATCTCTTCGAGCCCATCCACCTGCGATGCTTCTTAAAGGTGGAATTGTTTCTGCCAGAGTGGTTAAACTGGAATGAGCTTTCCACAGTGATTTTCACCGGCAGATGTTCATAGTTTTTCTATACTAGCTTATGCGCGTTATGTACTTTGGAGCGTCCTTTAGTCTTTGCTTTGCGACCTATGGACTTGCCAATCCCTACGTATCGGTCGTTTTTCCTGAACAAGTCCCTCGATTTCTGGGTTTGTCATCCTCGGACTGTGAATTGCACTTTTCATTTTAGGTGTAGAGATGTCTTGGGTCTTTGCTGCATATTTAATATGGGCATCGAAGATGCGCATTGGATTCAGCTCAATGTGTGAAATTATATATTTTCTGTATTTCATCCAGTTTGTTCTATTTGATGTTAGTCTGCTAGTTTGCTTTGTATTTTCAGGTCATTGGAGAAGGTTCAGGTTTAAAAGAACTAGCGAGTGGTCAAATAAAAGGTCCGCGAGAGATTCGGCACCAATAAGGTTTCGAGGGATGTTTTTAGTGATTGAAAAGTTAATCAAGTCAGGAATTTTGATAGCGTCGGTTGGCCAATAAGATGGTCTGCCTGAAGAGATATGGTCAAGCTTTCTATTTTCTTCTATGATGGCGTTATACAATTGTTTTCCTTCAGGTGGGGCATGGCGTGATCCCCAGTGGGTGTGCTTGGCGTTGTAGTCACCTGCAGCAATGAAGGAAGAGGGGAACACTATACCGCTGAAAGGGTAAGATTGCCGCTTCCTAGTTGTACGTTTATACATGTTGCGTGTAAGTAGTTGGTGTTTGGTTATTGCTTATTCCACTGAGCAAAAGCTCCTGATCGAACGGGACATGCAGCTGAATAGTAGAGCTTACGCTGAGTGGCTGAGTGGCAAAGCTTACGCACAGCTCGGTACAGTAGAAGTCGAAAAGTTACCAAATAGAGAATTAATTGTATACGCTCAAAAACACCGGTCGGATATCACTTCTCGCGAGCCGTGAGTCTAATCAGAATTTGAGTACATGCATCTCTTATACATTTAATATAAGTTCGAACGTAATTAATTTTGTGCATTTATACATAGAATATGTATACAGAAAGAAGATGTTATTGTTTAGTAAGAATAAATTGAATATTAGCAATATCATTGAGTCGCATTTGTGTCGGAAACCTGTCCTACAATGACCTCCTATAAATAAGGAGGACACAACTGTTCATGGTGGCCCATAAGGGGAACGCAAAAGCACGAAAATTTAGTTGTACATAGTGTAAATCAAATTCTGTTAGATCGCCGCCGCACAATTTCGACTCGCCGGTACAACGAAGCAGCATAAGAAGGAAGACAATAACTGCGTCGTGGAATTCCCTGGACGTCTGCTCTTTGTCTGCATGGTTCTGATTCGTACTTTCGTGTGCGAAAACTAAGTAAGTGGTTAAAGTTGTGTGCGAGATAAGTAAATGCATATAATATATGAGCAGAGCTTGCATAGTTTGAGATTCATTGTATAAAGAAAAAAAGAGGTTTGACATTCACTGACCAAGATGGCTTCAGCATGGTGCCCTAAAACTGCTTCTGCAAAATTATATGAAGGATTCGTAAGCGAGGAAGACTCGTGTTTATTTCAAGAAGCGCCTAGATCAAGTGGAGGAATTAAGGAATGCATTTCGCAACACACACACGGTGCTAGTTAACTCAGATGGCTTTGAGAGTTCTGCCTACAACATAAAGAACTTTCAGTCAGAATTTGATGAACGTTATATGGACACTTATTGTATCCTTGCCGAGGATTACGAAAGGCTGGTTCCAGACGTCTTCACACCTTCCACCGAGGTCTTCGGCAGTGTAGAACCGGAACCTCGTGCTACTATGCTTCAAATGTCGGTTCCAAAATTCTCTGGTGCATGCGTTGATTGGCCCGGATATTTCGACACATTCAGGAGCCTCATTCACACCAATACCAAACTCAGCAACGTTCATTTTCTAAAGGAGTCTTTGCCTCTTAGTCGCGATAATGATGTGCGACAAATGCAATTGACGGACGTAAACTATGACGTGGCTTGGGGAATGATGGTTAAGAGATACAACAACAAAATGCTAGTTTTTTCGCACCATATGGACCTTATCTACGCTCTTCCTCGGAACGCTTTTCAGGAATCAGCTGAGTCGATGCGTTCATTGCTAAGAACCGTGAATGTCTGCTTAGCCGCGTTCCGCCGCGTCTAAGCCAAGCGTCCAAAGCATGCTGTTGCTCGCGCTGCGCAGTCGATTCCACACGGCAACGCAGGTCAACGGATCTATCGATCGCTTCAAAACTCAGGTGCATCATACAACAGTTATTCAGCAACATCCTCGGGCATCCGAAGAGATGCTACTTCTTCTTGCTACTGCTCGGATCTCAGTGCGCAATCCTTTCAATGGACTTCATGCAGTCGTAAATGCGCTCATCGATCAAGGGCCGGAAGCGACCATCGTCTCCGAACACGTTGTACAGTCGCTTCATTTGAAAAGAGTAGGTACCCGTGCATCAATTATCGGCGTAGGTCAAGCCAGCAATCATCGCTGAAAATATACAGTGGATTTTGAAGCTTCTAGCTTTGTTAATCCTGATTTTTTCTAGATATCCGAACTGCATGTGTCCTCAAGTAAGTGAGTTCTTACTTGCCAAGTGTTAGTTTTTCACCTCAGCATTGGAAGCACACCGACGGTATTCCGTTAGCAGACCCCGGCTTCTACCGGTCAAAACGAGTTGACGTAATTTAAGAGTAGACATATTGGTACAAATTATGCTACCGGGTACAAGGATTGGTGCCCCGTGGGATCCACTCAATTTGGATGGATTTCATTAGGAAAGGCGCAAGGAGTCGAAGCCGGTACCCGAAGCCGGTTTCTGCTCAAGCGTTTTTATGACGTTGAATTGGTGCCACAACGTCCCGCTGCTACGGAAGAGGATCTCTGGTGTGAAACCTTTTTCCAAACAACTCATATGCGCACGGCGGATGGACGTTATGTGGTGCGGCTGCCATTTAAAACATATTTGGATCCGAGTAAGGTATTGGGAAGATCTCACCAGATGACTCTAAACCGATTCTTTCACTTGGAAATACGACTTTCTGTTGCACACGAACGATGGCAGCGATATAAGGAGGAAATACAACAGTATTTTACACTTCAGCAGATCGCGCCAGCAGTTGGCAGTGAAAATTGTTCTAAAATATACAGGAACGCCGCTCAAAGGAGCATAGCATCATGTCTGTTGCCACATGCAGTTTTTAAAGAGGAGTTACACACGGCCAAACAGTGGATTGTTTTCGAAGCATCCGCAAAGACTAATAATGGGAGATCTCTAAATGACATTCTATGTACTGGACCTACTCTTCAAAATGACATCGGTTTTACTGAATTGGAGGAAGTATCGTTACGTTTTCGCTGCGGATAGAAAAGATGTATCGCTGTATAGATGTCCAATTAGATGACACGCAATTACAGCGGATTTTATGGCGGGCGGCGGATAGAATCATCAACGTATATGCGTTAACAACCCTTACGTTTGGAACTGCTTCCGCACCGTTCACGGGTATTAGAGTTATCCGTCAGATGGCAGAGGACGAGCATCAGTCGTATCCCAAGGCAGAGGAGGTCCTTAAATATATATACGTGGACGACATACTCTCTGGAGGGCATAATATCGACGACGCGGAGGAGAAGAGGAGTCAAGTACCGGGAATGATAAAATCCGCTCGCATGGAGTTACGCAAATGGTCTAGCAACGATCTTAGGCTGTTGCGTTCAATAGAACACCGTTGCATTCAAATCGATCCACCCTGCTCGAAATGGCTAGATTAGCGTCGTTTAATTTAAATTTCAAATCGTTAAAATTCAAACAAATTTGTTCTTAATAAGTTACATATACCGCACTGAGTTTTTTGATCCTTTTTTTTTGATATATTATCGATTCAATCAACTGTGCGCTTCCAAAGTCAACATATGTTTTAGCGCGCGCTTTACTAAGCTTTCCCGCCTTTTTGTACTGCGCCTTAAAAATTGCCTAAAAATTTTGTTAGGCCAAAATAAATCACGAGTAATTTTTAAAAAAATTTAAGGTTTGTATTAACAATAAAACTTTTTGTTCGTGACCTGTGTTTATATGTTGCAGCTAAAATTTATTGTTAACTTTTACTCTACCTTAAACTCTTAAATTAGCGTAACCTACAACTTTCTTAGATCAGAACTTCTTTTATCCACCGGTATTCGGTCTACAACTATTTTTAAATATTATTATGAAATCTTGTGATCGTCCAATGTCCCATATTGTAACCATATGCAGCCATAATTTAATAATAATATTGTTTTTAGATATCATGTCAGTACAAAAGCGGGTGCTTTTTTGTATATGGCATAGAGAGCGCTTGTCCCTCAATAAAGTTAAAGCTGCTGAAAGTTAAATTTTGGCAATATTATTATTGATGTACTTATTGATGTAAAATTATATAGTTAAGTTCAGGTGATTGCCCAACGTAAAAAAATTTGCAATTTTAGTGCAAAATTGGTAAAAAAAAAAATGGAAGGAGTGTCATTACAGCAAAATAAATTTTAAAGCAAAATATAAAGACTGGTTGGATGAATCCCTTTCACTGATTGATACGCCATCGACTCCAGGGAGGCCTGAGAAACCCTTCCCTGAATGTTTAACTAAAACTAAATTGGAGAACGTTTCAAATATTATAAAAAAAAGCTTTCTGTTATGAGCTCGTTGTGGCAGCAACAAGTAGCTTGTACAAAGCCAGATAGCGAAATGCTTCGGTCCTTGTTAGTTTGCTTTCAAGTGAAGACATTGCCAAAAAAACAGTGTTTGCGATGATAGCTTGTTTGCTGTTTGTATTGTGCCATTACAAATTCTCAAAAGATCTTGCACTCTATGGAAAAATCCTCGGCCATCGTCCACTAGATACTGCAGACCACTGAAGATACTATATCAAAATGAATCTGCAGAACTGGTTCGAATAGAAGTAGCTCGCATTAATAATGAAATTTCAAAAATCAACCCCACAAAGCTTGGAAATTTAGAAATACACCACCAATTCCATTTGACAATGATCGATGGAAAAGTGTTTAATGCACTGGCTGAATCATCGTCACAAGTGTGTGGTATTTGCAAGGCCTCTCTCAAGCAAATAAATAATAATAATCTTGTTCGAGCACTTCCACCTAAGATACATTTGTATGCATTTGGTCTATCAACCTTACTTGCTTGGATTCGATGCTTTGAGTATGTTTTGCATATAGCATACAAGTTACCAATTAAAAAATGGCAAATTCGAGATGTGGACAAGAATGTTGTGAAGGAACAAAAGTTGAAAATCCAGAGAAATTAAACAAAAAATGTTTTTATTAGTGAATATACCAATAGCTACATCCGGATACACCAATAACGGCCACAGCAAGACGTTTTTTTCAACAGCCACAATTGGCATCCGAAATTATTGGAGTCTGTGAGAAATTAATCCACAGATTACATGTTATCTTGAGGTCAATCAGTTGCGGGTCCGAAATGAGCATTCCAGAATTCAAGGAATATGCCCTGGAAACAGCTTACCTGTTTGTCAAGGAATATCCCTGGTATTACATGCCATGCTCCTTGCATAAAATGCTAATTCATGGAGGGGATATTATAAACATTGTTACAAGCTAGAAATAAGGACTTCCGCTACTTTCGCGAGCATCATGCACTCAAATCATCGAGAGAAAATACAGTGCTTCCATTGTATTATTCATTCGCTTTTATGTTCCTCTGACCCACTCATTTCATCCTTGCGTTGTTTTCTAAATAGTTTAAGCCAAGAGAAAAGGAGCAGCTAAGCTTTTATGAGCAAATAACACTTCATTTGAAAAAACAGACTAAAAAAAAATTGAAAATAAACAAACAATTTGGAAATAAAAATAAAACAATTATTTTTTTGTTTTTTATAGCTACATATTTAGTCTATAAATAGATAATTCAAACATGTTGAAAACGCCGCTCTCAAAAGACTCCAAAAAAAACAAGAATTATTGGATACTGATATAATCAGCCTAATATTACATAAAAATATCGTGGGAAAGCCTCCGAAGGACCGCTCAGAGCAAGACTCTTCTGATACGGAGGATGGAAAAAAAAGCTAAAAATACAAAAATTCTAAACATTATAAAAAATTGAAAAAAAAATCGTTAAATATTTGTAAGTTAAATATGATTTCATGCATATTTACTCACGAAATAAAATTATTTCCATAAAAAAAGCTTCATTTTTAAAGAAGTTATTAATTAAAAGACGCTAATCGAGCCATTTCGACCAGTGTGCGATCTGAGATGGGATATCACGCATCCAGTAAATGCACTGGACATGTATTTGCTACCGAATAGGCACTGCTTTATATCTTGGACGTTGACGTACTAACGGCAGTACGATCAAGTGGCCCAGCGACACCAAGCTCGGGCTTGTTAACGCGCGGACCTAGGCAGACACGACCACCAGCCCATCCGACCGAGGGGCAACCACATAACGTGCGGGAACGGAGGTCGCGAACACTTAACACAGACAAAACAACCAAATTGTATTAACAAAAAGAATAAAATAATAATAATAATACTATTACTACTAATAATAATAATTAGAACTATTCTCAAATACGAGCTAATGTATCTAGGAGAAATGTTTTAATTTCCAAGGTAGTGTTAGTATTATTAACTAGACTAGCAAAGTTATTATAATTTACACATAAAATACGGAAAAGGATTGTGACTGGCATAGTTCGTACTACAATGGGAAAGTGAGAGGGGAAGGAAATTTCTAGTCGTTCTGACCAGAACGGCAAAGCCAATCTGACTTGTCAACTGTAATGAGTCAATTTCGCCAATGATTAGTCTATGTAGAAACACTACACCTAGCATAGTTCTACGGTCAGAAAGAGAAGGAAGGTTTAGTAATAAAAGTCTACTACGATACGAAGGCAATCTAATTGTGGGATTCCAGCTAAGACTACGAAGAGCAAAAAGAAGAAATTGTTTCTGCACTGATTCAAGCCTATCTTGATGAACCCTATACTGGGGGAACCAGATATTAGATCCATATTCAAGAATAGGACGAACCAGTGAGATGTACAAGTGTTTAGTAATGTAGGGATCGTTAAATTGTTTTGACCAACGTTTAATAAATCCAAGTACATCCATGGCTCTATTAGAAGCAGCCAAAATATGCTTATCAAACTTTAATTTTGATTCAAGAAGGATACCTAAATCAGATACTGACTCTATTCGCTCAAGTGAAGTATCATTAAGATAATAATTATTTACATAGAGAATACCCCTAAAAATGTCATAAGTTTACATTTATTGCAATTAAGATTTAATAAATTTATAGCACACCACGATTGAAAACAATCAAGGTCAGATTGCAATCTGAGGCTATATATGGGATCATTAAAAGTCAGACAAATCTTAACATCATCTGCATACATAAGTATGCGGGAGTATGATATAACGGACGGTAGATCATTTATAAATAATGTGAACAGCAATGGGCCTAAATGACTTCCTTGGGGTACGCCGGAAGTGACTTGGACAGTCTTGGATACAGAGCCCTTGTAAAATACTCTTTGAATTCTAAATGAAAGATATGAAGATATCCACAAAATTAAGTTCTGTGGAAATCCAAGAAGATTGAGCTTGTATAATAAGAGACTATGGTTGACAGAATCAAAAGCCTTACTGAAATCAGTGTAAATGTCATCCGTTTGCATTTTTGATTGGAACCCTTCAATAACAATTGATGAGAATTATAGTAAGTTAGTGGTAGTAGACCTACATTTCACAAACCCATGCTGGTAGGTTGAAATTATAGATTTACAGCAGTGTTGCAGTTGAGAAGTTATTAGTTTCTCAAATGCTTTGGGAATAGCAGACAACTTGGAGATACCTTTATAGTTTTGAACGTTAGATTTATTTCCTTTTTTCAAGAGAGGAATAATACAAGACTCTTTCCAAAGATTAGGGAAAGAGCACAACTCTACAGACAATTCAAATAATTTTAAAAGTGGTTTACAAAGTCCCTCTGCACAGAACCTAAGCATGCAACTAGGAACACCGTCAGGGCCAGGAGAAAAAACTGGTTTACATTACTTAAGTTCACGTAAGAGTAAACTTTCAGAAAGTAAGGGACCAAAAATGCAATTCGCTTGGTTTACTTGATACGGATAAGACTGGGCTCTATAAAAAGTTGATGTGGAATAGGTCGTTTGAAAAAAATCAGCAAACAGATCGGCAATGCCACGATCATTAAAAGCTGTCTTTTTATCATAAAATAATGTTGTTGGAAGTGTTGACGTCATTCGCTTCGAATTAACGAAGTCATAGAAGCGTTTCGGGTCACGCTGAAACGTAAGTCTGCACTTTCTCAAATAATCCTTGTAGCAAAGATTATTTAGCGTGAAAAAATCGGAACGAGCAACAGTGTAGCGAGAAAAATATAAGAGAGAGCCAGTTTCCTTATATTTTTTATAAAGCTTTGATTTTTTATTCTTTAACTTTGTTAGTTCTTTGGTAAACCATAACGGTCTATTAGACAATTGTGGAGTACCAAAGGGAACACAAGCATCAAATAGAGAGTTTAATGTAGAATAAAAAATTTCAACTGCCTTGTCCAGGTCAATACACGAAGAAAGTTGGGACCAGTCAGTACGTGAAAGAAGCAAAGAAAGTTTTTTAAAATCGGTCTTCCGAAAACAATCGAAAACAATCCGAAAAAAATCGCTTCTCCGGTAAAACACCTGCAACCGAAACACTTGCTGGTAAGTCAATCAGCACCTCCAGAGCAGGGTCGTAGGGATCCTCAGGTGGGGAAATAGGATTTAATCTGGACACCGTGCAGATATTGGGATCCAAAACAAAAATCAGATCAAGCATTTTACCTAGACAATTTGGTATAGAATTGGTTTGAGACAAAGCTATATCAAAAAGGCTATCAACAAAGACATGAGTTGACGAAGGATTCAATACGTTGGACTCACATGACGAAAGCCACGAAATTTCAGAAATATTAAAATCTCCAAGAACTATTAAGAAATCACGATCAGAAAGCATTTCAGAAATACTATTGATTACAGTAAAATGGTATAAATACAGAGTGTTATCTGAGGCAGGAGGTATATATGAGCAGGTGATAAAGATACTAAAACTACAATAAATTAGTTTTACAGCTATAAATTCGATATCTAAATCACTACCTAAATCTAAGTGCTCACAAGAGATATCAACATCGACAGCAATAAGTACACCACCACCACGACGCTGCATACGATTACGTCTATAGACAGAAAATTTGTTAGTAAAGATTTCAGTATTCAGAATATCATGCCTTAACCAAGTTTCAGTGAAGGCAATGACATGAAAAGGAAAATTTAAGCTATCTAAATAAACATTATTGAGTTTACTACAAAGGCCTCTTTGGCCGATTTTTCTTTTATTCCGGCCAGAAGTCTTTTGAGCAAACTTTACTAAAATGCTCGGCAGGAACACTTATTTTGAATGATGCGATTTCCCGTTCATATGAGAAGTTAAATTTTTCCACCTTTAATGATGTTTGAATTTTGGACCGAATAAAGGTCCTAATGTCGTCAGATGACGTATTAGGGGCAAGCCTAGAAACAAAAATTTGTTTCATAGGTGGGACACCTACTATAGTGTTCTGAGCAACTATAGCAGAAGTCGAGATAGGAGCATCTGTACTAGCTGGTAGAACGTTAGGTACAGCAGAAGGTTGATCATGTTGAGTCTCTGCAACATTAACAACTACTGCAGATACCGAGACTGAAACGGGATCAGAACAAATGACATCCATGGGAACAATGTCATTGTTGGCAATCATTGACACTGACGAGTGTCGAGGGGTGGGAGACGTAAATGACATTAGATTATTCGGAACAGACGAGTTGTTGACCAGCTCAGGGACATCAAGTTCGTTAGGGCCAATGGACAAACGAGTGTTAGCTTTTTTACGCTTTGGAGACTCGGTTAAAAGCTTCATGACCTTAAACCCAGAGTCCAAAGTTGCGAAACTATCCGCAAGTTTTTTGAAACCTGCGAATAGATCACCAAAGCCTTGCTTCGTCTGACGTATGAATCCCGCAACATCCCTTTCAACATCCCTGCATGACTCACATGTCCATCTTAAACCAGATTTTGAGCCAATTAGGTCGACTATACGGCCGGTGAAGCCAGCACATTTTTCATGTGAAACATTGTCACAGAGCCAGCAGCAAACGCAGCAAAATACAAAATACAAAGCAGCAGCAAAATACAAAGATAACTTTGATCTTGTAGGAGGGTCATCCAAAAGGGATATCTTATCCAGCATAGCAAAGTTGTTTGACCCTTTCTATCGCACCCGTTATCATCTCTGGCAAGCTGATCTTGAAGGATGTAATCATGGCCAAGTTTTCGTGTGCCGATGGCACTCAAATGACTCTAGACTGGAACGACGAGGTTCCCGAAGCTCTCGCCGAATGATGGCACGGTTTTCGACATAATTTAAAGAAGATTGGCGACATCAGCATTACTCGCTGGATCCAGTACACACAGGCATTCGTCTCGTTGATGCCTACATGCCTTCTGCGTCGGTTCCTCGTCATCATACGCAGCTTCGGTATATTTGAGAGTGAGGCCTGACGACGGGTCATGCTACTCATCCCTGCTTATGGCTAAGTGGCTGAGGGGTTACCCCCTCTAAGCCGCTAACGATTCCTTGTACGGAGCTTAGCGGAGCCGTGTTGGCTATCAAGCTTGTGAAGTGGATAACAACCTCAAATCGGCTGAGTTCCTATCCGATAAAGACATTCTATTGGACGGATGCACCAGTGGTTCTCCACTGGCTGAACGGTGATGTAAACAGGTGGAAAACCTTTGTCGCTAACAGAGTGGCCTTTATTTCAGACCATTCTTCCTGAACACAGTGGAGACACGTGGGCACTGCAGAAAACCCGGCGGACTGTGCAACAAGAGGACTTTCCCCAGAGGAACTGAAGGACTTCGAGCTATGGTGGAAAGAGCCAGCTTGGTTGACTCGCGATCCAGAACATTGGCCGAAACGGAGTTCGGTCATTTCAACTCGGGCGAGCACACATTGGAGTGTAAAACGAATAAGGTACATGCTCACCATGCAACTCCTATTTCTGGTTTTATTGAGCGATTTTCAACATACTCCTAACATATTGAGCTTGAAACACAACGCGTGCTCTGTCCAGCCAAGAAGGGCGGGGCCGCTAAGCATTCACGAACTTGACTACGTATTAAAGTGTGTAGTACGACTCGTTCAACAGCAGTCATTTTCAACAGACATAGCGGCCGTGAAACGGTCCAAGCCTTTGCCACCCCGGAGCAGCCTTTTGACCCTATCACCATTTCTATCGGAGGAGATCTTGAGAGTGAGAGGACGCTTACGGCATTCTGCTTTGTCACACGATCGTCGACACCCAATAATCTTGCCCAGCTCTCATCATTTCACAGATCTCGTTTTTAAGCATTCACATAGCCAAAAGTTACATGGAGGAGCACAATAAACACTGGCGCATGTACTTCTGAAGTTTTAGATTGTCACAGGAAGGCAGGCCGTTCATCGGGTTCTTAGAAAGTGCGTGAGTTACCAGCCGTGGAGGGTAACAATGTTTCAACAATATACATATCTTCTCTGCGACAACCATTAAATGAAAGCACGTCTACTCTCGATGAACTCAACAATTAGAATATTTTTATTGGCATATGCATATGCTTTATGTATGCATGTCTGCTGTGCGAAGACAGCTCTTATATATATATGTATATATATTCGTATATGTGTGTGTATATGTGTGTATGTATAACGTTGCTGTTCTGCTCCGTGTTTCCGCGAAAAATGCCTCTTCTGCGACGTTGAATGCCAATCCCGTTCTAATGAGTGTTGCTGCTGTCCAGAGTCCAATGGCGTATACCCGAAGTGGTAACTCGTGAGATGCTTTCGAGTGCAACCGTCCGCTGTCACTGGTCTTACTACAGAGCACTTCCTGCTGGCTTTAAACCGCTTCAGCGGTCGGACGAGGTATGATTCAGCACCTGTTCAGTGATAACGGCACCAACTTCGTCGGAGCGGACAATCTACTAAAGGCTTTGTATGCCTAAGTGCATAAAGACTATGATCGTCCGATTGCCTAAGTTGGCTGCACAAAGGACAACCTGGCATTTTAATCCTCCTCACTCGCTTAACTTTTGGTGGACTGTGGGAGTCTAATCTAAAATCGGTTAAGCATCGTCTAAAACAGGTCGTCGCGGATTGCCGGCTCACTTAACTCCCGTACTTTGTGTCCGTTGGCAGCTGACGTTGTGGACTTAGAGGCGCTAACTCCAGCGTACTTCCTGATCGGGTATTCAATGTTTGCGCCGCCGGAGTATCGCCCGCCAACACAATCATTCAATTCTTAATTTTTGATTCAACAAGCAATATTATTCCACTTTTAGAAGGCCTGGAGTCGCGACTGACTTGCTCATCTTCAACAACGCCCGAAGTGGAACAGGGAAGGTGACAACATCAAGCTTAACTTGTGCTCATTAAAGACGACCATTTCCCACCTTCAAAATGGCTTCTCGGTCGAGTCATAGAGTTGCATCTAGGTCAGGATTCGTTAGTCCGCGTTGTGACTCTTAAAGCGAAAACAGGAGAGTTAAGGCGGTTAATCTCGAAACTTTGTAAACTACCAATTCACACAATACAGCACCCATCCCAGGATGCCGATCACCGCTGCAGCCTTAAGGAGCCTAACAAGCTAGAATATTGTCATGCTAGGTCTAGCATTGGCGGACGGCCCACTGTGCAAAAACTCCCGATCGAACGGGACATGCAGCTGAACAGCAAAGCTTACGCTGAGTGGCTGTTTGGCAAAGCTTACGCACAGCTCGGTACAGTAGAAGTCGAAAAGTTACCAATTAAAGAATTAATTGTCTACGCTCAAACACACTGGTCGGACATCACTTGCCGTGAATCTTATCAGAATTTGAGTACACCCATCTGTTATACATACATTTAATATAAGTTCGAACGTAATTACTCTTGTGCATTTATACATAGAATATATATACAGAAAGAATATCTGTTATTGTATAGTAAGAACAAATTGAATATTAGCAATATCATTGCGTTATATTTGTGTCAGAAACCTCTCCTACAATGACCTCCTATAAATAAGGAGGACACAACTGTTCAGTTGGTTACCAACTCGCGGTGGTGCTTGATACGGTTTCTAATCAAGATACCGGTTTCGACATGTGTATGAATTATTCCGTAAAACAAAACACCATTTATTTGAAAATTTTATTTATCAGTAAGATGTGTTTCTGACATTAGCACGATGTCAACGTTTTTAGCATGAAGAAATTGAGCTATTTCAAGTTTATACCGTGAAACGCCGTTGGCGTTCCACAATGATATTCATAGTGCCGCTATTATTTATTTAGGCCAATTGAGAATTTGGCTGCGGATGAGAAAAAGACGTCTTGTCTTGTTTTGGAGGGTATAAGTGTATTCTGAGCATTCAGGAGGTGTGCAAACGTTACTCGGTAATGAATCCAACTTTTAAGGTATTTGTATATTGGAAGGCCTCAGTAGTTTGCAGTGTGGTTAGCGTCACAGCTTCTGCAATTTTTGGTGTTGGGATCGCTTTTATTTGTCATGCAATGGGCAGAGTCATGAAGCTCTCCATAGATGACACAAATTGAATTCATTGTACAGTATGCTCTTGCATGGCCATATTCTTAGCAGTTTTCGACCTCTGCGCTTGCATGGTTCTTCTACGGTAATTCTACGATGTAGTAGAAACTTTAGATTGTAAATTGGGTGCACTTCATTTTTTCTGGTAGCTTTGATGTCAAGTTCAAGCTCGACATTGAAGAGCTGATGTGGTTTTCTGTCTTTGTTCAGGATGTTGAAGACAGTTCTCGCATTGAAACCCTTATCTTTTATTGCCTGCGATATCTCAGCAGGTGTTACTTAAGGCTCTAATCCCTTGAAAACGACTTGAAGGCCCTTGCTACTTTTCAATTGGTAAGTATTTTAGATTTTGTTATTTTGACTTAAATATTTTGCATGAGTCCTAAAGCTGTCTTCGGTTTTTACTTTAACCTTGGTTTCTTGGATGGATCCCTTTGGGGTACTATATGGAAGTTATCTTTTCCAACAATCTCAATTATTTTGTTCACTAGAACATTCGAGCCTTTTTGTCCAATGTACATAGGTGAGGGCTTCAACTTCTTTTTGACCTCTTCGTCTGTGGTGGAGTGTTGATCCTCATCATCATCAGCCAGTATTCCAAATCTGTTCTGTTGGTGTCCTCTTGGTTCTCAGTTGGCTGACTTAGATTGTTTTGATTAATCTTAGTTTTGTATCCTGCCGCCGCTAACGGTCCATTCCGGTCAGCAGAGTTTTTTTGTTTAATGGTGGGCATAGTTTTTGATCTTATTGCGAAGAATCTCCTATAGTAGCTTGATAGCCCTATCAAGGATCGGAGATCTTTTTTAGTTTTTGGCTCGGGAAATTCCGTATCGCTTTTACTTTCCCAACATTACTTTTGACACGTCTGCTGAGGTAGTGAAACCTAAGAAATTAACCTCACTTTTAAAGAACTCACATTTATCGCGTTGAATTTTCATATTCGTATCTTGCAAGGTCGGGAAGTCTTCCATTAGATCTTTGAAATGATCGTTTTCCATCTTTTTGATCCATTGATAGAAAAAGCTGTTTTCTCTATATCTTTTCTCGAAAGTGAGATTTGGTGAAAACCACTTTTCAAATCTAATACTAAAAAATATTTGTCATCTCCCAATTAAGCAAGTATTTCGCCTATTTCTGGGATCGGATATCGATCCGAAAGTGTTACGTCATTTGGTTTTTGGTATTCGGTGACTACCTTAAATTTCGTTTGTCTTGACGGGTCTGCTTTTTTTGGCAACATCCAAACAGGTGCGTTGCATGGAGACCGTAAAGGTCTAATTATGCCGTCGCGCAACAATTCTTGGATTTGGGTCTCCACCTCCGAGGAAGGAAGCCGGATAAGGGTAATGCTTGCTACTTACGGGTGTGTTGGAACTGGCTCTAATTTGTATTATCCCCCACCTACTGGTTAAATGACCATTAAATATTCCAACTCTGTTGAGCTCACCACTGGGATTCTATCTGCGACTATCAAAACCAGTATGTGAGGGGTTCTACAGAGTTAAAATACTTATTGGTCGTAAAAACAGTAGATGGGGCATAATAAATTGGCTCCGAAAAACGTGAGGCAACTCAAGTTTAGGAAAAAAAAATCAAGACGCTATACAAGCTATGCAAGCTGGAGCTCACCATGAGCTGATCCGGAAGCAGGCAAAAAGTACATAAAAAATAAAGAAAAACAACCCAAAGCTACAAGAACTCGGAACATGTTTTAGGGGACTAGAACGACCGAAGTTATATCTTATGGACAAGACGGCGGGTAGAGAAAGGAAAGCCCAGAAAACAAAATTAAGAAAATTTATTAGGGTAGATTCAATTTCGAATTTATTAGAAATGCGACTTTAGATAATGCTTAAATATTAGCAGACATCATTCCTGGCGTCTATGTTAAGCAGTTCAAAACAAAGTAGTAGAGAAAACGGCTTTAGATCAAAGTAAACTCAACTCGTACACAGACATTAACGGGTCAGCACCAGAGTAATGTCTTCGAGGACGAAAAACTAAACCGACTCTAGTAAATGGCGTAGGTACTCTCCTTTTTTTTGCTTCTTTCCCTCTATTAATTTCCGTGCACACTATATCTACTGCGAGAAGATACGTAAAACCATATTTGCCTTAAATCAAATTATAAAGAATCAAAAAAAAAAAAAAAAAAAAAACATATTTAAACAAACAATTATCAAAAATAAAGATTGTCGGGAATAGACAAATTAAAATAACTGACAAACAGACTAAAAATGGCAAGGATAAGAAGTACCAAGAATTTTAATCTTGCAGTTAATAATAGAGAGGATTGTCAAATTTGTGCAAGGCCAATGTGAGAAGGTAATTCTAATTCTAATAACATTGTGTCTACATAGCTTTAAAGCTGACTGGGTGCGGCAGTTCAAAGAATGACAAATTGTCACAGACACAGCCAAATACAATACCTAGTGGGAGTAACAAGACCAGATAGACCTCCGGAAACAGAGGCAGCGCTGGCTAGGGAACAGTCTACATCGGCATCTGCGAGGCCGAAACAGTCGGCCCTAGTAACTACAGCTAACACCTGGACAGTGCCTGAAGGGTACTCACACAAAACCAAATGCAAGAAAGCTGCACAGACCGCATCTCAAACTGATAATTCACAGCAGTAACCAATATATAAGACTTCAGGGAGAAGAGGATGTGGTGCAATGAACGCAGACAAAAAGGTACCGGGAAGGATCGAATAATAGGTCCAACCGAGTATCCCCGCGACTCGCGAGTAGCTCCCGATTTAGAATGGGAATAAGTCCTGAAAAGATCACCAAGCTCATTCATAGCAGGAATCTTAAATTTGATGGGTTAGAAAATGTGGTCACTGTCGAAAAATTTCTCTATTGAGTGGCGCTTTTAACAAAGGACTGTCTCGATGACGATATGGAGTCCGTATGCAAAAACCTACACATATTATTAGTGGGAAAAACGAGGGAATGGTATAGGAATGGTATAGGAAAGAAGCCTTAAATAATTTGGAGCGGCACTAAGGGAACAATATACCTACTACCGTACTCGCACAGATATACTGGAGGAGATACGAGCCAGGAAGCAGAAGATCGGGGAAACATTTGAGGCATTTTATGAAGAAGTCATGATTTTGTCGTCACGGATGCCAAGACAAATTTCGGCGCAACAGCTATTTGAAATGCTAACTCGTAACTTAGCACACGGTATACGGCATGAACTGCTTTATGTACAGATCAAGTCTACCTGCGCAAACTGGTACAAATTCAGGAAAATTTATTAAGGGAAGTGACATTAAGAAGGTTTTCTAAAGAAGTACCCAATCCGGCATTTCCAGACAGGAATATGGCCGCATTTGAAGAAAGGACACTATCAAGACGCAGATCCCAATTTGAGCTAGGTCTGCAGCAGTTCAGGCAGCGATATGCTAATATCGCTGTTGGAACTGTGTCGAAGAAGGCTATGGTTTGGATATGTGTATGAAAGAGAGGAAAGTTTTTTGCTATGGGTGTGAAGTAAAGAACCTCTACAAATCACAATATCCTGGGTGTCTTGCGAAAAAGGCGAAAAACCAAGCGAAGGGATAATTCGTGAGTCAGATACGAGCGACCCGGAAGCAGAAATAATAAACCGATTACCAGATTTACCGGCTAGCTTAGAAATTCTGACAAGAGCTGTGCCCTTGCCAGACTTACATATTTTGAGATATTGCGTAATTATAATAAAATTCAGACCGCATCTTTGCACCGACAAAGTCAAACGGACCTAAGAGATCTACACTAAGAATTCGAAAATTTTTTGCGAATGGTTTTAATTTCATCATTAATTAATAACAAGTAAGAAAGCTACTGTCGAGTTTGCTCGACTGTGAGATACCACCCACCCAATTTTACCATCGAAATATTATATTTTTCAAAAATATGTGTACTGAAAATATACTAAAATTTTCTTTGTTCGAAATTATTATGGACTGAAGTAGCACAAAAGGCGTTGGATGAACTTAAAAACGGTCTCACTTCAGCTCCAGGGCTGCAAAATCCAGATTTTAATAAAAATTCTATCTGCATTGTGAGGCCAGTGACTACGGAATAGGTGCAGTGCTTGTTGAAATGAATGACAGAAAGGAAGAACGACCTGAGCTTACATGTAAAAAAAACTTAATTCGACACAACGCAATTGCAGCGTGACGGAAAGAGACTGTTTAGCAGTGATTTTGGGAAAAGAAAAATTAAGGTGTTATATAAAATTGCAGGAGTTCGAGGTAGTAACCGATCATTCTAGTCTGACGTGGCTAATGAGACAAGCAAAGCTGAAAGGGCGCTTGGCCAGGTAGGCAATTAATCTGCAGGGGCACAAATTCACAATAAGCAAAGGGAAAGAGAATGTAGCATCAGTTGCCTCCCACATGTATAGTAAAGGACTAGCGGGATTGGAGATGCGGACCGGGATGGGCCGGAAGTGGATGTAGAGTCAGCGAGTTTCGAGGAAAAGGCATATAATGAATTGAAGAACAAAATACTAGCGGAGCCAGAATCCCAAAATGATCTTAAAATTACAGACACACATATTTATATTAGAGCTGAAAATGACAATTGAGCGGCTGAAAGCAACCAAACTGGATGGAAACTTTGGATTCCTTAAACTTTGACAAATTCAGTGGTTCAGAGCGCTCATGATTCTGCAGTAAGTGACCATGGCGGAATGGGAAAGACTTTGGATGGACAAAGAAAGGATGGTGAGTCAAGTAAAGTAAGGGACTATGTGAGGCAATGCGAGGTATGCAAGGAGACAAAGGCTCCGAATATTACTCTAAAACCTCAAATGGGGACAGCAAGTCGAATCTTCCCGACCATTTCAACGACTCTATAAAGATCTACATGGACCTTATCCAAAACAATCATGGAATTTTTACAAGACCAAATCTTCTTTGCCTATGGAATGCATGAACTGATTGTGACAATGGATCGCAATTTAAGGCCCATGACTTTACACGGCGGTGTATTCGCCCAAATTGATTCCATATGACCACGCATGGTTCGCAGAATAAATTGTAGAAAAATGTAAGACTATTGAGTGAAAATGTAGGAGAATTCCGTAGAAAGGATCTGATACAGATGATGCGTAAGAAGTTAAAACAAAATATAAAAATTGCTTACGAGCAGCAACCTTAACGCTACAACTGCGAACAAGAGAAGTGGATATAAAAGCTATGCAGGAAGTATTCCGCAGAAATTTCTTGCAAAGCTCATTTGTAAATAGAAAAGCAAGGCATACTACATCCTAGAAGACTTATACGCAAGTTAGTAAGGTCCTATCACGCGAAAGACATAAACCGTAATTCCCGCCTACCCAAAGGGTAGATGGGTATTATAACTTTGTGTCAACCAGGACAGGCAGGTATAAAAAACAAAAAAAGAAAGCTAGACTTAAATGTAATTCTAACTAATTTAAAAACAGTTAGCAACGAGCAGCAGCGTAAGTTTGTAAGAAACAAAAGAAGTAAGGACAGTCAAATTTTTTTTTTGCAAACCTATGAGGATTTAGATTATAGAGTGTCTTCCTTCCAGTTAGGCCCCCACAGTTGCAACAGGAAAAGTCGAGAAAGTAAATGCAAGGAATATATTTAGTATGGCAACCTACTATATTTGCCAGGTCATTGCAGAAAAAATGCATTTTCCGAGTCGGTCAGAGTATGTTATAAGAACTACAAAAAAAATAACAAAAAAGTTTTTTAAATGAAATTCATGAAACCATGTAAAATAATGAAAAAAAACATTCAGAAATAAGTAGAAAAATCAGGGAGGTACTTACTTGCTGATAGTAATTATTGGGATGGTCAGGTCGTCAACCAACTTGGCCAGATTCGATTCGCAGTCGGCCAGATTCCAGCAGCAGTGGTCAGTGTTCCAGTAGCAGTTGGCTTGATTCCAGCAGAAGCCTTCACAGTGTTCCAGCAGCATCAGCTGGCAGCAGTGTATCTGCCAGGACAGAGTAGGAGCTAGGGTCTGGACCAGGGACTTGTCTTCACAGGAGCCAAGTTGAACCGCTAAATAGAGCGCAGCAAGAGACAATTACGAAAAAATACAAAAACCAAAAAAATTTTTCACACCCTTGATTTTACTGTTGGTGAGAAGGAAGCAGCAACAATAGAAGTTCCATTTTTATGATGAAAGAAAAAAGAACCTATACAAAATTTTTTTTTTAAATATTTAACGACAGTAAAAAGCAAAAATAATAACAAAATAGTAGAATTTCACCCCATTGGCTAGGCCTGAAGAAAATTACAAGTAAGAAACGGCAGCGGAAAATTTCATAAATAAAATCTAAGTGTGCTAAAATTTTGTGTTATCGTATGTATGTATGTTAATATTTTTTGCTCTTACCTTAAGCTTAGCACTAATCCAAGATGAACTAGATTTTTACATTTAAAATTATCTACACACGAAACAATATACATACACAAACATCAACACAGAACGGTATACGGACTAATTTAAGACGATGACTAAAATTTACCTGTGCTGTTTTCTTTTTATATAATTACTCACCCCCAATATACCCGATGCCCTTTTTTTCATATTTCGAAACACACAGGTAAAAAACAATTGGCAATTATATTTTTTATGTTTAATTAATTATATTTACAATGAAATTCTAAAGTTTTTTTTGATGATTTCTGAAGATTAGGGAAAGGGTAATGTTAGATTAGGGAGTTAACAAAAAAAAATTTAGCGCTCCAGGAACTCAGGGTAGAGACGCTGAGGACTATAAAACATCCTTAGTCCTCTAAAATAAACCCCGCATTAGTGGCCCCGTGTGTACTCTCTTCGATCTTCTCTATACTATATGTTTAGGTTGTCTTTAATTAATCAACTATTCTTTATCCTCTGAAAATATTAAAAAGGGTTTTTTGACGTATATATATATATACATATATATAGCTTTAAACAAATAAAAAAGAACCCGCCCACAGGATGCTTTTGCTAGTCACAGATTTATTATGATTATTACTATTATTATTATAAGGGAGTCTCCCAGCAGAGAAGGGGCGAGGTACTGCGACCACTGCACTGTGATCATGGTGATCTTATGTGCCTATAAAGCTCTCCCTATCTAGATAAAAGCTGATCTGCTTCCCTTATAAAGCAAAGAATATGTTCGCCGAGGAGCGCTCAATATGCTCCGGACCTGCGGTATCCACGTACAGATGTTACCTCCTAGTCCATGCCAAGGCTGGATAGTCGCACAGAATATGTCTGGTTGTCTCATCGTCTTATTTGCAGAGTCTACACTCAGCATCAGAAGACAGACGCATTTTAGTGAGGTGATAGTTCACCGTGTGATGGCCACTGAGATAGCCAACAAGGAGGTGAAGATTCATCCTGGAGAGTAAGCTAGTTCTTCGGTCGTCCATGGGATTGATAAGCTCCTTGGCTTGCCGCATCCCTGGTTGGATAGTAGCAATCAGTCAACCTAACAGCCCAGGCTTTCACGAGATCCGAAATAGTTGACTACCCCACACCACAGAAGGGCCCAGGGCCGGAAAACGGTACTGACGAGCCAGCCCTCGCAAGTTCAGCTCTTTGTCCTGGATACCAGAGTATCCAGGTTCCCATACAATGGTGACGTTGTTAATAAGAGACAGTCTCTGTAGGGAGTTCCAGCATTCGGCTACCAATCTTGAGCTTACTCTTTTAGAGGAGAGGGCTAATATGGCCGCTTGACTGTCAGAGAAGATGTAGAGATGTAGAGTCACATCAGCCTGTGCAATTTATTGCATTTGCTGATGGCAGTGACTTGTGTAACCCATGGCCACCACACAAATGAAGCATGGGTCCGACCATCATAAAAAGAGCCTCCGGATGGAGCTGGATTTGAAACCCTAGATTCTACCAAAGAATCGACAACAGGCTCACATGGCATTAGTCGTCTTATTGAATGTGTGGCTGAGGTGGGAGTTCCAACTTAGTCTTTTATCAAGGGTTACCCCTAGATATTTGAGTAGCCCCACGTTGAGTAGCCCCACATGGGATCTGCTAATATTATATATGGAGTTGACCAATGTCAATGAAGTAGCGCTTAGTAAAGGGAACTATAATAGCCTTTTGAGGATTGATGCTAAGACCAACGTCTTCGCACCATCCATTCATAGTCATTATTAGAGCCAGGTCGTCATCATAGCCGATTGCTTCAACGCCCTGCTCAGACTACTAGGGATCAGAGTATAAGGGATAGAACCCCTCCCTGGGGACAGCGTTTGACTGCATTAATGCATGCAGTCGTGGAGTCCAAGGTGGAAGTGATCAAGGGACGGACAATTCGTTTCCACTCTAGAGCAGTAGAGGGGGACCCGTAGCCGGTATTATCCGGCTACTACGTTACGCGGGAAGTATGCAAAGGCGATCGCCACTTCCCGGACACCGACCGTAGTGGCTATATCAATATCCGTTGCTACCAAGTCTCTTAGGATGAAGTTGGTTAAAGGGAAATATCTTACACTGTTATCTAATAGTATAGCAGTGCGAGGTGTTTCTCCCACACGGTCATGTCACGTAATAGGGCCACCGATCAACCATGGTTCCTGCACAGAATGGCCCACGCTCCTCTGGCGTGGAGCAGGCTCACCTGGAGCACCTTAATTATGCTCATTCTCCCTCCTTATGGCGGTGGGAACAAGGACACTTGCCTTGCCCCCTCTGAGAGTCATTACCACCGACGCTCTTCGGTGATCTGGAGAAGATGCTCGGGAGAAGTCGAGATGCGGCCCCGCTCGCTGAAGGCACCCTTGATCGTCCATCATCATTGCGAGGTGAGTCGTGTTGCCGTTCAAGCTATATCACACCACTCGCTACTACTTCGTTGAGAAGTTGCTGGCGTTCTGGAGCCCAATGAATTCCACAATAGTGGCGGGAGTAAACTCAGTGCTACTTAGGAAGCAACCTCTATTATTTTAAAATTAAAGTTCTGTCCGTTACATTTGCGAAAAGCTCAGTTAGTTTTTCTGATAATTTTGGCATATGATGTCTTTGTGCAAGTCTGATCCCTGCTTGTGTTTGGAGTTGAAGAATTTTAATTTTTCGACCACCTCTAATCATTAGAGTGTCGGTTTTCATATCTATTACTGTATCTAATTTTTTTAAAGTATCGTTCCCTATTATGTCGTGAAATGTCTTCAAAAAACTGGGTAATATAAAAAAATTTCAAATTGAATTTTTAATACCGAGTGAGGAGAGTGTGGTGTGTTATTTCTATTTTTCCTGCGACAGATTTCGCGAAGAATGGGTGTTCATTTCACTTTGGACTCTTTACTAAATGTGGTTGAATATAGTTTTGATTAAAACCTGTATCAATTAAAAATTTCAACTGTCAACTGTCCCTCGTTACACATTGAACGTTCGGTAATGAGGAACTGTTTAATCTATAAAATAGACGTCTGTTGCGACAGTGGGTTTTGTATGATATTTTCGGTCCTCTACTGCTGATCCTGACCTCTTTATGGGCCTATTTGATCTAGTCTATTTGTTCTTCCTCCGATGTTATCGCGAATTCGATAAGCACAGTTGTTTGTTCAACATCTTCCTCTTTGCGGTGGCAATGTGGCTATTGGCATTGGATTGCGTTAACAAAACATACCGTTATTCGAAGGACTGTTAATGTAGCTTAAGTGCCTATATCGAATATATGGATCTATTTCCATTGTCACTGGTCTAGGCTCTGGACTAGGAGCGAAGGGGCGTGGTGGGGCCGAAAAAGTTTGCCTATACGTAGCCTGTTGTGGCTGTGGGAATGGTATGTATGGACTCGGTTGAGCAGGCGTTTTTAGCCATGTAATTTGTGGTCTAAGACCCCAGCAAGATCTATACAAAGGTGGATAATATGACAATGGTTGAAAATGTTTAGCTGCATTTGGTAAACGTTGATATGTTTTATTGTATGACTGCCTAAAATTGTGTTGGGCCTGGTGCTGACGAGGTGGTAATGGAGGCAGTAGCTGTCTTTACCTTAAAAAAAAGTATTTCTATGGTTTTGATTGTCAAGCAAGTTGCAAGATGTAGGGCAAGTATACGATCTATTGACTCTTTCAAAGCCAAAAGACGTAAAAGAATTCGCTCGCATTCGTATTCGCATTCGGACGCTTTTCATACCCGCCTACCCAAAGGGTGGAAGAGTATTATGGCTTTGTGCCGACCGAGAGTGTATGTAACAGGCAGAAGGAAGCATCTCCGACCCCATAAAGTATATATATTCTTGATCAGCGTCAACAGCCGAGACGATATAGCCATGTCCGTCTGTCCGTCCGTATGAACACCTAGATCTCAGAGACTATAAGAGATAGAGCAACCAAATTTTCAAAATAGTGTGTGTAATTATTGCACGCAGATTAAGCTTGTTTTTGATTTTGACCACGCCCCCTTCCGCCCCTGTAAATCTAATAAAACCGAAATACAGGCGTCATTTTAATCCTAGAATGTTCAATTTTGGTACCCAAAATACTAACCACTATTTTAATGATCCCTGCAAATTTGGTTACAATCGGATAAAAAACACAGAAGTTATTAAGAAATTACTTTTATAAGGCGTTACCACGTGCAGCTGCACCTAGCTAATTGCTATGACACTCCGCGACATAATAATGGTGTTCAATAAACCAACTAAAGTGCCGCCAAGCTAATAATTTCGAACAAAGAAAATTTTGGTATATTATTTTGGCATAATTTTAGTATATTTCTTTTATTATTTTTTTAGTATATTTTAAAAAAATATAATATTTTGATGGTAAAATTGGGCGGCGGGTATCTCACAGTCGAGCAAACTCGACTGTAGCTTTGTTACTTGTTTATTATGTAAAACTAGCATTTGTGATTTCACCTTTTCTGCGCCTTTTTATTATAAAAATGTTTACTGCAAACTAACAATACCTGTGCTAGGCGTCGGTGTATTTCGTCACAGTGTAATCATCTATCATCTATATATATAAAAGAACAACACGATTTATGTTCGACCACTTATAACTCAAGAACGGCTGAATCGATTTAGCTGAAAATCGGCAGTGAGGTAGTTTAGAGCCAGGAGAAGGGCATAGGATACATTTTATCCCGTGAAAATCTTTGCAAAAACCGGAAAATAGAAAAAACCGTTTTTAGCAAACGCCAACACCAAAGGAGGCTCTGAATTTAAATAGAAAAAATCGTTTTTAGAAACAAACGCCAACACCAAAGGAGGCTCTGAAGGCCGAAATCGAAATTATACGTGTATGTTTTTTCATTCGCTGTGCATCGTTCATTGAGTGATTGTTAGAATAAAAATAATAAAATAAATAAATTCGAAATCGAAATTATACGTGTATGTTTTTTCATTCGGTGTGCATCGTTCATTGATTGTTAGAATAAAAATAATAAAATAAATAATAAAATAAATAAAAAAATAAATAAAATTATAAATAAAGTAAATAAAATAAATTAAAAAAATTAAATAAATAAAATAAAAATAAAATAAATAAAATAAAACAAATAAATATAAAATAAAATAAAATAAAACAAAATAAAACAAAATAAAATAAAATAAAATAAAACAAAATAAAATAAAATAAATAATTTAAATAAAATAAAATAAAATAAAAATAAATAAAAAAAATAAATTAAAAAAATAAATTAAATAATTAAAATAAATAATTAAAATAAATAATTAAAATAAATAATTAAAATAAATAAAATAAAATCTATATATAAAAAAAACAACCCCAAAAATCTACGAAAACTTATAACTCAAGAACGGCTGAACGAATTTAGCTGAAAATTGACAGTGAGGTAGTTTAGAGCCAAGAGAAGGACATAGGATACTTTTTATCCCGTGAAAATCTTTGCAAAAACCGGAAAAGAGAAAACCCCGTTTTTAGCAAACGCCAACACCAAAGGAGGCTCTGAATTTAAATTAAAAAAATCGTTTTTAACAACAAACGCCAACACCAAAGGAGGCTCTGAAATCCGAAATCGAAATTACGCGTGTATGTTTCTTCATTCGCTGTGCATTGTTCATTGAGTGATTGTTGGAATAAAAATAATAAAATAAATAAATCCGAAATCGAAATAATACGTGTATGTTTTTTCATTCGCTGTGCATCGTTCATTGAGTGATTGTTGGAATGAAAATAGTAAAATAAATAAATCCGAAATCAAAATAATACGTGTATGTTTTTTCATTCGTTGTGCATCGTTCAGTGAGTGATAATAAAATAAATAAAATAAATAAATTCAATAAATTAAATAAATTAAATAAGTAAAATAAGTAAAATAAAATAAATAAATTAAATAAGTAAAATAAATAAAATAATTTAAATAAAATAATTTAAATAAATAAAATAAAATAAAAAAAATAAAATAAAATAAATAAATAAATAAAATAAATAAAATAAATAAAATAAATAAATAAAATAAATAAATAAAATAAATAAAATAAATAAAATAAATAAAATAAGTAAAATAAATAAAATAAGTAAAATAAGTAAAATAAGTAAAATAAATAAAATAAATAAAATAAATCTAAATAAATAAATAAAATAATCTAAATAAATAAATATAATAATCTAAATAAATAAATAAAATAATCTAAATAAATAAATAAAATAAATAAATAAAATAAATAAATAAAATAAATAAAATAAAATAAATAAAATAAAATAAATAAAATAAAATAATCTAAATAAATAAAAAAAATAAAATAAATAAAAAAAATAATCTAAATAAATAAATAAAAATAAATAAAAATAAATAAAATAAATAAAATAGATACAGATAGAGATAACAGATAGAGATAACAGATAGAGATAACAGATAGAGATAACAGATAGAGATAACAAATAGAGATAACAGATAGAGATAACAGATAGAGATAACAGATAGATAGAGATAGATTTAATTTTTTTTGTATTTTTTTCCAATTAAAAAGAAATGCTTAATTATTGCCATGGAAGGAAGGCGGAACAAAGTTCGCCGGTTCACTAGTAAATAAAATAAAATAAATTAAATAAATAATGTATTTATTTTTTTTGTAAATAGATAAATAGAAAGAGATAAATAGATACAGATAAATAGATACAGATAAATAGATACAGATAAATAGATACAGTTAGATAGATACAGTTAGATAGATACAGTTAGATAGATGCAGATAGATAGATACATATAGATACATAGGTACATATAGATAGATACTTATAGATAGATACAGATAGAAAGATACAGATAGATAGAGATAGATACAGATACAGAGAGATAGAGATAGATAGAGAGATAGAGATAGAGAGAGAGATAGAGAGATAGAGAGACAGAGAGATAGAGAAATATAGAGATAGAGAGATAAAGAGATATAGAGAGATATAGAGAGATATAGAGAGATATAGAGAGATATAGAGAGATATAGAGAGATATAGAGAGATATAGAGAGATATAGAGAGATATAGAGAGATATAGAGAGATATAGAGAGATATAGAGAGATATAGAGAGATATATAGAGATATATAGAGATATATAGAGATATATAGAGATATATAGAGATATATAGAGATATATAGGGATATATAGAGATATATAGAGATATATAGATATATAGAGATATATAGAGATATATAGAGATATATAGAGATATATAGAGATATATAGAGATATATATATAGATATAGATATAGATATAGATATAGATATAGATATAGATATAGATATAGATATAGATATAGATATAGATATAGATATAGATATAGATATAGATATAGATATAGATATAGATATAGATATAGATATAGATATAGATATAGATATATAGATATAGAGATATAGATATAGAGATATAGATATAGAGATATAGATATAGAGATATAGATATAGAGATATAGATATAGAGATATAGATATAGAGATATAGATATAGAGATATAGATATAGAGATATAGATATAGAGATATAGAGATATAGATATAGAGATATAGATATAGAGATATAGATATAGAGATATAGATATAGAGATATAGATATAGAGATATAGATATAGAGATATAGATATAGAGATATATATAGAGATATAGATATAGAGATATATATAGAGATGTAGAGATATAGAGATATATATAGAGATATAGAGATATATATAGAGATATAGATAGATATATAGAGATATAGATAGATATATAGATATATATAGAGATATAGATATATATAGAGATATAGATAGATATATAGATATAGATAGAGACAGAGAGATATATAGATATAGATAGAGATAGAGAGATATATAGATATAGATAGAGATAGAGAGATAGATATATAGATAGAGAGATAGAGAGAGATAGAGAGAGATAGAGCGAGATAGAGAGAGATAGAGAGAGATAGAGCATAGCTAGAAGTGCACAAATCGAAAACTCCTAGCACAACAGCATATGTCCCATCATTGCTCATAGTCTAAACAATAGAATATGTTTTATTTATAATGTGCTACTTTTTTCAAACTGGTAATCTCAATGGAAATTTTATTCGGAATATTCGACACTAAATCATTAAATGGTATAAATCGACCAATGAATATCCGTGATGTTTCACAGGGGAAAGAGGTAGGGCGTTAACAATATAGAAAAAGCTCAAAATCTACAGACTCGTTTAATAGGATCGCAGTTGCATCATTATGTTGGAATAGCAATCATTATTCACATGCGAGAGTAAACTGACCAAATAATGAGCAATCTAGCTAAACCTGATGTACTTTGAGAAAATTCTGTAATCAAAAAGTTGCTTAGAGTTGCAAATCAGATTTTTTCTTGGAATTTACAACCTGTTGCTTATTGAGAAGTAAAGATTGTCCATTATCAGACTGCGCTCAAACACAACTTTCAATAGACCAATTAGAGTTTAAACCTTTGTATGTTGCTATGCAAATTATTTAGATATAGAATTATGATACTCTACTAACTTTCTTGCCATCCTTGAAAGAGATGAAATTGTTTTAATAGATAGAGATTTGATACAAGAGAATATTTGTTTCGAAAATATTAAATTTGGATTATATTACCATGCCAGTACAACATAGTAGCGAAAATTTAGCAGCTATAATGGATAGTAGCATAGAACCACTTTGTGGTATATGCCAAGAAATATTCAGACTTGAGCAGCTCATAGCTACAACCCCTTGTAGTCATAAATTCCATAGTGATTGTATAAAAAAACAGTTGCTAATTTGCCAGGTATGTCCAGTCTGTAAAGCGGAATACGACTCAAACAGTCTTGAATATGAGAATAATACCTTAGCAGCTGAGATACAACAGGAGCTCGGCACTAATTCAGTAACACGGAGCGGAACGAACAATACCACTGTCGCCACCAATCTAGACCAAGGTCCGTCCACAAGTAGAGCTAGATATAACTCACCTGCTAATAATAATTCAAAAGGGCGTAAGACAGGACGAGGAAGAGGAAAAGGAGCCATTCCAAAACAGGGCACTCGATCGCAAGCTCGATTTAGACAAGAATATCCAGAGAGAAGAGTTTCCATCGAAAGTCTAGGCAGTAGATCGGTTGGTCAGGAAACAAGGACCAGTATGACCCATTATATACAAAACCTTATGGAAGAGCAACAGAAGCATATATTTGAAGATATAAGATCTTTTATTAAATCGAGTATAGAAGAAACTATGCAAACTCAATTAAATCACCTCAATCTAGGTAGATCAGGGTCATCAGTTAATCCTGAACTACATTCTAATGACCAACCAATACTAAACGGAACTTCTCACCGTATTATAAGCAGTCCTAGGACCAGCCAAGGTTCTGGAACTATACGTCCAGAGAAGGCAGCTAATATACTGTTAAGTTGGCGTATAAAGTTCGATGTTTCTAAAGATTCAATGCATGTGGAAGAGTTTATTTATCGTTTACGTTCGTTAACTACACAAAACCTTTGTGGAGACTACCAGTTACTTTGTGACAACTCACATTTGCTCTTTCAAGGTAAAGCTTCTGATTGGTTTTGGAAATTCCATAAGAAAAATCATAATTTCTCTTCGCAGTCGTTTTGTACTGCGTTTCGTCAAAGGTTTGACGACGCAAAAGATGATTTTGATTTATGGGAACTCATTAGGAAACGCCAGCAAAAAGATAACGAATGCTTTGACGATTTCCAATCGACTGTAGAAGACCTGGTAGGACGTCTCTCACACGAAGTTAGCGAAGCAAAGCTTATCACCATTTTAAAACGAAATGCTAATCGTACCCTTCGTTATGAGCTCCTAAAACTAAAGATAAATTTCAGAAACGAGCTTCAGGAAGAAGTTAGAAAACACGAAAATTACTATCGTGATAGTCATAATTTAGCCTTCAGACAGAGAACTAGTCGACACCAAGTTAATGAAATTCTTAGCGAAGGCGAGGAACCAGAAGAGCGAAGTATTTCAGAGATACAACGCCGAAAGATTGTTTGATGGAACTGCGACAAGACAGGTCACAGATTCGACAATTGTATCGCCGATAGACAGGTATTTTGCTATGGTTGTGGAGCGAAAAATACTTTTAAGCCCAAGTGTACTAAATGTAATCCGTCGGAAAACTGCAAAAAGGATTTGACGCATCCAAACAAAACAATGAATTAGGTGTTAAGGCTAACAACAAGTTATAGTAGTAGTTCCCAACAAGACTCGCACATTCCTGTGTCGATATTAGAGCCGACTCAATCTAATCGTAATGTTAGTTTCCAAGTTCAACCTGAGTGTTCTCATACGTCCAGTGTTGAAAATTTAGACCCGATTGTACACATACCTTATAAATCAAAGCGCTCGACAATAAGACTTAGGCGCTTTTGGCAAAATATTAAAAGAGCTCGTAAGAAATTAGTTTCATCCATAATATTAAGGTCAGATCAGAGATTATATACAGAATTAACTATAGCAGGCCAAAAATATATGGCGTTATTAGATTCCGGTGCTACCATCAGTTGCTTCGGAAAGGAAGCGGCAAAAACCTTTTTGGAACACCCCTTGACTCGTAAATGTTCTGGGAAAATCAAAACAGCTAGCAACGAATCATGTTCAGTCGTTGCCAAAATAAAGATTCCAATTACATTTCGTGAACTTACAAAAAAGGTCGAATTTAATATTATTCCTAGTCTTAAATAGAATATTTATTTGGGTATCGACTTCTGGAAAAGCTTTGGACTGTTAAATAATATAATAGAAGATAAAAGAGCTATCGGTGTGTTGGATGTTGGTAGTGATGTAGTACATGAAAACCTAGTACAAAAACTCAACTTATCTGAAAAGCAAAAAAGGAAGTTAGACATTGTAATTAATTCATTCCCATCGTTCGAACGTGAAGGCTTAGGGCGTACACATATCATTCAGCATTCAATTGAAATGCAATGTGCCAGTCCAGTAAAACAACGTTTTTGGCCAATATCACCGGGTAAGGAAAAGCTTATGTTCGACGAGGTCGAAAAGATGCTTGCCTTAGACGTGATCGAGGAGTCAAACAGTTCCTGGAGTAGTAATTGTGTATTAGTCAAGAAAGGGACTAAGAATCGTCTTTGTTTGGATTCCAGAGAAATTAACAAGTATACGCGTAAAGATGCCTACCCGTTGCCTCATATTGATGGCATTCTTAGTAGCTTACCACCAGCACGATATATCACAGGACTAGATATGAAGCATGCGTATTGGCAAATTCCATTAGAGAAAAGTTCACGCCATTACAAGGCTTTCACTATTCCGAACCGGCCGCTTTATCAATATAAAGTAATGCCATTTGGCTTAACCAATGCCGCTCAGACTCTTTGTCGACTTACGGATCATGTCATACCCGCCAACTTGCGTAGTCGCGTCTTCGTCTATTTAGACGATTTATTGACTTTTTCAGAAGATTTCGATTCGCATATGTTGTTATTGCAAGAAGTTGCTTTGCACTTACGCAAAGCAAATCTGACCATCAACATTGCAAAATCACACTTTTGCATAACAGAAATTAAGTATTTAGGGTTCATTATTGGCGACGGTCAATTGAAAACTGATACAAATAAAGTTAAAGCCATTAATGACTTTCCAGTACCATCTTCAGTTAAGCAACTTAGGCGATTTCTCGGACTTTCCGGTTGGTATCGTGGCTTTATCGATAATTTCGCTACGGTTGTCCCTTGACTGAGTTGTTAAAAAAAAGTCATTCGTTTAGTTGGAATGTTTCAGCAGATGAAGCATTCAATAAGTTGAAGTCATGTTTAACTTCAGCACCAATCCTAACAACCCCAAACTTTAACAAACCGTTTATCTTAGTTTGTGATGCAAGTACTTATGGTGTAGGCTGCGTTTTGTCACAAGTCAGACATAAACGCTATTGGCAACTCTTCTCCTTTATGTCTGAAGGGCTAAGCAAAGCTCAAAGAAATTACTCAATAACAGAGCTGGAATGTTTAGCAGTAATCAAAGGTATTAAAAAGTTTAGGGCATACATCGAAGGACAAGATTTCGAAGTGATCACGGATCATGCTTCATTGCAATGGTTAATGAAATAAAAAGATCTATCTGGAAGATTAGCTCCAAGGGTTTTCTCTTAAAATTGCCCACCGTCCTGGCTCCCAAAACGTGGTAGACGCACTTTCTCGACAGGCGGATTTTAACGAAATAGACCTTGACGAACATGGACCTATAGTAGACTTGAATTCGGTCGAATTTAAATCGTTAGAATATCTAGATCTTTTAGACAAAATTCAGTTAAATAAACAAAAGTTGCCAGACCTTCGAATAGAAGGTAGATATATATATAAGAAGACAGAACCAATAACCGACCTTCATAATAAGGACAAGTCTGTATGGAAACTATGGATTCCTACTAGCCTCTCGGCTGAGGTAATTTCTAGAGCACATGGCCCGCCAAATGCAGCACACAGTGGAATTGGTAAAACAATCGATAGAATAAAGAAATATCTTTTTTGGCCAAAAATGGTCAAACAGATTCGAGAATATGTGTCCCAGTGTGATGTATGTCGTCAAACGAAAAGTCCAAACGTCGTATTGAAACCTCCCATGGGTAAACCAATGAGTTCCGAACGACCATTTCAAAAACTTTATATGGATATTTTAGGACCTTACCCACGATCTAAAACGGGAAATATAGGGTTACTAGTTATTGTCGACCACCACACCAAATTTCATTTTTTATGTCCATTAAAAAGGTTTACTTCTAACAAAATTTGTGAATTTGTTCACAATTTGTATCTGGTATGTTCAAATCATTTTTGACTAAGTATAGCGTGTCACATATTTGCACCGCCATATATTCACCACAGGCTAATGCTAGCGAACATTTAAATCGTTCGATTTTAGCCGCCATAAGACCCTATATTGGAAGCGATCATACTAATTGGGATCAAAAGTTGGCCGAAATTAGCGCCGCGTTAAGATCAAATATTCATAGAAGTACCGGATGTTCTCCTTATCTTTTAGTCTTCGGACAAAATATGATTTTTAATGGAAAGGATTATGAATTGCTCAGACGTCTAGAACTGTTATCTGATGACACAAGGATTAATTCACAAGATGGTTGATGATGATCAGGCAAATAGAACAGGATAGAATTGCCAAGTCTCACGATCACAATGCTAAAATCTATAATTTACGTAGCCGTGTATTACAACTTAAAGTTGGTCAGCCAATTTTCGCAAGGAATTTCTGTTAGAGTAATGCCATAAAAAAATTCAGTGCAAAACTTGCGCCGGTGTTCATTCCGGCATTTGTAAGACGAAAGACAGGAGCATCTTATTATCAGTTAGAAGACGATAAAGGCAAAAACTAAGGAGTATACCATCTTAAAGATATACAATTAAAATCTAAATAGAAGTCCCAATCAGTCCTTAAATTGTATCTAAAAGCGCAGTTTTCAAAGTGTTCAACGTATGGATATATAATATATGGTAATTGAATTCTTAATATAATCGGTATCGCCTTCTTTAGATAAAGTCTTGTAAATATAATTCACCGTCTTTATCTATGTTGTAGTGGCCAAATTTGTAGTAAATTATAATCATAACAAAACAGACATTCAAACTGTAGGATTGGTTCACTGCTCTTAAACTGTAGCCGAAAGCTCGTGTGAGCCGTAGTTTAGTTTTAGTAATTATAACGCAGTAATTATATTTTAGTAATTAGAGTAAAATATGATATCTCTTTGAATAATATTAGCTTTGTAATTCAGTTTATGTATTGTTAAAAGATTTGATAAGGTATGGTATCCAATACCCATGTATTGGAGATTAGTAAGATCATTTAACGAAAATTGAATAGATGTATGTACGATTCTTTCCACAGCATATATATATTATATATCAACGAACGTCGTCCATGAGCTCATCGACTGCAGAGTAAGCTGAAATACACATGTAAGTGAACTAAATAGTCGTACACAGAGAGATTGCGTACTTTGTAAATACCTTTGTCATGATTTAAAATATCTCGATTTTGAATTGAATATATATATTATATTTATAATATATTTATATTTTTATTTATATTTATATTTATATCATATATTTTATCTGATTAATATTGAAATACCCACGCGCATATCATAGTCTTTATTAAAAATCCTACATGAAAACGTTTGTTAGTAATATTAAGAATCTGCACGCAAACCGGACAGCATCTAAGAACGAAATTATATAAGAACAAAGTCTTTATCGCGATCGAACACTAAAATGTTCGGAATTGTTCGCTCTTTTGCATCATTCAAGAAGAAAGAGAATAAACTTGTGAATTTATTTGAAACCAACATGTTATAAATCTTATCTTTCGTCCCGAGTAAAGCATAGGCAATGAAGAAGTAGGGTAGAAATGCTATAGAACGTTAAAAGGGGTACGACAGTTCATCCGATTGTTCGTGCCGGTAGGGTGGATAAAGAGAGAGGGACACCAAGACACCAGAGTTCCCTAAAATCATAACAACATATAACCTCATAGCATTCATTCTTATTTGTAATCTTCCTTAAATAAACTTCGCCACCACTAACTTCTAATAAGACTAGTTTTTTTTTCTTATAAAGCATCGTGCACTTATATTTTTTATGCCTGTATACGCAGGAGTTCGATTATTAGGAGGAAGTAAAAAGAACCCCGACACACCCCGGCGAGCTGGTAAGAGCATAGCTAGAAGTGCACAAATCGAAAACTCCTAGAACTCTAAAAAAAAAACAAGACCACCAATAGTGAGGCTATGTAAATAGTACCCAACACGTGGAAACTCGTAAATTTAGATAAAAGATTATTTATTGCCATTAAGGCGGAACACGCCGGTTCACTAGTAATTAATAAAATATGAATCCTAATTTTCACAAAAAAAAACAAAACGGGGAAGCTAATATTTAGAAATTAGACTACAAACATTATCAAAATATTAAGAAGGGAAGAGACATTTCCGCAAACATAGAAAATTCCAATACCACATATATATTCAGTTCAATTATACCCAAAATATAAAATCATTAGATACCCAGATCAAAATAATGAATGTTTTCATATTACTTTGAAAGCGATTTTTATCAAATAAACGAAGTTACTTATATTACTAACAATAAAATTATCAAAAATAAATGCATAATTGGAATTATTTAAAATATATACACAAATTGTTTGAGTTAAAACAATTTAAACAATATACTCAACTTTATAATTACTTATAATTTAAGCAATCCAAATTTATATCAAGTTTGTGTCCTAAATAAACCAAAACTTTATGGAAATCAACTTTATAAAATATTTGATTTTATTTTAAGAATTAATGATTTGTCAATTTTAAATGCTTATTTAGATTATCCATAACCTGCATTCTTAGAAAATAATATACTTAACATCAGAGAGCAATATTGCAAGAACAAAACATATTTTTGTTATCTATAATGATGTTTTTTATACCCGCCTACCCAAATGGTAGAAGGGTATTATGGCTTTGTGCCGACCGAAAATGTATGTAACAGGCAGAAGGAAGCATCTCCGACCCCATAAAGTATATATATTCTTGATCAGCGTCAACAGCCGAGACAATATAGCCATGTCCGTCTATCCGTCTGCCCGTCCGTCCGTATGAACACCTAGATCTCAGAGACTATAAGAGATAGAGCAACAAATTTTTTGCGACAGTATGTCTTATTGTTGCACGCAGATCAAGCTTGTTTTTGATTTTGGCCACGCCCCCTCCCGCCCCCGTAAATCGAATAAAACCGAATTTCAAGCGTCGTTTTAAACCTAGAATGTTCAATTTTGGTACGCACAATACTAATCACCATCTTAATGATCTCTGCGAATTTGGTTACAATCGGATAAAAAAGACAGAAGTTATTAAGATATTACTTTTATAAGGCGTTACCACGTGCAACTGCTAGTGCTGCCTAGTTAGTTGCTATGACACTCCGCGACATAATAATGGTGTTCAATAAACCAACTAAAGTGCCGCCAAGCTAATAATTTCGAACAAAGAAAATGTTGATATATTATTTAGTATTTTTTAGTATTTTTTTTAGTATTTTTTCAGTATATTTTGAAAAATATAATATTTGGATGGTTGAATTGGGTGGCGGGTATCTCACAGTCGAGCAAACTCAACTGTAGCTTTCTTACTTGTTGATATAGCTTTGTCTCAAACCAATTCTATACCAAATTGTCTAGGTAAAATGCTTGATCTGATTTTTGTTTTGGATCCCAATACCTGCACGGTGTCCAGATCGAACCCTATTTCCTCACCTGAGGATCCCTACCACCCTGCTCTGGAGGTGCTGATTGACTTACCAGCAAGTGTTTCGGTTGAAGGTGTTTTACCGGAGAAGCGAGTTCGTTGTTTTCGGAAGACCTGGATAAGGCAATTGAAATTTTTTATTCTTTATTAAACTCTCTGTTTGATGCTTGTGTTCCCCTTAATACTCCACAATTGTCTAATAGACCGTTATGGTTTACCAAAGAACTAACAAAGTTGAAGATAAAAAAGTCAAAGCTGTATAAAAAATATAAGGAAACTGGCTCTCTCTTATATTTTTCTCGCTACACTGTTGCTCGTTCCGATTTCTCCACGCTAAATAATCTTTGCTACAAGGATTATTTGAGAAAGTGCAGACTTACGTTTCAGCGTGATCCGAAACGCTTCTATGACTTCGTCAATTCGAAGCGGAAACTTCAACACTTCCAAAAACATTATTTTTTTTATAAAAATACAGCTTTTAATGATCGTGGCATTGCCGATCTGTTTGCTGATTTTTTCCAAACGACGTATTCCACATCAACTTTTTATAGAGCCCAGTCTTATCCGTATCAAGTAAACCAAGCGAATTGCATTTTTGGTCCCTTACTTTCTGAAAGTTTACTATTACGTGAACTTAAGTCATGTAAACCAGTTTTTTCTCCTGGCCCTGACGGTGTTCCTAGTTGCATGCTTAGGTTCTGTGCAGAGGGACTTTGTAAACCACTTTTAAAATTATTTGAATTGTCTGTAGAGTTGTGCTATTTCCCTAATCTTTGGAAAGAGTCTTACATAATTCCTCTCTTGAAAAAAGCAAATAAATCCAACGTTCAAAACTATAGAGGTATCTCCAAGTTGTCTGCTATTCCCAAAGCATTTGAGAAACTAGTAACTTCTCAACTGCAACACTGCTGTAAATTTAAAATTTCGCCTACCGGGTTTGTGAAATGTAGGTCTACTACCACTAACTTATTAGAATTCTCATCAATTCTTATTGAAGGGTTCCAATCAAAAATGCAAACGGATGTCATTTACACTGATGTCAGTAAGGCTTTTGATTCTGTCAACCATAGTCTCTTATTATACAAGCTCAATCTTCTTGGATTTCCACAGAACTTAATTTTGTGAATATCTTACTATCTTTCATTTAGAATTCAAAGAGTATTTTACAATGGCTCTGTATCCAAGACTGTCCAAGTCACTTCCGGCGTACCCCAAGGAAGTCATTTAGGCCCATTACTGTTTATATTATTTATAAATGATCTACCGTCCGTTATATCATACTCTCGCATATGTATGCAGATGATGTTAAAATTTGTCTGACTTTTAATGATCCCATATATAGCCTCAGATTGCAATCTGACCTTGATTGTTTTCAATCGTGGTGTGCTATAAATTTATTGAATCTCAATTGCAATTAATGTAAACTTATGAAATGAAATTTTCTCAATTTAAATAACTATCATCTTAATGATACTCCACTTGAGCGAATCGAGTCAGTAACTGATTTATGTATCCTTCTTGATTCAAAATTAAAGTTTGTTTTGTGTCTGCTTCTAATAGAGCCATGGGTGTCCTTGGATTTATTAAACGTTGGTCAAAGGAATTTAACGATCCCTACATAACTAAACATCTGTACATCTCACTGGTTCGTCCTATTCTTGAGTATGGATCTAATATCTGGTTTCCCCAGTATAGGGTTCATCAAGATAGGCTTGAATCAGTGCAGAAACAATTTCTTCTTTTTGCTCTTCGTAGTCTTAGCTGGACTCCCACAATTAAATTGCCTTCGTATCGTAGTAGACTTTTATTACTAAACCTTCCTTCTCTTTCTGACCGTAAAACTATGCTAGGTATAGTGTTTCTACATAGACTAATCATTGGCGCAATTGACTCATTGCAGTTGACAAGACATATTAGCTTTCCGTTCCGGTCAGAACGACTAGAAATTTCCTTCCCCTCTCTCTTTCCCGTTGTAGTACTAACTATGCCTATGTCACAATCCTTTCCGTATTTTATATGTAGATTATAATAACTTTTCTAGTTTTGTTAATAATACTAACACTACCTTAGAAATTAAAACATTACTCCTAGATACATTAGCTCGTATTTAAGAATAGTTCTAATTATTATTATTAGTAGTAATAGTATTATTATTATTATTTTATTCTTTTTATTAGTACAATTTGGTTGTTTCTGCCTAGGTCCGCGTTAACAAGCCCGAGTTTGGTGTCGCTGGGCCATTTGATCGTACTGCCGTTAGTACGTCAACGTCCAAGAAGATAAATGTTTCTACTTTGGTTGTGTAATTATTTGTTCTGTAAACGCCCTCGTTAATATATATTCCCTCCTGTATTACTATTTCGTTTATATAATATATTTCTCCTTCCCTTGCTGTTACTGGTATTTCTACTAAAGTTCTTGTCCTTGAATCCAGTTTTATTGGTGATTCTGATCTCTTTTCTATTTGAAGTATCTCGATTTTTGTATTGTATTAGATTTTCAAAATCAATTTTTGCGTTAAAAAACGTTAAAAGGTCTATTCCAATGATTCCGTCAAAAAATGCGTTGAATTTATTGTAAATAAGAAAAAGGTAAATTCGTCACTTTGCTTGAATTCCTTGAATAGTATGTATGTAATTTTTTTGTATATATTTTCTGTGTTAAGGACTGTTTTAACTTGCATTGGCTGCTGTAAATGTTGTTGTTTGCTTAGGGGTACGAAGTCTGGGTTTTACTCTCTCCCTAATTAATGTCCGATCTGCTTGTCCAACTATTTTGTCTCTAATTACTCCTAATAGTAATTCTCCGTATTCTGTCTTTTCTACGTTGGTGACCAATTTCATTACTCGCTCTACGCTTGTAATAAACTTTGTTAGTAATTCTTTGTCTCCATCATACGTGGGTAATAGTTTATTGCATGGGGTATTTGAAGTTTATCCATTACGTCTCTATTCGTTCTCCACGTCATGGTGGTCTGGCTCTAGCTAAACTTCTCGTTATGGGTGTGTTTCTTCCTTGATTAGCTGATGTGTATTACTTCCTGTTTGAACTATTTGTATAAAGCAACAAATATATATGTGTATGCGTATTAATATTTGTATAAGAGGCAAAAATATGTGTATGTAAAAAAAAAAAAAAAATATTATATACATATATATATTTTGTATGAACATTTGAATTATATATTAATTTGTTTGTATATTTTGTGTGTAATATTTTTTGTTTTTTTTGTATAGTGTATGTATTTAGTGTACATAACAGTTTATGCTTAAATATATTTGTTGTGTTTGGTTGTGGTAGGTGGCAAAGAATTTTATTTTGGCTTTTGTTATTTGATATCTATGCTACGTTATTCCGCTTGCTGGTTGCTTGTGCACACATCACATCTTTCACGTACGTATGAAACAAGTAAGAAAGCTACAGTCGAGTTTGCTCGACTGTGAGATACCCGCCACCCAATTCTACCATCCAAATATTATATTTTTCAAAATATACTGAAAAAATACTTTAAAAAAATATACTAAAAAATACCAAAATAATATATCAACATTTTCTTTGTTCGAAATTATTAGCTTGGCGGCACTTTAGTTGGTTTATTGAACACCATTATTATGTCGCGGAGTGTCATAGCAACTAACTAGGCAGCACTAGCAGTTCCACGAGTCACCATAACAGCGACAACCCTGTCTTTCATCACTAACTCTACTATGTGAATATCAACGAACGGGATCATAGGCACCGACGAATAACAATAGTGGCATACATAAATATCTACTAAAGCTTTCGTCTCTACTCTGTGAGCATCACCTAACGGGATAAAAAGCTTAAGCGTGTAACCATAGAAGCATACACAACTATTTTGAATAAAAGCTTTTTTACTCTGCGTTGTACCATCTACCTAAACAGTCGATCGTTTCAATTATCCACCTTTGCCAACAAAAGCAACTAAACAAATTAAATATAAAACAAATTCATAAGTACATAGAAAAGCATATAGACACATATCGTTACCTCCCACCGTCTCGACCTAAGGCAATCTGGTAACTGGCGCAGCCGGCTCGTACTCCACATCCATTGGAAGGAGGGAACCACGAGTATACTAATCAAAAAGTAAGCGAACAAGGAAATTAAAATATAAATTGTGCATATTACTTATGTACATACATACATGTATACAAGTAAAGAAAAGAAAATGATATATATGTATATGTATGTATGTGTATATGTAATTCAAATGTGCAATGTGCAAATTTAAGTGGTGCAAGAAGTGTAGTGCACTAACACATGTAAATATATGAAATAAGAGAAATTCATTAGAAAAGAAAAAGAAAAAAAAAAGGGGGATATAATACAAAAATTAATGTGTATATAAGTGGCGTCATGTGGCTTGCAGTTAGCTACGGTGAAATTGTGTGAATGTGCGTTCGAGCTTGTGTGGTCGGCTGAATGCAACCAGTTCGCCTGTGTTGAAACACGTGTTTCAGACCGACGTAGCACTGGTTCGAGCATGTGTGATCGTGTTTGAAGGTTAGAACCGAAACTGTCTGCAACTGCCATCAGACAATGCCAGTACACTTACAACTTAGTACACACATATGTACGTATACAGAAAACAAGACGCAATAAGGCGGTTGCAATAAGGCAACATTCAAAACAAAAGAAAACAAAACGCAATAAGGCAACATTCAAAAACCAAAAAAAAAAAAAAAAAAAAAAAAAACGCGACGAGTCTACGTTACTGTACGAATTGCATTCTTTATCTCTTCAAAATTTGTCAGTTACTAAGCTTTTTGAAACGATTACAGAAATCAAGACAAGCCTGTTTAATCAGGTTGAAAACCAAGAATTACTGAGTGCAGTAGCTAGTGCAAAGAAGGAGTCATTCAACCAAATATATTTAAATACATTTGTTTCAGGCATAAAAGGACCTCTGGGTTCTTTCATTAGGTCAGCTAAACCTACTTCCCTTATAGATGCCTATGAGTCTGCTATCAAGGAAAGAAACATTTATTATCAGGAACAATCCCGAAACAGGAAATTTGAAAATACAGGTAGGGGCACGACCTCCACATATAAGCGTAATGACCAGTGGAGACCTATCGAGAATAAACCAGACAACCAACAACAGTCTTACTCTAATAGAAATAATCAGAATCAGTCTCACCGTAATAATTATTACGGAAATAACAATCGAGACGGCAATTCACGTTTCAAACAAAATGATTCTAACTCTGATCAGAGATTGGCCATTATGCAAAAACTTGAACAAGCAAACCAACAAAATAGACTTCAGGGAAACCTTTTCAATGTTGAAACACCTTCAACACCTGGAAATTTTCGTCAAGAAGCCTCGGACAGAGAAAAACAATAACTAAAATTACAGATCTTCCATACATCGTTATAAAATCACTCGCAGGACGACCATTAGTTTTTCTTATCGACAAAGGCGCTTCTAGATCACTTATGAATCCAGAATTTGCTACCCCATCTAGAACTAGAAAACTTGCTCAACCACTTACCTTGACAACAGCTTTAAATTCGCATCAAATACTTGAGGAAGTCAGATATCCTGCATTTAAAGAATTTAACACGTCTGGAAATTTTTCCTTTTTATTGTTCAAATTTCCCAATGCCTTTGACGGAGTGATTGGCATGGATATACTTCACCAGATAGGAGCAGAAATTGATTTGGTAAAATCACAATTGAGAACGACATTAACTCACTTACCCATTTGCTTTCAAAACAAATCGAACCCTCAAATATATGTTTTAGAACCCGGGAGCGTAAAGATCATTCCAATGACAGTGAATTTGCAAAACGGCACATTTCTTACAGAACAAAAAAAAATTGCTCCGGATCTGTTTTCGTCTGAAGGATTGTACCAGGCCACAGATTACATCAGCTACATTGAAGTAGTAAATCATTCTGATTCCTTTAAACGTATTGACTTGAGCACGCCAATAGTAGTTGAAGAAGGGGAACAAGACAATGTTATAGAATTTAATTTTTCCGATTATGTAAATTTACAAGACAAACCGGACACTAATTTTATTTAACAATTACATCTAGAACACCTTAATACGGAAGAGTATATAGAATTAAAGAAACTTTGTTCAAAATTTAAAGACATATTTTACGATGAAGACACCAAATTAACTTTTGCCAATACAATAAAACATAGCATCCCAACTACGGATGACATCCCCATATACACCAAGCCATTCAGATATGGACACTTCGAAAGAATAGAAGTTCGAAACCAAATAAGAAAGTTATTGGAGATGAACATTATTAGAGATAGTTATTCCCCATGGAGCGCACCGGTTTGGCTGGTCCCTAAAAAGCAGGATAAAAACTTAAAGAAAGAGTGGAGATTAGTGGTGGATTTTAGAAAACTAAATGAAAAAACCGTTAAAGATAGATATCCTATGCCAGTTATTACCGATGTTCTCGACAAACTAGGAAAGGCCACTTACTTATCCGCTTTAGATCTGGCTAGTGGCTACCATCAAATCGAAATGACTACCGAAGACAGGGCAAAAACAGCTTTTTCCGCGGAAGGTGGCCATTACGAATTTGCCAGAATGCCCTTCGGGTTAACGAACGGTCCAGCAACATTTCAGCGAGTGATGGATAATGTGTTCAAGGAATTAATTGGCAAATGTTGTTTAATATATTTAGACGATATTATAATTTTTTCATATTCGCTGTAAGAGCATATGCAAGATCTACATAAGGTCTTTTCCAAACTAAAGTCCACAAACCTCAAGCTGCAAGTTAAAAAAACAGAATTTTTAAGAAAAGAAATCGAATACCTTGGACATGTTATATCAGCTGATGGCATTAAGCCTAACCCAAACAAATTAACAGCAATAAAAAATTTTACACTCCCCAAAACAAGGAAAGAAATTAAATCATTTTTAGGATTGCTAGGATACTACAGAAAGTTTATTCGCGATTTCGCAAGGATAACCAAACCCTTAACAGCATAATTGAAAGGAAAGAAGACGCTTAAAATTGACCAAAACTTCGTCGATACATTCGAAATATGCAAAACTCTTCTATGTAATGATCCTATCCTACAATATCCAGATTTTACTAAACAATTTATTCTGACTACAGACGCTAGCAATGTGGCATTGGGAGCTGTACTGTCTCAAGACAGTGTAGGAAGCGACAAACCTGTATCCTTCGCCAGCAGAACTTTGAACGATACCGAGCAGAACTATAGTACAGTAGAGAAAGAAATGTTGGCGATTATTTGGGCAATTAAATATTTTAGACCATATCTATTTGGTAAAAAATTCAAAATTGTTACGGACCATCGTCCCCTGATTTGGTTAATGAATTTTAAAGAACCGGGCAGTAAACTTGTCCGCTGGAGACTTAAACTACTAGAATACGCGTTTGAAATTGTTTATAAAAAAGGTTCACAAAATGTCGTTGCAGATGCGTTGAGCAGAATAAATGTAGAAATTAACTGTAATGACATTGAAATATTGGAAGGCACAGCGGGTTTTACCTTTCATCCAGAACAACCAAACGACAATATTCATATCTCAGAGAAACCACTTAATGATTTCAGACTTCAATTGATCCTTGAAGAAGGGCCGAACTCCGAGTCCCTTACAATAGTCCCTTTTAAAAATAAAGCACGACGAACAATCATAAGCCCAGAGTTCAACTTAGAAAGCATAGCCAAAACATTAAGAATTCTTCTAAAACCCAACAAAATCTGCGCAGTATATACAACAGACAGAATATTTAGTTTAGTTCAGAAGGCGTTCTCACAATATTTTGCTCACAGTAACATTTACAAACTTGTTAAATGCAAGATATTTTTAATAGACCTGATAGGCATCGACAACCAAAAAGAAAAAATTCGTACGCAACATGAAAATTCAAATCATAGAGGGGCGGATGAAGTGATGCTAAAACTCAAAATAGAGTTCTATTTCCCAAGCATGAATGGAAAAGTAAAACAGATAATTCAAAACTGTAATGTATGCAAAACTTTGAAATATGACAGAAACCCACCTAAACAAGCCTATCAAAAAACAGAAACCCCGGATGGAACATTAAATATAGTACACACGGACTTATATACTATTAACGGCCGATACGTGGTTACAGTAATAGACAAGTTCTCGAAATTTGCGGCAGCTTATACGATCCCAACCAGGGATAGTATAAATACCACAAGGGCTATTTTGCAATTTATTCAAAATTTTGGCATACCAAAAAAACTCATTTGCGACCAAGGTGCCGAATTTCAATCTAACCTTTTCAAAAGTTTTTGTTCACAATATAATATAAATTTACACACTACTTCGTTTCAGCAATCTTCAAGCAATGCTCCAGTTGAACGGTTGCATTCCACACTGACCGAAATCTATAGAATCATTATAGATCAAAAGTCCAAAGAAAAGCTCGAATGCAATCACGAGGAAATTTTATCAGAAACATTAATCACATATAATAACGCAGTCCATTCTGCTACTAAATTAACTCCATTCGAACTTTTCTCGGGAAGAACCCATATTTTTAATAAAAGTATTACATATGACAACTATCATGACTATTTGACTAAATTAAATACATTTCGTAAAGACCTATACCCTAAAATTAAGAAACAAGTAGACCAGGCAAAAATAACAAAAATACAAAAACTTAACGAGTATAGACACGAACCACTCCCGGTTACCCCAAATCAAACTATACACAGAAAAGAAGAAAAGAAACAAATAGTTCACGCTGACGCAGGCCCAACGTTGCTAACTAAGAAAAAGCAAAAACTTCATAAATCAAAGATAAGAAGGAATATTAATAGAATAGTCAATAAGGGTAGCAACATTACAGATCCGGATTCCACATCAACATCGAACACGACCTAAACGAAATAACACTTTAGACTGACAACTTCAAAGATAAAAACAAATGAAATTGAATTATTAAAAACAAAAAAAAGAGTCATTAACACAAAAATAAATATAAAAAATATATTCATATATTGCAAAAAAAAAAAAAAAAAAAAAAAAGAAAATGAATAAGTTTAAGATTCAGGTTTATCTAAAATCAAAAATAAAAAGAAATTTTTCTAGAAACATTAAAGATTCCAAAATATCACTATACTAAATACCAAAAAACTGTACTGATTGTTAGAAGTAAGATAAAATTCAGGAGTAATGAAATTCCACCTTAAGTACCAATATTCAAGCAAAAAGAAATTGCATTTATTAAAATTATTAATATTAAGATTATTTCAATGTCTGTAAACAAACTACCTATGTAATTACTTATAAGTCTATCAACAAAAATCTTCAACTGAACAAACAAAAATAAGCAAATCAGAAAAGCTATAATTCTAACCTATTCAAAGACATCAACAAAATTAAGTCAAACAAAATGCATACCAAAATAGACTATAATAAATGTCAACTAGAAATTAAGTTAACAGCGACAAGATATTCACAGTCCAAGTAATTTAGAAGTCAAAAATTTAAGTTCATCATGCCGCAAATACCCTATACCTGGTCAAGCAAGCACAATCTGCAGCATTAAAAAATCAAACTATGCTCAGATTATCGTCGCCAGTGTACTAAGGCTTATACCTACAGATGTTCCAAACGATAGGCCAGTGATCCTCGTTCAACCCATACATTCGCTACGGGCCTCACTCCGTGCTAGGGGGGGAGGAGTTACCATAACAGCGACAACCCTGTCTTTCATCACTAACTCTACTCTGTGAATATCAACGAACGGGATCATAAGCACCGACGAATAACAATAGTGGCATACATAAATATCTACTAAAGCTTTCGTCTCTACTCTGTGAGCATCAACTAACGGGATAAAAAGCTGAAGCGTGTAACCATAGAAGCATACACAACTATTTTGATTTTAAAAATATCATGACCTTTTCCGTTTGTCCCCATAAAGTATATATATTCTTGATCAGCATCAACAGCCGAGTCGATATAGCCCTGTCTGTCTGTCCGTCCGTATGAACACCTAGATCTCAGAGACTATAAGAGATAGAGCAACAAATTTCGCGACAGTATGTCTTATTGTTGCACGCAGATCAAGTTTGTTTTTGATTTTGGCCACGCCCCCTCCCGCCCCCGTAAATCGAATAAAATCGAATTTCAAGCGTCGTTTTAAACCTAGAACGTTCAATTTTGGTACGCACAATACTAATCACCATTTTAATGATCTCTGCGAATTTAGTTACAATCGGAAAAAAAACACAGAAGTTATTAAGAAATTACTTTTATAAGGCGTTACCACGTGCAACTGCTAGTGCTGCCTAGTTAGTTGCTATGACACTCCGCGACAAAATAATGGTGTTCAATAAACCAACTAAAGTGCCGCCAAGCTAATAATTTCGAACAAAGTAAATGTTGATATATTATTATTTGGTATTTTTTTAGTATATTTTGAAAAATATAATATTTTGATGGTAAAATTGGGTGGCGGGTATCTCACAGTCGAGCACACTCGACTGTAGCTTTCTTACTTGCTTTATTATAATATTCATTACTTTTAAATTTAAGTTGCCATATATTGCTCTGGCATCAAAAACATAGAAATTGTAGGCAAGATTAATAACACGCTGTTTATACCCGCCTACCCAAAGAGTAGAAGGGTATTATGGCTTTGTGCCGACCGAGAATGTATGTAACAGGCAGAAGGAAGCATCTCCGACCCCATAAAGTATATATATTCTTGATCAGCGTCAACAGCCGAGACGATATAGCCATGTCCGTCTGTCCGTCTGTCCGTCTGTCCGTATGAACACCTAGATCTCAGAGACTGTAAGAGATAGAGCAACAAGTTTTTCGCGACAGTATGTCTTATTGTTGCACGCAGATCAAGTTTTGTTTTTGATTTTGGCCACGCCCCCTCCCGCCCCCGTAAATCGAATAAAACCGAATTTCAAGCGTCGTTTTAAACCTAGAACGTTCAATTTTGGTACGCACACCATCTTACTAATCACCATCTTAATGATCTCTGCGAATTTGGTTACAATCGGATAAAAAAGACAGAAGTTATTAAGATATTACTTTTATAAGGCGTTACCACGTGCAACTGCTAGTGCTGCCTAGTTAGTTGCTATGACACTCCGCGACATAATAATGGTGTTCAATAAACCAACTAAAGAACCGCCAAGCTAATAATTTCGAACAAAGAAAATGTTGATATATTATTTTGGTATTTTTTTTTAGTATATATTTTTATACCCGCCTACCCAAAGGGTAGAAGGGTATTATGGCTTTGTGCCGACCGAAAATGTATGTAACAGGCAGAAGGAAGCATCTCCGACCCCATAAAGTATATATATTCTTGATCAGCGTCAACAGCCGAGACGATATAGCCATGTCCGTCTGTCCGTCTGTCGGTCTGTCCGTCCGTATGAACACCTAGATCTCAGAGACTATAAGAGATAGAGCAACAAATTTTTCGCGACAGTATGTCTTATTGTTGCACGCAGATCAAGTTTGTTTTTGATTTTGGCCACGCCCCCTCCCGCCCCCGTAAATCGAATAAAACCGAATTGCAAGCGTCGTTTTAAACCTAGAACGTTCAATTTTGGTACGCACAATACTAATCACCATCTTAATGATCTCAACTAAAGAACCGCCAAGCTAATAATTTCGAACAAAGAAAATGTTGATATATTATTTTGGTATTTTTAGTATATATTTTTTAGTATATTTTGGAAAATATAATATGTGGATGGTAAAATTGGGTGGCAGATATCTCACAGTCGAGCAAACTCGACTGTAGCTTTCTTACTTGTTTTGTTCTGTTGTTGTTTTCTTCCGATTCATATGCATTGTTTGGATTGTTATTATTTTATGACCTTCGCCATTTCGGTGTTCTATTGTCGGCTTCTTTCGATTTCGTTCGCGTTGATAGATATGCTGTGCACGGTGCACTTGTTGAGTCGTTGTTTTATTTCGGTGGCTTGCGCCGATTACACCTGTCTTTGCATATTTTGACATGACTTGATATTATTAGCAAATAATTAGTATGGACATATTATATTTAAATTTCAGCATATTTTATTCCGAGTTATTATATATGAATATATGTATATATATAAACTAGCAATAAAATATGCTGAAATTTAAATATATGTGTATAGGGTAATTGTTAAATAGCTACTCGTGTGAATTGATTTTTTTAATTTTATTTTTCCTGGATAGAGCTAGATTTATCAAGAATTTTAACGAAAAGCTTTTCTTTTTTACAGAATTTTAAAGTTCAGCAAACGAATGCAACCGCTAACGCACTAAACGCAACCGAATTTTCTGGAACATTGTGGCTCGAACCGTGGCTCAATCTCTGACTGTGCCGAAACGAGTGTGGGCGTTTACTCTTGTATGAAATGGTATATCTACGAATTGTATGGTAAGTGTTAAAACGTTCCGAGTACGTTTATGCTAAAAAATGTCAAACTTTCCAATGGAAATGTCAGATTACACCTGGCCACCTTAGTGTTGCCTAGGCCAGAAATATATATAGCAGCCCTCGTACGAAACTCAGCCTGGAATCTGAAATATCAAAACTCATTGATCGATTGAATTACTGCTCGAGTGCTCTCTGTTCAGTGCTTCAAGTTTAGTACGCAAAGAGAGCAGAACGCGCGGCCTCCGGGGTTTAAAATCCCCAGAACGATGTACGTGTCGTTTTGTTGATATAAAGACTCTATTATATTCATTGCTTACTGATATGAAATAACAGAGAACCTATACCATCAAAGTCTTGTTCCGGCCAATGCATTTTCATTCTTGTGTGGACAGAGAATATCGGCGGTTCTGGTGTTTTAATTAGTCATTTTATTTGTTATTGATTGATTCCTAGGTAAATTATCAAGACCGAAGGGCTGTGATAAGACTTGGTCACGATGGTCCATCGTGAAATTCAAAAGTGAACCTTTGGAATCTTGACCCCATCGATTGCTAAAAGTTTCAGGTATTTCCGTAAATAAGTGGCTAAACTTGATACTTCATCGCTTTTAAAAAGTACGTACGTACCGCATGTAAGAATATATGCATGAGTATTCTGTCAGTTCATCATCGTCGAATATCAGCTGGTTCTTATAAGCGTTGATGGATGTTTCGAAATGGGGTATAAGGTCCGACGAATCTTTCAGTGAACTTGCACAGTGGCAGAGAAATTGAAATTGAAGTTGGGAAAATTTCACAGGTCGAATCATGGCAATGATTCAAGTGTGTAATACGATTCGTTGAGTTCGATCGAAACTCGTTTCGATTGCCTTTTTTAACCTTTACGCATTCACCGCTCATAAGGTTTGTCAAAGGTTTGGCGACCTATGCGTAGGAATCTTTTCAGTTTGTTAACATTATTGCGAGACTTCATTTTGTTTATTGCCTCCACTTTCTTTCAGTCTGCGACCATTTAAGATAAACACTGGGTCTTTTCCAGGTTCACTTAAAGTTTAGTTTTTTCCAAGGTTTGGAAAAGAGAGCGAAGGTTCGCCCAAGGGCTTTTGTAGTCATCACTAAAAATATAATATCGTCGATGGAGATATTACCAATATGTTTCCTCAAGACATCGTCGATTATCCGTTGGAAAATGACTGGGACAGTAAGGGACTTTAGCCCTGGCTATATGACTTAACAGGCGCCTGTCTATTATAGCTTTTACATCCTTAAGGGTATCATCTTCTATGATCGAATCGAAGCAAGCTAGGCCTATTCCTTCGCCCCATTCTTGGTTCCGTACTCTATGAATGGAACGATGGAGAGGCGACAGCCATAATAATTGCTTCCCCTCTTTCTGCAGTAACAGGCTTGTGGGAAACTGCTTGTGTAAGGGGCGAAGTTGGTGATAATTCCGTATTCTGCAATGCTATGCAAAAAAATTAACCATTTTGAAAATTCTCGGGATTACGAACCACCAATTGCTTTGCGTAATCACCTTTGGCATCTCGGATGAAGACACTTAAACCGTTTCCCTGTAAGCTTCAAGTGCCGCGCTTATAACGCAATCAGGGAGAACTTAAATTTCATTAAACTCGTACTCATTACGCGTCTGGACTAGCGGAGCTGCTCGGGTACTAACCGGATTCCTCCTCTCATATTCTCCCTCTAAATTGACTACTACTACTATCAGTAAACTTCCTAATGTCTTCCCTCATGCCACTTGACCGACAACAGCACTCATGGTATCGTTAAATTTAGTGAAGGATTCTTTGATTACGTCCACTTTTATAAGCTATAATTATTATATATATTTTTTCGATAAAGAAAAACTCTCACAGTTCGGATATACAAATGATTTAAGTTAAATCTTCTTTAGTATTTTGTTTTAATTTTTATACCCGCCTACCCAAAGGGTAGAAGGGTATTATGGCTTTGTGCCGACCGAAAATGTATGTAACAGGCAGATGGAAGCATCTCCGACCCCATAAAGTATATATATTCTTGATCAGCGTCAACAGCCGAGACGATATAGCCATGTCCGTCTGTCCGTCCTTATGAACACCTAGATCTCAGAGACTATAAGAGATAGAGCAACAAATTTTTCGCGACCGTATGTCTTATTGTTGCACGCAAGTTTGTTTTTGATTTTAGCCACGCCCCCTTCCGCCCATGCAAATTAAAAAAAACTGAATTGCAAGCGTCGATTTAAACCTAGAACGTTCAGTTTTGGTACGCACAATACTAATCACCATCTTAATGATATCTGCGAATTTGGTTACAATCGGATAAAAAACACAGAAGTTATTGAGATATTACTTTTATAAGGCGTTACCACGTGCAACTGCTAGTGCTGCCTAGTTAGTTGCTATGACACTCCGCGACATAATAATGGTGTTCAATAAACCAACTAAGGTGCCGCCAAGCTAATAATTTCGAACAAAGGAAATGTTGATATATTATTTTGGTATTTTTCAGTATATTTTTTTTTAGTATTTTTTCAGTATATTTTGAAAAATAGAATATTTGGATGGTAAAATTGGGTGGCGGGTATCTCACAGTCGAGCAAACTCGACTGTAGCTTTCTTACTTGTTATACCCGCTACCCAAAGGGTAGAAGGGTATTATGGCTTTGTGCCGACCGAAAATGTATGTAACAGGCAGAAGGAAGCATCTCAAACCCCATAAAGTATATATATTCTTGATCAGCGTCAACAGCCGAGACGATATAGCCATGTCCGTCTGTCCGTCTGTCCGTATGAACACCTAGATCTCAGAGACTATAAGAGATAGAGCAACAAATTTTTCGCGACCGTATGTCTTATTGTTGCACGCAGATCAAGTTTGTTTTTGATTTTGGCCACGCCCCTCCCGCCCCCCGTAAATCGAATAAAACCGAATTTCAAGCGTCGTTTTAAACCTAGAACGTTCAATTTTGGTACGCACAATACTAATCACCATCTTAATGATCTCTGCGAATTTGGTTACAATCGGATAAAAAGACAGAAGTTATTAAGATATTACTTTTATAAGGCGTTACCACGTGCAACTGCTAGTGCTGCCTAGTTAGTTGCTATGACACTCCGCGACAAAATAATGGTGTTCAATAAACCAACTAAAGTGCCGCCAAGCTAATAATTTCGAACAAAGTAAATGTTGATATATTATTTGGTATTTTTTTAGTATTTTTTTAGTATATTTTGAAAAATATAATATTTTGATGGTAAAATTGGGTGGCGGGTATCTCACAGTCGAGCACACTCGACTGTAGCTTTCTTACTTGCTTTATTATAATATTCATTTCTTTTAAATTTAAGTTGCCATATATTGCTCTGGCATCAAAAACATAGAAATTGTAGGCAAGATTAATAACACGCTGTTTATACCCGCCTACCCAAAGAGTAGAAGGGTATTATGGCTTTGTGCCGACCGAAAATGTATGTAACAGGCAGAAGGAAGCATCTCCGACCCCATAAAGTATATATATTCTTGATCAGCGTCAACAGCCGAGACGATATAGCCATGTCCGTCTGTCCGTCTGTCCGTCTGTCCGTCTGTCCGTATGAACACCTAGATCTCAGAGACTGTAAGAGATAGAGCAACAAGTTTTTCGCGACAGTATGTCTTATTGTTGCACACAGATCAAGTTTTGTTTTTGATTTTGGCCACGCCCCCTCCCGCCCCCGTAAATCGAATAAAACCGAATTGCAAGCGTCGTTTTAAACCTAGAACGTTCAATTTTGGTACGCACAATACTAATCACCATCTTAATGATCTCAACTAAAGAACCGCCAAGCTAATAATTTCGAACAAAGAAAATGTTGATATATTATTTTGGTATTTTTAGTATATATTTTTTAGTATATTTTGGAAAATATAATATGTGGATGGTAAAATTGGGTGGCAGATATCTCACAGTCGAGCAAACTCGACTGTAGCTTTCTTACTTGTTTTGTTCTGTTGTTGTTTTCTTCCGATTCATATGCATTGTTTGGATTGTTATTATTTTATGACCTTCGCCATTTCGGTGTTCTATTGTCGGCTTCTTTCGATTTCGTTCGCGTTGATAGATATGCTGTTGCTGGTGCACTTGTTGAGTCGTTGTTTTATTTCGGTGGCTTGCGCCGATTACACCTGTCTTTGCATATTTTGACATGACTTGATATTATTAGCAAATAATTAGTATGGACATATTATATTTAAATTTCAGCATATTTTATTCCGAGTTATTATATATGAATATATGTATATATATAAACTAGCAATAAAATATGCTGAAATTTAAATATATGTGTATAGGGTAATTGTTAAATAGCTACTCGTGTGAATTGATTTTTTTAATTTTATTTTTCCTGGATAGAGCTAGATTTATCAAGAATTTTAACGAAAAGCTTTTCTTTTTTTACAGAATTTTAAAGTTCAGCAAACGAATGCAACCGCTAACGGACTAAACGCAACCGAATTTTCTGGAACATTTTTGCTCGAACCGTGTCTCAATCTCTGACTGTGCCGAAACGAGTGTGTGCGTTTACTCTTGTATGAAATGGTATATCTACGAATTGTATGGTAAGTGTTAAAACGTTCCGAGTACGTTTATGCTAAAAAATGTCAAACTTTCCAATGGAAATGTCAGATTGCACCTGGCCACCTTAGTGTTGCCTAGGCCAGAAATATATATAGCAGCCCTCGTACGAAACTCAGCCTGGAATCTGAAATATCAAAACTCATTGATCGATTGAATTACTGCTCGAGTGCTCTCTGTTCAGTGCTTCAAGTTTAGTACGCAAAGAGAGCAGAACGCGCGGCCTCCGGGGTTTAAAATCCCCAGAACGATGTACGTGTCGTTTTGTTGATATAAAGACTCTATTATATTCATTGCTTACTGATATGAAATAACAGAGAACCTATACCATCAAAGTCTTGTTCCGGCCAATGCATTTTCATTCTTGTGTGGACAGAGAATATCGGCGGTTCTGGTGTTTTAATTAGTCATTTTATTTGTTATTGATTGATTCCTAGGTAAATTATCAAGACCGAAGGGCTGTGATAAGACTTGGTCACGATGGTCCATCGTGAAATTCAAAAGTGAACCTTTGGAATCTTGACCCCATCGATTGCTAAAAGTTTCAGGTATTTCCGTAAATAAGTGGCTAAACTTGATACTTCATCGCTTTTAAAAAGTACGTACGTACCGCATGTAAGAATATATGCATGAGTATTCTGTCAGTTCATCATCGTCGAATATCAGCTGGTTCTTATAAGCGTTGATGGATGTTTCGAAATGGGGTATAAGGTCCGACGAATCTTTCAGTGAACTTGCACAGTGGCAGAGAAATTGAAATTGAAGTTGGGAAAATTTCACAGGTCGAATCATGGCAATGATTCAAGTGTGTAATACGATTCGTTGAGTTCGATCGAAACTCGTTTCGATTACCTTTTTTAACCTTTACGCATTCACCGCTCATAAGGTTTGTCAAAGGTTTGGCGACCTATGCGTAGGAATCTTTTCAGTTTGTTAACATTATTGCGAGACTTCATTTTGTTTATTGCCTCCACTTTCTTTCAGTCTGCGACCATTTAAGATAAACACTGGGTCTTTTCCAGGTTCACTTAAAGTTTAGTTTTTTCCAAGGTTTGGAAAAGAGAGCGAAGGTTCGCCCAAGGGCTTTTGTAGTCATCACTAAAAATATAATATCGTCGATGGAGATATTACCAATATGTTTCCTCAAGACATCGTCGATTATCCGTTGGAAAATGACTGGGACAGTAAGGGACTTTAGCCCTGGCTATATGACTTAACAGGCGCCTGTCTATTATAGCTTTTACATCCTTAAGGGTATCATCTTCTATGATCGAATCGAAGCAAGCTAGGCCTATTCCTTCGCCCCATTCTTGGTTCCGTACTCTATGAATGGAACGATGGAGAGGCGACAGCCATAATAATTGCTTCCCCTCTTTCTGCAGTAACAGGCTTGTGGGAAACTGCTTGTGTAAGGGGCGAAGTTGGTGATAATTCCGTATTCTGCAATGCTATGCAAAAAAATTAACCATTTTGAAAATTCTCGGGATTACGAACCACCAATTGCTTTGCGTAATCACCTTTGGCATCTCGGATGAAGACACTTAAACCGTTTCCCTGTAAGCTTCAAGTGCCGCGCTTATAACGCAATCAGGGAGAACTTAAATTTCATTAAACTCGTACTCATTACGCGTCTGGACTAGCGGAGCTGCTCGGGTACTAACCGGATTCCTCCTCTCATATTCTCCCTCTAAATTGACTACTACTACTATCAGTAAACTTCCTAATGTCTTCCCTCATGCCACTTGACCGACAACAGCACTCATGGTATCGTTAAATTTAGTGAAGGATTCTTTGATTACGTCCACTTTTATAAGCTATAATTATTATATATATTTTTTCGATAAAGAAAAACTCTCACAGTTCGGATATACAAATGATTTAAGTTAAATCTTCTTTAGTATTTTGTTTTAATTTTTATACCCGCCTACCCAAAGGGTAGAAGGGTATTATGGCTTTGTGCCGACCGAAAATGTATGTAACAGGCAGAAGGAAGCATCTCCGACCCCATAAAGTATATATATTCTTGATCAGCGTCAACAGCCGAGACGATATAGCCATGTCCGTCTGTCCGTCCTTATGAACACCTAGATCTCAGAGACTATAAGAGATAGAGCAACAAATTTTTCGCGACCGTATGTCTTATTGTTGCACGCAAGTTTGTTTTTGATTTTAGCCACGCCCCCTTCCGCCCATGCAAATTAAAAAAAACTGAATTGCAAGCGTCGATTTAAACCTAGAACGTTCAGTTTTGGTACGCACAATACTAATCACCATCTTAATGATATCTGCGAATTTGGTTACAATCGGATAAAAAACACAGAAGTTATTGAGATATTACTTTTATAAGGCGTTACCACGTGCAACTGCTAGTGCTGCCAAGTTAGTTGCTATGACACTCCGCGACATAATAATGGTGTTCAATAAACCAACTAAGGTGCCGCCAAGCTAATAATTTCGAACAAAGGAAATGTTGATATATTATTTTGGTATTTTTCAGTATATTTTTTTTAGTATTTTTTCAGTATATTTTGAAAAATAGAATATTTGGATGGTAAAATTGGGTGGCGGGTATCTCACAGTCGAGCAAACTCGACTGTAGCTTTGTTACTTGTTATACCCGCTACCCAAAGGGTAGAAGGGTATTATGGCTTTGTGCCGACCGAAAATGTATGTAACAGGCAGAAGGAAGCATCTCAAACCCCATAAAGTATATATATTCTTGATCAGCGTCAACAGCCGAGACGATATAGCCATGTCCGTCTGTCCGTCTGTCCGTATGAACACCTAGATCTCAGAGACTATAAGAGATAGAGCAACAAATTTTTCGCGACCGTATGTCTTATTGTTGCACGCAGATCAAGTTTGTTTTTGATTTTGGCCACGCCCCCTCCCGCCCCCGTAAATCGAATAAAACCGAATTTCAAGCGTCGTTTTAAACCTAGAACGTTCAATTTTGGTACGCACAATACTAATCACCATCTTAATGATCTCTGCGAATTTGGTTACAATCGGATAAAAAAGACAGAAGTTATTAAGATATTACTTTTATAAGGCGTTACCACGTGCAACTGCTAGTGCTGCCTAGTTAGTTGCTATGACACTCCGCGACAAAATAATGGTGTTCAATAAACCAACTAAAGTGCCGCCAAGCTAATAATTTCGAACAAAGTAAATGTTGATATATTATTTGGTATTTTTTTAGTATTTTTTTAGTATATTTTGAAAAATATAATATTTTGATGGTAAAATTGGGTGGCGGGTATCTCACAGTCGAGCACACTCGACTGTAGCTTTCTTACTTGCTTTATTATAATATTCATTTCTTTTAAATTTAAGTTGCCATATATTGCTCTGGCATCAAAAACATAGAAATTGTAGGCAAGATTAATAACACGCTGTTTATACCCGCCTACCCAAAGAGTAGAAGGGTATTATGGCTTTGTGCCGACCGAAAATGTATGTAACAGGCAGAAGGAAGCATCTCCGACCCCATAAAGTATATATATTCTTGATCAGCGTCAACAGCCGAGACGATATAGCCATGTCCGTCTGTCCGTCCTTATGAACACCTAGATCTCAGAGACTATAAGAGATAGAGCAACAAATTTTTCGCGACCGTATGTCTTATTGTTGCACGCAAGTTTGTTTTTGATTTTAGCCACGCCCCCTTCCGCCCATGCAAATTAAAAAAAACTGAATTGCAAGCGTAGATTTAAAACAAGAACGTTCAGTTTTGGTACGCACAATACTAATCACCATCTTAATGATATATGCGAATTTGGTTACAATCGCATAAAAAACACAGAAGTTATTGAGATATTACTTTTATAAGGCGTTACCACGTGCAACTGCTAGTGCTGCCTAGTTGGTTGCTATGACACTCCGCGACATAATAATGGTGTTCAATAAACCAACTAAGGTGCCGCCAAGCTAATAATTTCGAACAAAGGAAATGTTGATATATTATTTTGGTATTTTTCAGTATATTTTTTTTTAGTATTTTTTCAGTATATTTTGAAAAATAGAATATTTGGATGGTAAAATTGGGTGGCGGGTATCTCACAGTGTCGAGCAAACTCGACTGTAGCTTTCTTACTTGTTATACCCGCCTACCCAAAGGGTAGAAGGGTATTATGGCTTTGTGCCGACCGAAAATGTATGTAACAGGCAGAAGGAAGCATCTCCGACCCCATAAAGTATATATATTCTTGATCAGCGTCAACAGCCGAGACGATATAGCCATGTCCGTCTGTCCGTATGAACACCTAGCTCTCAGAGAATATAAGAGATAGAGCAACAAGTTTTTCGCGACAGTATGTCTTATTGTTGCACGCAGATCAAGTTTGTTTTTGATTTTGGCCACGCCCCCTTCCGCCCCCGTAAATCGAATAAAACCGAATTGCAAGCGTCGTTTTAAACCTAGAACGTTCAATTTTGGTACGCACAATACTAATCACCATCTTAATGATCTCTGCGAATTTGGTTACAATCGGATAAAAAACACAGAAGTTATTAAGAAATTACTTCTATAAGGCGTTACCACGTGCAACTGCTAGTGCGGCCTAGTTAGTTGCTATGACACTCCGCGACATAATAATGGTGTTCAATAAACCAACTAAAGTGCCGCCAAGCTAATAATTTCGAACAAAGAAAATGTTGATATATTATTTTGGTATTTTTTAGTAATTTTTTTTTAGTATTTTTCAGTAAATTTTGAAAAATATAATATTTGGATGGTAGAATTGGGTGGCGGGTATCTCACAGTCGAGCAAACTCTACTGTAGCTTTCTTACTTGTTGTTTATGCAAAAGAATTTTTACACTCGCGGATTGACGCATACTAGTGCCTATCCCACACGGTCGCAGTGGTTAATTGCGTTTTCTTTTTACATCCGCTTACCCAAAGGGTAGAAAGGTATTATAACTTTGTGCCGACCGAAAATGTATATAACAGGCAGAAGGAAGCATCTTCGACCAACTTAAGTATATATATTCTTGGTCAGCGTCAACAGCCGAGACGCTATAGCCATGTCCGTTTGTCCGTCTGTCCGTCTTTCCATACGAACACCTAGGTCTCAGAAACTATAAGAGCTAGAGTAACCAAATTTTCCGGATAGTGTGTATTATTATTTCATATTAAGTTTGTTTTAGATTTTGGCCAGGCCCCCTTCCGCCCCCGTAAATCGAATAAAACCGAATTGAAAGCGTTATTTTAAACCCAGAACGTATGCACAATACTTATCACCATCTTAATAATCTCTGAAAATTTGGTTACGGTCGGATAAAAAACACAGAAGTCATTAAGAAATTACTTTTGTAAGGCGTAATCACGTTCAGCTGCACCTGGTTGCTATGTCACTCCATGATATAAATAGGTTTATTGAACACCATTATTTATTATTATTTTTTAGTAAATTTTTTTTTAGTATTTTTCAGTATATTTTTGAAAAATATAGTATTTCGATGGTAAAATTGAGTGGCGAGTATCTCATAGTCGAGCAAACTCGATAGTAGCTTTCTTACTTATTACTATTCCTTTTTTAATTTTTTTATTATTTATTATTTTTAACAATCTTACAATCATTTTTGCCCACTTTTAAACAACCACAGTTTGCAGTTCAAGATGGTTTGTCAAGTTGTGATGATCGAAACATCCGCTGTTTGTCACTTTTTCTGCACATAGCATTGTGCTGGCGTGGCTGGCACATATGGATGTTTGCTGTTGTTATTGGAGCACCGGTGACCACAGCTGTTGTTATGCAGGTACGTTGGCTTCTTAACGAAGATGTCATTGAGGTGATAGTAGATCAGAAGGGGGACTATCAAATGCCACAGTAGCCAAACGTGTGATTCGTCAGACCGGGAAAATATCTTTGTATATATATGTATATGTCGGAGCATACTTTTGCATGTGTTAGTGTATGGGTATGCTTTTAGTGTATTTCATCAGAGTAGTAATTTCATCAGCCTCTATTTGCGCAGTTATTGGTCGTCTGTATTTTGTAGTTTTGGGAAGAACCGTTATAGCGTGTTGTCGCTGACGCCGAGTGTGGTTCGATGGTAAGCACGTAGAAGATGTGGGCCATGTCGGATTTTAATGGAAATGCAAAATAAAAATGTTATCGAGCTTGTTAAAACACTGCAAACAACGGCATCCGAAACAACAAATAAAAATTGTTGGCGCCGATGCAACGGCGTGGTGCTTTACAGTTGACATAATTTTAACAGAAAACACCATAAGAGGCAGCGCGATGGTGATGGCTTTGAGTGCAGCGATGGAAGCTAGTGCTTCGCAGTGGCTTGCTCTAATATGTTATCCTGCCATAACTTGGGCCGAATTTAAAGAACTTTTCGTTCAGCGTTATGCCAGAGCGGAAACTCCAGCGGCTATGTTTTTGGCAATGCTGGCAGATTGTCCGACTGACGGTGAATGCCTTTCCAATTATGCTAGTCGGATGATGACGTCACTTATTACGAAATGGCATGCTATGAATGTGGAGGAAATTGCAGCTTCTGTAACGCTTGCTAAGATGGCACATGTGGATAGCAGATTGCAGCGATTGACATTTACTTCAAATGTACGGACCAGAAGTGAATTGCAAACGGAACTTAAAGCATTTACCTTCAACAAAAGGAAGAAAACTCTGCAAGAAGAAGCGGCTCTGTCTGAAATAAAGCGTCATAAACTTTCAACAATAAGATTTCTGTGGAAAATAGGCCACAAGATGATCGAATGCAGAACTAAACAGCAGCAAAATCTTTCATCTCGTGCTAAGGACAGCAACGACAGGAGCGCAGTTGGTCACCATCAAAAATCGGATGTAACCTGTTTTAACTGTGGTGAACGTGGCCATATTTCAACATATTGCAGTAAACCAAAGAAAGAAAAAGGCACGCATCAGGTGAAAAGGCTGGAGCTTTGTGAAGTTGTTAAACCCAAGGGCGAGATGGTTCATCAGTGCGAGACATTCCCAATAACTTTTGACTCTGGAGCGGAATGTTCTTTAATTAAACAAAAGCTAAGTTATAAATTAGTTGGTAAAAGAACTAACAATGTAGTGTTGTTGAAAGGTGTTGGCAATGGTAGTACTTGTAGCACATTACAAATATTGTACTTAGCAACGTAAAAATTAGTAACTATTGTGTTGAGATATTGTTTCATGTTTTGGACGATGTGCATTTAAGAAATGATATCATTATTGGTCGAGAAGTGTTATTCTCAGGATTTAATGTAGTAAAGTCACCTGGTCAATTTGAAGTTGTCAGATCAAGAACTGTAAACTATTGTTCAAATGATGAACAACTTTGTGAGTTAAATACTGATCTTGTTAGTGAAGATATAGACAAATTAAAAAATCTAAAGTACTCAAAATCTTTTATTAACGGAATTCCTTTGTCTAGAGTTAGCTCAGGAGAAATGAAAATTAAATTGGTAGACTGCTCACCCCATGCAAGTCCCATAATGTTAGTTAACAAAAAGGACGGCTCTCATCGTTTGTGCGTTGATTACCGAGAATTAAATTCAAATACGGTCTCAGATAGATATCCTTTGCCTCTTATATCAGATCAGATAGCTAGACTTCATGGAGCGAAATATTTTACATGTTTAGACATGGCAAGTGGATATTACCAAATTCCCTTGCATGCAGATTCGGTAGAGTGTACAGCTTTTGTCACCCCAGATGGGCAATACGAATTTTTGGCAATGCCGTTTGGGCTCAAAAATGCTCCTTCTGTTTTTCAGCGTACTGTGATGCAAACACTTGGATATCTTGCAAATACATTTGTTGTCGTATATATGGATGACGTAATGGTGGCTGCTTCAACAAAAAGTGAGGCCTTAGAAAGGTTACAGATTACTCTTGATTGTCTCACCAAGGCTGGATTTGCACTCAATTTAAAAAAATGTTCTTTTCTTAAATCAACAGTTCAATATTTGGGATACGAAGAGAGTGCAGGTGAAATTCGTCCAAATTCGTTAAAAATTGCAGCGTTAACTGCTTTATCACCCCCTCAGTCGGTTTCTGCTTTACGACAATTTATAGGATTAGCGTCTTATTTTAGACAATTTATGCAGAGATTTTCTTGCTTTATGAAGCCGCTATATCTTTTCTTATATCTTGGACGTTGACGTACTAACGGCAGTACGATCAAGTGGCCCAGCGACACCAAGCTCGGGCTTGTTAACGCGCGGACCTAGGCAGACACGACCACGACCGCCATCCGACCGAGGGGCAACCGCATAACGTGCGGGAATGGAGGTCGCGAACAATTAACACAGACAAAACAACCAAATTGTATTAACAAAAAGAATAAAATAATAATAATAATACTATTACTACTAATAATAATAATTAGAACTATTCTTAAATACGAGCTAATGTATCTAGGAGTAATGTTTTAATTTCCAAGGTAGTGTTAGTATTATTAACTAGACTAGAAAAGTTATTATAATTTACACATAAAATACGGAAAAGATTGTGACTGGCATAGTTAGTACTACAACGGGAAAGTGAGAGGGGAAGAAAATTTCTAGTCTGACCGGAACGGCAAAGCTAATCTGACTTGTCAACTGCAATGAGTCAATTTCGCCAATGATTAGTCTATGTAGAAACACTACACCTAGCATAGTTCTACGGTCAGAAAGAGAAGGAAGGTTTAGTAATAAAAGTCTACTACGATACGAAGGCAATCTAATTGTGGGATTCCAGCTAAGACTACGAAGAGCAAAAAGAAGAAATTGTTTCTGCACTGATTCAAGCCTATCTTGATGAACCCTATACTGGGGGAACCAGATATTAGATCCATACTCAAGAATAGGACGAACAAGTGAGATGTACAAGTGTTTAGTAATGTAGGGATCGTTAAATTCTTTTGACCAACGTTTAATAAATCCAAGGACACCCATGGCTCTATTAGAAGCACCCAAAATATGCTTATCAAACTTTAATTTTGAATCAAGAAGGATACCTTAATCAGTTACTGACTCTATTCGCTCAAGTGGAGTATCATTAAGATGATAATTATTTAAATGGAGAATACCCCTAAAAAATGTCATAAGTTTACATTTATTGCAATTAAGATTTAATAAATTTATAGCACACCACGATTGAAAACAATCAAGGTCAGATTGCAATCTGAGGCTATATATGGGATCAATAAAAGTCAGACAAATCTTAACATCATCTGCATACAGATATGAAGATATCCACAAAATTAAGTTCTGTGGAAATCCAAGAAGATTGAGCTTGTATAATAAGAGACTATGGTTGACAGAATCAAAAGCCTTACTGAAATCAGTGTAAATGACATCCGTTTGGATTTTTGATTGGAACCCTTCAATAACAATTGATGAGAAGACCTACATGTAGTAGACCTACATTTCACAAACCCATGCTGGTAGGGTGAAATTATAGATTTACAGCAGTGTTGCATTTGAGAAGTTATTAGTTTCTCAAATGCTTTGGGAATAGCAGACAACTTGGAGATACCTCTATAGTTTTGAACGTTGGATTTATTTCCTTTTTTCAAGAGAGGAATAATGTAAGACTCTTTCCAAAGATTAGGGAAAGAGCACAACTCTACAGACAATTCAAATAATTTTAAAAGTGGTTTACAAAGTCCCTCTGCACAGAACCTAAGCATGCAACTAGGAACACCGTCAGGGCCAGGATAAAAAACTGGTTTACATGACTTAAGTTCACGTAAGAGTAAACTTTCAGAAAGTAAGGGACCAAAAATGCAATTCGCTTGGTTTACTTGATACGGATAAGACTGGGCTCTATAAAAAGTTGATGTGGAATAGGTCGTTTGAAAAAAATCAGCAAACAGATCGGCAATGCCACGATCATTAAAAGCTGTCTTTTTATCATAAAATAATGTTATTGGAAGTGTTGACGTCTTTGGCTTCGAATTAACGAAGTCATAGAAGCGTTTCGCATCACGCTGAAACGTAAGTCTGCACTTTCTCAAATAATCCTTGTAGCAAAGTTTATTTAGCGTGGAGAAATCGGAACGAGCAACAGTGTAGTGAGAAAAATATAAGAGAGAGCCAGTTTCCTTATATTTTTTATAAAGCTTTGATTTTTTATTCTTTAACTTTGTTAGTTCTTTGGTAAACCATAACGGTCTATTAGACAATTGTGGAGTACCAAAGGGAACACAAGCATCAAACAGAGAGTTTAATGTAGAATAAAAAATTTCAACTGCCTTGTCCAGGTCAATACACGAAGAAAGTTGGGACCAGTCAGTACGTGAAAGAAGCAAAGAAAGTTTTTTAAAATCGGTCTTCGGAAAACAACGAACTCGCTTCTCCGGTAAAACATCTGCAACCGAAAGACTTGCTGGTAAGTCAATCAGCACCTCCAGAGTAGGGTGGTAGGGATCCTCAGGTGAGGAAATAGGATTTAATCTGGACACCGTGCAGGTATTGGGATCCAAAACAAAAATCAGATCAAGCATTTTACCTATACAATTTGGTATAGAATTGGTTTGAGACAAAGCTATATCAAAAGGGCTATCAACAAAGACATGAGTTGACGAAGGATTCAATACGTTGGACTCACATGACGAAAGCCACGAAATTCCAGAAATATTAAAATCTCCAAGAACTATTAAGAAATTACGATCAGAAAGCATTTCAGAAATACTATTGATTACAGAAAAATGGGATAAATACAGAGAGTTATCTGAGGCAGGAGGTATATATGAGCAGGTGATAAAGATACTAAAACTACAATAAATTAGTTTTACAGCTACAAATTCGATATCTAAATCACTACCTAAATCTACGTGCTCAGAAGAGATATCAGCATCGACAGCAATAAGTACACCACCACCACGACGCTGCATGCGATCACGTCTATAGACAGAAAATTTGTTAGTAAAGATTTCAGTATTCAAAATATCATGCCTTAACCAAGTTTCAGTGAAGGCAATGACATGAAAAGGAAAATTTAAGCTATCTAAATAAACATTATTAAGTTTACTACAAAGGCCTCTTACATTTTGATAGCCAAGCAGGAGAGAAGTTAGTTTTTTGAGCTATCAGATGGAGTTTGAGGCTTAGAGGAATTAGTGGTAAGATTTGGAAGTAAAATCGGTGGCCGATTTTTCTTTTTATTTACATACTCTTTAATAATTAAGTATAATTTTGACTTCGGAAAGGAATGAATTTATTTGTAATGCAGAGCATGAACAAATTAGACAAAGAGTTATCTCTATCCTTACACAAAAGCCAGTTTTAGTAATATTTGACCCGCAACACCCAATAGAGTTGCATACAGATGCAAGTTCTCGTGGATACGGTGCCATCTTATTACACAATCAATAATAGGCCTCATGTCGTCGAATATTTTAGTAAGGCTGCTTCACTTGTTGAGTCACGATACCATTCTTATGAATTGGAGACTCTTGCCGTTGTTTTGGCTGTAAAACATTTTCGGCATTATTTACTGGGTAGAAATTTTGTTGTCTTTACTGACTGTAACTCTCTTAAAGGACCAAACTTGACCTATCTCCCAGGGTACAAAGATGGTGGGCTTATTTACAGTCGTTTACATTTGACTTGCAATATAGAGAAGGTAAACGAGTGTCACATGTTGACTTCTTTTCGAGAAATTTGACTTCAGCTGATGTAATTGCTACAAAGTGCAAGATTCCTGAAAAAAGAGTTAATCTAGCAGAAATATCCAGTAATTGGTTTTTGGCTGAACAGCGTCAGGATTCCGAAACAGTTAATATCGTAAATAAATTGAAAGATTATTCTCTTCCTGCGGATGTTGCAAAAACTTATGAATTGAGAGGAGGAATATTATATCGGAAAATTCAGCGAAACTGTAGAACTCGTTCCTTATCAATTGTTCCAAGATCATTTAGATGGTCTGTTATAAATCAAATTCATGAGGCCGTTCATATTGACATTACTGGAAAGTTAAGTGGCAAGTCTGATCAGAAAGAGTATATAATCGTCCAAGTAGATGCCTTTACTAAATTTGTTTATCTAACCCACACTATTAAGATTGACGCTGAGAATTGCATAAAGGCTGTGTCGTCGGCTATATCTTTGTTTGGAGTGCCAAATCGCATTATAGCAGATCAGGGTAGATGTTTTGCCAGCACTAGATTTAGTGAGTTTTGTGATCAACAGAAAATAAATTTGCATTTGATTGCGACTGGTGCAAGTAGAGCTAATGGGGAAGTCGAACGCATTATGAGCACCTTAAAAAACTTATTGACTGCAGTTGAGACTAGCAGCCGCTCTTGCCAAGATGCATTGGGAGAGGTTCAATTAGCGTTAAATTGTACGGTTAGTATTGGCAAAGTCGCTCGCCCGTTGGGGTTGCTTCCACCTTGCGATAAGGTAGATGAGACTGATTTGGCAGAAGTAAGATCACATGCAGTTCGCAATATTTCAGCTGCAGCAGCATATAACAAGGCGCAATTTAATAAAGGAAAAGCCAAAATTGTTGGATGTCAAGTTGGAGATTTCGTGTTGTTAAAAAATGAAGAAAGGCATCAAACAAAGTTAAGTCCGAAGTTTAGAGAGCCTTTTGAAATAACTGAATTGTTGGATGGGGATAGATATATGCTTAGGTCGTTGACGAACAATAGAAAATATAAATATGCTCACGATGACATAAGAAAAATGCCAGATTGGCAAGTACAAGAAGAATTAGAAGAATGTAAAAAGAATTTAAATGAAGAGATGGAAAATGAAACTGTTGAAAGAGACAGTGATAACGAAATGAAAAAGAAAGCTGTTGAAAGAGACAGTAATGAAATGATTAAAATATAAGCTTTAGCAAGTGACATTACAGAGGCCTGAAGGGCTTATAATGAAATTTATAATAATAATGTAAGCACAAGTGCAAAACAATTGTTTTGAACATGACGTGTGGCGCATAAGATATTGTAATGTAATGATTGAATTATGTTAAAAAGTTTGTATTACTCTAAGAAAGATATTGAAATATGAAATTTAATTTGTTAATGTAAGTGTGATTTGAAAATGGTTTTGTTGCATTAAAGTTATAAAGAACAAAGCATTGTTGGTAATATTTCACGAGGTCGTGTAATGGTCAGGATGGCCGTGTCGGAGCATACTTTTGCATGTGTTAGTGTATGGGTATGCTTTTAGTGTATTTCATCAGAGTAGTAATTTCATCATAATAGAAATATTGCATCAGCCTCTATTTGCGCAGTTATTGGCCGTCTATATTTTGTAGTTTTGGGAAGAACCGTTATAGCGCGGCGCCAGCGTGTTGTCGCTGACGCCGAGTGTGGTTCGATGGTAAGCACGAGAAGATGTGTGCGACACAAGTCAGTTGTGCGTAGAACTTCAGTGCGATCGAAACTCACTGCGCTAACATTATGGCGGACAAAGACGAAAGTGTACCTTTGACATATATATTCAGATAACATTTGAATAAAATTGACGACGGCTTAATCAAGTGAACAAAGTAAATGAAACTCATTGGTAGGGTCGCAGCTAGTCGTAAGGCGATCTACGCCCTTGGTAGTTCAACCGATCGCATTGACAGCAGACGGACATGTCTATATCGTCTCTTATAGTCTCTGAGATCTAGGTGTTCGTACGGACAGACGGACATGGCTATCGGGTCGGTATAAAAACTATTGTCTTTTGTCCCTGTCTTTCTTACGTCCGAAAACGTGTTGTTAGGTGTTTTAAACTAATTTCATGAGTTAAAATCTAGAAAAAAAATGTAAAAAAGGCAAGTAAGAAAAGCGACTAAAAAATATACCAAAAATATAGCGAAACTATATTTGTTTAATATTATTAACATGGTAGCACTTTATTAGGTTTAATGAACACCATTATTATGTCACTTAGTGACATAGCAAATGAACAGGTGCAGTTGAACCGGAAATTATTAATGAAGCGTTTATGATAATTGCAATATGCAATAAAACGCCTTGCGCTCTCCGCGTCATGAGGAACTGGGTAATTTTGGATGATATCATACTTTTTGTCCTTCGGTAAAATTACTTTATCAGTCCTAAAAATGTGACCTCATGGATGGAAAATGTGCCTTTTTTTTTTACCAAAAAAATCAGTTAAGATTTTAAACCAGAGGTGGGCACGATATTTGACCTTCGGAGCAATCGACACAATGTTCTAAAGACGCAATAAAATTTTACGTTTACGGTTCGATTCTCACGAGTCAAGACCAAAACAGTGGAATGGGTAGCCATCATGCGTGGTGGCGACGAACTTGTGTGCGAAACAATGACGCTTCTGTAAGCAGAAACGAGACAATATAAGCAGAGTATTATGTAAGACAAGGGCAAAAAACCACTTCGCGGCGATCGTCACCCGAGACCGAAAGTGATCTGCTCTGGTTAGAGTAAAATCAAATGCGCCATTTGCTACGCTTTTTCGGAGCATCTCAGAGCAAGCGCGTGCCCATTTATGTTTTAAACATATGCTTTTCGGACATTATGAAAGGAATGCTTATCATATTTGGAATGTCTTCTAATTTTGTTTTACTTACAGCTCGATCATTTGCACAAATAGTATCAGCTGCAATTAATACAGCAGATGTTTTATTAGCTTTTTGGAAACCTTGAAAAACCTAAGCAGGTTGACGACCCTTTTTAAACTAATTGGGAACTTTGAATAGTTTAATTGCAGCCAACAAATAACACGCTGCTCACTTAATTTCCTTTTTACAAGCGACCAATTTGCAAGTGTTCCTGAAAGTATATTTAAAACTTGTAAATAATTGGCATCTACCAATATTCTATCGAAATTTATTTGGGTAAATTGCTAACACAAAAGTCGGCAAGTGCAGTGGCATTAGTATTTCGAAGTATATTTAAAGTATTTGTGAATATTCTTATAGATCAAAGGTAATTTCGTAAACAGTAGAGATTGGCTTACTATACTATAGTTTATGCAGAGATCGAATCCACTCCCGCTCATCCGGAATTTTGAGGCTTGTCAACACCGGATTTGATCATCAATTTGTAATTATTTTTCGATAATCACATAAGAATGGCAAAGTAATTTAAGTTCAAAAGCGGATGTTTAATTTAAGCAGCTAGCAAAAAATCCGTAATCCGTACAAGTTTGAATCTCTTAAAATTTTGATTGCTTACGAAGCTTTTGAATTATTTTCAATTTATCGTCTAACAAAAACAAAAATTACATATATATTAAAACTTACTGATGATAAAGTAAAAAGTCAAAAAGTTATCGATTTTATTCTTTTAAAATGATTATGATTTGCAAAATAAATGTACATTCACCATTATAATGAATTATTTTTATTTTTTCTTGTTGCACCTAGCAACTTACATCCAAACTTACGTCAAAAAGAGTACAGAGTGTAGAGTCTGCATATCTCAAGGTTGGTCGAGGTATTCAGGTTTTATTATCCTATTATACAATACCAACTTGACATCGAATGATTTTAGCAGCACCAATGAATTCCACACATTCTCTGATCACGGCCGGAACCGAGGCGCTGCTTAATTCAAAATAAAACCATACATGCTACAGGAGATATTATATAGAAGATAGTGTCCAACGTGGGCCCTATATATTTGCCTGCGCGGCAAGAAAAAGTAAAATTTTAAATCAGACTTCCACGAATTCCGATTTAGGAATTTCTGATGTTCTAATATTTCTTTAGAGTTAGACCAATAGATTTGAGATACTATAAAAAGAAGTGAACATCCTGATTGTTTAATATCAGTTTTAGATACTCTCTAAGAAATATTTTAATATCATTCTGCTTAGGATTAGTAGATCTGAATTATATATGTCGGTTCTATTCCAATCAATGGGATTTAAATACATTCCATTAATTTCCAATTGAATTAAGATTGCTCACGCTGGAGATTTTCGACATGTCCCTCTTCTTTTAGAGTTTGAAATGTGATACATTTGATATTGCTTTTGTATTATTTTCCATTTAAATGCAAGCTTTTAGGACAGTTAAGGTTAACCTTTCGTAGTATTCATATCGTTTGCTCAACTGTTTAGTTGAGATTTCAAAATTTGTCGTTCATATCTTAATCATGGCAGTTGTGCGTTACACTGAAGACTTAGACGCGCTACTAGCTATTGGCAACGAGCCTCCAGCCTGTCTTACTTGTAATGACACCAATTCAGAAACCGTATTTACAGATGTAAATGATTTGTCTTCGTATTCTAGAGAAGTATGCTAGAATGGGAATATGAAATTCCAAGATCAAGCATTGGTTGTGATCATCGAAGTAGAAATAGATCTGCACAAACCAATGACCAAAATAAAATCGATAGACCCGATGGTTGCGCTGCGTTGAGTAGCGTACAGACCGTAATGTTAATAAGTAAGAAAGCTACTATCGATAAGTGTATCAAATCTTATACTATAACCTAACTAGCAGTCATGTAGAAATGGCCCTGACAAATTATGGCTGTGTTGGATGGTCGGTACGTTGCAGGCGGGATCGGTTGGAAACCCGAGTCAAGACCCTTGCGAGGGGATTTGGGTGGGTAGAGAGCTTTTAATTGTAGGACGCTTTTTGTTTGTATATTCCTTTGTTGTTGTGGATACTACTGGCTTTCAGTTTCAGGTGTAGTATCATACATTCGATATGTCTACTCTAGGTTAGACGTCTGTCGAGGTGGATGCCGAGATACGTTACTTCATTGACTTGGGGGATCTGCGTGCTATTCAGGCAGAGTGGAGGGCAAGTTTGCCTGTTAAGAGTTATGTGTACACACTTTTGTTCGTTTATTTTGATAAGCCAGTCAGATAGCCACTTCTCGACTACCATGAGGTATTTGGCAAGTTGGGTTGTTGCACCTGGAGCGGCTAAGGATCGCAGTATGGTCAGCAAAGGTGGATGTTGTAAGTCGGTCACTCGTGGGAATATCCGGTGTGTAGAGGACGAATAGAGTTGGCCCAAGTCCGCTGCCTTATGGGACTCCAGCTTCGATAGTATAGTTGTCAGATATTGTTGTGTTGCACCTCACTGGGAAGGCTCTGTTGTTGAGGTAAGATTCAAGGAGTTTATGAGTGTACCCAGGCAAGTGTGTTTTAATTTTATGCATAAGACCTTTGAGACAGACGCGGTCGAATGCTTGAGATACATCGAGAAATATCGTGCTGAAGTATTCTCTAAGCTCAAAGGCTGTGCGAATCTCTGATGTTATTCTGTTAACTTGCTCGATAGTTCCGTGTTTTTCTCTGAAGCCAAATTGATGGGCTGGGATAATGTCGTGTGCTTCTATATATGGTATTATGGGCGTTAGAAGGCATTTTTCGAATAGTTTGGACAGGCATGATAATAAACTTATTGGTCTGTAAGATGACGGAATCGTGTGGTCATTTCCAGGCTTCGATATCATTATTATAATTGATTTTTTCCATTTACTTGGGTAGTATCGAATTTTTCTATTGCTTGGGTACTGGACGCGGTGATTCGTAGTTGTCCGTTTTGGCATAAATAATACAAAGGTAGCCTACAACCCACTAGGCGGCTTCTTCGGGTGAATTCCACACCTCTAAGCGACTCTAGTGAATTGGCTTACATCTTTTTATACCCGCCTACCCAAAGGGTAGAAGGGTATTATGGCTTTGTGCCGACCGAAAGTGTATGTAACAGGCAGAAGGAAGCATCTCCGACCCCATAAAGTATATATATTCTTGATCAGCGTCAACAGCCGAGACGATATAGCCATGTCCGTCTGTCCGTATGAACACCTAGCTCTCAGAGAATATAAGAGATAGAGCAACAAGTTTTTCGCGACAGTATGTCTTATTGTTGCACGCAGATCAAGTTTGTTTTTGATTTTGGCCACGCCCCCTTCCGCCCCCGTAAATCGAATAAAACCGAATTGCAAGCGTCGTTTTAAACCTAGAACGTTCAATTTTGGTACGCACAATACTAATCACCATCTTAATGATCTTTGCGAATTTGGTTACAATCGGATAAAAAACACAGAAGTTATTAAGAAATTACTTTTATAAGGCGTTACCACGTGCAACTGCTAGTGCTGCCTAGTTAGTTGCTATGACACTCCGCGACATAATAATGGTGTTCAATAAACCAACTAAAGTGCCGCCAAGCTAATAATTTCGAACAAAGAAAATGTTGATATATTATTTTGGTATTTTTTAGTAATTTTTTTTTAGTATTTTTCAGTAAATTTTGAAAAATATAATATTTGGATGGTAGAATTGGGTGGCGGGTATCTCACAGTCGAGCAAACTCTACTGTAGCTTTCTTACTTGTTGTTTATGCAAAAGAATTTTTACACTCGCGGATTGACGCATACTAGTGCCTATCCCACACGGTCGCAGTGGTTAATTGCGTTTTCTTTTTACATCCGCTTACCCAAAGGGTAGAAAGGTATTATAACTTTGTGCCGACCGAAAATGTATATAACAGGCAGAAGGAAGCATCTTCGACCAACTTAAGTATATATATTCTTGGTCAGCGTCAACAGCCGAGACGCTATAGCCATGTCCGTTTGTCCGTCTGTCCGTCTTTCCATACGAACACCTAGGTCTCAGAAACTATAAGAGCTAGAGTAACCAAATTTTCGGGATAGTGTGTCTTATTATTTCATATTAAGTTTGTTTTAGATTTTGGCCAGGCCCCCTTCCGCCCCCGTAAATCGAATAAAACCGAATTGAAAGCGTTATTTTAAACCCAGAACGTATGCACAATACTTATCACCATCTTAATAATCTCTGAAAATTTGGTTACGGTCGGATAAAAAACACAGAAGTCATTAAGAAATTACTTTTGTAAGGCGTAATCACGTTCAGCTGCACCTGGTTGCTATGTCACTCCATGATATAAATAGGTTTATTGAACACCATTATTTATTATTATTTTTTAGTAAATTTTTTTTTAGTATTTTTCAGTATATTTTTGAAAAATATAGTATTTCGATGTTAAAATTGAGTGGCGAGTATCTCATAGTCGAGCAAACTCGATAGTAGCTTTCTTACTTATTACTATTCCTTTTTGAATTTTTTTATTATTTATTATTTTTAACAATCTTACAATCATTTTTGCCCACTTTTAAACAACCACAGTTTGCAGTTCAAGATGGTTTGTCAAGTTGTGATGATCGAAACATCCGCTGTTTGTCACTTTTTCTGCACATAGCATTGTGCTGGCGTGGCTGGCACATATGGATGTTTGCTGTTGTTATTGGAGCACCGGTGACCACAGCTGTTGTTATGCAGGTACGTTGGCTTCTTAACGAAGATGTCATTGAGGTGATAGTAGATCAGAAGGGGGACTATCAAATGCCACAGTAGCCAAACGTGTGATTCGTCAGACCGGGAAAATATCTTTGTATATATATGTATATGTCGGAGCATACTTTTGCATGTGTTAGTGTATGGGTATGCTTTTAGTGTATTTCATCAGAGTAGTAATTTCATCAGCCTCTATTTGCGCAGTTATTGGTCGTCTGTATTTTGTAGTTTTGGGAAGAACCGTTATAGCGTGTTGTCGCTGACGCCGAGTGTGGTTCGATGGTAAGCACGTAGAAGATGTGGGCCATGTCGGATTTTAATGGAAATGCAAAATAAAAATGTTATCGAGCTTGTTAAAACACTGCAAACAACGGCATCCGAAACAACAAATAAAAATTGTTGGCGCCGATGCAACGGCGTGGTGCTTTACAGTTGACATAATTTTAACAGAAAACACCATAAGAGGCAGCGCGATGGTGATGGCTTTGAGTGTTATCCTGCCATAACTTGGGCCGAATTTAAAGAACTTTTCGTTCAGCGTTTTGCCAGAGCGGAAACTCCAGCGGCTATGTTTTTGGCAATGCTGGCAGATTGTCCGACTGACGGTGAATGCCTTTCCAATTATGCTAGTCGGATGATGACGTCACTTATTACGAAATGGCATGCTATGAATGTGAGGAAATTGCAGCTTCTGTAACGCTTGCTAAGATGGCACATGTGGATAGCAGATTGCAGCGATTGACATTTACTTCAAATGTACGGACCAGAAGTGAATTGCAAACGGAACTTAAAGCATTTACCTTCAACAAAAGGAAGAAAACTCTGCAAGAAGAAGCGGCTCTGTCTGAAATAAAGCGTCATAAACTTTCAACAATAAGATTTCTGTGGAAAACTAGGCCACAAGATGATCGAATGCAGAACTAAACAGCAGCAAAATCTTTCATCTCGTGCTAAGGACAGCAACGACAGGAGCGCAGTTGGTCACCATCAAAAATCGGATGTAACCTGTTTTAACTGTGGTGAACGTGGTCATATTTCAACATATTGCAGTAAACCAAAGAAAGAAAAAGGCACGCATCAGGTGAAAAGGCTGGAGCTTTGTGAAGTTGTTGAACCCAAGGGCGAGATGGTTCATCAGTGCGAGACATTCCCAATAACTTTTGACTCTGGAGCGGAATGTTCTTTAATTAAACAAAAGCTAAGTTATAAATTAGTTGGTAAAAGAACTAACAATGTAGTGTTGTTGAAAGGTGTTGGCAATGGTAGTACTTGTAGCACATTGCAAATATTGTACTTAGCAACGTAAAAATTAGTAACTGTTGTGTTGAGATATTGTTTCATGTTTTGGACGATGTGCATTTAAGAAATGATATCATTATTGGTCGAGAAGTGTTATTCTCAGGATTTAATGTAGTAGAGTCACCTGGTCAATTTGAAGTTGTCAGATCAAGAACTGTAAACTATTGTTCAAATGATGAACAACTTTGTGAGTTAAATACTGATCTTGTTAGTGAAGATATAGACAAATTAAAAAATCTAAAGTACTCAAAATCTTTTATTAACGGAATTCATTTGTCTAGAGTTAGCTCAGGAGAAATGAAAATTAAATTGGTAGACTGCTCACCCCATGCAAGTCCCATAATGTTAGTTAACAAAAAGGACGGCTCTCATCGTTTGTGCGTTGATTACCGAGAATTAAATTCAAATACGGTCTCAGATAGATATCCTTTGCCTCTTATATCAGATCAGATAGCTAGACTTCATGGAGCGAAATATTTTACATGTTTAGACATGGCAAGTGGATATTACCAAATTCCCTTGCATGCAGATTCGGTAGAGTGTACAGCTTTTGTCACCCCAGATGGGCAATACGAATTTTTGGCAATGCCGTTTGGGCTCAAAAATGCTCCTTCTGTTTTTCAGCGTACTGTGATGCAAGCACTTGGATATCTTGCAAATACATTTGTTGTCGTATATATGGATGACGTAATGGTGGCTGCTTCAACAAAAAGTGAGGCCTTAGAAAGGTTACAGATTACTCTTGATTGTCTCACCAAGGCTGGATTTGCACTCAATTTAAAAAAATGTTCTTTTCTTAAATCAACAGTTCAATATTTGGGATACGAAGAGAGTGCAGGTGAAATTCGTCCAAATTCGTTAAAAATTGCAGCGTTAACTGCTTTATCCCCCCTCAGTCGGTTTCTGCTTTACGACAATTTATAGGATTAGCGTCTTATTTTAGACAATTTATGCAGGGATTTTCTTGCTTTATGAAGCCGCTATATCTTTTGACTTTGGAGAGGAATGAATTTATTTGTAATGCAGAGCATGAACAAATTAGACAAAGAGTTATCTCTATCCTTACACAAAAGCCAGTTTTAGTAATATTTGACCCGCAACACCCAATAGAGTTGCATACAGATGCAAGTTCTCGTGGATACGGTGCCATCTTATTACACAATCAATAATAGGCCTCATGTCGTCGAATATTTTAGTAAGGCTGCTTCACTTGTTGAGTCACGATACCATTCTTATGAATTGGAGACTCTTGCCGTTGTTTTGGCTGTAAAACATTTTCGGCATTATTTACTGGGTAGAAATTTTGTTGTCTTTACTGACTGTAACTCTCTTAAAGGACCAAACTTGACCTATCTCCCAGGGTACAAAGATGGTGGGCTTATTTACAGTCGTTTACATTTGACTTGCAATATAGAGAAGGTAAACGAGTGTCACATGTTGACTTCTTTTCGAGAAATTTGACTTCAGCTGATGTAATTGCTACAAAGTGCAAGATTCCTTAAAAAAGAGTTAATCTAGCAGAAATATCCAGTAATTGGTTTTTGGCTGAACAGCGTCAGGATTCCGAAACAGTTAATATCGTAAATAAATTGAAAGATTATTCTCTTCCTGCGGATGTTGCAAAAACTTATGAATTGAGAGGAGGAATATTATATCGGAAAATTCAGCGAAACTGTAGAACTCGTTCCTTATCAATTGTTCCAAGATCATTTAGATGGTCTGTTATAAATCAAATTCATGAGGCCGTTCATATTGACATTACTGGAAAGTTAAGTGGCAAGTCTGATCAGAAAGAGTATATAATCGTCCAAGTAGATGCCTTTACTAAATTTGTTTATCTAACCCACACTATTAAGGTTGACGCTGAGAATTGTATAAAGGCTGTGTCGTCGGCTATATCTTTGTTTGGAGTGCCAAATCGCATTATAGCAGATCAGGGTAGATGTTTTGCCAGCACTAGATTTAGTGAGTTTTGTGATCAACAGAAAATAAATTTGCATTTGATTGCGACTGGTGCAAGTAGAGCTAATGGGGAAGTCGAACGCATTATGAGCACCTTAAAAAACTTATTGACTGCAGTTGAGACTAGCAGCCGCTCTTGCCAAGATGCATTGGGAAAGGTTCAATTAGCGTTAAATTGTACGGTTAGTAGAGTAACCAAGGCAAGTCCCTTAGAACTGTTTATTGGCAAAGTCGCTCGCCCGTTGGGGTTGCTTCCACCTTGCGATAAGGTAGATGAGACTGATTTGGCAGAAGTAAGATCACATGCAGTTCGCAATATTTCAGCTGCAGCAGCATATAACAAGGCGCAATTTAATAAAGGAAAAGCCAAAATTGTTGGATGTCAAGTTGGAGATTTCGTGTTGTTAAAAAATGAAGAAAGGCATCAAACAAAGTTAAGTCTGAAGTTTAGAGAGCCTTTTGAAATAACTGAATTGTTGGATGGGGATAGATATATGCTTAGGTCGTTGACGAACAGTAGAAAATATAAATATGCTCACGATGACATAAGAAAAATGCCAGATTGGCAAGTACAAGAAGAATTAGAAGAATGTAAAAAGAATTTAAATGAAGAGATGGAAAATGAAACTGTTGAAAGAGACAGTAATGAAGAGATGGAAAATGAAACTGTTGAAAGAGACAGTGATAACGAAATGAAAAAGAAAGCTGTTGAAAGAGACAGTAATCAAATGATTAAAATATAAGCTTTAGCAAGTGACATTACAGAGGCCTGAAGGGCTTATAATGAAATTTATAATAATAATGTAAGCACAAGTGCAAAACAATTGTTTTGAACATGACGTGTGGCGCATAAGATATTGTAATGTAATGATTGAATTATGTTAAAAAGTTTGTATTACTCTAAGAAAGATATTGAAATATGAAATTTAATTTGTTAATGTAAGTGTGATTTGAAAATGGTTTTGTTGCATTAAAGTTATAAAGAACAAAGCATTGTTGGTAATATTTCACGAGGTCGTGTAATGGTCAGGATGGCCGTGTCGGAGCATACTTTTGCATGTGTTAGTGTATGGGTATGCTTTTAGTGTATTTCATCAGAGTAGTAATTTCATCATAATAGAAATATTGCATCAGCCTCTATTTGCGCAGTTATTGGCCGTCTATATTTTGTAGTTTTGGGAAGAACCGTTATAGCGCGGCGCCAGCGTGTTGTCGCTGACGCCGAGTGTGGTTCGATGGTAAGCACGAGAAGATGTGTGCGACACAAGTCAGTTGTGCGTAGAACTTCAGTGCGATCGAAACTCACTGCGCTAACATTATGGCGGACAAAGACGAAAGTGTACCTTTGACATATATATTCAGATAATTTGAATAAAATTGACGACGGCTTAATCAAGTGAACAAAGTAAATGAAACTCATTGGTAGGGTCGCAGCTAGTCGTAAGGCGATCTACGCCCTTGGTAGTTCAACCGATCGCATTGACAGCAGACGGACATGTCTATATCGTCTCTTATAGTCTCTGAGATCTAGGTGTTCGTACGGACAGACGGACATGGCTATCGGGTCGGTATAAAAACTATTGTCTTTTGTCCCTGTCTTTCTTACGTCCGAAAACGTGTTGTTAGGTGTTTTAAACTAATTTCATGAGTTAAAATTTAGAAAAAAAATGTAAAAAAGGCAAGTAAGAAAAGCGACTAAAAAATATACCAAAAATATAGCGAAACTATATTTGTTTAATATTATTAACATGGTAGCACTTTATTAGGTTTAATGAACACCATTATTATGTCACTTAGTGACATAGCAAATGAACAGGTGCAGTTGAACCGGAAATTATTAATGAAGCGTCTATGATAATTGCAATATGCAATAAAACGCCTTGCGCTCTCCGCGTCATGAGGAACTGGGTAATTTTGGATGATATCATACTTTTTGTCCTTCGGTAAAATTACTTTATCAGTCCTAAAAATGTGACCTCATGGATGGAAAATGTGCCTTTTTTTTTTACCAAAAAAATCAGTTAAGATTTTAAACCAGAGGTGGGCACGATATTTGACCTTCGGAGCAATCGACACAATGTTCTAAAGACGCAATAAAATTTTACGTTTACGGTTCGATTCTCGCGAGTCAAGACCAAAACAGTGGAAGGGGTAGCCATCATGCGTGGTGGCGACGAACTTGTGTGCGAAACAATGACGCTTCTGTAAGCAGAAACGAGACAATATAAGCAGAGTATTATGTAAGACAAGGGCAAAAAACCACTTCGCGGCGATCGTCACCCGAGACCGAACGTGCTCTGCTCTGGTTAGAGTAAAATCAAATGCGCCATTTGCTACGCTTTTTCGGAGCATCTAGAGCAAGCGCGTGCCCATTTATGTTTTAAACGTATGCTTTTCGGACATTATGAAAGGAATGCTTATCATATTTGGAATGTCTTCTAATTTTGTTTTACTTACAGCTCGATCATTTGCACAAATAGTATCAGCTGCAATTAATACAGCAGATGTTTTATTAGCTTTTTGGAAACCTTGAAAAACCTAAGCAGGTTGACGACCCTTTTTAAACTAATTGGGAACTTTGAATAGTTTAATTGCAGCCAACAAATAACACGCTGCTCACTTAATTTCCTTTTTACAAGCGACCAATTTGCAAGTGTTCCTGAAAGTATATTTAAAACTTGTAAATAATTGGCATCTACCAATATTCTATCGAAATTTATTTGGGTAAATTGCTAACACAAAAGTCGGCAAGTGCAGTGGCATTAGTATTTCGAAGTATATTTAAAGTATTTGTGAATATTCTTATAGATCAAAGGTAATTTCGTAAACAGTAGAGATTGGCTTACTATACTATAGTTTATGCAGAGATCGACTCCACTCCCGCTCATCCGGAATTTTGAGGCTTGTCAACACCGGATTTGATCATCAATTTGTAATTATTTTTCGATAATCACATAAGAATGGCAAAGTAATTTAAGCTCAAAAGCGGATGTTTAATTTAACCAGCTAGCAAAAAATCCGTAATCCGTACAAGTTTGAATCTCTTAAAATTTTGATTGCTTACGAAGCTTTTGAATTATTTTCAATTTATCGTCTAACAAAAACAAAAATTACATATATATTAAAACTTACTGATGATAAAGTAAAAAGTCAAAGTTATCGATTTTATTCTTTTAAAATGATTATGATTTGCAAAATAAATGTACATTCACCATTATAATGAATTATTTTTATTTTTTCTTGTTGCACCTAACAACTTACATCCAAACTTACGTCAAAAAGAGTACAGAGTGTAGAGTCTGCATATCTCAAGGTTGGTCGAGGTATTCAGGTTTTATTATCCTATTATACAATACCTACTGTCTACGATTTCTTCTCTATATCTCAACTTGACATCGAATGATTTTAGCAGCACCAATGAATTCCACACATTCTCTGATCACGGCCGGAACCGAGGCGCTGCTTAAAACCATACATGCTACAGGAGATATTATATAGAAGATAGTGTCCAACGTGGGCCCTATATATTTGCCTGCGCGGCAAGAAAAAGTAAAATTTTAAATCAGACTTCCACGAATTCCGATTTAGGAATTTCTGATGTTCTAATATTTCTTTAGAGTTAGACCAATAGATTTGAGATACTATAAAAAGAAGTGAACATCCTGATTGTTTAATATCAGTTTTAGATACTCTCTAAGAAATATTTTAATATCATTCTGCTTAGGATTAGTAGATCTGAATTATATATGTCGGTTCTATTCCAATCAATGGGATTTAAATACATTCCATTAATTTCCAATTGAATTAAGATTGCTCACGCTGGAGATTTTCGACATGTCCCTCTTCTTTTAGAGTTTGAAATGTGATACATTTGATATTGCTTTTGTATTATTTTCCATTTAAATGCAAGCTTTTAGGACAGTTAAGGTTAACCTTTCGTAGTATTCATATCGTTTGCTCAACTGTTTAGTTGAGATTTCAAAATTTGTCGTTCATATCTTAATCATGGCAGTTGTGCGTTACACTGAAGACTTAGACGCGCTACTAGCTATTGGCAACGAGCCTCCAGCCTGTCTTACTTGTAATGACACCAATTCAGAAACCGTATTTACAGATGTAAATGATTTGTCTTCGTATTCTAGAGAAGTATGCTAGAATGGGAATATGAAATTCCAAGATCAAGCATTGGTTGTGATCATCGAAGTAGAAATAGATCTGCACAAACCAATGACCAAAATAAAATCGATAGACCCGATGGTTGCGCTGCGTTGAGTAGCGTACAGACCGTAATGTTAATAAGTAAGAAAGCTACTATCGATAAGTGTATCAAATCTTATACTATAACCTAACTAGCAGTCATGTAGAAATGGCCCTGACAAATTATGGCTGTGTTGGATGGTCGGTACGTTGCAGGCGGGATCGGTTGGAAACCCGAGTCAAGACCCTTGCGAGGGGATTTGGGTGGGTAGAGAGCTTTTAATTGTAGGACGCTTTTTGTTTGTATATTCCTTTGTTGTTGTGGATACTACTGGCTTTCAGTTTCAGGTGTAGTATCATACATTCGATATGTCTACTCTAGGTTAGACGTCTGTCGAGGTGGATGCCGAGATACGTTACTTCATTGACTTGGGGGATCTGCGTGCTATTCAGGCAGAGTGGAGGGCAAGTTTGCCTGTTAAGAGTTATGTGTACACACTTTTGTTCGTTTATTTTGATAAGCCAGTCAGATAGCCACTTCTCGACTACCATGAGGTATTTGGCAAGTTGGGTTGTTGCACCTGGAGCGGCTAAGGATCGCAGTATGGTCAGCAAAGGTGGATGTTGTAAGTCGGTCACTCGTGGGAATATCCGGTGTGTAGAGGACGAATAGAGTTGGCCCAAGTCCGCTGCCTTATGGGAATCCAGCTTCGATAGTATAGTTGTCAGATATTGTTGTGTTGCACCTCACTGGGAAGGCTCTGTTGTTGAGGTAAGATTCAAGGAGTTTATGAGTGTACCCAGGCAAGTGTGTTTTAATTTTATGCATAAGACCTTTGAGACAGACGCGGTCGAATGCTTGAGATACATCGAGAAATATCGTGCTGAAGTATTCTCTAAGCTCAAAGGCTGTGCGAATCTCTGATGTTATTCTGTTAACTTGCTCGATAGTTCCGTGTTTTTCTCTGAAGCCAAATTGATGGGCTGGGATAATGTCGTGTGCTTCTATATATGGTATTATGGGCGTTAGAAGGCATTTTTCGAATAGTTTGGACAGGCATGATAATAAACTTATTGGTCTGTAAGATGACGGAATCGTGTGGTTATTTCCAGGCTTCGGTATCATTATTATAATTGATTTTTTCCATTTACTTGGGTAGTAGCCAAAACTTATGATTCCATTGAAGAGCTTACAGATGACCTCAACAGCACAGTACGGAAGTTCCATTATCATTTTTGTAGTTATCAGGTCACCGCCTAGATCCCCTAATGTCTTTTGTAATCTCGTTCGGCTGACATTAAGTTGGCGTAGATTCCGTTTCGGAGTGGATTTGTGGAAGAACAGCCTTTGCTGCGGGATGCGGCTGGAAGACGCCTCTGAGATGCCAGGCAAATGTTTCGGCTCTGTCTTTGTCGCTGCGGGCCCAGCAACATGAAGAATTTCTTATCGGGGTGACTGTTTCAGTCGGACAGCTTAGATTTGGGTGAGCCCTCCACAAGTGATGCCTTGTACTAGTTGCAGAGAGCTTTTCAATATATTTTAGTTGTGCATTTTCAGTATCTTGCTTCAGAACCCGGCTTAGTTTGCGGGTGGCTTCAGTAAGACGTTGCTTTGAGCATGACGATCTGCTGGTTTGCCACGCCCGTTGCTGACGCCTTTTTTCACAACCAGCTGTTCAATTTGCGGGCTGGTTTTGAACATCTTAATTTAAACATCCTTCCCTTTTGGTGTTGAGATCCTGGCTGCTGTGACGAGTACCTCGTCCATAGCGGCGGGAGAGCAGTCGATGTGCGCTTCGATATTTAGTTAGCTCAATGTGGGAACTCACACACTTTCTGTTTTTCATCCGGCGTGATCCCCAGCGCATGTGTTTGCCATTGTAGTCTCCTGCAGCTATGAAGCGATCCCCTGGTGTATTGTAGAAGTCCATGAATGGACATTTAGAGATAGTAAATCAAGGTAGGCAGTAGATAGAGGCAATGCAAAGGTTGCCGTTTCCTGACTGCACATTTATGGACATGGCTTGCAAGTAATTTGATGCAAATCTTTGGTGAAAGTGGTGCTTGATGCGTTCTCTAATTAAGATGCCGGTTCCGCCGTGGGCTTTACCATCCGGATGATCTGTACGGTAGAATTTGCTGCTTTTTAGTTGGTAGGTGGAGAAATTTTTTTTTGTTTCCTCCAGGTACTTAGGCACAGTTCGGAAGTGTTCTTCGGACTTCGTTTGAACTTTGGTTTCATGGATATTCCCTTTAATAAGCGAAACAACATGGAAATTATTATTATTATTATATTATTATAATTTTCTCTTATATAAATAGGTGGGAGCTTTGGTTTTTTTTGGCTCTGCCTCTGCTTGGTTGTTCTCCGCCTCTACTAAGATGGAAAAACGGTTATCATTGGAACGCCTAGTTTGGTCGTTGCTTTTGTTGGTACAGTTGATCTTTGGTTTATTACCAACCGTGGTTAGTGGACTAAGCTTAATCTGGATGTAGCGATCCATACCGGTTTGTATAGCCCGGATCGCTTTTTGCTTATCGAAGCTTACGGTTTTTGTTGATATTGCATTTTGCTCTGCGGCCATTGGCACCGAATTCGCAATATTCGTAGTTGGTTTAGTTGTTGGTGGTGCTTTTGCTGCGACTGCAGAAATTGTAACGCTGCTAGTTGTTGGAGCTTATTCCATAGAGGCCGACGGTGTAAGGGTTTGGCATTGGTAGCTCCATGATGTAGGAGTTGGGGTGAGCAGAGTGGGTGAGCAAGAGCTCGCTCTCTTGCTGTCGACGGTCAGTAGAGCCGGGTTGCTCTTTGTTGACTTACTTTATTCGTCGATTTCGCATGTTGTAAGAGTAACAAGCGTTTCTTGGATTTTCGGAGCTTCTACCCTCATTCTTTAAATCGCTGCTCATTTTTCGAGATTATTACGCGTGGCGTTGCACACTATCATAACACCAGTTATAAATATATATTTTTTCTTTGGCGTTACTTCGCGCAAGCTGCCTGTCAATTGCGATTTATGTAGTTTAGACTACTGATTTCAAAATCATTAATTAGTCTCCACCTTAGATTTGCTGTAAATAAAGGTGACATAATAACTTAATTAAGGCATAATTTGAATTCTGAGTTAAAGCACGAGCTTTTATACACCAAAGCCCCTAATTTAGCAGTTTTAAGAAAAGAATGTCATCGACATGAAGAGATCTTCAGGAATTGACGAGCGGAGCCTCGTGCTTACACTCCGTAACACTCTCTTCATCCTTATGTGCATGAAGTAGATGATCCTGATAATAAAGCAGATTCAAGCGACGAAGCCTTAGATGGACCTTTTGTAGCTCGCTTTATTAATTAATTAAAATGCTGGAATTATGATGAATAGGACAAAGATATCAAGACTCCTTAAACCCTGTCCGTGTTTTGATATGGTTGTGACGCACTTGATAATCATAAGCCTAACTGTCCTCAATGTAAGTTCAATTTGGAAAACTTACGGCAGGATGTCCATCGTGTTCACAAGGAGGAAATCCGACAAAAACCTTTTTGGCAGAGCAATCAAAAAGAGTAATGATAAGTCGTTACGAACTAGATATTTTCGACAAAATTAGATAGCAGAGCAAATAAAAACATCGTTGGTAACTCTTAAGCGGAACAAATTCTTGCTAAGAGAAAGGACTTCGAAAAACGAACATAGTTCAAACCGCCGATGCAAACAATCAAACTGCTTCTGGATAAGTTAAAATACCTTACCTGCTTCGGTGTGCCGGAAATAATTATAAGTTTCAATGAAACACAATTAGGAAGCCATGACTTCGCTCCTTTTATTTCTAAATATTATATGACATTTACCGGCGCATATGCACCTCAATCGATTGCTGCCGAAAGAGTCAATCGGTCCATTAATGCATCCTTAACAGATTACATTCTTACCGATCAGGGTACATGAGATATATATTTTCCTTGCATTAACTCGTTTTTAAGATATTCAATAGATCAGTCTGTGAGAATGTCCCCATATTTTGAGTTTTCCAGTCAAAATATGATAACTCATGGTCAGATTTAGAAACTGTTGCGTATCGTCAACTTACTAAGTGAATGGCACTGATCAGTTAGAGGAAATCGATAAGATTAGTGACTCGATGGAAAGACAATCTATATTTTTGATAGAAGATTTAAATGAAAAGGAATGAGGCAAATTAGATGCAAAAGACATTTAAACAAAATTTGAAGAAGATTATGACGCACCCCCCCACCACAGTGTTGATCGGCTAAAGGCAGACATCAAGACTGGTCTTGATCTCTGCCTTTAGACTGGTCTTGATCTCTGCCTTTATCAAGACTGGTCTTGATCTCTGCCTTTAGCCGATCAACACTGTGGTGACGGGGTGTGACACAATCTTCTTCAAATTTTGCTTTATTTACTATCGACTAATTTACAATTGAATTCGCATAATAAGTGCACTCTGACAGCTCGATCGGCTGCACAAATATTATCAGCTGTAATTAATATAGCAGATGTATTATTATCTATTAGGGAACCTTGAAAAACCAACGACTTTGTTTATACTAATTGACAACCATTGATGAAACTCCAAGTTTCTGCTCTGGATATTTTGGAATTTTTGTTAACGTTTACATAAAATACAGAAGATCTAGATCGTCGTAAATATAAGTAGTCATTTCTTAATCTAATCTTATTCACGATTATTTAAATTAGAACGGTACGTAGACACAAATGAAGTTATACCTTCTACAGCAATATATATATATCCTATTCTAACACTCTTTTTGGAAGCTTATACAGCTCATCCCGTCTGTCGACACCCGATTTGTTAATCAATTTATAATTATCTTTCGATAACTACGTAAGAATGGCATAGCCATCGGAATAATCCGTACATGTTCCCGAAGCCTTTGAATTATTTTCACTTTATCGTTTAACAAAATAAAATTTATAGAAAAAAAATAAATATATTATATAAACATTCAAACGTACTAAGGGTAAAAATTCTTTCAAATGGATATGATTTCCATAATAAATTAAAATGAATTAATTTAATTTTGTTCTTGTTGGGCATCTATTAGCAACTCACATCCAAATTTAGGTCAAAAGGAGTAGAGTCATATATCTACAGAATGGGAGGGTACAGATATAGAATTTATACAGTCTACGATTTCTTCTTTATATCTCAACTTGACACCGAATGCTTTTAGCAGCATCAATGAACTCCACACTTTCCCTGAGCACGGCCGGAACAGTAGTAGACAGACGCGCTGCTTAGTTTAAAATAACAGCATACACGTTACGCCTGAGACGGTTCTAGTCCAAAAAATGCGATAGCAATTGGTTGTTGATAAAATTTAATATCTCTTGAGTTATCACCACGTTCTATTTGATGAAACCCTGACATTAAGTCTATGCATGAGAAATATATTGTTTTGCATAGCTGATCTAAAATGTCATCAAAATATTAAAATGATGCCCTGAGGAGGAGGAGCAAAAAACTTGGTTATTTTTTAGTATATTTTAAAATGATTCCCGGAGGAGGAGGAGCAGAAAATTTTTATATATAATAGAGAGATATTCATTGCATAATTTATCTAGTTTTGACTTAAACTGTTCGGGGAAGTTTTTTGATAATTGAGATACAACAGCTTTTTTTCTATTGTCACTACTTATCTGAACTACATTGTAGTTCTTAAGTTATTTGTATTTTTAATTGTTTATATTAATCAATTGATCCGAATTAGTTCCGTTAAATATTTAGACTAGGGGGCTTTGTAGTGTTGCAATTGTATCAGCAACATAAATACCAGTTTGGATTTCCTGGTTCGGAATTAGTAGTAGGGGATAATAATCCCCACTTGAGTTTATAATAATCTGTCAGACAACTTGTGATCTTGCTAGTAATAATAATGTGTTATTAATGGGTAGAAATTATTGTTTTGGTTTCGAATATACCCCAATATGGTTCCCCCATGATAGTTCGCAGAATCTTTGATTGAGCGCGCTGTATGATGTCTATGTTGGTTCTGTTCGCGTTCCCCCAAAAGCTGGGAGCCATACGTCCAGATTGGCTTAAGAGTGGAGTTGTAGAGCAGGATCTTGTAGTCCAGACACAAGGGCGATCGGGCGTTTATAATCCAGTGGAGACTGCTGGCTTTCAGTTTCAGGTGTAGATTCATGCATTCGGTATGTCTACGCCATATTAGACGTCTGTCGAGATGGATGCCGAGATACATTACTTCATTGACTTGGGGGATCTGCGTGCTATTCAGGCAGAGTGGAAGGCAAGTTTGTCTGTTAAGAGTAATAAGAAATTATTATCTGATAAATTTCCACTCCCAAGGATTGATGACATTTTAGATCAGCTATGCAAAACAATATATTTCTCATGCCTAGACTTAATGTCAGGATTTCATCAAATAAAACGTGGTGATAACTCAAGAGATATTAATTTTTATCAACAACCAATGGTTATCGCATTTTCTGGACTAGAACCGTCATTAACCACTCGTCTTTATTGTTAACCCTTCTTCAAAGCCCAGAAATTACGGACCACCCCTAGAGGCTGACGTCGCACAACACTAACTGGATGAAATACAGAAAGTATGTGAGTTCCCACATTGAACTAACTGCTCCTTTGTGGGATAAGAAATTCTTCAGGTTGCTGGGCCCGCAGCGACAAAGACAGAGCCGAAACATTTGCCTGGCATCTCAGAGGCGTCTTCCAGCTGAACCCCGCAGCAAATGCTTAGGTTCTTCAGCAAATCCAGTCCGAAACGGAATCTACGCCAATTTCATTTGGGCCGAACGAGATTACAAAAGTCATTAGGAAGCTAAAACCAAAAAAGGATCCAGGCGGTGACCTAGTAACCACAAAAATGATAATGGAACTTCCGAACTGTGCTGTTGAGGTCATCTGTAAGCTCTTCAATGGAATCATAAGTCTTGGCTACTACGCAAGTAAATGGAAAAAATCAAATATATCAATTATCAATAATATAATATACCCTTCGCATTTAAATAACTACAAGATAAGGTACACAAAAACACAAGTAACGGACGTACCCCATGAAAATGAGCAGACAGAGATGGCGACTAGAGAACACATACGAGCTCACAGAAACCCATTAGAAAACAAACTACAAATCTTGTACAAACGTACTTCTTCCCAGGATTAGCCAGGAAAGTAATATCTATAGCCAAGAATTGTGAAACTTGCAAGTTGGCAAAGTACGATAGACATCCGCAGCAAGGCGAAATACAAGCAACCCACTTACCGAGGTCAAATAATCCATATAGATTTATATAGCACACAATGTAATGTAGTACTCACAGCCATAGATAACTTTTCAAAATACGCACAGGTCAAAATTTTAAAGTCAAAAGCAGCCGAAGACCTGAAGTTATGATAGCGTTCGGCATGCCACAGTCAGTTGTCATAGAAAATGAGAAACCAATGAACGCAGCTTCACTAAAATTTCTTTTGGAAGACCAACTCAGGGCAAAAGTCTACACGACATGGCCTTATCACTCCACCAGTCATGAACAGGTGGAAAGATTTCATTTAACTCTCACAGAGATCATGAGATGCTTTATTTAATAAGGAAGACGAAGGGTCAAATTTCGATAACCTTATTTTCAAAGCAGTCTAAGTTTATAACGAATCCATTCATTTTACCATTAAAAAGAAACCAATAGATTTAGATGCTTTGGTACAAGAGTAACAAAAAACCCACAAAAACAGGAAACAGCTAGAGAAGAGTTTAGCAATAAAATTACTAAAAAACAGGACGAAGATCTTACATACCATATCGCAAAAAAGAGAGATATAAAAGACTACAGTCAAGGGGATATCATCTATGTCTGAATAGACAAAAGGTTCGGCTCAAAATTATCACCAAAATTCAGAAAAAAAGTTGTACTGGAAAATAGGAACAGCACAGTAAAAACATAGTCAGGAAGAATTATTCAAAAAAATAATATAAACAATAAGTAACGGCTACAGTCAAGCTTTGCCTGTACGGGGTCATGGATTTTGTGTGTACGTGCGCATTATTGGCTAAAACAAGTAAGAAAGCTACTTTCGAGTTTGCTTGACTGTAAGATACCCGTCACTCAATTTTACTGAATGGAAGAATAATAAAGAGCGACCATCGAAATATTAAAAAAATATATTAAAAATATACCAAAAAATATACCGAAATTAATTTTTTTCTAAATGATTAGCTTGGTAGCACTTCATTATGTTTATGGAACACCATTATTATGTCACTGAGTGACAACTAGCTGAACTAGCGGATTTCGCTTTATAAAAGTAATTCATTAATAACTTCTGTGTTTTTTGTCCGATTGTAACAAAATTTTCAGAGATCATTAAGATGATGATCCGTATTGTGTTTACCAACTGACGGTTCTAGCTTTAACACGATGCTTGGAAATCGTTTTTTTCGATTTACGGGGGCTGAAGGGGGCGTGGACAACATCTAAAATAAACTTCATCTGCCCACCGAGTTTGTATATTTTGCCTCCAAATTTGGTAGCTCTTTTATAGTCTCTGAGAACTCGATGTTCATACAGACAGACGGACAGACAGACAGGGCTATATCGACTCGGCTGTTGATGCTGATCAAGAATATATATACTTTATGGGGACAAACGGAAAAGGTCATTATTTTTTTAAAATCTATGACCTAAAAACTGATTACTGTCCACAGATTTTTCTTCCCATTGTGCCATGGGTTAGTCACAATCCTAGACTATTCCAATTCGCAGCTAATACCAAATAAGACCGGCGTAGCAGCAATACAAAATTGAGTTTTTTGAGAGTAATCCATCTTTTCAACGTAGAAGAATACGAAAACGCAACATGGAAACTAAAAGAGGCATTGAGAAATTTCTTGAATATGAGTACACCAGAGACACGTGCGCAGCGTCAGCGACATAGCCAACAGAATTTTTAGAAGCGCAGATATACCGGCAAAATATCGTCACACGCTCGCAACACATCAGCGGCGCGTGCCCAACGTCAGCAATTACAACGCAAACGAGACGGCTGTAGCGACAACAGCAGCAGCGACAACAGCAGCAGCGGCAAAGGCAACAGCGACAACGGCAGCGACACCAATGGTAGTAGCGGTATTTAAATTAACTCTTAGATTGTTTAAGGCTCATTTCTAATTAACAACTCAAATAAATCAGACAGATTTTTTTTTAAAGAAAGACAACCAGTCTTCTTAATTGGCGCCCGAGCAAGAACCCGTTCATCGTGTCATGTAATTTACCTCAAGTAGCTAAGTTGCTACTGTGAAAGTATCTAAATCATACTAGTTGGCAACCGCGAGTAATAGTGCCGAATAAAATAAAAAAGAACAATTCGGTGCCGCGAAAACGAACGGGTCAAACATAACCGCTGACAATTCTGTAGTGCCCGTCCTAAGAAAACCTCGCAACCGTGTCACCAAGCATCCCAAGTAGTCCGTTGTAGCTGCAACTCGCCGCAAGGATAAAAAGGATAAAATCCAGAGGACCATCGTGGGTGATTCACCGGAATGAATATACTGTAAGCTTATGATTTAAGGAAAATAAAAATTAAAAAAAGACTAATCAAAGGAAAAGTTTTAAAATACAAATACGGAAAATTAAAGTAAAGTAAACAAAAAATAATTAAAAGAAAATTTTTTTAAAAAAGAACCAATTGAAAACAATTTTTATTTAAGTAAAGTAAAAAATTTTGAGAAAATTACTAACTTGTATATTAAGAAAAGGCATTTACGAGAATAATAAATTAACAAAAATAATAATAACAAGTTTTTCGACATTAATTTTTATATAAAACCCATATTACTATATTACACTATATTACACTTTATTACACTATATTGCATAATATTATACCGTAATCACCACGAAACAAACGATAACAAAACGAAAAATTATAAAGCATTATAAAAGCTGACAACCGCAGTATAACATACTCCAATTCAGCGAATCCCACGGGACCTCCCAGGATAGAAGGAGCGATACAGCCACTGGATCTAGTATAATAAAAAACTGTTACACATTTCCAAGTCTCCAATTGTGCCGACTTTATAAAGTTAAGAAATGCAAGAAGAATTGTCCGAGGCAATGCAAGAAGAATTGTCCGACTAATAAAAGAATACTCTGGCGACAGAACTTCTTTCGGATCATGGAAGAAGACCGTTGACAGAGTAATGGCTATATTTAAAGGACAAGAACAAACATATAAATACTACCTAGTCACATTAGCCTTACGTGGAAAAACAGTAGGTCAAACAGAAACAGTCTCAAACAGACCGTTGAACGAGTTGGACGCGTTTTTTTAGTGCGAAGCTTCGTCGATCAGTGTTCTCCGTCATTTGTCGGTGAAAAATAAGAATTAACAACATATCTAAGGTGGAGACAAATTTATGAATTTGAAATCAGTAGTCTAAACTACATGAATAACAATTGACAGGCAGCTTGCGCGAAGTAACGCCAAGGAAAAAATATATATTTATAACTGGTGTTATGATAGTGCAAGTGCATATTTGACTTGAATTAATAAGTGCCACGCGTAATAAGCTCGAAAATGAGCAGCGATTTAAAGAGTGAGGGTAGATGCTCCGTAAATCCAAGAAACGCTTGTTACTCTTACTTCTCAACACGCGATATCGTTGAAGAAAGCAAGTCAACAAAGTGCAACCCGGCTCTACTGACCGTCGACAGTAAGAGAGCGAGCTCTTGCTCACCCACTCTGCTTACCCCAACTCCTACATCATGGAGCTACCAATGCCAAACCCCACCACCGCCGGCTTCTATGGAAGAAGCTCCAACAGCTAGCAGCGCTCAATTTCTGCAGTCGCAGCAAAAGCACCACCAACAACTAAACCAACTACGAATATTGCGATTTCGGTGCCAACGGCCGCAGAGCAGAATGCAATATCAACAAAAACCGTAAGCTTCGATAAGCAAAAAGTGGTCCCGGCTATACAAACCGGTATGGATCGCTACATCCAGATTAAGCTTAGTCCACTAACCACGGTTGGTAATAAACCAAAGATCAACTGTACCAACAAAAGCAACGACCAAACTAGGAATTCCTATGATAACCGATTTTCCATCTTAGTGGAGGCGGAGAACAACCAAGCAGAGTTGGGGTGGCAAACCCAAAAGAAACCAAAGCCCCCATCATTTATATGAGGGAAAAAGCTCTATCGCCCTGGTCAACAAAATTATTGCGCTGGTCGGGGATGATAATTTCCATGTTGTTCCGCTTATTAAAGGGAACATCCACCCCATCTGAGATTCAAGAAGCCCTTAAAGCCAAGGGCTTCTGTGCCAAAAATGTTACCAACATTATCAACATGAATAAAAAGCCACAACCACAATTCATGGTCGAGCTTGAATCAGATAGCAAAGTCTTAAAGAAAAACGAAGTGCACCCGATCTACAAGCTGCAGCTCTTACTGCATCGAAGGATCACCGTGGAAGAACCACACAAACGCAACCGCCCTTTACAGTGCAAGAGTATGGAGTATGGCAATGCTGCCAGGAGTATAGACACACCAAGACATACTGCACACTTCGGGCAGTCTGCGTAGTCTGCGGAGACTTCCATAACTGTGTAAACTGCCCCACAAATAAAAAAGACCCCTTAAAGAAAAAATGTGGCAACTGTGGAGGAAACCATACGGCAAACTACTGAGGCTGTGCGGTTTACAAGGAGTTGAAGAGTCGCATGCAATGAGCGACAGCTACGCGTCAACAAAATACGCAAAATGCGTATTATAATTCAAAAACTACGCCAGACGTATTTTTCGACAAGGCAGCCAGATCATCATTCGGTCCGCTAAATACCACTAAGAGCTTCTCCTATGCCGAGGCACTACGAAAAGGCATTGAAAATCCACTCCAGCCACACTCAGAAAACACTCAGCAGGTCCCGATGCAGTCGCAAAGCAATTTGGAAACTATGATGATTACCATGCAACAAACTATGATGGAACTCATGTCATTTATGAAAACAACTATGCAAACCCTTGTTCAAAATTAGAAAATGGTAATTCAGTTGCTTGTAGCACAATAGTCTAAATAATAAATGTCTAACCTACGTATATCCACGTGGAATGCCAACGGCATTTCACGGCATAAATTGGAAATAACGCAATTCCTAAATGTAAACCACATCGACGCCATGCTTCTCATCGACGCCATGCTCTCCGACTGAAACAGTCACCCCGATAAGAAATTATTAAAATTACTAAAAAACAGGACGAAGATCTTACATACCATATCGCAAAAAAGAGAGATATAAAAGACTACAGTCAAGGGGATATCATCTAAGTCTGAATAGACAAAAGGTTCGGCTCAAAATTATCACCAAAATTCAGAAAAGAAGTTGTACTGGAAAATAGGAACAGCACAGTAAAAACACAGTTAGGACGAATTATTCATAAAAATAATATAAACAAAAAGTAACGGCTACAGTCAAGCTTTGACTGTACGGGGTCATGGATTTTGTGTGTACGTGCGCATTATTGGCTAAAACAAGTAAGAAAGCTACTTTCGAGTTTGCTTGACTGTAAGATACCCGTCACTCAATTTTACTGAATGGAAGAATAATAAAGAGCGACCATCGAAATATTAAAAAAAATATATTAAAAATATACCAAAAAATATACCGAAAGCGGATTTCGCTTTATAAAAGTAATTCATTAATAACTTCTGTGTTTTTTGTCCGATTGTAACAAAATTTTCAGAGATCATTAAGATGATGATCCGTATTGTGTTTACCAACTGACGGTTCTAGCTTTAACACGATGCTTGGAAATCGTTTTTTTCGATTTACGGGGGCTGAAGGGGGCGTGGACAACATCTAAAATAAACTTCATCTGCCCACCGAGTTTGTATATTTTGCCTCCAAATTTGGTAGCTCTTTTATAGTCTCTGAGAACTCGATGTTCATACAGACAGACGGACAGACAGACAGGGCTATATCGACTCGGCTGTTGATGCTGATCAAGAATATATATACTTTATGGGGACAAACGGAAAAGGTCATTATTTTTTTAAAATCTATGACCTAAAAACTGATTACTGTCCACAGATTTTTCTTCCCATTGTGCCATGGGTTAGTCACAATCCTAGACTATTCCAATTCGCAGCTAATACCAAATAAGACCGGCGTAGCAGCAATACAAAATTGAGTTTTTTGAGAGTAATCCATCTTTTCAACGTAGAAGAATACGAAAACGCAACATGGAAACTAAAAGAGGCATTGAGAAATTTCTTGAATATGAGTACACCAGAGACACGTGCGCAGCGTCAGCGACATAGCCAACAGAATTTTTAGAAGCGCAGATATACCGGCAAAATATCGTCACACGCTCGCAACACATCGGCGGCACGTGCGCAACATCAGCAATTATAACGGAAACGAGACGGCTTAAAGGTTAAAGGTTAATATTGAAATTATAGTTTGGTTGGAGTCGCTTTTCTCAGAAATGCTAAGCCGGCAACAATGCTTTGTTAAACAACGATCAGCAATAGAATCTAAATCCGCAAACATCCAGTTAAATCCATTTAAAAGTCCATCAATATTAATAACAGTTGATTATATGTTGTTCAATCTTTTATATTTCTTTTCTCTTTTAATGCTCTGTCTGTCTTGTTATATTTAAATTTTTCTTTTTATACGGAGCGATTTTCAAACTCAACTTAACAGCAAACTTATTATTTCCAGAGAGACCGTATATTCTGTTTTTGCCCATTTTTTTCACTTTTCTTGTATGCAAATAAACAGATATCGATATTTCCAAATCGATAACAATAATAATAATTCAAAAGTGCGTATTTCCAACACACCTCAAAAACATAATATACATTGTTGGAAAAACTCAAATAAAAAGCTAACTATTAAATTAGAAACACTGATTTATATTAATTTGATTTATATTCGTTTTATATTTAAAGCTCTAAGAGCTCTTTTAAATTACGCACGCTAACGCCACAAGCACAGCAGAAAAAGAGATCGAGTAAATCAAAAGTGACCATACTTCAGTGTATGCATAATACCAAACATAATTATCGATTAATGTTAAGTAAATGTTATTTTTGTTTAAGGCGATATATTCAACACGCCCCCTCAAAAACATTTTAAAAAAAATAAAAAAACATATACATTATGAACTTATTCTAGTGTGGCTAGCGTGCTTACTGGGAGTGTACAATGTGTTATCCAGCATTTACTGCGAGGATCAGGGAAAACCCAGAAAAACCTGATCAGATAACATTTCAAAAATAAACTTAACTACATTGAATACTTTAGATCAACAATGTTTCAGTACTTCAAAATTATAAGAATTAAAAACGAAATAAAAATTAAATTCAATGACTTAAATAGTAATAACTGCATGTATTATTCAGCCTTTCAGTTATCTGTCATCAGTCTTCAGCATCCTGTTGCAATCCAATCTTAGTTCGCAGTTCCATGAATCTTGCAGCAGGTAGAGGCTTTGTCATTATATCTGCAAGTTGTTTTTCTGTGGATATATACTCAACAAAAATCATTTTATTTTCAACTTGCTCTCTTGCAAAATGATATTTTATATCAATGTGTTTTGTTCTTCTAAGCAATGAGGGATTATTTGCTATGACCTTGGTTATCCTCATAGATTTTAATGGATCTGTCAAGCTTTATATTTACACTATTCAGAAGTGACTTTAGCCAAAGAGCTTCCCTTACAGCTTCAAATAGGTCCATATACTCTGCTTCGGTAGACGAAGCTGCAACTGAATTTTGCCTTTTGGTATTCCAGCCAATAAGGTTAAATCAAACATTTTAAATAAATAGCCTCTTGTACTTTTTCTATCTATTTCATTGCCACCCCAATCAGAGTCTACATAGCCTACTAATATATTTTCATATTGAGCATTTTTCTTATATATCAATTTCGTATCAATGCTTCCTTTCAAGTATCTCAAAACTCTTTTTAAACATTGCCATAGTTCTGTATTATTCTTGCTACTATATCTACTTAAAATATTAACTGCTGTAGCTAAATCGAAACGTGTACATAACATTATGTACATTAAACAGCCAATTAGAATGGTGCATTAGAGCTCTCATCTGAGTCAAGTGACTCATAGTTTAATTTGCTTGGTAATGGGGTACTGACTGTATTGCAATCACTCATATTAAATTTATTCAAAACTCTTTTAGCATAAGCAGATTGACTTAAACAAATTTTGCCTTCAGATATTTTTATTCTTATACCAATAAAATATTTTATTTCATTAAGGTCAGTCATTTTAAACTTTTTCATTAAGTACTGTTTAAAAGTTATCATTCTATTCATGTTTCCAGTTGCTATAACAACATCATCAACATATAAAAGCACATACATATATGCTTTCCTTGACATCTCCTTTGTCAAGTATATATATACAGCGATCTACCGGTGAGTTTACAAAACCACATTCTATTAGTGCTTGCTCAAATACTTCAAACCAGCATCTAGCTGCTTATTTGAGCCCGTAAATCGCTTTGTTTAATTTACATACATTCTCACCACTGCAAGGTACACCTTGAGGTAGTCGCATATATATTTCTTCGTTCAATATACCATTAAGAAATGCCGTTTTGACATCCATTTGATGAACTTTCAAATCATATTGAACTGATAATGATAATAAAAACCTAAAACTTGAAATCCTGGCAACGGGTGCAAATGTTTCTTCATAATCAACTTGGAACTTTTGAGTGAAGCCTCTCGCAACTAATCTTGCTTTGTATTTAACAGGGTTTCCAAATTCATTATACTTTAGTGAAAATACCCATCTACTATCTACAATATTTTTGTTGTTCATTTCATGAGCATCTAATTCTATTTTAATGGCTTCGTCCCAAAGTGTTTTATCACTTCTATCTTTGATTTCATCAAATGTATTTGGAACATCATTAAATATAGTATGTGCGTTCAGAAAAATTTATTAAAATTATCTTTATCTTCGTTACAAGATATTTGTTGCTTAATTTTTAACCTTCTTCTTCTGTTTACTGTTTCATTACTACTGTTGTTGTCGTCCAATATTACAATTTGATTATTACTAAAACCAATTTTATTAGGCTTTTCAGTTGGTTTAAATTCCGTACTCTCGTTCGGGATATCTGATGCCTTACTTTCATTCAGGACATCAGCCAACTTTCTTTTCTTACTTCCAGAAAACTTTGTTTTACTTTCCTTACTCTCGTTCGGGAATTCTTTTTTACTTTCCTTACTATCATTCAGGAATTCTGTATTTTCACTTTCCTTACTATCATTCAGGAATCCTGTATTTTCACTTTCCTTACTATCATTCAGGAAATTTTTATCATATAATACATCTCTGGAATCAACCATATTGGTTTCGTCAACAACCACATCTCTTGCAACGATAAATTTTTCATTAACTTCATCCCATAATTTATAACCATTGGGTTCATACCCAATAAGAATACTCTTGAATGACTTATCGTCAAATTTCCCTTTCTTAGTTTTATTTTGCACATAAACAGTAGATCCAAATACTCTTAAATGTTTTAAACTTGGTTTTCTGTTGTGCCACATCTCGTATGGCGTTGTGGACCTATCCCCAAGCGCTCTACTTGGAATTCTATTTATTAAATATGTTGCAGTTAACACTGCTTCACCCCAGAATATTTTTTCTAATTTTGAACCACTAATCATGGCTCGCGCTTTTTCAGTAATGGTTCTTACCATTCACTCAGATACACCATTTAACTGAGGTGTATGAGGCACAGTTAAATGATATGTTATTCCTCTCTGAACACAAAACTCACGCATCTCATTAGACAAATTTTCCCTGCCATTGTCAATATACAAATTAACAATTTTTAGATTAAAATGTGCTTCACATTTTGGTACAAAATCTTTAAACATATTGAACATATCTGATTTGTGTTTCATAAGATAAGTTACACAGTAGTGTATAAATTGATCAATAAAAATTACATAGTAATTTTGATCTTTTATAGTTGCTGGTGAAATCGGTCCACAAACATCTGAATGTATTATGAAAAGGAGTCTATTAACATAGCTTTTATCTTTACAATGCTTGAATGGCAGTCTAGCTTGTTTACCATTTAAGCAAGGCTCACATATTTCATCCGACAACTCAATACCATTTAGTAGACTATTATCGATAAATAAATTCTTCCTTTTAATTTCTAACAATTTACCACTGCTAATATGACCCAACCTCTCATGCCATAATTTATATTTATTTTTATTTTGTGCATTCACTGCATGTGCATAAAATTTAATAATCGGTATATTGTTCAACATACCTGAACTTTCGGCTACCACAACTCCATTTTTGGATATCTTTACGCCGTCCTTATCAAATTCGATTTTCATCTCCGCCTCTTGTAGGCGCATTACAGATATTAAATTTCCTGCAGCCTCCTTGCAGTAAAGGACATCCTCCAGCATTATCTGGTTGTCATTGTGCAGCCGCACAATACCACGTTTAGTAGTAAGGATAAAAGCGCCTTGCTTGGCCACAGATATTTTAAGTGGATGCTCCAACTCCACACAATCAGCATACAGGTTCTCGTCATTTATTATATGTTCCGTTGCACCGGAATCAAGAATAAAACCAATTTCATTCACAAACTTGGAATTTACCATAAACGCGAAACCATGCTGTGACGTTGCAGTTTGTGCTGTTTTATTTTCTTTATTTTTATTTATATTTGATATTCTTTTAAAAATATAGCAATCTTTTTTAATGTGGCCTGCCTTGCCACAATAATGACAAATAATATTCAATTTTGGTTTACCTTTAAACATCTTCTGCTTAACTACCCTATTTTTAAATGAACTCTTAATATTCTTATTCTTTTCAACAACTGCTTTCAAAACTTTTCCACTTGTATCGTTTGTGTCATTTTTAATTTTTATTTCTTGATCTAGCAGCCTATTCTTTACAAAAGCAAGAGTCAAATTATCCTCTGACAATGTTTCAATTGCTGTAATCACACCGTTATATGACGAGGGTAAGGTTAACAACAAATGTGACACTTTATCCATTTCATAAATTTTTGCTCCAGACGCTAATAATTCACTTATTAGTTCGTCGGAAATATTAAAATGGTTCAACAGTGCACAGTCACTATTTAGTTTAAGCGAGAGCAAACGTTTGCGTACCGCTAACTGCAAAGCCAGACTTTTCCGCTAATACACGGCGTCTAAATTCCTAAGAATTTGCCCAGCCGTTATGTCGCTTTCTGCGAAATTCAAGAACGTGTCACTCAAATGCTGTACTATAATTCTCTTCGCGCACCGCTCTGCTCTATTCCAGGTTTCATCCACCTCATCAGGCAAACTTTCATCAATTACATTTAATATATTTAATTCTGCAAACACTGCGCGAATTCTGAATTTCCAAACGGAATACTTTTCGCCGTCGAACGGCTCTATATTGCGTTTTGCTTTTTCCATATTTTTCCTCGTGTTCACACACACACTAGTATGTGGAGAACAGTTTCCTACGAATAATTTTACAATTTAATTTTACGATTTATAAAATTTCTCTATAGGCATGGACTGGGCCCATAACCTGTTGGAAAAACTCAAATAAAAAGCTAACTATTAAATTAGAAACACTGATTTATATTAATTTGATTTATATTCGTTTTATATTTAAAGCTCTAGGAGCTCTTTTAAATTACGCACGCTAACGCCACAAGCACAGCAGAAAAAGAGATCGAGTAAATCAAAAGTGACCATACTTCAGTGTATGCATAATACCAAACATAATTATCGATTAATGTTAAGTAAATGTTATTTTTGTTTAAGGCGATATATTCAACATACATATATAAACTTAATTGATAATTAATTTAAAAGACGAGACAGGCATATATATCTGGGAGTGTACAATACTAACCCAACATTTGTTGCTTGGATTGGGGAAAACCCATAAAAACCCAATGAGGCTAGTTTAATCTCTTACATTTAAATTTACGTTAATGCAATGACAATTTCGTTTTCATTTAACGCAATAAATCAAAATAATTTTTGGTTATTCAAATTAATAACTTTAAAAAAATATTTAAGTCGTGAAAATAATATTGAAGCATCTCCATTGCTTTCCAGTCAATTACTTCATTAGACCAATTTGATTCCGTAGCTCGATGAATTTTGGTGTTGGTAGTGTTTTAGTTAACATATCTGCTAGTTGGTTACCTGTAGGAATATACTCAAGTTTAATTACTCTTTGTTCGACTTGCTCTCGTGAGAAATTATATTTTATATCAATATGTTTTGAACGTTTGTGGCATGAGGGATTATTAGCTATACATATACATCCCTGATTATCTTCATAAAGTGTAATAGGCTGTTTCATTTCTATTTTCAAACTTTCTAATAGTGACTTTAACCAAAGTGCTTCTCTTACTACTTTAAATAAAGTCATGTACTCTGTTTCAGTTGATGAAGCTGCTACAGAATTTTGTTTTCTTGTATTCCAACATATCAAGTCAGATTCAAACATTTTAAACAGATATCCTGTAGTACTTTTTCTATCACTCTCACTTCCTCCCCAATCTGAATCAACATATCCACTCAGAAGTTCATTAAACTCTAACTTTTTATGAAAAGTTAGTTTTATATCAATAGTTCCCTTTAGATACGAGGGTCGTTTGATAAGTCCGTGACTTTTTGAATAAAATATATTTTTTTCGTCAAAGAAGCGTTTTATTTCTCAACATAATCTCCTTTTAGCTCTATACATTTAGTCCAGCGTTTTTCCAATTTTTTTATTCCTTCCAAATAATAGGTTTTCTCAAGGCCCTCAAAATAGTCGTTTGTTTCTGTGATGACCTCTTCATTTGACCCGAATCTCTTACCGCCGAGCCATTTCTTCATGTTTGGAAACAAAAAATAGTCACAGGGGGCTAAATCTGGAGAATATGCTGGATGGGGTAGCAGTTCGTAGCCCAATTTATGAAATTTTGCCATGCTGACTACACACGTGTGCACCCGTGCATTGTCCTGATGGAACAGCACTTTTTTTTCGCCAAATGCGGTCGTTTCTGCTTCAAATCAATATCGAATCTGTCCAAAAGCTCTGAATAATATTCGCCGGTGATCGTTTTACCCTTTTCAAGGTAATCGATGTGAATGATACCTTGTGCATCCCAAAAAACTGTGGCCATGACCTTGTTGGCCGACAGACCCACCTTGGCCTTCTTTGGTGCACGTTCACCCGGAGAAACCCACTGTCTTGATTGTTCTTTGGTCTCTGGTGTGGTGTGGTGGATCCATGTTTCGTCTACGGTAACGAAACGGCGCAAAAATTCGTTTGGATTGCGGTTGAACATCGCCAAACACTCCTTTGAAATGGTCACACGGTTGCGCTTATGGTCGTGTGTGAGCAATCGCGGCACCCATCGCGCGGAAAGCTTTTTCATGTCCAAATATTCATGTAAAATGTGATGTACCCGTTCAGTTGAGATGCCTACAGCCTCAGCTACCTCACGCACTTTCATTCTCCGATCATCCAATATCATTCCATGGATTTTGTCGACGATTTCTGGCATGACGACCTCTTTTGGGCGACCTGAACGTTCGGCATCACTTGTACTGGTACGACCACAACGGAACTCAGTAAACCATTTCTTAACCATTGAAATTGATGGTGCAGAGTCCCCATAATATTTATCAAGTCTTTCCTTGGTTTCGGTGATGGATTTTTTACGCAAAAAATAATGCTTAATTAGCACACGAAATTCACTTTTTTCCATTTTCGTTAAAATTCACGAGATCGTCTGCTTTCAATGCCTATAAAACGCAAACCAAAAAACGCAGCTTTCTCAAAATTTTACAGTCAGCTGTTAATCGATAACTGCTGACAGGAGCAGTGTTGTATTTAGAGCAGGTGCGCGGCAAATACAAAAAGTCACGGACTTATCAAACGACCCTCGTACAACAGTTAAGTCTGCTTCTTGCATCTTTTTAACCGAGATTAAATTTGTTCTTATTATATGAATGTGATGCATTTTTATTTGAATGTGATGTATTCTGTACTGCTTGTAAAACTTTGAATGATGCATCTTTGCTTGCATTTTTAAGTTTTATTTCATGATCCAAGAGACGGTTTTTCACAGAACTAAACTTAAATTTTCTTCAGAAAGTGTTTCAATTGCAGTTATGATACCATCATATAAACTAGGAAGACTAAGAAACAAATGTGATACTTTAAAGCTTTCTTCCACTTTAGCTCCTGCAGCAATCAATTCGGCCATTAATTCATGAAATGTATTAAAATGATCTTTCAATGAAGTATCACCTTTTAATTTTAATGATAAAAGTTGCTTTTGAAATGATAATGTAGACGCCAAGCTTTTTCTATTATATATAGCGTCTAGTTTAACAAAAATCTCTTTTGATGTACATTTTTCTTTTGCAAAGCTTAGAAAAGAATCACTCAAGTATTCAATAATTATAGCTTTCTCGATTTTCTCTTTTTTCTTGCAATAAAAAATGCTGAAATTTAAATATAATATGTCTATACTAATTATTTAAACATAATAACATAATAAAAAGTCGATCAACAGGTGCAGTCTCTGCATGCAATCAAAAGTAAAAAGTAAGCAAATCAAAAACAGCAACATCAACGCAAAGACGACAAAATCAATTGAAACAAGCGAGCGGAACAGAAGAGAACAACAACAAGGTCACAGGCAGAAACCAACAATTCAATTCATGATGCACGCACCGCACCGTTGATGACCTAGACTAGAATTCCTTAGTTATTAGTGATAGAGCAATATATGCAAATGAGGAAGAGTATTCACTTTTCCCGATCCAAGCAGAACACTTCAGAAATGAAACTCAGTTTGAAATCTGCAAAATTAAAATTTAAGCAATCGGACAAGCAGCAACTGCATGCACATTATGTTTCTTCATATGTATGTGCGCTAAACACACATACACACATATCAAAACAGCGTAGTTCTACGACTGAATTGATGCTCGAATTCTTTCTGTTCACTTCTTCGTGCGAGAGCGCTGCGTCTCTGCCTCAGGGTTTTGTTTTCAAAATTCAAAACACGACGGCTAGCTCGAGTTCTTGAGAGAGAGCCGAACGCGAGAGAGCGCTGCGCCTCTGCCACGGCCTCTGCCACGAGGGTTCTGAAAACCAAAAACGGAAAGTGCCCGTATTTTTTGGATATGCGGACTCTATTATGTTCATTGCTTAGTGGTAACAGCAAACTTATTATTTCCAGAGAGACCGTATATTCTGTTTTTGCCCATTTGCACTTTTTTCACTTTTCTAGTATGCAAATAAACAGATATCGATATTTCTAAATCGATAACAATAATAATAATTCAAAAGTGCGTATTTCCAACAGTTAAAGGTTAAAGGTTAAATGTTAAAGTTTATGTTTATGTTTTATATACATGTCGGAGACATAGTGCGTGTTTTTTCAATCTCACTTTCCATACTGAGTAACAAAGTCGCCTGCGTGTTGTTCATTGTATTGTTCTCACTAGACTTATTAGATCAGCATCGCTCTCACTATTTTTCATCTCTTTCGCAACTTTACTCAATTATTTCATCATCCATTCCAAGAAACTTTACAGAACAACACCAGGCGCCATGCTCATTTGAGTATACCTTCAAATGATGCTCTCTTAATAACAGAATTCGGTTTTTATTCTTAACATAACATAATTTTGGGGTAGATTTAAAAATAATACGTTGTAACAACTTAATCTACGACACGTCCTTCCTGACATGCACACGTCCTCGTGTGTTGTGTCGCTTTACATGTTTCTTTTTAACATAACATTTTCTTTCTTTACTCGTTTTATTTAGTTTTAACTTAACATATTTAATCAATTTTCATTCATTTTATCAAACATATCGGCATCACTTACCTTGCTCAAGTTCTTTTCATTTCTCATTTTCTGACTTCATTTCTTTTCTTTTTTTTTTTAGTCAAACAGTAACGAATCTCTTGACACAACTCTTTCCTTTTATCATTCAATCCTATACCATTACTCTCTCTTTCTCTTTATATCTCAAAAATATCAAAGATATCAACATATGTACATATATCGGTCACCATCAAGCTTTTCCGTTATTACAAACCCTTGGGTCTGGCTTTGTTTGGTGCCGTTCTTCACTCTTGAGTAAGACATGGTCGCCTACATTAAATCGTACAATTTTAGCTTTATTTTCATCAAATCTTTGCTTATTATATTCAGCACTTCTTTTTATGTTTTGCAAGGCCATATCCCTAACACATTCTATATCAATCTTTTCTTCTTCTATGAATGGCATCATGCCCATTGGTCTAGTTTTCTTACCAATTAATAGTTCCAGAGGACTAATTTTTGTGACGCGATTAGCCGTGCAATTCAATAACAATTGACCTTTCTTTAAAGCTTCATGCCAAGATCTCTTTCTCGTCTCTACTGCTGTTAGCATAGCATTCAAGGTACTCATTACGCGCTCAACCTCGCAGTTTGCGCGGTTGGCACCCATTGCATTTAAATGTAGCTAATTTTTTTTTGAAATGAACAAAACTGTTTGAAGTCATTACTGGTAAAACTGCGGCCTTGATCAGCTATTAAGCGACTTGGAACACCAAATATGCACATAGCAGATTTTACTGCCTCAATGCAGCTGTTATTTGATGTCATTTTTACCACTGTATGCCAAGGTATGATGAGCTTTGGTATGGAATCCAATTCTATTTGGGCCTTACCCAATGTCAACTTGGACAATTTGCATGTACAATTTGTCTCTGCTAGTTCGTGTTGCAAGTCGTTATTTTGCAGTCTTGTCACTAATTCAGAAATTTCTTCATCTTTATGCTCCTCCAATTGTCTGCCAACTCTACACGTACCTCAGTTACCTAACTGACACTAGAGAATTTAGCAAATAGTAGAGGGTTTCTAGAGAAAAAGTCTACATACGCCATACTCTGTCCTTTTCTATACTCCATTTCAAACTCATATGATTGTAAATATGCTCACCAACAATGAATGCTTGGTGACAAATTTCAAAAGCAAAACAAGTAAGAAAGCTACAGACGAGTTTGCTCGACTGTGAGATACCCACCACCCAATTTTACCATCAAAATATTATATTTATATAACAGTATAAAAATATACTGAAAAAATACTTAAAAAAAATATACTAAAAATACCAAAATAATATATCAAAATTTTCTTTGTTCGAAGTTATTAGCTTGGCGGCACTTTAGTTGGTTTATTGAACACCATTATTATGTCGCGGAGTGTCATAGCAACTAGCTAGGCAGCACTAGCAGTTGCACGTGGTAACGCCTTATAAAAGTAATATCTTAATAACTTCTGTGTTTTTTATCCGATTGTAACCAAATTCGCAGAGATCATTAGGATGGTGATTAGTATTGTGTGTACCAAAATTGAACGTTCTAGGTTTAAAACGACGCTTGCAATTCGGTTTTATTCGATTTACGGGGGCGGGAGGGGGCGTGGCCAAAATCAAAAACAAACTTGATCTGCGTGCAACAATAAGACATACTGTCGCGAAAAATTTGTTGCTCTATCTCTTATAGTCTCTGAGATCTAGGTGTTCATACGGACAGACGGACAGACGAACAGACGGACAGACGGACATGGCTATATCGTCTCGGCTGTTGACGCTGATCACGAATATATATACTTTATGGGGTCGGAGATGCTTCCTTCTGCCTGTTACATACATTTTCGGTCGGCACAAAGCCATAATACCCTTCTACCCTTTGGGTAGGCGGGTATAATTATGGCGTATAGCTTAAAGCGAATTGCAATCTGTATAAACCACAAATGAGCTGCCATGTAGATACTGTTTAACTACATTATATACGGCCAGTGTATCTAGCTTATAAGAGTGGTATCTTGACTCTACACCTGTAGTGCTCTTCCTATAATACTCTATGACTCTCGATTTACCATCAATTTTGTGCATCAATATGGCACCATAGACATCTGCACTAGCATCAGTGTGTAGTTCAACAGGGTCATAAATAATTAGCACTGAATCACTAACTAGAGTCGATATTATCTTTTGACGCACCTGCTCATGTCTGTCACGAACACCTGATCTCAGAGACTATAATAGATAGAGCAACAAAATTTTCGGGATAGTGTGTTTTATTATTGAACGCAGATCAAGTTTGTTTTTGATTTTGGTCACGCCACCTTTCGCCCATGCAAATCGAAAAAAACCGAATTGCAAGCGTCGTTTTAAACCTAGAACTTTAAATTCTGGTAAGCACAATACTAATTACCAATTAAGAACTAATTACTCTGTAAGCACAATACTAATTACAATACTAATTACAATCGGATAAAAAACACAGAAGTTATTAAGAAATTACTTTAATAAGGCGTAATCACGTGCAGCTGCACCTGGTTGCTATGTCACTCCGTGGCATAATAATGGTGTTGAATAAACCAACTAAGGTGCCGCCAAGCTAAAAATTTCGAACAAAGAAAATGTTGGTATATTATTTTGGTATATTTTTAGTATATTTTTGAAAAATATGATATTTCGATGGTAAAATTGGGTGGCGGGTATCTCACAGTCGAACAAACTCGACATTAGCTTTCTTATTTGTTTTGATGTAAGTAGATATAATGGCTTGATTAGCTCAGAAAAGCGAGATACGAATTGTCCAAAATAGGAAGATAAGCCAATGAATTGTCTCAGTTGCGTAACTGTTTGTGGCAGCGGCAATGCTGCCAGTGCTTGAATCTTGTGTGGATTTAGTCTTATTTCGCCATTCTCAATTTTGTAGCCAAGACATTCAACGCTCTTCTTTAGAAATGAGCACTTGTTCATGTTAAACGAAAATCCCGCACTAGATAAACCTTGCAGCACGTCTTTTAATTTAACAAAAGCCTCTTCCTTGGAGCTCGCTACGATCAAAACATTATCTATATAGACAACAGCATATGAATATGCCACCTCACCTAAAGCTTGCATTATGGCTCGCTGATATACAGATGAAGCGTTCTTTAAGCCAAATTGCATGGCTACAAACTCATACTGTCCTTCTGTTGTGTCAAAGGCTGTGTATTCTATTGATTCTGACTTTATTGGTATTTGATAGAAACCGCTCGCCATATCGAGGCTTGTAAAATACTTGCTACCACATAATCTATCAATTTGATCAGATATTAAGGGCAACTCACGGTAGTCAATGCACAAACACTCACTGCCATCCTTTTTCTTTACCAACAACATTGGGCTTGCAAATGGGAAGCATCTTAGGCGTATAACATTGGAGGCTAAAAGCTCCTAAATTTTGCTTCTCACCAACAACTTTTCTTCATTACTCAGCCTATACGGGCGCCTCATTATGGTTTTATTGGTATTAATTAGACGGATATCTAAGTCACCAATAGTAACTCGGCTGTTTGGTATACCATTTATAAATTTTGGTGCATACGGTTTCAATATTTCTTCAAGTTCAGCCTTGTCGGTCTGACTCAGATTGCTATCTCTATTAATAGAATTCATGTAATTCATATTAGCAGTGGTAGACAGTATATTGACGGTATTAATTGTATATAAAACAAACTCGTTGGCACTTATTGTCACTCCAAAACCTTGACCTGGAATCTCACGGCCAATTATCACATCATACTTCAAATATTTGTCCATGACTACATGAAACAGATTTTCTAAAGAAAAACTGCAAATATTTACGGTAGCTAGAATTTGCATTGTGCTAGTCACTGAGACTTCACCTATACCATTTATAAGAACAGTATTATTAATTATTTTTCCCATGAACTTATCGACCAATTTTTGTTTCAATAGGGAACACTCAGCACCCGAATCAAAACAAGTAAGAAAGCTACAGTCGAGTTTGCTCGACTGTGAGATACCCGCCACCCAATTTTACCATCAAAATATTATATTTATATAATAGTATAAAAATATACTAAAAAAAAAATATACTAAAAATACCAAAATAATATATCAACATTTTCTTTGTTCGAAGTTATTAGCTTGGCGGCACTTTAGTTGGTTTATTGAACACCATTATTATGTCGCGGAGTGTCATAGCAACTAACTAGGCAGTACTAGCAGTTGCACGTGGTAACGCCTTATAAAAGTAATATCTTAATAACTTCTGTGTTTTTTATCCGATTGTAACCAAATTCGCAGAGATCATTAAGATGGTGATTAGTATTGTGCGTACCAAAATTGAACGTTCTAGCTTTAAAACGACGCTTGCAATTCGGTTTTATTCGATTTACGGGGGCGGGAGGGGGCGTGGCAAAAATCAAAAACAAACTTGATCTGCGTGCAACAATAAGACATACTGTCGCGAAAAATTTGTTGCTCTATCTCTTGTAGTCTCTGAGATCTAGGTGTTCATACGGACAGACGGACATGGCTATATCGTCTCGGCTGTTGACGCTGATCAAGAATATATATACTTTATGGGGTCGGAGATGCTTCCTTCTGCCTGTTACATACATTTTCGGTCGGCACAAAGCCATAATACCCTTCTACCCTTTGGGTAGGCGGGTATAAAAATATGGAACGGGCTCACCCAATTGGTACAAATACACATATCCACTCATTTCTCTGTCTGGCTTGACAATGTTGTACATCAATATCATCAATGTACATCAATTGTTGCAATATGGCCTGGCTGGCCACACTTGTAGCACTTTATGTTTGACATGTCCCTTTTTGGAGCAGAGTTGCTGTGTGCAGGTTTACTATTTGCCACCTTCGCCTCTTCAGCCATTCTGGTTCGGCACTCTGCGATCTTATGGCCAGGTTTGCGTCACTTTTGTGCCACTTTGTGACTTCATGCTCGATGAAAATTTCTGCTTTTAGGTTATGGACCACTAGTACAGTTTGACAACTTTTAGTCATTGCGCTTGCCAAAAGCATAAGGATGCAGTTGTTGTTCAAATTCGCTTCGAGTCTGGATGTTTATTGTGAAAAACAATCGCTGCAGAGGGTGGTATATTCGAGCCATATGTGCCATCACAGTCGATACCGCAATTTCTATATTGCTCATTTCTTTCCACTTCGAGAGCAATGCCGTTACTTGTTTGCTGGCTACATAGACAAACACTCATTCGCTCTTGGGCCACTGTTGTACATGTTTAACAAAATTACTGCTGGTGTTTACACTATCGTATCGTTGAATAAACAAGTCTTTCAATACTGGTCACTTTATTCCACTGTAGAAAATCTGGGATAACCACTGGGATGCTTTGCAGTGTCTGAGTTAAACTTCGGTAGCGTCACTTTGCTAGGTTGCGTCTTCATCTTTGAAATCTCCATGGACTTACTTAACTCCACGAAATTTATGATTTGGGATTCTAATAATGCACGCCACGCTCGAGAGGTCTTGGTAGTAGATCCCTTGGTAGAGCCGATCCCACTTCTGATGTCGGAGACATAGCGCGTGTTTCTTCATTCTCACTTTCCGTCTTGTTCATTCTATTGTTCTCACCAGACTAATAACATGAGCATCGCTCTCTCACTGCTTTTCATCTCTTTCGCAACTTTACTCAATTATTTCATCATCCATTCAAAGAAACTCTACAGAACAACACCAGGCGCCATGCTCCTTTGAGTATACCTTTAAATGATTCTCTCTCAATAACAGAACTCGCTCTTTATTCTTAACATAACATAATATAATAATAACAACTTAATCTACGACATATATACATATATAAAATATTATTAAAAATTATTATATATAAAATAAAAACAAGTAAGAAAGCTACAGTCGAGTTTGCTCGACTGTGAGATACCCGCCACCCAATTTTACCATCCAAATATTATATTTTCCAAAATATACTGAAAAAATACTTTACAAAATATACTAAAAAAAATATACTAAAAATACCAAAATAATATATCAACATTTTCTTTGTTCGAAATTATTAGCTTGGCGGTTCTTCAGTTGGTTTATTGAACCCCATTATTATGTCGCGGAGTGTCATAGCAACTAACTAGGCAGCACTAGCAGTTGCACGTGGTAACGCCTTATAAAAGTAATATCTTAATAACTTCTGTGTTTTTAATCCGATTGTAACCAAATTCGCAGAGATCATTAAAATGGTGATTAGTATTGTGCCTACCAAAATCGAACGTTCTAGGTTTAAAACAACGCTTGCCTATTCGGTTTTATTCGATTTATGGGGGCGGGAGGGGGCGTGGCCAAAATCAAAAACAAACTTGATCTGCGTGCAACAATAAGACATACTGTAGCGAAAAATTTGTTGCTCTATCTCTTACAGTCTCTGAGATCTAGGTGTTCATACGGACAGACGGACAGACGGACATGGCTATATCGTCTCGGCTGTTGACGCTGATCAAGAATATATATACTTTATGGGGTCGGAGATGGTAGGCGGGTATAATTATATATATATATAACTCAAATTTTATGTTTTTTTTTTTTTTATATCCGCCTACCCAAAGGGTAGAAGGGTATTATGGCTTTGTGCCGACCGAAAATGTAGGTAACAGGCAGAAGGAAGCATCTCATCTGATCAGCGTCAACAGCCGAGACGATATAGCCATGTCCGTCTGTCCGTCCGTATGAACACCTAGATCTCAGAGACTATAAGAGCAACAAATTTTTATACGCATATCAAGTTTGTTTTAGATTTTTGCCACGCCCCCTTCCGCCTCCGTAAATAAAAAAAACGAATTTCAAGCGTCATTTTAAACCTAGAACGTTCAGTTAAAATTTGGTTAATATCGGATAAAAAACACAGAATTTATTAAGAAAAAACTTTTATATGGCGTAATCAGGTGCAGCTGCACCTAGTTAGTTGCTTTGACACTCCGTGACATAATAATGGTGTTCAATAAACCTACTAAGGTGCCGCAAAGCTAATAATTTCGAGCAAAGAAAATTTTGGTTTATTATTTTGTGTATATTTTTAGTATATTTTTTAAGTATATTTTAGAGTATATTTTTGAAAAGTACAGCACACTCGACAGTAACTTTCTTACTTGTTTTTCCATAAGGTTGTTCGTATTTGAGCTCCAGTTTTTGTGGCAAGCGTTAAAGTCGCCTCTGACTGGTGTTGGAATGTTTGATGTTTGCAATGAATTTTGAAGATAATTTGTGTTATGTATTTTTGATTAATACTTGGAGTGAATTTATTCGTGTAGCCGTTTATATTTCATTGAACAATCTTAAAAGTCATTTTGTTTGCTTATATTTTAGGTAGAAATAGGTGTGTTGTGTCTAATACACGTATATTATAGAATAATTACAATTACTGTGTATGGGAGTGGACTGTATTATTATTATTAGCTGGGGACTCATTGGGTGTTAAACGCTGTCGGATTTTGCTTTTTTGTGGTTTTTGTTTTTCGTACTTAAGGTTTGTTGAGAGGATCCTATTTTTAACTTTAAAAATATTCTTAATGTCAGATCTTTATTTTTGGTTACAGTTAAGCTGCGAACTTTTTTGTGGTTGTGGATGCTATATCCATGCACTTTCGCATCGGCTTGTGTTAAAGATTATGCTTAATGGCAATTAGAGGGTTGGCATAATTAATTGTGTTGCTTTGCACCGCCGTTGTATTCCTGCCTGTATAGTTACAGTGCGCATTAGATCGTTTGCAAGTCTGCGCTCCTACAACATCCGGATCCTCTTGCCGCTTCTGTGTTTCTTTGTTTTTTCCTTGGGTCATTGACAAGCCCTGCACTCAGCTATCGTAAGTGAACGTGGTCCTGCAAGCTGAGTCAAATTCTAAAGGAAACTTGATTGTTTTTAAATCCATGACCTAAAAATAAAGAGAAATTAAATAAAACAAAAATTATGTTCTGAAAACGACCGAAAATTGTACCCATGGTCTACCGTACTATTTTGTCAAATCGTCATTTTTGTACGACAAAAACATATACACAACAAAGGAAATTATTCCATTACACATGTGTTATTTTCGGCTCCATAATATTTCTTCACTTGCTAATGCTGCATATTTTTAGAACGGATGAAAGTAGTACGCGTGATAATGAAGTGTATTTGTATTTATAAAGTTCTTTTAGTCTGTAAATTTCGCACAGAATTGCTGGTATTATCATGCCATTTAATTTCGATTCCAAAATCACTATGAAAACCCTGTATATTATAAAGAAAATTATAACAATACGATGACCCTTACTGATCTGTTTTTATTAATTGACATATTATATTTTTGTATTTTATGGTATCAAGAATATTGAAGAAAAAATTCCGATGCATGACTAAAGTCGCTTGGAATATCACAGCATGTCGCACAATTTTATCAATATTTTTCGTTGCATTCTTAACATACAAACAAAATTAACAAAATCGAAGTCTGCTTCCATAACGAAGCAGAGCAGATCTTTCGTCGAGGAACGCACAATATGCTCGGGACCTGCGGTATCCACGTGCAGATGTTTCCTCCTAGTCCACACCAAGGCTGGACAGTCGCACAAAGTCTGCACTCAGCATCAGAAGCATTTTGGTGAGGTGATAGTTCACCGTATGATGGCCACTAAGAAAGCCAACGAGGAGGTGAAGATCCCTCCTGGAAAGTAAGCTAGTTTTTCGGTTGACCACGGGATTGATAAGCTCCTTGGCTGGCCGCATCCCTGGTTGGACAGACCAGTAGCGATCAGTCAACCTAACAGCCCAGGTTTTCACAATAGGTGAGATGGTTGACCAACCCACGCCACAGAAGGGCTCAGGGCCGGAAAAAGTGGATGACGAACCGGCCCTCGCAAGTTCTTCCGCCAGCTCATTGCCCTGGATACCAGAGTGTCCGGGTACCCATAGAAGGGTGACATTGCTAGTAAGAGACAGTCTCTGAAGGCAGTTCCAGCAATCGGCCACCAGTCGAGAGCTTACTCTTTTGGAGGAGAGGGCTAAGATGGCGGCTTGACTGTCAGAGAAGATGTAGATGTTCACTCCTCTAATCACCTTCTCTAGGATCAGACGGCCGGGGAACTCAATGGCATGAACCTCAGATTGGAAGACTGTGTGCCATTTGCCCATAGCAATTGAGGTTTTGGAATTGGGTCCAAAGATCCCAGCTTCAACCCCCTGATCAGTTTTTGACCCATCGGTATACCAGTGAATACCGTAGGGGTCGCTGATGGGGTTGCCTGTGTCCCAGTCCTTCCGGTCCGGGATGAGGGTTCTGAATTTAGCACCGAAAAAAAGTTCCTTAGTCATAGTATCTGATCTAGTGCAGATATCTATGCCAGGAATGTCTTTGATCAGGCTAGCATGTCCTGATTCGGTAGCTAGAAACCCTGATTGGAGCTTGATTCTAAGAAGGCTCATAGCAGCGACAATTAAGTGATGATAAAATTCATTCAACAACGACATCGAAAAAAGAAATATACATACTAATAATATACCAAAAAATATACCGATTAGTTTTGTTCTAAATGACTAGCTTGGTAGCATTTCATTATGTTTATTGAACACTATTATTATGTCACTGAGTGACAACTAGCGTAACAGGTACAGCTGCACCCGATTTCGCTTTACAAAAGTAATTTGTTAATAATTTTTTTTTAATCCATGACCTAAAAATGATTGGTTGCTTTTTTCAGATTATGGGTTAGAACTTAAACTTTGTGCCGTTGATAGTGTCGCTGCTGCCGTTGTTGCTACTGCCGTTATTGCTGCTACCGTTGTTGAAACAGTTGGTTTGCTTTGTGATGTTTGGCTGCAACTCTTATTTTTGCTAATAGTATGAAAAGATTGCCGGAGAGTGACCATCTAATAGTTGTGGCTTTGAAATTGGCTAATTTCAAATTTTCTAATATCAGATGTTTATTTCCTTTAGTACTTCCAGCTCCATTTCCTTATGATCAACTTTGACGATGAGTCGCTATTAGTTTTAAATTCTTATGCTTGCGCATATATTGTATTATTACAATTATATATATGTCGGAGCTGACTCATTCGAGTCCATATTTAATAGAGTTCTTCAACGCACAGCAATTTCTGTTCGTATTTGCGACGGGATTTAGACTGACTTGACCAAACTATGCGTAACGAATTTCCTATTTAACAACTGCTCACTATATCTCATATATATTGCCATTCTTCTTTTCCTATTCAGTCAGCGTCTTACACTCAGCAGCTGAGTGTGTCTCTTTCACTCAAACTACTAGCGACATTCTGTCGTCACTAAAGAAATATACTCGCATGCACAATGGTCAACATTGACCCATTCTACGACACGGCCTTCTTGACAGATCACAAGTCCCTGTGTATTTACATGTTTTTATCAATACCATGAGATTTAATTGATTTCTTTAATTATTTAAATCAATATTTTATTTCATATACAAAATTTTACAACCTTAAAGTTATTATTATTATTATTATAACAAAGAAGTCTCCCAGCAGAAAAGGGCACTGCGAGGCACTTTTGTGCCCGTAAAGCTCTCCCTATCTAGACAAAAGCAGCTCTGCTTCCCTAATGAAGCAGAGCATATCTTTCGTCGAGGAACGCACAATATGCTCGGAACCTGCGGTATCCACGTGCAGATGTTTCTCCCTAGTCCATACCAAGGCTGGACAGTCGCACAGAATATGTCTGGTTGTCTCATCGTCTTCTTTGCTGAGTCTACACTAGAGTTAGGCATGGACCGTGTTTTCTTTGTGTCACATCGTGAAACGACGGGCGCACGCGTGTGCGTGTTAAAAATTGAGATTGTCTTCATGACCGTGCGTGTTCGTGCTTCGAAATTTGGCACGAGATAACACGAACACATATAGAACGTATTTTTATACCCGCCTACCCAAAGGGTAGAAGGGTATTATGGCTTTGTGCCGACCGAAAATGTATGTAACAGGTAGAAGGAAGCATCTCCGACCCCATAAAGTATATGTATTCTTGATCAGCGTCAACAGCCGAGACGATATAGCCATGTCCGTCTGTCCGTCTGTCTGTCCGTATGAACACCTAGATCTCAGAGACTATAAGAGATAGAGCAACAAATTTTCGCGACAGTATGTATTATTGTTGCACGCAGATCAAGTTTGTTTTTGATTTTGGCCACGCCCCCTCCCGCCCCCGTAAATCGAATAAAACCGAATTGCAAGCGTCGTTTTAAACCTAGAATTCAATTTTGGTACGCACAATACTAATCACCATCTTAATGATCTCTGCGAATTTGGTTACAATCGGATAAAAAACACAGAAGTTATTAAGATATTACTTTTATAAGGCGTTACCACGTGCAACTGCTAGTACTGCCTAGTTAGTTGCTATGACACTCCGCGACTTAATAATGGTGTTCAATAAACCAACTAAAGTGCCGCCAAGCTAATAATTTCGAACAAAGAAAATGTTGATATATTATTTTGGTATTTTTAAGTATATTTTTTTAAAGTATATTTTCAGTATATTTTGAAAAATATAATATTTGGATGCTAAAATTTTGTGGCGGGTATCGAGGAAACTCGACTGTAGCTTTTTTACTTGTTACTTTTGTAAAACATGTTATATCGATTGTGTATGTTACTTATCGTGAATTTAATCGATGTTTCAAAAAGTATCAATAAATAACAACACGAAGGACGCTATTTGAGCTGCGATCGATAAGCTGATCTTGAGCAAGTGCAAATGGAGAAACTGCAAATTCAAGACGTGCAAATTAAGTGTCTGACTGTTTTGAGCCCAGAGAAAAAAGAAAAGGTAATGGCAAGCTATGCTCCAGGATAGTACTGAATCAGCTCCGGAGACTGATGAGCCCCCGAATAAAATAGCTTCTCCGCCAATTCATGTTTTCTGAATTTTTGGATAGCCAACAAAACTAAAGAGTAAAGATTCAGAAAACAGAGGCGGAAGAAGAGTTGGAACGCTATTTTGCTGCTGAAGCCTTGCCGAGTGAAGATGTTTTGTTTTTTTTTTGGAAAAGGGTAACAACATGAAAGGCCTTCAGTTAGTCGTTAGAAAAATATTTAGTATACTAGCAACTTCAGCTACTACTGAACGAGTATTTTTCACATCTGGCCAAATCCTTAATGACCGTAGGACTAGATTATCAAGTTCTTATCTTGACAAATTTTTATTTTTATATAAAAATAAGTAATATTTTAATTTAAAGTTAATGTTAAGTTCTTTAATTTTAAGTTATTGTCAAAGAAATATTATGAATTAATGAATAAAAAAACAAAAAAAAAAATTTACGTATAATAATTCATGTTGGACCGTGTTGGGTCGTGTTGGGAAATTTTTTGAGCGTGCGTGTTCGTGCGTGTTGAAAAATTCAATTTTCGTGTCGTGCTGGGTCGTGCCGAAAAATGACAGTCCATGCCCATCTCTAGTATACACTAAGCATCAGAAGTCAGAGGCATTTTAGTGAGGTGATAGTTCACCGTGTGATGGCCACTGAGATAACCAATAAGGCGGTGAAGATCCTGGGGAGTAAGTTAGTTCTTCGGTCGATCACGGGATTGATAAGCTCCTAGGCTTGCCGCGTCCCTGGTTGGACAGACCAGTAACGATCAGTCAACCTAACAGCCCAGGTTTTCACAATAGGTGAGATGGTTGACCACCCTACGCCACAAAAGGGATCGGGACCGGAAAAGGGGCTGACGAGATGCACCGGATGGTGCAGGATTCTACCAAAGAATCTCCTGCAGGCCCACATGGTATTGGTCGCCTTAGTGAGGGTACTTTTGAGGTGGGGGTTCCAAATTAGTCCGCAGGTGAGCCGCTAAAATGATATATAATTGACCAATGCCAACGGAATAGCGCCTAGTGAAGGGAACTATAATAGCCTTTTGTGGATTGATGCTAAGACCAACGTCTGCGTATCATCTACTTACCGTGTTCAGAGCTGATTTCATCAACTCTGCTGGCACAGTTACCGCAGAGTAAGACAAGTAGTTCGCCAACTACTAGGGACGAGAGTAGGAGGGATAGAACGCCTCCCTGGGGACAGCCTTTGACTGCATTAATGCATGCAGTCGTGGAGTCCAGGGTAGAAGTGATTATCCGGTGCTTGAGCATAGCTTCAATCCACCGGATCAAGGGACGGGCAGTTCCTCTACGCTCTAGAGCAGTAGAGATTGACCCGTAGCCGGTATTATCAAAAGCACCTTCTATGCCCAAAAAGAGCATAAAGCAATGTTCTTGGATACGAAGGCTCTTTCAATTTTCCCCTCTAATCTATAGAGAGTGACCTCCGTCGATCTGCCGGCTCTGTACGCAAACTGCGTTGGATGCAGAGGTATCAACATCTGCAGAGAGCACCAAATGTGCGTGTCTATCATCCTTTCCGCCACGTTAAGCAAAAAGGAAGTAAGACTGAACGGCCGATAGGACTTAGGCTGGTCAAGCAGACGATTCTGTTGCTTGGGAATGAATACCACATTAACTCTCCTCTAAGACCTGGGTATGTATGCCAAAGTTAAACTGGCTCTAAGAAAGCCTACCAGTAGATCAAGGGTATGAGCTATGCTTTTTTGGGCTGGGAAGATTTTGTCATCCCCTGGGGATTTGAAGGGAGCGAAAGAATCTACTGCCCATTTGAGGCCTTGAAATAGATCCAGGTAAGCTGAACCCTCGTGAGTCCGATGAGAAAATGGCGTCATCACAACTGGAGGGATCTGAGTTGGCCACAGAAAATGAAAGTGGACTTGCAGCAAAGGCTTAAGTGTTTCCCTACGATCTTGAGTGAAAGAGCCATCTGCTCTTTTGAGAAGCCCTATCCCATTAGACGACCCTTTAGCCAATACTTTATGGAGTCTCGCTGCCTCTGGTAATGATTCTATGGTATCACAGTAATGCTTTTGTTGTAGTTGGTGAGAGCGTCCCTATAGACGTCCCAATTTGCACGGTTAGAACTAGCCTTAATAAATAGGCATCTAACCTTCCTTCTTAGTACAGCCAGTTCCTCATTCCTCATTCCCCCATGGCATTTTACGGTTGACCTTTAGGGACCTCCGGGCTGAGCTGTCCTCGAAGAATGAAACAGGCACATCTTGAAGCAGATTGGCAGCGAGTTCTATCTTACTGATAGACTTAGTATTTCTAACCAATAAATCTACCTTGAAATCTACAGAGGCTTTGAAAAGCTCCCAATTTGTCTTTTTGGGACAGAAGGAGTTTTGGCGAATTTCGACTTGGCCAGGAAGGTCAAACCTGATGCGCTGATGGTCTGACAAAGTTGCTTCGTCTGTGACCCGCCAGTTGGCAAGCGAACTCTCTATTGTGTTGCTGATTAGGGTAAGATCTATAACCTCTTCGCTAATGGCGTTAGTAAAAGTGGGTTTACACCCTACGTTAGCTACATCTAATTGACAACACAATAAGTAGTCTAAGAGAGACTCACCATGTTTGTTGATATCGCTGCTCCCCCAAATCTTGTGATGTGCATTGTCATCACAATATTCAGAGGCATTCACAACTTCCCGGACACTGTCCACAGTGGCTACCTTAATAGCTGTTACCACCAGATCTCTGAAGATGAAATTGGTTAAAGGGAAATGTCTTACCCTGTAATCTAAAAGTATAGCAGTGAGAGGGGGCACCTCCCATACGGTTATATAATAACTTACATGATCAGCATAATAGTACACGTATTTGGCCACCGATCAACCATGGTTCTTGGACGAGAGCCAGGTTGATTTCATTATCACAGATGACCCTGCACGTTGTGGCCGATGCTCCTCAGGCGTGGTGCAGGTTCGCCTGGATCACCTTAACTGCATTCATTTTTTCTAGCCCCCCGAGAGTCGTTACCACGGACGCACTTGGGTGGTCTGGAGGAGCTGCTCGGGGGAGGTCACCTTGCGACCCTGGTTATGGGGGGCACCCTTAAAGGTGGGTTGCGGCCCGAGGTGCTGGCAGTGGGCCTGGTCGTGGCACCCCTTACGGTTGCTTGGCGGGGATCACTACTACAGACAGGCCTAGTTGGGCCCTTCGCAGCTTTGCAAGCCGTGAACACGATGGTCGGTGGTTTTGGGGAAGAGCTCTTAGGCACCTTTCCAACCGCAGCGGTGGTGCAGGCCACATGGTCAGTCAATGCTGACGCTTCGATGAGAACCACTGGCGCCGTTACCGGAGAGGCACTGGCTGGAGAGGAACTGGATAGGGAAGGGAATTTAGCAGTGGTGAGGAGGCTTTGGGAGCTAAAGTCTTTAGGATCAGCTTGACCCTGCCTAAGCAAAATTTCACCCTCCGTTGGCACTTCGTCAGAGCCCTGTGAGAGTCCTCGTCAACCAACATTGCCAGGTGAGTCGTGGTGCCGTTCAGACTATGTTGCACAACCCGCCTCTGTTCCATAGAGAAGCTGCTGGCGTTCTGGAGCCACGATAGTGGCTGGAGTAAACTCAGCGCTACTAGGGAAGTAACCTCTAATGAGGTGAGCCTTGAGAAACTGCGTTTCCTCCAGCAGTTTTACGTCAAGGCCTCTCATGGACCTGATGTGCCCAACAGCTCCCCTGACCCAATTAGCAGTGCTGTTATCCTCGCTCACCAGAATCAGCCACTCGTTTCGGGGTATACAGCCCTCAAAGCCTAGGCTATCGTCTGGTGTGGAGTGCAAGATCACCGCCTTTAAGATGCTGGATTTCAACGTAGCAAATTGCTCCACTGAGAGGGGCTTGAAAAACTTAAGTGAAGCCCAATTTCACGCTCCTTACCAGTTGGCTGTAGAATGGCTTCGTGGACTCCTTATGAGTCTTTTTGGGCCTTTTTGAAGAGGTAGTGGGCTTGGGGATTGTATCGTCAGCGCGCATCTGCTTTTTGCACTTTGCAAGTACAGCTTTAAAATGCTTTTTCTCCCGGCTCTTTAGTTTCACAAAGGCGTCCTTCGATTCCAGCCGCAGCAACTGGAGCTGTGAGCTTGCTTCCGTGAGGCCTGACCTTTGAGAGGCAACGGAAGCGTTGCCAGCAAAGCTGATCCGGTCGCAGTCAGCTTCTGCGTCGGAGGAGAATACATTGACGGCTTGCTGCCGGACTGAACCGCTGTTGGACGGAAGGTCGGCACTAGCGAGCCCTGTGTCCAAGGGAATTCGTGGCCTATCCGGTTCCCTAAATTCCTAGGATGGTGACGCGTAGTATTGGGGGTGGAAGCCAGCAGCCCACTGATTGAATTGCTGGTGTTGGGGTTAGCCGTGAAGGCATTGGTTGCTATCGAAAAGTCGCGTCAGACTTTTCTAAATTTTTAAAGTGATCCATAAATTCATCCCACAAGTAGGCGGGAAGGAAAGGTCATCCTCGGCATAGCCCGCATACCGTGGAAAGTCTAAATGAAACTGGAGGGCTACAGGTATCCAGAGTCCCCATAGTAGAGACCGGGCTAACCTCTGGCCTCCATCATCTGGCATCCATCAGCGTATGTGTTCCGCCTTGAATTGGGGCAATTTATAGATTCACGATCTTCCCCCGACTACAATTAGTCAGCACCCCTAGCATAAACATGACCGTGCTAGGGGTCTGCTTCCAGCCGCCCTCGTGTCGAGAGTATAGCCGCACTTCCGAAAGTAGGAGCAAGAACGGCACGTGCCGTAGTCAATACTGGGATTACATGTTGATCCCCTAGCTGCCTCCGACGGCTGACGGCCATCCTTAAAGTAACTTGGATAAACATAAAATCTTACTGTTTTCACAACATTACTTTAAATAAATATATATTATAATAATCAACATAATTTACATTATTAATAAACGTGTACTTCCCTTAACACACTTTTTATCATATTAAAAAAATTAAATTGGTATAATGTCTTATCTTATTACACCTGTTTTAATTTCTTGTAGTTCCTTTTATACATTTTTTTAAATTCTTGTGTAGTTTCTTTTAAACATTTTTTTTTTTCCTCTTTCAACCCCCGCCATAATACTTCTCTTATGATATAGTGCGGGGTTTGCTTTCTTCACAGAGTTCTGTATTTCTTTAATATTAATTTTGTTCATCGTTACGGCTCTCCCTCTGAAGCATCAGATACATCTTCCATCATGCCAAATCTATCTTTATAAATTATTTGGTTGTTCGGCAAAGCTCTTAAGAAATTAAGCGAATATTTGTATGTTCGCTTGCTTGTTAAGGATTTTAAAAGGTATCCATCTTCATCTAATATTTCTACTACCTCAAACGGACCTTTGAATTTTGGATCCAGCTGAGTCTAATGAGGCTGCTCGTTTTTTAGCGGTACGTGGTCACCTTCACTATGCTTTATAATTTTTGCTTTGTTGCTATCAAGCCTGTGTTTGTCGTATTGTGCTTGTTTTCTTAAACTTTCTCTGTTTACTCCATTATCATAATCTTCATTTGCTGGCATTAAACAAAAAGGCCTGGCTTCTTTGCCAATTCGCAACTCCAATGAACTGCATTTTATGACGCTATTTGCTGTACAATTCATTGCCAATTGAACATCAGGCAACGCATCCTGCCACGATCTCTGACTGGTTTCGACCTATGCTTCGAAAACATCGACCTTAATCCGCTATTACCCGTTAGGGTAAACCAAATAAAGACACAACTGATTTTAAGGCTCTTATGCAGCTTTCTGTATCTTTGTTCAATGTATGGTAGAAATAAACAAATTTTGTGATTGCATCTATTAAAACGATGACATATTCTTTTAAGTCATTTTTACCACTCATTTTGCCTGTGATATCAATATGTACCGTATGCCACGGTATGTGCACCTTAGGAATAGTGTGTAGCTCTGCCTGCACTTTACCTACAGGCATCTTGGCGTACATGTGATGCAGTTCTCTACAAATCGACGCACATATTTAGACATGTTTTCAAACTAATAATAGCTGCAAACCTTGTCTAATGTCTTTTCCCATCCCAGGTGCATTACTGATTTATGTACGTGATTTATAACTGCCCACCTGAAAGCTCTGGGGATTACTGGCAAGCATTTGGTTTTACCATTCACCTGTATTTTTTTATGTAATATTCCTTTCCGCAATTCATAAGTTCTGTCTAAATTGTCTGGCAGTTCACTGTTTTTTAATTTATTTAAAATATCTAAAATCGTAGTCTCCCTGTTGTTCTGAAATTAACCAGCTATCGGTGATTTTAGTCAAATTAATTCGTATCTCAATTATTTTAGTCTGGCTATTCGTATTCTCAGATACTGGATTCCGTGAAAGACAATCTACATGGACCATTCTATCGCCTTTTCTATATTTTAAGCCAAAGTCGAATGAATGACGTACATTTGCAGTAATATTCGATAACGTGGGGTTCGTTGTCAATTTTGTGCAGCAATCTCGCTTCATAACCAATCGAACTGGCGTCAGTATGCAACTCTATTGCGTAATTTGGATCAAATATAATCATCACATGTTTTTGTGTCATTCTGTCATTATTTTTAATCGAATTTCATCATATTCTTGTTGCCAATTAAAATTTCTCTTTGACATGAGGGCATACAATGGCTTAAGTGTCTCTAAAAATGATCGCTCTTATTCGCATTCGCATTCGGACGTGCTCTTTTTGCTGTCAACTAACATTTGTTATTTTACCTTTCCTGCGCCTTGTTATCAAATAATTTTGTTTGCAAACTAACAATACCTGTGCTATACGTCGGAGTGCTTAGTCCCAGTGTAATAATATTCAATAATTTACAATTAATTGTGTGTTTTAATATATCAACAATTTGTGAGGCCTAATTTTCTGTTTGTGAGAGCTTACAGTAAATTTGTGCTTTGTTTTGAACTGCTACAGCACATTGTTGGTATATCATTACATATCGCGCTCTTTCCGATCTCGGGCACTTTCCGCTCCCGCGCTCTTTGTGCTGTGTTTTGTTGTTGGCCGTTTTGGCTATTCTTTTCTCTGCTTTCGTCGCGCCCGCGATTGTGATTTTGTGCTTGCTGATTTTCTGTAAGTAGATATCAGCGTACTAATACCCTGTTAGTAACACAAATTTTATTCTTATTTAAATTTTTGGTTTCATTTAATTTTTATTTACTCTAAAACCTGCAGTATGTTTGTCTGCTATAATAAAAAATGCCGGGTACCAGCAAGCGCAAAAATGGGTTTCGTTTGCTGCTGGCTCTGTGACAATGTTTCACATGAAAAATGTGTTGGCTTCACCGGCCGTATAGTCGACCTAATTGGCTCAAAATCTGGTTTAAGATGGACATGTGAGTCATGCAGGGATGTTGAAAGGGATGTTGCGGGATTCATACGTCAGACGAAGCAAGGCTTTGGTGATCTATTCGCAGGTTTCAAAAAACTTGCGGATAGTTTTGCAACTTTGGACTCTGGGTTTAGGGGCATGAAGCTTTTAACCCAGTCTCCAAAGCGTAAAAAAGCTAATACTCGTTTGTCCATTGGCCCTAACGAACTTGATGTCCCTGAGCTGGTCAACAACTCGTCTGTTCCGAATAATCTAATGTCATTTACGTCTCACACCCCTCGACACTCGTCAGCGTCAATGATTGCCAACAATGACATTGTTCCCATGGATGTCATTTGTTCTGATCCCGTTTCAGTCTCGGTACCTGCAGTAGATGTTAATGTTGCAGAGACTCAACATGATCAACCTTCTGCTGTACCTAACGTTCTACCAGCTAGTACAGATGCTCCTATCTCGACTTCTGCTACAGTTGCTCAGAACACTATAGTAGGTGTCCCACCTATGAAACAAATTTTTGTTTCTAGGCTTGCCCCTAATACGTCATCTGACGACATTAGAACCTTTATTCGGTCCAAAATTCAAGCATCATTAAAGGTAGAAAAATTTACCTTCTAATATGAACGGGAAATCGCATCATTCAAAATAAGTGTTCCTGCCGAGCATTTTAGTAAAGTTTGCTCAAAAGACTTCTGGCCGGAATACTTAATTATTAAAGAGTATGTAAATAAAAAGAACAAGTAAGAAAGCTACAGTCGAGTTTGCTCGACTGTGAGATACCCGCCGCCCAATTTTACCATCAAAATATTATATTTTTCAAAATATACTGAAAAAATACTAAAAAAAATATACTAAAAAATACCAACATAATATGTCAACATTTTCTTTGTTCGAAGTTATTAGCTTGGCAGCACTTTAGTTGGTTTATTGAACACCATTATTATGTCGCGGAGTGTCATAGCAACTAACTAGGCAGCACTAGCAGTTGCACGTGGTAACGCCTTATAAAAGTAATATCTTAATAACTTCTGTGTTTTTTATCCGATTATAACCAAATTCGCAGAGATCATTAAGATGGTGATTAGTATTGTGCGTACAAAAATTGAACGTTCTAGGTTCAAAACGACGCTGGCAATTCGGTTTTATTCGATTTACGGGGGCGGGAGGGGGCGTGGCCAAAATCAAAAACAAACTTGATCTGCGTGCAACAATAAGACATACTGTCGCGAAAAATTTGTTGCTCTATCTCTTATAGTCTCTGAGATCTAGGTGTTCATACGGACGGACAGACGGACATGGCTATATCGTCTCGGCTGTTGACGCTGATCAAGAATATATATACTTTATGGGGTCGGAGATGCTTCCTTCTGCCTGTTACATACATTTTCGGTCGGCACAAAGCCATAATACCCTTCTACCCTTTGGGTAGGCGGGTATAAAAATCGGCCACCGATTTTACTTCCAAATGTTACCACTAATTCCTCTAAAAACTAACTTCTCTCCTGCTTGGCTATCAAAATGTAAGAGGCCTTTGTAGTAAACTTAATAATGTTTATTTAGATAGCTTAAATTTTCCTTTTCATGTCATTGCCTTCACTGAAACTTGGTTAAGGCATGATATTCTGAACACTGAAATCTTTACTAACAAATTTTCTGTCTATAGGCGTGATCGCATGCAGCGTCGTGGTGGTGGTGTACTTATTGCTGTCGATGCTGATATCTCTTCTGAGCACGTAGATTTAGGTAGTGATTTAGATATCGAATTTGTAGCTGTAAAACTAATTTATTGTAGTTTTAGTATCTTTATCACCTGCTCATATATACCTCCTGCCTCAGATAACTCTCTGTATTTATCCCATTTTTCTGTAATCAATAGTATTTCTGAAAAGCTTTCCGATCGTGATTTCTTAATAGTTCTTGGAGATTTTAATATTTCTGGAATTTCGTGGCTTTCGTCATGTGAGTCCAACGTATTGAATACTTCGTCAACTCATGCCTTTGTTGATAGCCTTTTTGATATAGCTTTGTCTCAAACCAATTCTATACCAAATTGTCTAGGTAAAATGCTTGATCTGATTTTTGTTTTGGATACCCTTTGGTACTCCACAATTGTCTAATAGACCGTTATGGTTTACCAAAGAACTAACAAAGTTAAAGAATAAAAAATCAAAGCTTTATAAAAAATATAAGGAAATTGGCTCTCTCTTATATTTTTCTCGCTACACTGTTGCTCGTTCCGATTTCTCCACGCTAAATAATCTTTGCTACAAGGATTATTTGAGAAAGTGCAGACTTACGTTTCAGCGTGATCCGAAACGCTTCTATGACTTCGTTAATTCGATGCGAAAGACGTCAACACTTCCAACAACATTATTTTATGATAAAAAGACAGCTTTTAATGATCGTGGCATTGCCGATCTGTTTGCTGATTTTTTTCAAACGACCTATTCCACATCAACTTTTTAAAGAGCCCAGTCTTATCCGTATCAAGTAAACCAAGCGAATTGCATTTTTGGTCCCTTACTTTCTGAAAGTTAACTATTATGTGAACTTAAGTCATGTAAACCAGTTTTTTATCTTGGCCCTGACGGTGTTCCTAGTTGCATGCTTAGGTTCCGTGCAGAGGGACTTTGTAAACCACTTTTAAAATTATTTGAATTGTCTGTAGAGTTGTGCTCTTTCCCTAATCTTTGGAAAGAGTCTTACATTATTCCTCTCTTGAAAAAAGGAAATAAATCCAATGTTCAAAACTATAGAGGTATCTCCAAGTTGTCTGCTATTCCCAAAGCATTTGAGAAACTAATAACTTCTCAACTGCAACACTGCTGTAAATCTATAATTTCACCCTACCAGCATGGGTTTGTGAAATGTAGGTCTACTACCACTAACTTATTAGAGTTCTCATCAATTGTTATTGAAGGGTTCCAATCAAAAATCCAAACGGATGTCATTTACACTGATTTCAGTAAGGCTTTTGATTCTGTCAACCATAGTCTCTTATTATACAAGCTCAATCTTCTTGGATTTCCACAGAACTTAATTTTGTGGATATCTTCATATCTTTCATTTAGAATTCAAAGAGTATTTTAAAAGGGCTCTGTGTCCAAGACTGTCCAAGTCACTTCCGGCGTACCCCAAGGAAGTCATTTAGGCCCATTGCTGTTTACATTATTTATAAATGATCTACCGTCCGTCATATCATACTCCCGCATACTTATGTATGCAGATGATGTTAAGATTTGTCTGACTTTTAATGATCCCATATATAGCCTCAGATTGCAATCTGACCTTGATTGTTTTCAATCGTGGTGTGCTATAAATTTATTAAATCTTAATTGCAATAAATGTAAACTTATGACATTTTGTAGGGGTATTCTCCATTTAAATAATTATCATCTTAATGATACTCCACTTGAGCGAATAGAGTCAGTAACTGATTTAGGTATCCTACTTGATTCAAAATTAAAGTTTGATAAGCATATTTTGGCTGCTTCTAATAGAGCCATGGGTGTCCTTGGATTTATTAAACGTTGGTCAAAAGAATTTAACGATCCCTACATTACTAAACACTTGTACATCTCACTGGTTCGTCCTATTCTTGAGTATGAATCTAATATCTGGTTCCCCCAGTATAGGGTTCATCAAGATAGGCTTGAATCAGTGCAGAAACAATTTCTTCTTTTTGCTTTTCGTAGTCTTAGCTGGAATCCCACAATTAGATTGCCTTCGTATCGTAGTAGACTTTTATTACTAAACCTTCCTTCTCTTTCTGACCGTAGAACTATGCTAGGTGTAGTGTTTCTACATAGACTAATCATTGGCGAAATTGACTCATTGCAGTTGACAAGTCAGATTAGCTTTGCCGTTCCGGTCAGAACGACTAGAAATTTCCTTCCCCTCTCACTTTCCCGTTGTAGTACTAACTATGCCAGTCACAATCCTTTCCGTATTTTATGTGTAAATTATAATAACTTTTCTAGTCTAGTTAATAATACTAACACTACCTTGGAAATTAAAACATTACTCCTAGATACATTAGCTCGTATTTAAGAATAGTTCTCATTATTATTATTAGTAGTAATAGTATTATTATTATTATTTTATTCTTTTTGTTAATATAATTTTGGTTGTTTTGTCTGTGTTAATTGTTCGCGACCTCCGTTCCCGCACGTTATGCGGTTGCCCCTCGGTCGGATGGGCGGGTGGTCGTGTCTGCCTATGTCCGCGCGTTAACAAGCCCGAGCTTGGTGTCGCTAGGCCACTTGATCGTACTGCCGTTGTACGTCAACGTCCAAGATAAAAAAAAAACATTGGAACAAACCATGTAACTAAACTATGAAATAAGAAGTTAAACCTATAAATTGTTGTAGATGAAATTCATATTGTGGAGGTGGTAGATCTGTAAGTGCTCGAATCTTACGCGCAATTGGCCTGATTTCTCCGTTACTTATTTCGTAATCTAAATACTCCACACTACTTTTGAGAAAGGGACATTTAGCTACATTAAATGGAAGCCCCGCCATACTTAAGGTCGCTAGTACAGTTTCCAATTGTTCTAACACCTCTTCTTTACTTTCACCTATGATTAATACGTTAGTGCCTTTGTTATAGCCCTTTGAAACACAGAAGGCGCATTCCTTAAACCACACGACATAGTCAAAAACTCATACTGATCTTCTGTTGTTACGAAAGCAGTTCGTTCGATTGAGTTTTCATGAACTGAGATTTGGTAAAAGCCACAAGCCATATCAAGGCTTGAGATATATTTAGAACCACTGAGTCTGGCAATCTGGTCTGCAGAAAAGGGCAACGGATATCTATTGGAAACTGAATTCTCGTTAAAAATTCAATAGTTCTTTTTCACTAACATCATAGGACAAGCGAAAGGAGAACAACTAGGATGAATAATATTTGTCTTTAGTAGTTCCTCAATCTTATACCGTAGTTACATTTTATCTGAGCTGCAGACTTGAACTTCTTGCGATTCGAGCCTGTTAAATGCGCGTCATCGTATATTTTGCCCTTTTTAAAAGAGTGTGCTTGTAAAAGTTGTTGTAGCTCATTGCGAGTTTTCAGATTGTTGGTAAAAACCCCGCGTGATGAATTATTGTCAATCTGCGCCATGTGAGTTACACTCACAGCTATCTCCTCTATGTCTTTCCCTTTCCATTTTGACATAAGCCTAGTTACGATATGGCTACCGTATTCAGCAACTCTTCTTCTGACTTTGATCGACCGTTTAAAATGCTTAATAACATAGCACCAGATGTCTCAATTCACACAAAGCGCTGTATAAATAGCACTTTGAACTGCTCCCAAGTCACGCCAGCGAAGCATATTTGAGAAAGCCACCAGGGTACTAAAGGGCTAAAGGGCGTTGTCGGCAAGAACAAGGTCGACGGTGTTACACCAATATGAGGCGTCCGTTCCAGCAATATCAGGATTAACTTTTGGAAAGCTTACGTAAGATGCTTTTTCATCGGCCCCTTCTGCCTTTGGAGTCTGCAGAATTTTTAATGAACTGCATTAAGTTGCGGTTTTGCTGTTCCAATGCTGACAAATATAAATCAGTGCCATGGCTAGTAGGCAAAGCTGATCCCACTTCTGATGTCAGAGGTGTCTCATTTGAGTCCATATTTAATAGAGTTCTTCAACGCACAGCAATTTCTGTTCGTATTTGCGACGCTATATAGACTGACTTCACCAAATTATGCATAGCGAAATTCCTATTTCACAACTGCTCAATATATATCTCATATATATGTCAGAATGTCGCAATATATATGAGATATACATTCTGTTGCCACTAAAGAAATATACTCGCATGTACAATGGTCAACATTGACCCATTCTACGAAATATATAATTATATTTGCGTATTTGATTTCATTAGTTACTTTGCTTTTCTTAATTGCTTTTATTATTATTGAGGTACAAGGTTTCTTTATGGTATTAGTTTTTGGCCAGTTTGTAGCGCTAGTAATTTTATATAAATTATTCTGGAATATTTGGTGTTGGTATTTTAATATGAATACAAAATTGTCTGGAACATTCTTGTCCTCAATTGAGGTTTATAGGTCATGGATTTTAAAAAAATCATGACCTTTCGCGTTTGTCCGAATGTGCGTAACAGGCAGAAGGAGACGTCTGCGACCCCATATATTCTTGATCAGCATCAACAGAGTTCATGTCAAGCTTCATTTAGCGTTGTTTTGCACATGGTGATCAATCAAATTGGCGTCAATTTGCTTTAGAAATAGACCAAGCCCCGTTTTCCCCTAAAAAATCGATAAAACGAATTTTAAGCGGACTTTTCACAAAGCTTGACTGTAGCCGTTCCTACTTGTTATTTTAGAATTAATGAGGTTGCATAGTACTTAATGCATTATTAATTAAAACTTGTCTATTGTTGTTAGAATTTCATAGTAGCTTCTGTCTGGCTTGCCAGCCAGCTTTTTTCCCATTGTCCCTAATGCTTTTATAGACCTGTTGACTCTGTTGTTGGTCGGCCTAAGGTTGCGTAGGTCTCCTCTAATTCCTATGCCGAAAATGACAAAAGCGGGTGTGAAATGGTAATATTTCTTAATGATTCTTCAAATGTCGAACCGGTTTTCTCACATTTTCATACCCGCCTACTCAAAGGGTAGAAGAGTAATATCACCACGCAAATTAAAAAATGTGGTACACACAATACTTATCACTAGCTTAATGATCTCTGAAAATTTGGTTAAAAACGCAGAACTCCTACGGCAGAAGTTGTTAAAGAACTACTTTTATAAGCCGTACTCATATATTTTTATACCCGCCTACCCAAAGGGTAGAAGGGTATTATAACTTTGTGCCGACCGAAAATGTATGTAACAGGCAGAAGGAAGCATCTCCGACCCCATAAAGTATATATATTCTTGATCAGCGTCAACAGCCAAGACGATATAGCCATGTCCGTCTGTCAGTCTGTCCGTCCGTATGAACACCTTGATCAGAGACTATTAAAGATAGAGCAACCAAATTTTTGGGATAGTGTGTCTTATTATTGCATGCAGATCAAAGTGGTTTTTGATTTTGGCCACGCCCCCTTCCGCCCCCGTAAATCGAAAAAAACTGAATTGCAAGCGTCGTTTTAAAATTAGAACGTTCAATTTTGGTACGCACAATACCAATCACCATCTTAATGACCTCTGAAAATTTGGTTACAATCGGATAAAAAACACAGAAGTTAATAAGAAATTTCTTTTGTAAGGCGTTACCACATGCAGCTGTACCTAGTTAATTGCTATGATACTCCGTAACATAATAATGGTGTTCAATAAACCAAGTAAAGTGCCGCTAAGTTAATGATTTTGAACAATGAAAATGTGAGATATTATTCTGGTATTTTTTAGTATATTTTTTAGTATTTTTCAGTATATTTTTGAAAAATATAATATTTGGATGGTAAAATTGGGTGGCGGGAATCTCACAGTCGATCGTGAATCTATAAATCATCCCAATCCAAGGTGGAACAGCATACGCTTATGGATGCATGGCCGGGGGTTCGTTGTTTTCGGAAGACCTGGATAAGGCAATTGAAATTTTTTATTCTTTATTAAACTCTCTGTTTGATGCTTGTGTTCCCCTTAATACTCCACAATTGTCTAATAGACCGTTATGGTTTACCAAAGAACTAACAAAGTTGAAGATAAAAAAGTCAAAGCTTTATAAAAAATATAAGGAAACTGGCTCTCTCTTATATTTTTCTCGCTACTATGTTGCTCGTTCCGATTTCTCCACGCTAAATAATCTTTGCTACAAGAATTATTTGAGAAAGTGCAGACTTACGTTTCAGCGTGACCCGAAACGCTTCTATGACTTCGTCAATTCGAAGCGAAAACTTCAACACTTCCAAAAACATTATTTTTTTTATAAAAATACAGCTTTTAATGATCGTGGCATTGCCGATCTGTTTGCTGAGTTTTTTCAAACGACGTATTCCACATCAACTTTTTATAGTCTTATCCGTATCAAGTAAACCAAGCGAATTGCATTTTTGGTCCCTTACTTTCTGAAAGTTTACTATTACGTGAACTTAAGTCATGTAAACCAGTTTTTCTCATGGCCCTGACGGAGTTCCTAGTTGCATGCTTAGGTTCTGTGCAGAGGTAGCTTGTAAATCACTTTTAAAATTATTTGAATTGTCTGTAGACTTGTGCTCTTTCCCTAATCTTTGGAAAGAGTCTTACATTATTCCTCTCTTGAAAAAAGGAAATAAATCGAACGTTCAAAACTATAGAGGTATCTCCAAGTTGTCTGCTATTCCCAAAGCATTTGAGAAACTAGTAACTTCTCAACTGCAACACTGCTGTAAATCTATAATTTCACCCTACCAGCATGGGTTTGTGAAATGTAGGTCTACTACCACTAACTTATTAGAGTTCTCATCAATTGTTATTGAAGGGTTCCAATCAAAAATCCAAACGGATGTCATTTACACTGATTTCAGTAAGGCTTTTGATTCTGTCAACCATAGTCTCTTATTATACAAGCTCAATCTTCTTGGATTTCCACAGAACTTAATTTTGTGGATATCTTCATATCTTTCATTTAGAATTCAAAGAGTATTTTAAAAGGGCTCTGTGTCCAAGACTGTCCAAGTCACTTCCGGCGTACCCCAAGGAAGTCATTTAGGCCCATTGCTGTTTACATTATTTATAAATGATCTACCGTCCGTCATATCATACTCTCGCATACTTATGTATGCAGATGATGTTAAGATTTGTCTGACTTTTAATGATCCCATATATAGCCTCAGATTGCAATCTGACCTTGATTGTTTTCAATCGTGGTGTGCTATAAATTTATTAAATCTTAATTGCAATAAATGTAAACTTATGACATTTTGTAGGGGTATTCTCCATTTAAATAATTATCATCTTAATGATACTCCACTTGAGCGAATAGAGTCAGTAACTGATTTAGGTATCCTACTTGATTCAAAATTAAAGTTTGATAAGCATATTTTGGCTGCTTCTAATAGAGCCATGGGTGTCCTTGGATTTATTAAACGTTGGTCAAAAGAATTTAACGATCCCTACATTACTAAACACTTGTACATCTCACTGGTTCGTCCTATTCTTGAGTATGAATCTAATATCTGGTTCCCCCAGTATAGGGTTCATCAAGATAGGCTTGAATCAGTGCAGAAACAATTTCTTCTTTTTGCTCTTCGTAGTCTTAGCTGGAATCCCACAATTAGATTGCCTTCGTATCGTAGTAGACTTTTATTACTAAACCTTCCTTCTCTTTCTGACCGTAGAACTATGCTAGGTGTAGTGTTTCTACATAGACTAATCATTGGCGAAATTGACTCATTGCAGTTGACAAGTCAGATTAGCTTTGCCGTTCCGGTCAGAACGACTAGAAATTTCCTTCCCCTCTCACTTTCCCGTTGTAGTACTAACTATGCCAGTCACAATCCTTTCCGTATTTTATGTGTAAATTATAATAACTTTTCTAGTCTAGTTAATAATACTAACACTACCTTGGAAATTAAAACATTACTCCTAGATACATTAGCTCGTATTTAAGAATAGTTCTAATTATTATTATTAGTAGTAATAGTATTATTATTATTATTTTATTCTTTTTGTTAATATAATTTGGTTGTTTTGTCTGTGTTAATTGTTCGCGATCTCCGTTCCCGCACGTTATGCGGTTGCCCCTCGATCGGATGAGCGGGTGGTCGTGTCTGCCTAGGTCCGCGCGTTAACAAGCCCGAGCTTGGTGTCGCTGGGCCACTTGATCGTACTGCCGTTAGTACGTCAACGTCCAAGATATGTAAATCTGGGTCATCGTTGACGTCATTCAACACCTCTTGAGTGATGCTCATGCGACGGTTCTTTTGGTCAACATTTAGCAATTTATAGCACAAAATCGACGAGCACGCAAAACACTTAAAACATTTACACCTCTCACAACCAAACAAAAACTGAATCTTGAATCTTGGAACAGATGTTCGGGAAGAGTGTAATAACTTAACAAAACAAAAAAATCGATAATCGAAAGTCACCTTACTTTTTGAACACACCTCGTACATATATTTATTGGTTTTTATTTTACCATCAAAATATTATATTTATATAATAGTATAAAAATATACTGAAAAAATACTAAAAAAAATATACTAAAAATACCAAAATAATATATCAAAATTTTCTTTGTTCGAAGTTATAAGCTTGGCGGCATTTTAGTTGGTTTATTGAACACCATTATTATGTCGCGGAGTGTCATAGCAACTAGCTAGGTGCAGCTGCACGTGGTAACGCCTTATAAAAGTAATATCTTAATAACTTCTGTGTTTTTTATCCGATTGTAATCAAATTCGGAGAGATCATTAAGATGGAGATTAGTATTGTGCGTGTTGAACGTTCTAGGTTTAAAACGACGCTTCCAATTCGGTTTTATTCGATTTACGGGGGCGGGAGGGGGCGTGGCCAAAATCAAAAACAAACTTGATCTGCGTGCAACAATAAGACATACTGTCGCGAAAAATTTGTTGCTCTATCTCTTATAGTCTCTGAGATCTAGGTGTTCATACGGACAGACAGACGGACAGACGGACATGGCATTATCGTCTCGGCTGTTGACGCTGATCAAGAATATATATACTTTATGGGGTCGGAGATGCCTCCTTCTGCCTGTTACATGCATTTTCGGTCGGCACAAAGCCATAATACCCTTCTACCCTTTGGGTAGGCGGCTATAAAAATAAAAATAGAAATGCGTTAAAAATAAAATAAATTAATGCCCAAATATATTAAAAAAGAAAAAAAAATGTATAACATTTTTTTTGTGGTGCTATGCAAGCGGCTATACGAAAGACAACGGGGAGAAAATTTAGTAAATTACTATTAGGAAGTTCAAATAATAACCAAGAACCAAGAGCTGATGGCTTATGGGCTAGACGGCGGACAGAAAAAGGAGAACATAGTAAAAAAAAAAAAAAAAAAATAAATAAATAAAATGAAACTAGACTAAAGGTAGACTTAGGTTTGAAAGCATTAGGAAAGCGACTTTAGGCAATACCTAAATATTGACCATTGAACCCATACTTGAAGTCTATATTAAGCAGTTCTAAAGAAAGTGCTAGAGAAAGGGAATTTCGGCCAAAGTAAAATCAACTCGTGAACGAGCGGCTGGTGTTTACCCGCTATAGACGCCAGGTATGGGTTCAATGGTCAATATTTAGTAATGTCCTTGGGGAGGGAAAATTAATCCGACTCTAAAAATTGGCTTAAGTATTCTCCTTCTTTTTTCTTATATCCTTCTATTCATTTCCATGCACACTATATTTACTGCAGATCTAGTGGGAGACCCATTTGGAAGCAGCAGCTTTTTGAGAAGCTAACTCGTAACTTACTGCACGATATACAGCATGAATATGTACAGATCAAGTCTATTTCGCATTTGTGCAAACTGGTACAAATGCGAGAAAATTTATTATCGGAAGTGGTATTTCGAAGGTTTTAAATCAGCACTCAATTTGGCATTTCCAAAAATAAATACGGTTGCCTTGGACGAAGAGCCACTCTCAATACGCAGGTTCCAATTTGACCGAAGTCGCTGCATTTGATGCACCGATACACGTGTATCGCTGTCGGAACTGAACGAAGAAGGCCATGGTTGGGATATGTATGTATATTAAAGAGAGGAAAGTTTATATACCCGCCTACCCAAAGGGTAAAAGGGTATTATGGCTTTGTGTCAACCGAAAATGCATGCAACAGGCAGAAGGAAGCATCTCCGATCCCATAAAGTATACATATTCTTGATGAGCGTCAACAGCCGAGACGATATAGCCATGTCCGTCCATATGAACACCTAGATCTCAGAGACTGTAAGAGATAGAGCAACCAAATTTTCGGGATAATGTGTCTTATTGTCTGCATGCAGATCAAGTTTGTTTTTGATTTTGACCACGACCCCTTCCGCCCCCGTAAATCTAATAAAACCGAATAACAGGCGTCATTTTAATCCTAAGATGTTCAATTTTGGTACGCACAATACTAATCACCATCTTAATGATCTCTGCGAATTTAGTTACAATCGGATAAAAAACACAGAAGTTATTAAGAAATTACTTTTATAAGACGTTACCACGTGCAGCTGCACCTAGGTAATTGCTATGACACTCCGTAACATAATAATGGTGTTCAATAAACCAACTATAGTGCCGCCAAGCTCATTATTTCGAACAAAGAAAATGTTGGTATATTAGTTTGGTAAAATTTTTATATTTTTTTTAGTATTTTATCAGTATATTTTTGAAAAATATATTTTGAAGGTAAAATTGGGCGGCGGGTATCTCACAGTCTTACTTGCTTGCTATGGGTGTGGAGCAAAGAACCTCTACAATCCACAATCGCAGTGGTGTCTTGCAAAAAAGGCGGAAACCAAGCGAAGGGACCATTCGTGAGTCAGACACGAACGGCCCTGGAGCAGAAATAATAAACAGATTACCAGATTTACCGGTTAGCTCAGTAATTCTGATAAAACCTATGCCCTTACCAGACTTACAGGCACAATCAGACATAAAACCAGATAGTACGAACTTTATTAGAAAAAAGTTGTGCACATATTCGGAGAGATTGGATAATTATAATAGAGTATGGACCCGCATCCTTGGATCGAAAGAGTCAAACGGACCTTAGAGACCTACACTAAGAATGCGAAAACTTTGGCGAACGGTCAGGCTAACGAAACGGGTATTAATCTCACCAATAATTAATTAAGAGTACGATAGGCATTTCTGAGCAAAAGTTTCATTTTTGTTTGCTAGACACCAGGGCGAATGATATTTGCGCGGGTTCGACTTTAACAGCGGAAAAATGGGAACAAGTACCAAAATTTAGGAAAATAAATTCATAAATTCGAACATTGGACGTCAGATCACATGCGGCGATAGGTTCTATTAAATGTGGAGAAATATAGGGATGAAGAGAAACTTTTAAAACTGTTCATCATTCCTACCATTGAAAAACCACTAACACTAGGGATTGTTTTTTTAAAGGAGCTTAAATTAGCACCAGGACTTGTTTCTGCATTACAGATAAGAGAGGATCAGTGGATTGAAGGAGAAGCATGCCAAAACTCTCTTGACGCAGGGCAACAGCAGCAGCTGGAGCTTGTAAAAGCTTTATTTCCCTCTTTCGCTAAACAAGGCCTGGGTAAAACGTCCCTATTATAACAGTACCAATTAAACAAAGACATTTTTAGTATCTCTGGAAGTGGAAAATTGATGTTCAACGAGATCGACCGAATGATAGAGTTTGGCGTAAGTGAAAACTCCAACAGGTTGATGGATGAGGTCATTCCACCAGAACTTAAATATTGTTGTTTTTGCTATTTAGATGACCTATGTGAAAGTATCTGAAAATTTATAGTATCTGAAAATTTTGAATAACACCTTACGATACTGATCAAGCTTGCAAAACAGCTTAGAAAAGTAAATCTAAAACTAAATATTGAGAAGAGCCAATTTTGTGTGACTGAGGTCGAATATTTAGATTTTATTATTGGACGTGGAGAAATATCGATAGACCCAGAGAAAATTGAGTTCAGAATAAACTGGACGGCACCAAACTCGATGAAGCAAGTGCGAAGATTTTTGGGTTTAGCGGGATGGTACCGGAGGCTTATTGCAAATTTATCTGAGCTGACTACGCCCATAACCAATTAATGTCTGGAAAGAAGAAATGTTGGAGTGAAGTAGCACAAAAGGCATTTGATCAACTCTAAAACGCTCTTACTTCAGCCCCAGTGTTGCAAAATCCGGATTTTAATAAGAAATTCTATCTGCATTGTGATGCCAGTGACTACGGAGTAGGTGCAGTGGTTGTTCAAATGAACGCCACAAAGGAGGAACATCCTGTAGATTACAAGACAAAAAACTTAATTCAGCACAACGCTATTACAGCGTGACGGAAAGAGAATATTTAGCGATGAATTTGTGAATTGAAAGATTTAGGTATTATTTAGAATTTCAAGAGTTCGAGGTAGTAACTGATCATTTTAGTCTGTCATGGCTAATGAGACAAGCAAACCGAAAAGGTCACAAATTTACGATAAGCCATCGAAAAGGGAAAGAGCACGTTGTACCAGATGCCACGTCTCGCATGTATAGTGAAGAACTGGCGAGATTGGGGAACTATGGCCCGGAAGTGAATTTAGAGTCAGCGAGTTTCGAGGAAGAGGCATACAATGATTTGAAGAATAAAATACTAGCTGAGCCAGAATTGCAACCGAATCTTAAAATATTAGAACCGATCATGACAATGGAGCGGCTGAAAGCAAACTGGCTGGAAACTTTGGATTCCTCAGTTTGACCAATTCGGTGTTTCAGAGCGCTCATGATCCGGTGGTATGTGCCCATGGTGGAACGGGAAAGACTTTGGAACTAATCCGAAGGAGTTTTTATTGGCCGGGGATGGTGAGTTAAGTAAGTGACTATATAAGGCAATGCGATATATGCAAGGAGATAAAAAACAAAAATATTACTCTTAAGCCTCCATTGTGGCAGTAAGCCGAATCTTCCCGATCATTTCAACGATTTTTTATAGATCTACTTGGACCTTATCCCCGTGGCAAACATGGATATAATGGGCTGCTTATTGTATTAGATACATTTTTAAATTCCGCTAGCATTCTCCGCTGAAGAAATTTACGTCCAAAGCAATCATGGAATTTTTACAAGATCAAATTTTTTTTTGCCTATGGAGTGCCTGAACTGATTGTGAGCTCATGACTTTAACGCTTTTTTAACCGAGTTAGGCGTGAGGCATAAATACACGGCGATGTATTGGCCGCAGTCACACGCATCGAAGAGGGTAAGCCGATTTATAATCGCAGCAATTCCGTTGTTCTTTGCGCAACAGTATGGACCAAATCATGAAATATGCGCTCTACTAAGCCCTATATGGATTCCATATGATCACTCATGGTTCGCAGTATAATTTGTGGAAAAATGTAGGAGTATTGAGTGAAAACGTAGAAGAATTGCGCAGATATGATCAGCTACAGAATCTGCATAAGCAGCTAAAACAATATGTGTAAAATGCCCAAGAGCAGCAAGTGGAACGCTTTAACTCGCGAATAAGAGAGGTAAACTTTAAAGTTTGGCAGGATGTATTCCGCAGAAACTTCTTGAAAAGTTCATTTGCAAAAGGCATAAATGCTAATCTAGCACCTATTTTCATAAAATCTCGCGAAAGAGAAAAACAAGGTGGCATACTTCATCCTAGAAGTCTTACATGGCAAGTTAGTAGGAACCTATCACGCGAAGGCCATACGACAGTAAAGAATCTACACATTTATGTTTCATTGTCTAAGAACGAAACAGTAGTTCCAACGAACAGAACTTTATTTTTTCTTAAATAGCCCTACAAAATAAGAAAATTACAAAACAGAAAAAAAATAAGCTAGACCTAAATGTAATTATAACTAAATTAAAACAGGTCAGCAACTAGCAGCGGCGAAAGCCTGTAAGAATCAAAAGAAGTTAGGATAGTAGTTTAGTTTTTTTCAGGAAGCTAGAAAGAATATTATATTCCTTCCAGGTAAACCCTCAAAATTGAAACAGCAAGAGTCGGGAAAGTAGATGCAAAGAGGAGAATTAGTATGCCGACCTACCATATTTGCCTGGTCATTGGGAAAAAATTTCCTGTCCGAGTCGGTAAGAGTGCTTTATAAAAAGTAAGATTAAAAGAAAAGAAAAAAAGTTTATTAATTGCATTTCTCGCAACAAGTTAAATAAATAAGAAAAAAGATAGAAAACATCCAGAAGTAAGTACCAAACTAAAGATGTACTTATTTGCTGATAGTAATTATTGTGATGGCCAGATTCCAAAAGCAGTGGCCAGATTTCATCAGCATTGTCCAGGTTCTAGCAGCTTCAGCTAGTGTTTCAGCAGAGTTTCCGTCAGGACAGAATAGGACCTAGAGTCTGAACGAGGGACTCGTCTTCACAGGAGCCAGTGGAACCACCAGATAGAGAGCAACATAAGGAATTTCGAAGAAAAAAATAAGGTGGTTCCAGTCGTGAAAATAAAAAAAAGATTTTACCTTCATGTCATAGAAAATGTAGATATTCAATCCTCTAGTCCCCTTCTTAATGATTAGACGGCAGCAGAACTTGATGGCATGAACCTCAGATTGGAAGACTGTGTGCCATTTGCCCATAGCAATTGATGTTTTAGAATTGGGTCCATAGATCCCAGCTCCATCCCCCTGATCAGTCTTTGTCCCGCCGGTATACCAGTGGATACCGTGCGGGTTGCTGATGGGGTTGCCAGTGTCCCAGTCCTTCCGGTCCGGAATAAGGGTTCTGAATTTAGCACCAAACAAAAATTACTTTGTCATAACATCAGATCTAGTGCAGATATCTATGCCAGGAAAATCTTTGATTTGACTAGTATATCCTGATTCGGTAGAAGCCCGTATTGGAGCTTGATTCTAAGAAGGCTCATAGCTGCGACTTTAATTTGGATATGCAGTGGAGTCAGATTCAGTATCGATTCCATTGCTGCGGTGGGACAGATACGAAGTGCACCTGTCAGTGAGAGGCACAGCAGCCTGTGCAATTTATTGCATTTGCTAATGGCAGTGACCTGCGTAACCTTTGGCCACCACACAATACTAGCATAGGTGAAGATGGGTCTGACCATCATGACAAAGAGCCATCGGATGGTGCAGAATTGAATAACCCAGATTCTAACAAAGAATCTCCTGCAGGTCAACATGGTATGGGTCTTCTTAATGAGGGTGATGCTGAGGTGGAAGTCCAAAATAACTCTTTTATCAAGGGTAACCTCTTGATATTTAACCTCGTTGGATAGCCCCATAGAGGAGACGCAAATATATAATTGACAAATGTCATCGGAGTACCGCCTAGTGAAGGGAACCATAATAGCCTTAGGTGGATTATTGCTAAGACCGACGTCTGCGCACCATCTCCGGCACAATCGTCAGCATAGCTGATTGCTTCAACGCCCTGCTCGGAGAGTAAGACTAGTAGTTCGTCAACTACTAGGGACCAAAGGAAGTAAAGGGGACAGAACCGGTCCCTGTGGACAGCCTTTGACTGCATTACTACATGCAGTCGTAGCCGGTATTATCAAAAGCACCTTCTATATGACTATGACTTCGTTAATTCGAAGCGAAAGACGTCAACACTTCCAACAACATTATTTTATGATAAAAAGACAGCTTTTAATGATCTTGGCATTGCCGATCTGTTTTCTGATTTTTTTCAAACGAGCTATTCTTTTTGTTAATACAATTTGGTTGTTTTATCTGTGTTAATTGTTCGCGACCTCCGTTCCCGCACGTTATGCGGTTGCCCCTCGGTCGGATGGGCGGGTGGTCGTGTCTGCATAGGTCCGCGCGTTAACAAGCCCGAGCTTGGTGTCGCTGGGCCACTTGATCGTACTGCCGTTAGTACGTCAACGTCCAAGATTATATCCAGAACCAGCATAAAGCAATGTTCTTGGATACGAAGGCTCTTTCAATTTTTCCCACTAACCTGTGGAGAGCGATCTCCGTCGCTCTACCGGCTATGTACGCAAACTGTGTGGGATGCAGAGGTGGAAGTTCTGCATAGATCACCGAATGTGCACCGAATGTGCTTTTCCGCTTTCTTAAACAGAAGGGAAATATGACTGATCGGCCAATAGAACTTAGGCTGATCAAGCGGACGATTCCGTCGCTTGGGAATGAATACCATATTAACTCTCATCAAAGGCCTGGGTATGTTTCCTCAAATAAAACTAGAGAGATCTGGATTCGCCACAGAACCCGGGAAGTGGACTTGTAGTAGAAGCTCAAGTGTTTCCCTGCGATCTTGATTGAAAGAGCCATCTGCTTTTTTGAGAAGCCCTATCCCATTAGACGACCCTTTGCCCTATACTTTATGGAGTCTCGCTCCCTCTGGCAACGATTCTATACTACCACAGTAACTGCGCTATGTATCGCGTTTAGCTCATCTGCACGGTTAGATTTAGCTTTATTAAAACGGTTTCTAGCCTTCTTTTTTAGTATAGCTAGTTCCTCATTCCACCATGGATCTTACGGCTGACCTTTAGGGACTTCCGGGCTGAGCTGTCCCCGAAGGATGAGATAAGCACATCATGGAGCATGGCAGCAAGTTATATCTCACTGATAGATTTAGGGTTACTCAACAATAAGTTCACCTTGAAAGCTACAGAGGCTTTGAAAAGCTCCCAATTCGTATTTTTGGAATAGAAGTAGTTTTGGCAAATCTCGACTTGGCCAGGAAGGTCAAACCTGATGTGTTGATGATTTGACAAGGTGGATTCATCTGTGACCCGCCAGTTGGCAAGCGAACTCGCTATTGAGTTGATGATTAGGGTGAGATCTAAAATCTCTTCCCTAATGGTGTTAGTAAAAATTGCTTTAAACCCTACATTAGCTTCATCTAATTGACAGCACAATAAGTCGCTGCTTCCCCAGATCGTATGATGTGCATTGGCATCACGAGCGGCTTGTTGTTGCGACGACAAAAATGAACCAGCCGCTGGAGCTTTGCTGGGGGTACTTAGTCCATGTTACCCGAAAAGTATGCAGAGGTGATCACCACTTCCCGGATACCGTCCGCAGTGGCCACTTTAATAGCCGTTGCCACCAGGTCTTGAAGGATGAAGGTGGTTAAATGGAAATGTTATCTAAAAGGATTGCAGTACAAGGGGTCATATAACAACTTACATGATCCACATGATAGTGAACGTATTTGACCACCGATCAACCATGGTTCTTGGACGAGAGCCAGGTTGATTTCATCATCACAGACGAACCTGCACAGTGTGGCCAACGCTCCTTTAGCGAGGTGCAGGTTCGCCTGGAGCACCTTCTCCCTCCTTATGACGGTGGTAACAAGGCCACTTGCCTTACCCCCGAGAGTCATTACGACTGACGCTCTTTGGTGTTCTGGAGGAGCTGCTCGGGGGAGGTCGACTTGGTCGTCCCGCTCGAGGGAATCACCCTTGGGGGTGGGTTGCAGCCCGAGGCGCTGGCAGTGGGCCTGGCCGTGTCACCCCTAACGGTTTCCTGACTGTGACCGTTACCATTAACAGACCTAGTTGGGCCTCTCGCAGCTTTGCAGGCCGTGACCACTATGGCCGGTGTAGTGGGGAAGTGTCCTTAGGTGCCTTTGCGACTAGTGCTAGTGACTAGTGCTAGCGACTAGTGCTAGCGACTAGTGCTAGCGCTAGTGGAGGACACAGGTTCAGCAAATGCTGTCGCTCCGTTAGGGACCACTGCCGCAGTTGCCAGAGGGGCACTAGCTGGAGATGGAACGGGTGGGCTTGGTTGCGGAGGAGACTTTGGGAGCTGAATTTTTAAGGATCAGCTGTGTGACTCCTCGTCAACCATTATTGCGAGGTGAGTCGTGGTGCCGTTCAGACTGTGTTCCACCACCCGCCACTGCTTCATTGAAAAGCTGCTGGCGTTCGGGAGCCCAATGAATCCACGATAGTGGCGGGAGTAAACTCTCTGCTACTTGGGAAGCCTTCTTGGGGGCCTTGGGAAACTCCGTTTCCTTCAGCAGTTTTACGTCAAGGGCGCTGATGGACGTGATGTGTCCAACAGCCCCCCAACTAGCAGTGCTATAATCCTCGCACACCAGAAGCAGCTACTCGTTTCGAGGTATACAACTCTCAAAACCTGGGCTAACATCCGGAGTGGAGTGGGCGCAGTGGCGACAACAAAAGCTTCTGCTCGGCTCAAACCCTTCGCAAGTGAAACTTTAAAAAACTTCTTCACGCTGCTCTTCAATTTGACAAAGGCGTACTTCGATTCCAGCCGCAGCAACGAGATCTGGGAGCCTGCTTCCATGAGGCCTGACCTCTGAGACGCCACGGAAGCGTCGTCAGCAGATCAGGTCGCAGTCAGCTTCCGCGTCGGAGGACAATACCTCGACGGTTTGCTGCCGGATTAAACTGCTATCGGACGGAAAGTCCGCACTAGAGAACCCTGTGTACAAGGGAGTTCGTGGCCTATCCGAGTCCTCTAAATTATTGGAGTCGAGACCCGTAGTAATGGTGGTGGAAGCCAGCTACTCACTGGCTGCAGTGCTGGTGTTAGGGTCTGCCGTGAAGGCAACGCCCAGGGTTGATGCTGTTGTAGTCACATCAGACTTATCTGAGTTTATAAAAAGATCCATTAAACTGATTCCACAAGTAGGTGCGAGGGGAAGGTCACCCACGGAATAGCCCGCGTACCATGGAAAGTTATCAAGAGTCCGCATACTGGAGAACGGGCTATCCCCCGGCCATGCATCCATCAGCGTATGCTGATCCGCCTGGGATTGGGGTGATTTATAGATTTACGATCTTCGCCCGACTACAAATAGTCAGCACCCCTAGCAGAGGTATGACCGTGCTAGGGGCCTGCTTCCAGCCGCCCTCGCGTGGAGAGTATAGTCGCACTTCCAACAGTAGAAGCAAGGACGGCACGTTCCCTACACAATACTGGGATCAGCATTTAGGTCCCTTTGCTGCCGCTGACGGCCTTGATTCTGATATTGATTATTTAAATAGTTTGGATTTTGCTTTGAGTTATTAGTGAGATTGTGATCCTGATACCGATTATTTGTATAATGGAGCCTTCTGTTTTGGTTTCTTTGTGTGTCATTATTTCTTTAGTTCTTTCTCATGTTTGCTTGCGGATTATTATCTGAAGTCCCAATTTAAACATTTTTTTGAAGTTAAAGATTTATGTCTACATTTCCAAAATTTAAGCCGATATATTTAGATAATTCATCCCTTACGGTCGACACTGTGGTGAATGGTATTAACGATACTGCCATGGACCCTGCTGGTAACTCTTTAATTCTTTGAATCAGTAAAGCACTTTATATGTTATCAAGTTCACTGCAAAGTATCTTACATTAGTATCTAAGTCTCGGATGCTACTCACTCGTAGGTTATTCATTTTTCTTGTTGGCCCATTTGATCCATCCTTGGGCGATAGTGGTGTCGTAGTTTTTTCTTACAGTGTTCCAACATTGTTGGTGTGCTTATGTTGTAAACCGTTTTGGCTTGGCCTTGAATTTTGGTATTGAAGATTACACTGAACACCAAGTTTGCATCCTCCCCATACTCCTGCATAATCTGGTCCACCGATGCGATGAAACCATGGAGGGTGCCATCTTCTCCAGTAAATGTAAGACGGTATCTTGATTCTTTCTCAATTTTGTTGGCTCGCGATTATTTGCGGTGGTGCTTGTATGCACCGTTGTATTTCATTCTCCATTTCCATTTTGTTTAATGTTACTTTATGGCTTGTTAGAGATTTATATTGATATATACATCTTTATTTCTTATCACTGCACTATTGTTATTGTTTTTATTGTTTTTTTTCTTGTGATTTTTTTCTAATGTCTTTGGGCTTGTTTCAAAATAATCACTTACTATGTGTGTTTTTAAGTTTGGTTTTTCACGACCGGTTACGCCAATTATGTATCAAGTTAGTCTTAATACATTTATTTAAAAGTGAAACGAACTCAGTGTGAGTTTCTGATATGCATTTATTGGAGTATAATTCTTTTGACTATTGCTTTATTACAATTGTGTTCTTGAGGCTGAGTTCTTCTTTGCCTCGATTGTTTGGATTTTCTTAAGTGCGACGTGTTAAAGATTGGTTTACATTAAAAAAGTTTGAAGGCCCGGCTGCTTAATTGAATGTGGATGTTTATTGTTTATTAGAGAGGCTGGTAGTGAAAGAAGGTGTTAGTTGTGACAAAGGAGAAGGGTTAGCAGTGACAATTGTATAACTCACGTTGTTAAGTATACACATTTTCCAATCAGGATGAAGCTCATTTTAGCCGAAAATATACGTCACAAGCATAGGCAGAAAGTGACATCTTTCATACCATACCGCGCCTTAGTACCGGTAAGTGATCACGACACCTGGATTCGAATCAGTCGCAATGAAGTCGTGCGAATATCAACATTTTATTTGTATATAGAATATATGCTCATACGTGTTCATGTGGGCAAATACATTCATATGATTTATACATTTCTTATACACAAAGAAAATCGTTTTTGTTCGCATTTTATATTATTCTTTGAACCACCAAAATATGGCATTTGATGTAAAATTTACATAACCATATATTCCTTACCAATAGGGCATTGATAGTTTAGTGAGTCAGTCAGTCAGGGCAAATATTATTGGAATCCACTTCAGAATCAATTTCTCTGATTAAATTCTTTGCTGCAAGTAAATTCAGTTCAGCAAGACAGATGCCACCATGAGTTGCCGTTCTTGGTAAAATCGTCATATCAAGTTGTGATGTCAATGTGTTTTATTTGATCGTCAGATATAGCATAGTACATAATACATACTGAAACGACAATGATTGTTGTTTGCCCGATATTGCTTTTAATGATGCATGGATAGTTTTATTGTGTGATGCTCAACATAAAGACCCAACTGTTATATCTAAATCAAGTTATCATCTAAGTATCTAAGCGACTTACTCCCAACTCGGTCTCCAATTAACATACACATATACGTCTTAATGCTTTCATAAATTGTTTATTTTATACTTATACTTATACTTATACTTATTACCAGCGGACCCGGCAGACGTTGTCCTTCCCAAAATTCGTATTTAAAGAGATGGCTCTCTATTTCTTTCAATAAATGGAAACGGAAAATCATTTAAATTAATTTCAGTGGTTTTTTTCCTGTTGGATTCGTATTTTCTGGGAGCAAAGAAGGAAAATCTTTGCAAAAACCGGAAAAATCGATTTTAGCAACAAAGAAGGCTCTGAATTTAAATAGAAAAAATCGGTTTTTGGATATAATCGTGGTAGAACCACTTTTCCTTCAGCACAGCACAACCCTAGAGTTTCTTTGTAATTTGCGTGCGCTACAATGCTGACATAAGACATCTATAGCACCGATATCAATGCATTGCACTGTGCCATCCATTGTAGCATCATAGCTATATGGTGCTCGATTCAAGTGCGTCTCACTAATTCTGCGCCGCACACGTCTCATTTCATTTTCTTGATCATCACGTGCAGCAGAACGACGTAGTCCTCTCCGCGCATTACTATTTTCCGTTTCAGTAACACTTTGTTCTTGTGTGCTTGCAGCTCGTAAATTCGCCATGCTTAAACGTATATCTTCTCGACGCAATTCATGCTGGTCATCTGTCATATTTTGACGAAGATTTACCAACCGCCGCGCTGTTCTACTACGAGTTGCTTTAAAATATGTCTGAAAAAAAGCAAAGTCTGAAAAAATTCTAATCTATATATATGCGGTGGTGGTGTATGCGTTTGTTGCTAAAAACGATTTTTTCTATTTAAATTTAGAGCCTCCTTTGGTGTTGGCGTTAGTTGCTAAAAACGATTTTTTCAATTTTCCGGTTTTTGCAAAGATTTTCCGGAATTTTTTCATAGCCCATACTTTGCTCCAGAAAATACGAATCCAACAGAAAACAACCCTTCCAAATCGGACGTCTGGAAGACGAGTTGTATCCTTTTAAACATTTACCAACTTTGTTTTATTTATATAGAAGATGGAATATAGAAGATAACATCTCTGTTTTACTTGTGATAAACTACGGTTTTTTTTTATCGCAGTATTAAATTGTCGTTTATTTTATACTTTATGAAAAATCGCAATCTTGTACGTATATAAATACAATAAAAATTTTTGAATAGTGTGTATAATTTTTATTTTGCATTGCATTCCATTGTTTTTGTGTTTTTATGCATCTCTCCCGTTTTGCTGTCTTCTATCCTTTCGACACGCTCATGCTCGCATAATTTTTTCTGTGTTTTATAGTATTGCGTTTCTTCGATATGGAATAGTCTGCCAACGACTTAAATTAGCCACAAAATTATAATTTCAAAATAATTTCTAATTAATTCTTTTTGTTTTGGAATTTGCTATTTTTACTTGAGTAATTATGTTTGTCTGCTATAATAAAAAATTCCGGGCCATCGGAAAAATGGGTTTTTATTTGCTGCTGGAAAATGTGTTGGCTTAAACGGCTGTATTATTAACCTGATTGGTTCTAAATCTATTTTAAAAAGTGTGTGAGTCACGGGCTTCAAACGGCAAACGAAGGAAGGCTTTGGAGACCTACTGGAAAGTTTTGCCATAGTTCTCCATAGCGTAACAAAGTTAATAGTCGATTGTCCATTAGCCCAAATGGGTTTCATGTTCCTGAGCACGTTACCTAACTTATATCCATTTTCTCTCCTTCCCTTCGATATTCCTTAGAATGACATGGTAATTATGTACGTCATTTGTTCGGATCTTGTTCCAGTTTTGGGTCCCGCAGAAATTATTGTTAAAGAAATTCATTCTTCCGATGGCCTTAATGTTCTACCAGCTAGCGCAAAAGCTTTTATATCGACTTCTGTTACAGTTGCTGAACACTATTTTAGGTGTTTTTTTCACTATAGAACTCAAACTTCTTTTACTTCTACCGTTCTTAGAAACGGGAAATCAAATCCATTAAATTAAGTGTTCCAGCTGAGCATTTTAGAAAAGTGTGCTGTAAAGCCTTTTGGCCGGAACACTTAGTTATTAAAGCATATTATTAAAATGATTAAAAAGTAAATAAAAATAAAAATTGGCCTCCAATATTATTTTCAAAAGTTAACTGTTTCGAGGCGATGCTATTTTGCATCACCTTTCGCTGACATTAATTATTAACAAGTAAGAACGCCTCCCAGTATTGGCTGGGGCACGTGCCGTCTTCGCTATTACTGTCAGAAGTTCGGCTATGCTATCCACGCGACGGAAGCTAGAAGCAAGCTCCTAGCACGGTCATGTCTCTGCTAGAGGTGCTGACTAATTGTAGTCGTTCGAAGATCGTGAATCAATAAATCACCCCAATCTAAGGTGGAACAGCATACGATGATGGATGTATGGCCGGAGGGTAGCCCGGTCTCTAGTATGAGGACTTTGGATACCTGTAGCCCTCCAGTTTCATTTAGACCTTCCCTTCCCGCCAACTCGTGGGATCAACTTTATGGATCAACAAAAAAATTTATTAAAGTCTGATACGGCTTCAATAGTATCATCCCTGGGCGAGGCCTTCACGGCTGACCCCTACACCAGCACTGCAGCCAGTGGGCTGCTGGCTTCCACCCCCAATACTACGGGTCTCGACTCTAGTATTTTAGGGGACCCGGATAGGCCACGAACTCCCTTCTACACAGGGTTCGCTAGTGCTGAACTTCCGTCCAGTAGCGGTTCAGTCCCTGCAGCAACCCGTCGAGGTATTGTCCTCTGACGAGGAAGCTGACATCGACTGAATCAGCTTTGCTGACGACTCTTCCGTGGCCTCTCAGAGGTCAGGCCCTACAGAAGCAGGCTCTCAGATCCAGTTACTACGGCTGAAATCGAAGGACGATTTTTGTTAAACTGAAGAGCCGCGAGTAGAAGCTTTTTAAAGCTGCACTCACGAAAGGTTCAAACCGAGCGGAAGCTCTAGCTATCGCCACTGTGCCCCCCGTTAACACCAAGGCTAAACGGACGCGCGGTGACGATATGATCGTCCAACCCACTAGCTCTTCAAAATGGCCCAAAAAGACTCATAAGGAGTCCACGAAGCCACTCTTCAGCCAAGTGGTTAGAAGCGTGAAATTTGGCTTCACTTCGGCTTATTCATCTAAACCCCTCTCAGCGGAGCAGTTAGCTACGTTGAAATAAAGTATATTAAAAGCGGTGCTGTTGCACTCCACACCAGATGTTAGCCCAGGGTTCGAGGGCTGTATACCCCGAAATGAGTGGCTGCTTCTGGTGTGCGAGGATAGCAGCACGGCCAATTGGGTCAGGGGAACTGTTGGACACATCAGGTTCATCAGCGCCCTTGACGTCCAATTGCTGGAGGAAGCGGGGTTTCCCAAGGCTCACCTCATTATTCCAAGTAGCGTTATTCCAAGTAGCGCTGAGTTTACTCCTGCGACCATCCTGGACTACATTGGGCTCCAGAACGCCAGCAGCTCTTCCACGAAGCTGTGGCGGGTGGTGCAGCACAGCCTGAATGTTGGTTGACGAGGAGTCGTACAGGGCTCTGACGGAGTGCCAAGGGCGGGTGCCAGTGCCTTTCCGGCAACGGCGCCAGTAGTTCCCTCGGAGATGTCAGCAATGGCTGACCCTGTGGCCTCCACCAGCGCTGCGGCCGGATCGGTACCAAAGGTTCCTTCCCCTACCCCACCGGCCATCGTAGTCACGGCCCCGAAGGCCCCAACTATGCGTGTGACATGTGGTCACCGTCCGACAACCGTCAAAGGTGCCTCGGTCAGGCCCACTGCCAGCACCTCGGGCCGCAACCCACCCGCAAGGGCACCTCCCGTGAGCGGGGTCGCAAGATGACCTCTCCCGAGTGGCTCATCCCGGCCGCCGAAGGGCACTCGTGGTAACGAATCTCGGAGGGGCAAGGCAAGTGGCCTTGTCACGACCTCCATCAGGAGGGAGAATGAGCAGACTTAAAGTGCTCCAGGCGAACCTGCACAACGCTAGAGGAGCGTCGGCCACACTATGAAGGTTGGTCTGTTATGATGAAATCAACCTGGCTCTCGTCGAAGAACCATGGTGGATCGGTGGCCAAATACGTGGACTATAATGCGGATCATGTAAGTTGTTATAGGACCGAAAGGGAAGTACCCCTCGCACTGCTATCCCTTTAGATAACATTTCCCTTTAATCAACTTCATCCTTAAAGACCTGGTGGCAGCTGCTTTTAAAGTGGCCACTGCGGACGGTATCCGGGATGTGGTGATTACCTCTGCTTACTTTTCTGGTAACGTGGACGAAGTACCCCCAGCCAAGGTCCAGCGGCTGGTTCATTTTTGTCGTCGCAACAACAAGCCGCTCGTAATCGGCTGTGATGCTAATGCACATCACACGATCTGCGAGAGCAGCGACATCAACAAACGTGGTGAGTCCCTCTTAGACTACATATTGTGTTGTCGATTAGATGTAGCTAACATAGGGTGCAAGCCCACTTTTATTAATGCTATTAGGGAAGAGGTTTTAGATCTCACCCTAATCAGCAATTCAATAGCGAGATCGCTTGTCATCTGGCGGGTCACAGACGAAGCCACTTTGTCAAACCATCAGCACATCAGGTTTGACCTTACTGGCCAAGTCGAAATTCGCCAAAACTCCTTCTGTCCGAAAAAGACAAATTGGGAGCTTTTCAAAGCCACTGCAGCTTTCAAAGCAGACCTATTGGTCAGCAATCCTAATTCTATCAGTGAGATAGAACTCGCTGCCAATCTACTCCAAGATGTGCTTATCTCGTTCTTCGATGACAGCTCAGTCCACAAGACCCTAAGGGTCAATCGAAAAATTCCGTGGTGGAATGAGGAACTGGCTGTACTTAGAAGGAGAGTTAGAAGCTAGTTGGGACGTCTATAGGGATGCTCTCACCAACTACAACATAAGCAATAGACGAGCGGCGCAGCTACTGTGGTAGTATAGAATCGTTGCCAGAGGCAGCGAGACTCCATAAAGTATTGGCGAAAGGGTCGTCCAATGGAATAGGGCTTCTTAAAAGAGCAGATGGCTCTTTCACTTCTACTACAAGTCCACTTCCCGGGTTCTGTGGCGAATCCAGATCTCTCCGGTCGCGATGACGCCATTTTGTCACCGGACTTACGCGGATTCAGCTTATCTGGATCCATCTTCGACCCCGAAAAGGTCAAATGGGCTGTAGATTCTTTCGCTCCCTTCAAAGCCCCAAAGGGTGACAAAATCTTCCCAGCCCTTATTCAAAACAGCATGGCTCATATTCTTGATCCACTGGTCGGCCTTCTTAGAGCTAGTTTTACTTGGGGATACATACCCATCTCTTGGAGGAGAGTAAATGTGGTATTCATCCCCAAGCAAGGGAATCGTCCGCTTGACCAGCCTAAGTCCTATCGGCCGATCAGTCTTATTTCCTTTCTGGTGAAGACGGCGGAAAGGCTGATAGATATGTACATTCGGTGCTCTCTGCAGACATCGACACCTCTGCATCCCACGCAGTTTGCGTACATAGCCGGCAGATCGACAGAGGTCGCTCTCCACAGGTTAGTGGGGAAAATTGAAAGAGCCTTCGTATCCGAGAACATTGCTTTCTGCTCTTTTCTGGACATAGAAGGTGGTTTTGATAATTCCGGCTACGGGTCCATCTCTACTGCTCTAGAGCGTAGAGGAACTGCCCGTCCCTTGATCCGGTGGATTGAAGCTATGCTCAAGCACCGGATAATCACTTCCACCTTGCACTCCACGCCGGCATGCATTAATGCAGTCAAAGGCTGTCCCCAGCGAGGGGTTCTATCCCCCCTACTCTGGTCCTTAGTAGTTGACGAACTAGTAGTCTTACTCTCCGAGCAGGGCCTTGAAGCTATCGGGTATGCTGACGACCTTGCTCTAATAGTGACCGGGAACTATACCAGCACCGTGACAGAGTTGATGCAATCAGCTCTGAACACGGTAAGTAGATGGTGCGCAGATGTTGGTCTTAGCATCAATCCACAAAAAGCTATTATAGTTCCTTTCACTAGGCGCTATTCCGTTGACATTGGTCAACTTTATATCAGCGGCTCCCCTGTGGGGCTATCCAACGAAGTCAAATATCTAAGGGTGACCCTAGCCATGTGGGCCTGCAGGAGATTCTTTGGTAGAATCTTGGGCCTTAAATCCTGCACCATCCGGTGGCTTTTTGCCATGATGGTCAGACCGATCGTCACCTATGCTGCTATTGTGTGGTGGCCAAAGGTTACGCAGGTCACTGCCATCAGCAAATGCAATAAATTGCACAGGCTGCTGTGCCTCTCACTGACAGGTGCACTTCGTACCTGTCCCACCGCAGCAATGGAATCGATACCGAATCTGACTCCGCTGCACATCCAAATTAAAGAAGTCGCTGCTATGAGCCTTCTTAGAATCAAACTCCAATCAGGGCTTCTAGCTACCGAATCAGGACATGCTAGCCTGATCAAAGACATTCCTGGCATAGATATCTGCACTAGATCAGATACTATGACTAAGGAACTTTTCTTTGGTGCTAAATTCAGAACCCTCATCCCGGACCGGAAGGACTGGGACACTGGCAACCCCATCAGCGACCCCTACGGTATTCACTGGTATACCGACGGGTCAAAAACTGATCAGGGGGTTGGAGCTGGGATCTTTGGACCCAACTCTAAAACCTCAATTGCTATGGGCAAATGGCCCACAGTCTTCCAATCTGAGGTTCATGCCATTGAGTTCCCCGGCCGTCTGATCCTAGAGAAGGTGATTAGAGGAGTGAACATCTACATCTTCTCTGACAGTCAAGCCGCCATCTTAGCCCTCTCCTCCAAAAGAGTAAGCTCTCGACTGGTGGCCGATTGCTGGAACTGCCTCCAGAGACTGTCTCTTACTAACAACGTCACCCTTCTATGGGTACCTGGACACTCTGGTATCCAGGGCAATGAGCTGGCGGACGAACTTGCTAGGGCCGGTTCGTCAGCTACTTTTTCCGGCCCTGAGCCCTTCTGTGGCATGGGTTGGTCAACCATCTCAGCTATTGTTAAAACCTGGGCTGTTAGGTTGACTGATCGCTACTGGTCGGTCCAACCAGGGATGCGGCAAGCCAAGGATCTTATCAATCCCGTGGTCGACCGAAAAACTAGATTACTTTCCAGGAGGGATCTTCACCTCCTCGTTGGCTATTACCTGACCAAAATGCGTCTGTCTTCTGATGCTGAGTGCAGACTTTGCAAAGAGGACGATGAGACAACCAGACACATACTGTGCGACTGTCCAGCCTTAGTGTGGACTAGCAGGAAACATCTGCACGTGGATACCGCAGGTCCCGAGCATATTGTGCGTTTCTCAACGAAAGATCTGCTCTGCTTTATTATGGAAAATATACTTAAGAATAGAGCGAGCAACTAACCAGCTACAGCTGCCCCCGATTTCGCCTTGTAAAAGTAATTACTTAAGAATTGTGTTTTTTATCCGATTGTACCTAATGTCAGAGATCATTAGATCGATGATTAGTATTGTGCGTGCAAAAACTGAATTTTCTAGCTTTAACATGACTGTTGGAATTTGGTTATTTTTTGTTTCGCGGAGCGTGGCCAACATCTAAAATAAACTTCATCTGTCTACCAAGTGTTTACATGTTGTCTCCAAATTTGGTAGCTCTAGCTTTCATAGTCTCTGAGATCTTGATGTTCATACTTGATGTCCTCCAAATACACCAAATATTCCAGAATAATTTATATAAAATTACTAGCGCTACAAACTGGCCAAAAACTAATACCATAAAGAAACCTTGTACCTCAATAATAATAAAAGCAATTAAGAAAAGCAAAGTAACTAATGAAATCAAATACGCAAATATAATTATATATTTCGTAGAATGGGTCAATGTTGACCATTGTGAATGCGAGTATATTTCTTTAGTGGCGACAGAATGTCGCAATATATATGAGATATATATTGAGCAGTTGTGAAATAGGAATTTCGCTATGCATAATTTGGTGAAGTCAGTCTATATAGCGTCGCAAATACGAACAGAAATTGCTGTGCGTTGAAGAACTCTATTAAATATGGACTCAAATGAGACACCTCTGACATCAGAAGTGGGATCAGCTTTGCCTACTAGCCATGGCACTGATTTATATTTGTCAGCATTGGAACAGCAAAACCGCAACTTAATGGAGTTCATTAAAAATTCTGCAGACTCCAAAGGCAGAAGGGGCCGATGAAAAAGCATCTTACGTAAGCTTTCCAAAAGTTAATCCTGATATTGCTGGAACGGACGCCTCATATTGGTGTAACACCGTCGACCTTGTTCTTGCCGACAACGCCCTTTAGCCCTTTAGTACCCTGGTGGCTTTCTCAAATATGCTTCGCTGGCGTGACTTGGGAGCAGTTCAAAGTGCTATTTATACAGCGCTTTGTGTGAATTGAGACATCTGGTGCTATGTTATTAAGCATTTTAAACGGTCGATCAAAGTCAGAAGAAGAGTTGCTGAATACGGTAGCCATATCGTAACTAGGCTTATGTCAAAATGGAAAGGGAAAGACATAGAGGAGATAGCTGTGAGTGTAACTCACATGGCGCAGATTGACAATAATTCATCACGCGGGGTTTTTACCAACAATCTGAAAACTCGCAATGAGCTACAACAACTTTTACAAGCACACTCTTTTAAAAAGGGCAAAATATACGATGACGCGCATTTAACAGGCTCGAATCGCAAGAAGTTCAAGTCTGCAGCTCAGATAAAATGTAACTACGGTATAAGATTGAAGAACTACTAAAGACAAATATTATTCATCCTAGTTATTCTCCTTTTGCTTGTCCTATGATGTTAGTGAAAAAGAACTATTGAATTTTTAACGAGAATTCCATTTCCAATAGATATCCGCTGCCCCTTTTTGCAGACCAGATTGCCAGACTCAGTGGTTCTAAATATATCTCAAGCCTTGATATGGCTTGTGGCTTTTACCAAATCTCAGTTCATGAAAACTCAATCGAACGAACTACTTTCGTAACAACAGAAGGTCAGTATGAGTTTTTGACTATGTCGTGTGGTTTAAGGAATGCGCCTTCTGTGTTTCAAAGGGCTATAACAAGGGCACTAACGTATTAATCATAGGTGAAAGTAAAGAAGAGGTGTAAGAACAATTGGAAACTGTACTAGCGACCTTAAGTATGGCGGGGCTTCCATTTAATGTAGCTAAATGTCCCTTTCTCAAAAGTAGTGTGGAGTATTTAGATTACGAAATAAGTAACGGGGAAATCAAGCCAATTGCGCGTAAGATTCGAGCACTTACAGATCTACCACCTCCACAATATGTATTTCATCTACAACAATTTATAGGTTTAGCTTCTTATTTCATAGTTTAGTTAGATAGTTTGTTCCAATGTTTTTAGAGACACTTAAGCCATTGTATTAAACGCGCTAGAATTTGTTTGTTTTGCTCTTTATTTTTTCTTTCTCGGTTTGCCGTTCGATTTGCAAACGTAATGTAGATATGAATAGAATTGAGAAGTATTAGAGTATAAGTAGAATAGAGAGAGTATTGTACAGCGAGCTAGCTATTTATGTACATGTGTTCCAGATCAGCTGGAAAGTACTAGAAATATCGTATCGCATTACATTAGCAGTGGTAACGATGACTGGTTATATGGAATCGAATTGTGACTGCTAACAAGAGCTGTTAAGATTGAATTTGTATGATTTAATACTATTTTTTAAACGGCGACTATGTTGGTGTCTGCTGCGAACATCCTCCTCCCTTTGTGAGTTGAAGACTTCCAATAGCTGTAGTCTCGATGGACAGAACAGTGACATTGGAGACGGGTCCCTTCACCAATCCGTTGGTCGTTCGTACTATCACGACTCTGACGACTCCATCTGCACCAGGTATGGCACTCTCGATACGTCCAAGAGACCATTTTAGCGGCGGCTGGTTGTCATCAATCAGCAACACCATGACTCCGATCTGCAGATTAGGATGCGATGAATGCCACTTGCCTTGCTCCTGTAACGATGACAAATAGCTGGTGCTCCACTTTCACCCAAAAGCTCGATGCAGCTGACTAACGTGCTGCCAATGATTCAAGCGGCTGACGTTCAGATGAGTTACATCAGGTTCGTCAATAGTGACGTTAGCTTTGTCCCAAAAAAAATTACCAGAAGTGGGCACTTCCAGGTCAGCTGGATTTTCTGAAATGGGACAGAGGGGTCGTCAGTTCAATATTGCAGAGATCTGGCAGACGAGAGTACGATGCTCATGGAATGAAAGTGTAAATTTTCCAACAACGTGCTAGAAGTGATATTTCGCCACATTGGCCGCTGCTTCCCATAGTCCCCCAAAGCGAGAAGATCGTGCCGGAATACAACGCCAGCTTATTTCTAGGGCGACAAAATCCTCGTGTATTCGGATGCGACTAGGGTCGCTTAAGAATAGATGTGCCAGTTCTGCCAACTCATTTTTAGCTCCAACGAAGTTGGTTCCATTATCAGACCAGACTGTGTGCGGTTTTCCGCACAGACTGACGAATATTTTTAATGATGATATTGTAAGGTCTTCAACATTTGTGCTTAGTGTGTAAAAAAATCATTTAAAAAATATGCAATGCTATGAGCATCAAAAACAACAAGTAAAAAATAATATAAAACAATAGTACGATATGTTCTAAAAGTAAAGTATGTCATATCCACATCACTTCACATACGTTAGCACCTGTGTAAAATATATGATATTCTTACTAAATTTTTTATTGTGGCTATTCGGAAGACTGCTTTTGGGTATCGGAATATATACCGTTATGGACAAATGGAAGCCAATGGCTGGGTGAAACTGGAAAACATTTAGGATGTCATTATTATTATTATTATTTGAAAAAGGGAGTCTCCCAACAGAGAAGGTGCGAGGCACTGCGACCATGGAGGTTTTTTTTTGCCTATAGGCTCTCCCTAGCTAGACAAAAGTTGCTCTGCTTCACTAATGAAGCAGAGCAGATCTTTTGTCGAGGAACGCACAATATGCTCGGGACCTGCGGTATACACGTGCAGATGTTTCCTCCTAGTCCATACCAAGGCTGGACAGTCGCACAGAATGTGTTTGGTTGTCTCGTCGTCCTCTTTGCAAAGTCTGCACTCAGCATCAGAAGACAGACGCATTTTGGTGAGGTGATAGTTCACCGTATGATGGCCACTAAGAAAGCCAACGAGGAGGTGAAGATCCCTCCTGGAAAGTAAGCTGGTTTTCCGGTCGACCACGGGATTGATAAGATCCTTGGCTTGCCGCATCCCTGGTTGGACCGACCAGTAGCGATCAGTCAACCTAACAGCCCAGGTTTTAACAATAGCTGAGATGGTTGACCAACCCATGCCACAGAAGGGCTCAGGGCCGGAAAAAGTAGCTGACGAACCGGCCCTAGCAAGTTCGTCCGCCAGCTCATTGCCATGGATACCAGAGTGTCCAGGTACCCATAGAAGGGTGACGTTGTTAGTAAGAGACAGTCTCTGGAGGCAGTTCCAGCAATCGGCCACCAGTCGAGAGCTTACTCTTTTGGAGGAGAGGGCTAAGATGGCGGCTTGACTGTCAGAGAAGATGTAGATGTTCACTCCTCTAATCACCTTCTCTAGGATCAGACGGCCGGGGAACTCAATGGCATGAACCTCAGATTGGAAGACTGTGGGCCATTTGCCCATAGCAATTGAGGTTTTAGAGTTGGGTCCAAAGATCCCAGCTCCAACCCCCTGATCAGTTTTTGACCCGTCGGTATACCAGTGAATACCGTAGGGGTCGCTGATGGGGTTGCCAGTGTCCCAGTCCTTCCGGTCCGGGATGAGGGTTCTGAATTTAGCACCAAAGAAAAGTTCCTTAGTCATAGTATCTGATCTAGTGCAGATATCTATGCCAGGAATGTCTTTGATCAGGCTAGCATGTCCTGATTCGGTAGCTAGAAGCCCTGATTGGAGTTTGATTCTAAGAAGGCTCATAGCAGCGACTTCTTTAATTTGGATGTGCAGCGGAGTCAGATTCGGTATCGATTCCATTGCTGCGGTGGGACAGGTACGAAGTGCACCTGTCAGTGAGAGGCACAGCAGCCTGTGCAATTTATTGCATTTGCTGATGGCAGTGACCTGCGTAACCTTTGGCCACCACACAATAGCAGCATAGGTGACGATCGGTCTGACCATCATGGCAAAAAGCCACCGGATGGTGCAGGATTTAAGGCCCAAGATTCTACCAAAGAATCTCCTGCAGGCCCACATGGCTAGGGTCACCCTTAGATATTTGACTTCGTTGGATAGCCTCACAGGGGAGCCGCTGATATAAAGTCGACCAATGTCAACGGAATAGCGCCTAGTGAAAGGAACTATAATAGCTTTTTGTGGATTGATGCTAAGACCAACATCTGCGCACCATCTACTTACCGTGTTCAGAGCTGATTGCATCAACTCTGTCACGGTGCTGGTATAGTTCCCGGTCACTATTAGAGCAAGGTCGTCAGCATACCCGATAGCTTCAAGGCCCTGCTCGGAGAGTAAGACTACTAGTTCGTCAACTACTAAGGACCAGAGTAGGGGGGATAGAACCCCTCGCTGGGGACAGCCTTTGACTGCATTAATGCATGCCGGCGTGGAGTGCAAGGTGGAAGTGATTATCCGGTGCTTGAGCATAGCTTCAATCCACCGGATCAAGGGACGGGCAGTTCCTCTAAGGGACGGGCAGTTCCTCTAGAGCAGTAGAGATGGACCCGTAGCCGGAATTATCAAAAGCACCTTCTATGTCCAGAAAAGAGCAGAAAGCAATGTTCTCGGATACGAAGGCTCTTTCAGTTTTCCCTACTAACTTGTGGAGAGCGACCTCCGATCGATCTGCCGGCTATGTACGCAAACTGCGTGGGATGCAGAGGTGTCGACGTCTGCAGAGAGCACCGAATGTGCATATCTATCAGCCTTTCCGCCGTCATAAGCAGAAAGGAAGTCGGACTGATCGGCCGATGGGACTTAGGCTGGTCAAGCGGACGATTCCCTTTCTTGGAAATGATACAACATTAATTCTCCTCCAAGAGCTGAGTATGCATCCCCAAGTAAAACTAGCTCCAAGAAGGCCGACCAGTGAATCAAGAATATGAACCAGGCTGTTTTGAATAAGGGCTGGGAAGATTTTGTCACCACCTTGGGCTTTGAAAGGAGCGAAAGAATCTACACGCCATTTGACCTTTTCAGGGTCGAAGACGGATCCAGATAAGGTGAACCCGCGTGAGTCCGGTGACAAAATGGCGTCATCGCGACTGGAGAGATCTGGATTCGCCACAGCACCCGGGAAGTGGACTTGTAGTAGAAGCTCAAGTGTTTCCCTGCGATCTTGAGTGAAAGAGCCATCTGCTGTTTTAAGAAGCCCTATTCCATTAGACGACCCTATAGCCAATACTTTATGAAGCCTCGCTGTCTCTGGCAACGATTTTATGCTACCACGGTAGCTGCGCCATGTATTGCGTTTAGCTCGTCTAATGCTTTTGCTGTAGTTGATGAGAGCGTCCCTATAGACGTCCCAACAAGCACGGTTAGATTTAGCCTTATTAAAAAGGCTTCTAACCCTCATTCTAAGAACAGCCAGTTCCTCATTCCACCGCGGAATTTTCCGATTGACTGAGCTGTCCTCGAAGTATGAGATAAGCATATCTTCAAGCAGATTGGCAGCGATTTCTATCTCACTGATAGATTTAGGATTGCCGACCAATAGGTCTGCTTTGAAAGCTTCAGAGGCTTTGAGAAGCTCCCAATTTGTCTTTTTGGGACAGAAGGAGTTTTGGCGAATTTCGACATGGCCAGGAAGGTCAAACCTGATGCGCTGATGGTCTGATAAGTTGGCTTCGTCTGTAACCCGCCTATTAACAAGCGATCTCGCTATTGAATTGCTGATTAGGGTGAGATCTAAAACCTCTTCCCTAATAGCATTAATAAAAGTGGGTTTGCACCCTATGTTAGCTACATCTAATTGACAACACAATATGTAGTCTAAGAGGGACTCGCCACGTTTGTTGATGTCGGCGCTACCGCAGATCGTGTGATGTGCATTAGCATCACAGCCGATCACGAGCGGCTTGTTGTTGCGGCGACAGAATTCCACCAGCCGCTGGACCTCTGCTGGGGGTACATCATCCACATCGCCCGGGAAGTATGCGGAGGCGATCACAACTTCCCGGACACCGTCTGCAGTGGCTACCTCAATAGCCGTTGCTACCAGGTCTCTGTGGATGAAGTTAGTTAGTGGGAAATGTCTGACACTGTTATCCATAAGTATAGCAGTGCGCGGGGCACCTCCCATACGGTCATATAACAACTTACATGATCCACATGAAAGTCTACGTATTTGGCCACCGATCAACCATGGTTCTTGGACGAGAGCCAGGTTAATTTGATCTTCACAGACGACCCTGCACAGTATGGCCGACGCTACTCTAGCGTGGTGCAGGTTCGCCTGGAGCACTTTAAGCTTGCTCATTTTCCCTCCTGATGGCGGTTGAGACAAGGCCACTTGTCTTGCCCCCCCGAGAGTCGTTACCGCGAATGCCCTTCGGCGGTCGGGACGAGCCACTCGGGGGAGGTCGCCTTGCGACCCCGCTCGTGGGAGGTGCCCTTGCGGGTGGGTTGCGGCCTGAGGTGTTGGCAGTGGGCCTGGCCGAGGCACCTCTGACGGTTGACGGACGGTGACCACTTGTCACCCGTCTAGTTGGGCCCTTCGGGGCTGTGACCACAATGGCCGGTGGGGTGGGAGAAGGAACCTTGGGTACCGATCCGGCCGCAGCGCTCGTGGAGGCCACAGGGTCAGCCAATGCTGAAATCCCTGAAGGAACCACTGGCGCCGTTGCCGGAGCGGCACTGCCAGGAGAGGGAGCGGGTGAGGATGTGGATGGAGCAGGGGTGGCGGAGGAGGCTTTGGGAGCTGAATTCTTTAGGATCAGTTTGACCCTGCCAAAGCAGAATTTCACCTTCCCTTGGCACTCCGTCAGAGCCCTGTACGACTCCTCGTCAACCAACATTGCGAGGTGAGTCGTTGTGCCGTTAAGGCTGTGCTGCACCACCCGCCACAGCTTCGTGGAGAAGCTGCTGGCGTTCTGGAGCCCAATAAATTCCAGGATGGTTGCAGGAGAGTACTCAGCACTACTGGGAAAGTAACCTCTGATGAGGTGAGCCTTGGGGAACTCCGTTTCCTCCAGCAATTTGACGTCAAGGGCGCTGATGGACCTGATGTGTCCAACAGCTCCCCTGACCCGATTGGCAGTGCTGTTATCCTCACACACCAAAAGCAGCCACTCATTTCGGGGTATACAGCCCTCGAAACCTGGACTAACCGTTGGTGAAGAGTGCAACAGCACCGTCTTTAGAATGCTGGATTTCAACGTAGCCAACTGCTCCGCTGAGAGGGGTTTGGTAGGATCAGCCGAAGTGAAGCCCAATTTCACGCTGCTAACCACTTGGCTGAAGAGTGGTTTCGTGGACTCCTTATGAGTCTTTTTGGACCTCTTTGAAGAGCTGGTGGGCTCGACGATGGTATCGTCAGCGCGCGTCCGTTTAGCCTTGGTGTTAACGGGGGGCGCAGTGACGATAGCCAGAGCCTCCTCTCTGTTAGAACCCTTTGCGAGTGCAGCTTTAAAAAGCTTCTTCTCGCGGCTCTTCAATTTAATAAAGGCGTCCTTAGATTCCAGCCGCAGCAACTGGATCTGACAGCCTGCTTCCGTAAGGCCTGACCTCTGAGAGGCCACGGAAGCGTCGTCAGCAAAGCTGATTCGGTCGCAGTTAGCTTCCTCGTCCGAGGACAATACCTCGACGGGTTGCTGACGGACTGAACCGCTACTGGACGGAAGTTCAGCACTAGCGAACCCTGTCTACAAGGGAGTTCGTGGCCTATCCGGGTCCTCTAAAATACTAGAGTCGAGACCCGTAGTATTGGGGGTGGAAGCCAGCAGCCCACTGGCTGCAGTGCTGGTGTAGGGGTCGGCCGTGAAGGCATCGCCCGGAGATGATACTTTTAAAGCCGTATCAGACTTTTCTATTTTTAAAAATTGATCCATTAGTTAAGATCCCACGAGTAGGCGGGAAGGGAAGGTCATCCACGGCATAGCCCGAATACCGTGGAAAGTCTAAATGAAACTAGAGGGCAACAGGTATCCAGAGTCCGCATACTACAGACCGGGCTACCCCCCGGCCATGCATCCATCAGCGTATGCTGTTCCGCCTTGGATTGGGGTGATTTATAGATTCACGATCTTCGCCCGACTACAATTAGTCAGCACCCCAAGCAGAGACATGACTGTGCTAGGGGTCTGCTTCCAGCCGCGCTCGTGTGGAGAGTATAGTCGCACTTCCGACAGTAGGAGCGAAGACGGCACGTGCCCCAGCCAATACTGGGATTACATGTTGGTCCCCTTGCTTCCTCTGACGGCTGACGGCCAAACGATGTCATACTCAACATAAATCTGTCATGATTATTGCGGGCATTATCATATTTATAGTCAGCTTCGCTGGCTGCTTGTGTGCCCTTCGCGAAAATACCTTTCTACTGAAATTCTATTCGAGGTGCTTGTTGATATTCTTTCTAATGGAAAGGGTCATTGCCATCATCTGCTTTGTATTTCCACAACATATGAATTCGTTCGTAGAGTATCAGTTCACCGATAAGATCATCCATTCCTACCGCGATGACCCCGATCTGCAGAATTTTATTGATTTTGCTCAACAACAGTTTAAGTGCTGTGGACTCAGCAATGCCGGCTACCAAGACTGGAGTAAAAACGAATACTTTAACTGCTCATCGCCGTCAGTGGAGAAGTGCGGCGTGCCATACAGTTGCTGTATAAATGCAACTGACATTATGTGCGGCTATGAAGTACAGGAGCACTCTGTTGTAGCTGCTAGCAAAATTATGTACCAGTGGCTGCATTGAAATTGTTCGAATCTGGGCTGAACGAAATTTCTATACCATTGCGGGTGTTGCTCTTGTAATCGCCCTTATACAATTATTAGTCATATACTTGACCACAACATTGGAAGGACAAATCGAATTGCAAAAGTCGCGATGGGCCCGTTAGGTGAAACAGGCAATTACAGGAATGCCTTAATTTGACAAATCATCATGTAACAATCATAGAAAATATTAACGAATCTAAATACTCAATCAATTTCATTCCAGTATCATTATATTGAGATTATTTTTTTTATTGCACAGGTTTTATCAGCGTCAATTTATATTGTTGATTTATTGAAATTGAAAGAAAAATTTTGTTTAAATGTTGAAATTTATTATCTGTCTCTGAACACAGCACAAATTTTTGTTTGTAAAGACTCGAGTGAACAAAAAGACTTAAATTCTCGATTATATGCATATGTATTTAGACATAATCCAAAATTTTGAAAAATTAATCTGAAGATGTATGTAAATACAAGTAAGAATAGCTGGTAAGATTCTTTTCTTTTTTAAAAATTTACAAAAGAATATTTATACCTAAGGATATAGGTATTAAAGTCAATAGTAAAGCATAACTACTAGCTCCAGATGCATGGCCTTAGTGGCAAAGCAAACAAATATGCAGATGTAAGCCTTGACGGGTGGTCTACTCCTGACATCAGGCTTGTGGTAGAATGGCCCATAGGCTTTGCTGAAATCGCTCGCTTCTTTGTATTGTTGATGTGCATCTCATTAAGCATTTGTAGCGATAAGACTTCCCCTGCTCTAGTGTTTTCTGCCAACATTTGGAATAATGGGGGTATAGCTTCTGCGTATTTTGTTTCTTACTCGTCGTCGCCAATCATTATGGTGGAATTTTGGAATTGTATTAAATAATTCCCTTTCAATTCGACTTCCTCCTGGTCAATTCTGATGGTTCCAACGTAATCGTTCAGCAGGATCGTTCCAGTCACTATTTCCTCGTGGTCCAGGACATGTTGGCTATTTACCGTACTACAGTATGGCTTTGGTTTAAAAATTCGCATTCGGACGTGTTTTTTTTGCTGTCAACTAACATTTGTTATTTTACCTTTCCTGCGCCTTGTTATTAAATAATTTTGTTTGCAAACTAACAATACCTGTGCTATACATCGGAGTGTTTAGTCACAGTGTAATAATATTCAATAATTTACAATTAATTGTGTGTTTTAATATATCAACAATTTGTGAGGCCTAATTTTCTGTTTGTGAGAGCTTACAGTAAATTTGTGTTTTGTTTTGAACTGCTACAGCACATTGTTGGTATATCATTACATATCGCGCTCTTTCCGATCTCGGGCACTTTCCGCTCTCGCGCTCTTTGTGCTGTGTTTTGTTGTTGGCCGTTTTGGCTATTCTTTTCTCAGCTTTCGTCGCGCCCGCGATTGTGATTTTGTGCTTGCTGTTTTTCTGTAAGTAGATATCAGCGTACCAATACCCTGTTAGTAACACAAATTTTATTCTTATTTAAATTTTTGGTTTCATTTAATTTTTATTTACTCTAAAACCTGCAGTATGTTTGTCTGCTATAATAAAAAATGCAGTGTACCAGCAAGCGCAAAAATGGGTTTCGTTTGCTGCTGGCTCTGTGACAATGTTTCACATGAAAAATGTGCTGGCTTCATCGGCCGTATAGTCGACCTAATTGGCTCAAAATCTGGTTTAAGATGGACATGTGAGTCATGCAGGGATGTTGAAAGGGATGTTGCGGGATTCATACGTCAGACGAAGCAAGGCTTTGGTGATCTATTCGCAGGTTTCAAAAAATTTGCGGATAGTTTCACAACTTTGGACTCTGGGTTTAAGGGCATGAAGCTTTTAACCGAGTCTCCAAAGCGTAAAAAAGCTAATACTCGTTTGTCCATTGGCCCTAACGAACTTGATGTCCCTGAGCTGGTCAACAACTCGTCTGTTCCGAATAATCTAATGTCATTTACGTCTCCCACCCCTCGACACTCGTCAGCGTCAATGATTGCCAACAATGACATTGTTCCCATGGATGTCATTTGTTCTGATCCCGTTTCAGTCTCGGTACCTGCAGTAGTTGTTAATGTTGCAGAGACTCAAGATGATCAACCTTCTGCGGTACCTTACGTTCTACCAGCTAGTACAGATGCTTCTATCTCGACTTCTGCTACAGTTGCTCAGAACACTATAGTAGGTGTCCCACCTATGAAACAAATTTTTGTTTCTAGGCTTGCCCCTAATACGTCATCTGACGACATTAGGACCTTTATTCGGTCCAAAATTCAAGCATCATTAAAGGTGGAAAAATTTAACTTCTCATATGAACGGGAAATCGCATCATTCAAAATAAGTGTTCCTGCCGAGCATTTTAGTAAAGTTTGCTCAAAAGACTTCTGGCCGAAATACTTAATTATTAAAGAGTATGTAAATAAAAAGAAAAATCGGCCACCGATTTTACTTCCAAATGTTACAACTAATTCCTCTAAGCCTCAAACTCCATCTGATAGCTCAAAAAACTAACTTCTCTCCTGCTTGGCTATCAAAATGTAAGAGGCCTTTGTAGTAAACTTAATAATGTTTATTTGGATAGCTTAAATTTTCCTTTTCATGTCATTGCCTTCACTGAAACTTGGTTAAGGCATGATATTTTGAATACTGAAATCTTTACTAACAAATTTTCTGTCTATAGACGTGATGGCATGCAGCGTCGTGGTGGTGGTGTACTTATTGCTATCGATGCTGATATCTCTTCTGAGCACGTAGATTTAGGTAGTGATTTAGATATCGAATTTGTAGCTGTAAAACTAATTTATTGTAGTTTTAGTATCTTTATCACCTGCTCATATATACCTCCTGCCTCAGATAACTCTCTGTATTTATACCATTTTACTGTAATCAATAGTATTTCTGAAATGCTTTCTGATCGTGATTTCGTAATAGTTCTTGGAGATTTTAATATTTCTGGAATTTCGTGGCTTTCGTCATGTGAGTCCAACGTATTGAATACTTCGTCAACTCATGTCTTTGTTGATAGCCTTTTTGATATAGCTTTGTCTCAAACCAATTCTATACCAAATTGTCTAGGTAAAATGCTTGATCTGATTTTTGTTTTGGATCTCAATACCTGCACGGTGTCCAGATTAAATCCTATTTCCTCACCTGAGGATTCCTACCACCCTACTCTGGAGGTGCTGATTGACTTACCAGCAAGTGTTTCGGATGCAGGTGTTTTACCGGAGAAGCGAGTTCGTTGTTTTCGGAACACCGATTTTAAAACACTTTCTTTGCTTCTTTCACGTACTGACTGGTCCCAACTTTCTTCGTGTATTGACCTGGACAAGGCAGTTGAAATTTTTTATTCTACATTAAACTCTCTGTTTGATGCTTGTGTTCCCTTTGGTACTCCACAATTGTCTACTAGACCGTTATGGTTTACCAAAAAAACTAACAAAGTTAAAGAATAAAAAATCAAAGCTTTACAAAAAATATAAGGAAACTGGCTCTCTCTTATATTTTTCTCGCTACACTGTTGCTCGTTCCGATTTCTCCACGCTAAGTAATCTTTGCTACAAGGATTATTTGAGAAAGTGCAGACTTACGTTTCAGCGTGACCCGAAACGCTTCTATGACTTCGTTAATTCGAAGCGAAAGACGTCAACACTTCCAACAACATTATTTTATGATAAAAAGACAGCTTTTAATGATCGTGGCATTGCCGATCTGTTTGCTGATTTTTTTCAAACGACCTATTCCACATAAACTTTTTAAAGAGCCCAGTCTTATCCGTATCAAGTAAACCAAGCGAATTGCATTTTTGGTCCCATACTTTCTGAAAGTTTACTATTACGTGAACTTAAGTCATGTAAACCAGTTTTTTCCCTTGGCCCTGACGGTGTTCCTAGTTGCATGCTTAGGTTCTGTGCAGAGGGACTTTGTAAACCACTTTTAAAATTATTTGAATTGTCTGTAGAGTTGTGCTCTTTCCCTAATCTTTGGAAAGAGTCTTACATTATTCCTCTCTTGAAAAAAGGAAATAAATCCTACGTTCAAAACTATAGAGGTATCTCCAATTTGTTTGCTATTCCCAAAGCATTTGAGAAACTAATAACTTCTCAACTGCAACACTGCTGTAAATCTATGATTTCACCCTACCAGCATGGGTTTGTGAAATGTAGGTCTACTACCACTAACTTATTAGAATTCTCTTCAATTGTTATTGAAGGGTTCCAATCAAAAATGCAAACGGATGTCATTTACACTGATTTCAGTAAGGCTTTTGATTCTGTCAACCATAGTCTCTTATTATACAAGCTCAATCTTCTTGGATTTCCACAGAACTTAATTTTGTGGATATCTTCATATCTTTCATTTAGAATTCAAAGAGTATTTTACAAGGGCTCTGTGTCCAAGACTGTCCAAGTCACTTCCGGCATACCCCAAGGAAGTCATTTAGTCCCATTGCTGTTTACATTATTTATAAATGATCTACCGTCCGTTATATCATACTCTCGCATACTTATGTATGCAGATGATGTTAAGATTTGTCTGACTTTTAATGATCCCATATATAGCCTCAGATTGCAATCTGACCTTGATTGTTTTCAATCGTGGTGTGCTATAAATTTATTAAATCTTAATTGCAATAAATGTAAACTTATGACATTTTTTAGGGGTATTCTCCATTTAAATAATTATCATCTTAATGATACTCCACTTGAGCGAATAGAGTCAGTAACTAATTTAGGTATCCTTCTTGATTAATGTTTGATAAGCATATTTTGGTATAGTTTGATAAATACATTTTTGGAAAATATAATATTTCGATGGTGAAATTGGGTGGCGGGTATCTCACTGTCGAGCACACTCGACAGTAGCTTTCTTACTTGTTTATATTATTGTTGTGAATAATTTTTCTTGACTGTGTTTTTACTGTGTTGTTCCTATTTTCCAGTACAACTTCTTTTCTGAATTTTGGTGATAATTTTGAACCTAACCTTTTGTGTATTCTGACGTATATGATATCCCCTTGACTATAATCTTTTATAGTTCTCTTTTTTGCGTTATGGTAAGTAAGATCTTCGTTCTGCTTTTTTGTGATTTTATTGCTAATCTCTTCTCTATCTGCTTCTAGTTTTTGTGGGTCTGTTGTTACTCTAGTACCAAAGAATGCATCTATTGGTTTCTTTTTAGTGGTATAATAAATGGATTCGTTATAAACTTGGACTTCTTTGAAAATAAGGTTATCGAAGTTTGAACCTTCGTCTTCCTTCTTAAAGCATCTCATGATCTCTGTGAGAGTTGAGTGAAATATTTCTACCTGTCCATTACTGGTGGAGTGATAAGGCGGTGTCGTGTAGACTTTTGCTCTAAGTTGGTCTTCCAACAGAAATTTTATTGAAGCTGCGTTCATAGCTTTCTCATTGGCCATAACAACTGACTGTGGCATGCCGAACGCTATCACAACTTCGCGAAGAGGGTGTTTCAGGTCTTCGGCTGCTTTTGACTTTAAAATGTTGACCTGTGCGTATTTTGAAAAGTTATCTATGGCTGTGAGTACTACATTACCTAGTGTGCTATACAAATCTATATGGATTCTCTGACCTGGATAGGTGGGTATAGGCGTTGCTTGTATTTCGCCTTGCTGCGGATGTCTATCATATTTTGCCAAGTTGCAAGTTTCACAAGTCTTGGTTATAGATATTACTTTCCCAGCTAATCCTGGGAAGAAGTACGTGCTCAAGATTTGTTGCTTGTTTTCTAATGGGTTTCTGTGAGCTAATACTGAAAAATATTTGTTTTCTCACAATTGAGCGAGTATTTCGCCTATTTCTGGGATCGGATAGCGATCCGAAATTTTTACGTCGTTTAATTTTCGGTAATCAATGACTACCCTGAATTTGTTTTGACCTGATGCGACAGCTTTTTTTGGCACCACCCAAACAGGTGCGTTGTACGGAGACCGTGAAGGTCTGATTATGCCGTCATGCAGCAATTCTTGGATTTGGGTTTCTAGCACCGGTCTCAGAGAAGCGGGGTAGGGGTAGTGTTTGCTATGTACGGGTAAGTCGGAATTGGTTCTAATTTCACCTATAACAGGTAAGTTTTTTGTCTTGTTTTGCGAAAAACTCTACATATCTCTCTGTCAAGTGAGACATGCTTTGTTTTTGTCCAAGTGTCATATGATCGGACCTGATATTGATGCTGTTGACTGCCTGTGCTTGTAGTTGAAAAATCTTAATTTTCCGTCCTCCTCTTATTACCAGTGTGTCGGTTTTTATGTCTATCACTGTATCTCATTTTTTCAATGTGTCGTTTCCTATTATGCCATGAAATGTTAAAGTGGGTAATATAAAAAACTTGCAAATTAAGTCTCTAATACCGAATAGGTTTAGGAGAGTGAGGTGTGTTATTTCTATTTTTCCGCCCACCGAATTTGCGGAGAATGGTTGATCATTTGGTTTTGGATTCTTCACTAAGTGTGGCTGAACGTAGTTCTGGTTGGACCCTGTATCTATTAAAAATTTCAATTGTGAACCGTCCCTCGTTACACATTGAACATATGGTAGCGAAGAACTGCTTAATCTAAAAAATAAACGTCCGTTGCGTCAGTGGGTTTGTAGCATAACCCTGGTCTTCGTCTGGTATGCCCTGGCCATTCAATTCGTGGGCTCCTTCTAATTCTATGTTTTCTAAATAGTATTCTTCTTCGGACATTATCGGACATTCGATCGCGGGTGTTGTCTGTTCTAAATTTTCTTCTGGTGCACCAGTCTCAATGTCTTTGCAGCTTTTGTGGTGGCCCTGTGGCTATTGGTATTGGAGGTCTTTTACCTATCATATCATTACCTGAAGGCCTGTTCATGTAGTTTAAGTGCTTGGATCGAATAGAATGGTATATTTCCATTGGCACTGGTCTGGGCTCTGGTTTATGAGCAAATGGGCGTGGTGGAGCCGCGAAGTTTTGCCTGTATACAGGCTGCTGTGGCAGTGGCTCATACGGCCGCTGTGGAAAGGGAATATATGGACTCGGTTGAGAAGGCGCTTTTGGCCATGTAGTCGGTGGTCTAGAACTCCAGTTCGGTCTATCTAAAGATGGATAGTATAATGATTGTTGAATTTGCTTAGCTATATTTGGCAATTGTTGGTAGAATGGTTTGCTGTACAATTGCCTGAAATTGGGCTGGGATTGGATTTGACTAGGTGGTAATGGAGGTGGTAATTGTCTCAGCCTCGGAAGATACGCATTTCCATGGTCCTGATTGTCGAGCAGGTTGCACAAATGTAGTGCATGACTAAGATCTCTCGGCTCCTTCACAGCCAAAAGACGTGGAAGGCCTCCATTAAGACCTCTGACGAAGGTATCGAGGGCTTCGCCTCTATAATTATTCGTCAAGGACCTTATGGACTCAGGGGAGTCTTCTTGCACACCAAATTGATTGAGTATCAAGGATAATTGGTGGTAGACTGCGTGGTAGAATTCCATAACGGACAACCGACCCTGAGTCAGAAATAATATCTGATATTCGAGCGTTTTTAGATCTCGTTTATCTGCGAAATGTTTTGTGAGGCATCTAGATATAGCCTTCCAATTCAAGGGAGTGTGGAATGATTCCAGCACTGTTTCAGCTTCACCTACTATTTTTCCACGTATGGCTAACGTGACTAGATAGTATTTGTATGTTTGTTCGTGTCCCTTAAAGATAGCCATTACTCTGTCGACGGTCTTCTTCCACGATCCGAAAGATGTTCTGTCTCAAGAGAATTGTTTAATTAGTCGGGTGACATCGGGTACTTTGTCATCATATTGACCGCTTTCAGTAGGTGTGTATGTCACGTCTGCATATTCTTCTTCACCTTCTACACCTAATGCTTATCTAATGATTTCGCCTCCTTGGTGGGCGTTAATGCGTTAATTAATGTCACTATGACGTCCTTAAGTTCAGGACTGGCTACCGGTGTACTAGCTGCTGTTGGGTTGGCTCTAGGATGATTGAGTTTTAAACTCATGCCTGCCATTGCCTCGGACAATTCTTCTTGCATTTCTATACTTTTTAAACTTGTAACAATTGGAGACTTGGAAATGTGTGCAGTTTTTATTGTATTAGATCCAGTGGCTGGATCGCTCCTTCTATCCTGGAGGGTCCCGTGGGATTCGCAGACTTGGAGTATGTTATACTGCAGTTGGCAGTTTTTATAATGTTTTATGTTTTTTCGTTTTGTTATCGTTTGTTTCGTGGTAATAATATATATCGTGGTAATAATATATTTAATATCGAAAAATTCTCTTAAATGCTACAAAATTTTCCCAGTTATCAATTTTTTTCAAATTATTTAGTTTACTTAAACAAAAATTTTCCAAATAGATTTTTTTTAAAATAATGTTCTATACTTTCTTTATTCAAATTTTTACTTGCTTTCATTTAATTATTTCTTGTTTACTTTACTTTTATTTTTCGAATTCGTATTTAAAAACTTTTTCTTTGATTATTCTTCTATTAATTCTTATTTTTTTATTCTTAAATCATAAGCTTACAGTAATATTTTCATTCCGGTGAATCTCCCACGATGGTCCTCTGGGTTTTATCCTTTTTATCCTTGCGACGAGTTGCGGCGACAACGGACTACTTGGGATCCTTGGTGACACGGTTGCATGGTTTCGTGCGGACGGGCACTACAGGATTGTCAGCGGTGATGCTTGACCCGTTCGTTTTCGCGGCACCGAATTGTTCTTTTTGATTGTATTCGGCACTATTACTCGCGGTTGCCAACTAGTGTGATTTAGATACTTTTACAGTAGCAACTTAGCTACTTGAGATAAATTGCACGACGTGATGAACGGGTCCCTGCTCGGGCGCCAATTAAGAAGACGGTTTGTCTTTCTTGTAAAAAAAATCAAGCTGATTTATTTGAGTTGTAGATTAGAACTGAAACTTAAACAATCTAAGAGCTAATTTAAATATACACAGCAGAAGCGGTGTTGGTGTCGCTGCTGTCGTCGTCGGTGTTGCCTTTGCTGCTGCTGCTGTTGTCGCTGCAGCCGTCTCGTTTCCGTTGCAATTGCTGACGTTGCGCACGCGCCGCTGATATGTTGCAAGCGTGTGACAATATTTTGCCGGTGTATCTGCGCTTCTAAGAATTCTGTTGGCTATGTTGCTGATGCTGCGCACGTGTCGCTGGTGTACTGCGAATGTGTGCGCTTATGCAATGCAGGTGTATCTGCACTTTGATGAACTCCGTTGTTAACTCATATATGATGGACATCAAAGAAGCCAAAGGTGGATTGCCTTTGAGCAATGCTTTGTAGTCGTCAACAAACTGACCATCTGAATACTCTTGATCACCAAATGAGTTCCACGCTTAATGTCCTTGACGGTTAGCGGACCACTTGTTCCGAACGAATCCTTTTTGCACATTCTTATGAAGCGATCTATGAATGCGAAAACGCGCTGAAGTCTTCCGAACGCATTCTGAAATTTGCAGTTTAATGAGAGATCGACTTGTGAGGATGAGTTTAAGACAATGCGACGGCGCTCAGATCCATCGGCAATGCGGCTGCTTGAGATACATCCGATTTGTCATCTCCTGGATCTGCGAGACCCTATTAGAAACGAAAACGGTTACGTTAGTTTGTTAGTTTATCCAAGCCAAGGCCACAGCGATAAGCTCTGACAACAGTACTGCAGTCGAAAGCTCTAACTTTGGAATTGTTAATGATTCTAATGGTGCAATCCTGGACTTTGAACAAAGAAGCGTCGAAGAGTATGAATTGCCAAGCTCAAAGCGAAGGTATATGCAGGCACCATAAGCGACCATGCTTGCATCACAAAATGTATGTATTTCCCATTTTGCAAGCGGACGCATTGCGTAGAGTGGAAATCTCAAACTGATGATCAGTTATAGTTGCGAAGTTAGCTCTATCCAAAAAGAGTGCAGTCCTTGCGGCAGACACTCATCCCAGTTCAGCTGATCCTTCCATAGGGCTTGCATGAATATCTTCATCCTTGTGGCGATAGGCGCGATCAATCCCAGGGGGTCGTAAAGGTTGGAAATTGTAGACAAAATGCTTCTATTGATATCTTGCTTCTCGGTAGCTATATGAGAAAAGTTAAACAGCAGATCGTCTGATGCTGGATCCCATGCTAATCCGAAAGTTTTAGTGATGTCGGATCCATCATGAAATTTTATCAGTTCTCGCAATCAGCTTCGGGTTTACCATCAAGTGCTGCGGGGTCATTTGAGCACCATTTACAAATTAGGAATCCTCTAAGCAGAAGATCCTTGACTTGATTCGATTGTTTAACAACTTCATCTACAGAATCGCCTTCAGATAATAAATCGTTCAAGTAAAAATTCCATAGAATGATTTCGGAAGCGTGCGAGAAGCTTGCCTCCTCATCACTCGCTAGCTGATGCATTTCGCGAATGGCAAGAAATGCAGCAGGTTTTGTTTCATATGTAACCGTGTTTAGCGTATACGTTTTAATTTCCTCATTTGGGTTGCTTCTCCACAAGATGCATTGCAGATACTTATCTGGATGCGCTACACGAGCGTATCTGTACATTTTGCAAATATATCCACATTGAGCGACCCTAAATAGACGGAAACGAATTAAAATATTGACTAATTTGAATGGCTGAATAGGCGTACCAGCTAGCAGCAAATCGTTCAAGGATAGTCCACTTGACGACATTACGGAACCATCAAAAACGTTGTGCTGTCTGGTTTTCGCACGCAACGATGGTGTAGGAAGAAATGAGGAACGTTTGCATGATCACTTGACAAGGACATATGACCCACATCGATGTACTCCTGTAAGAATGCTTCATATTGGTCCTTCATGCATGGGTTTCTTTCAAGTTTGGCCTCCAATGACTTAAAGCGCCTTAGGGCGATACGATAAGAATCACCCAAAGCATCTAAATTGGACCTAGTCGGAAGCCGCACAGAGTATTGTCCATTCTGTAGCTGCGTGCATCCTTCCTCGAAGAGCTTCAAAGTTCATCGTCATCTGCCCAAACCGGGGAAGACCCAGTGAAGCTGTCGATTTCCTAGAAACGCCTCAAAACGTTGGCTAATGACTCATTAACCGAGGCTGGTTCGGGTTGGTTCAGAGCAACTAGCGACGAGAATTTGGATACTTGCGATAACCCGCTGCAAACGACACAACTGGTCTTTTAGAGCGATGGCAATTGATCTGCTGTACGGATTTGATCCAAACATATTAGATTAAAGAATAATCCGGCACCAAGCAGAAGGTTGTGATGACGCAAGGTCGCACAATGACTTATTGTTAACGGCACGGAGCCCAGTACTATTATATTGTTATTATTATTATTAAGACTTAACGGCACGGAGCCCAGTACTATTATATTGTTATTATTATTAAGACTTAACGGCACGGAGCCCAGTACTATTATATTGTTATTATTAAATATAGAATAAGAAATTCCAACGTTAATATTAATGTTAACATAAGGGAGCGTCATAAGGCGCAAATCAGCGCACTGTTAGCGACGCACAAAAGAGCAAGGGCTCGAACAGCTGCGACGCTACGTTAACAGCAGCACTAACAGCGTCGCTACAGCAATAGCAACGCTGCGTTAACAGCGAACAAACGATCGACATCGCGGCCGCCGGCTATAAAAGCAGCGCGCCTGCCATAGAGACTTCACTTGGTGTTCGGCTCCGGCCTAGTGAACAACAGCAGCAGGAACAAGCTCGGGTAAGTCTTCAAATCTTTAACTAATTAACCAACTAGCTGGGCAACTTGGACTCGGTTTCCGAATCAGTTCAAGCGCTAGCATCTAAGGCCGGTTTACGAACCGTTTTGGAAGCAAGCGACGCCAATAGGGAGTGGGAGATTGATTTTCGAATCATCTCACGGGCACCACTTCTCTGGAACCGGACTGGGAACTGGTTTACGAATCGTCCCCACGTACCTTAGGACTAATCAACGTAGTTTGGCACCGGACCTGGTTTTCGAATCGGCCCAAGCTTACCTCTTAGGTCGGTTTACGGATCACCTTAGGGAGTGGGAGGCAGGTTTCCGAACCGTCTCACGGGCACCACTTCTCTGGAACCGGACGGGGAACTGGTTTACGAATCGTCCCCACGCACCTTAGGACTAATCAACATAGTTTGGCACCGGACCTGGTTTTCGAATCGGCCCAAGCTTACCTCTTAGGTCGGTTTACGGATCACCTTAGGGAGTGGGAGGCAGGTTTCCGAACCGTCTCACGGGCACCACTCTACTAGAGACAGACCGGGAACCGGTCTCGTGTAGAGTAAACCCCCCTTCTACTAACATCCCCTTGACCAGACCAGACGCAGTGCGTCCAGGACCGACCCAGACGGACCACACCCACATATCAAAAGAAGACCAATCTCACCGGCTTCCCCGACACGGAACGGTTAAGACCGCATACCGGATCCCCCACTGGACATTTCTGGCCAGGATTCGGTCGCCGGCACAGCCTCGTGCAACCCTCATAACGCCGGAAAACCCGCCTCACCGGCTTCTCCGACACGGAACGGTTAAGACCGCATACCGGATCACCCACTGGATATTTCTGGCCAGGATTCGGTCGCCGGCACAGCCTCGTGCAACCCCCATAACGCAGGAAAACCCGCCTCACCGGCTTCCCCGACACGGAACGGTTAAGACCGCATACCGGATCCCCCACCGAACATTTCTGGCCAGGATTCGGTCGCCGGCACAGCCTCGTGCAACCCTCATAACGCAGGGAAACCCACCTCACCGGCTTCCCCGACACGGAACGGTTAAGACCGCATACCGGATCACCCACTGGACATTTCTGGCCAGGATTCGGTCTCTGGCACAGCCTCATGCAACCCCCATAACGCAGGAAAACCCGCCTCACCGGTTTCCCCGACACGGAACGGATCCCCCATTTCTGGCCAGGATTCGGTCACCGGCACCACCCCGTGCAACCCTCATATCGAAGGAAGACCAGCCTCACCGGCTTCCCCGACACGGGACAACTCAGACCCCAAACCGGTCCTTCGCGCTCGACACCTATGGTTAACCTATTTACATTACTTAACTATTATAAGTTCCGATCAATAAACCACCATAACCCCGTGCTTCTAGTCTCTCTTTGAGGGTGGTAAAATATCTTTTACAGGTAAACGAACTAACGGTAAGTCCTACACAAACATTTTCTGTAGGTCGACCTGGACACCCGCCAGCTACTCCCGGGTCGCTCCAAAAAGAGGTCATTACAGTGGCGCCCGAGCAGGGACCCTGATTAGTTCGTTTACCTTACAAGAGTACCACTATCTATTATGGCTGAGAACCACCATACCAAACTTCCACGCGGGTGGATAAATAACGTTCCGAAATCGCAACTGGAATCATATGCCAAGGAGTTCGGGCTAGAACCCGAAGCGCTCTTAGACAACCTCCGGAAACAGGTCTCTGAATTCATCCGGAATTCTGAGGGTAACAGCGCGCTGTATACAAGGGTACTCGCACTCGCCGCGAAGTATAACCGCGGGGGATGTCCCCCGCCCCATCAACCAGTCACAGACCACCCACACCCGCCACCCAGGCTGGGAAACTGATGGCATTACCGCCTCCCGAGGACACGATAATCCCCAAAACGGACCTGTCGTTGGAACCTCTGGGAGTGACACGCAGGAACCACCAGCACTAACAACCGTAACCTCTTTGGAAACAGGATGGCCCCCGGTACCATTGATTTCTCAGGGTCTGACAACCGAGATAAACACCGGGGCCCCATCAGTATTATCTGGAACACAGCCGAGTACCGCCACCACGATCCACGAACATCAACCCCAGTTACTTACACTTAGCCCGAGTACCCCATCACCACCATCAGTACTACGGTCCACCCGTGCCGCTGCCATCGGATTAGTTAAGAGCTGGGGGTTGGAGTTTAACGGACATGGGGACCCGCTGGAATTCCTAAGCCGCGCAGAGGAATTGGACGGCCCTTATAATGTGGAGTTAGACCACGTAGCGGCCGCTGTGGTGATACTACTCCAAGGAGACGCCTTGGACTGATGGCACACTCATCCGGTCACCATGCCCGACTGGGCCGCGTTCAAAACTGAGTTCATGGGGTACTACGTACCACCTGACCACCAAGAACGTGCCTTAGAACAGACGACGCTACGCCACCAGAGGCCAGGGGAACCAGCTAAGATCTTTGTCCAGGACTTACGGAAGATCATGCGGTTCACCAACCTCAACGAGGAACAGAAATTGGGATGGGTGTACCGCAACAGCAGCATCCCGTTCAAACATTACGCTAAACGACGAGACATCCGGGACCTATCGGAATACTTACGACTAGCCACTTTGAACAACTCTCGTTTGGAAGTTCACCGGTACAACCACCAAACGAAATCGCCTTATCCCGCACCACCGTCCACCAAACACCCAGAGCGGACCGATGCATGCGATGTGGCGAAGCCGGACACTACGCTGGACAATGCCCTAACCCCGTACGCCTGGAGTGTTGGATATGCGGAAAGATCGGGATTGGAACAATAGATTGTTGTCGGCGAAAAGAGGGAAACGGAAGCGGTCCCGGGGGACAAGTCGGACACCTCGGGACCCACCCAACTCCCGCGACGAAGCTATAGGCCTAGAATTCGACGGACGACGCCTCCTCGCCCAAATAACAACAAAGGCAGGACAAATCCAGGGCGCCATCGACACCGGGGCGACACGCAGTTTTATGAGTAAGACAACGGCTCATAATTTAAGAAGGTTCGGAACTCGGATTGTGACGGATGAAACCATACGGCTGGTGGACGGCACACACAGGGACGTCACCACAGGCTTCCGTATAACATGTACAATGGGGACACAGGAAGCTGACATCTCGTTCCTAGTCCTTCCCGAAGTCATTGGCCACGTTATCTTCGGCATTGACTTCTTGGAAAGATTCAAAACAACATTTTCCTGCCGCGGATTCACTCTCGACCTCAGCAGCAGAAACTCAAGAAGGCAACGTCGAAAATATCGCCGAATCACAAGGGAGGAGAACCCATCGGACATACCCGTAGCAACCACCCACACAGACGATATCACAGAAGTAGGGGACGTACGGGTTCAGGCCTTCCTCACGGCCGAGCTAGCACGGTTCGAAGGGATGAGCGGTACCAGTCCCATAACCAGCCATCGAATCCATATGAAAGACCCTCAACCTATCAAACAAAGATACTACCCCCGTAACCCGGCAATGCAGAGTATCATCAACCAACAGGTTGACGAATTGATCGAATAAGGTCTGATAGAACCGTCCCACTCCGCTTACAGCGCCCCGGTAGTACTAGTCAGGAAAAAAAATAACGACTGGAGGTTATGTATCGACTACCGGCAACTCAACGCCCATTCCAAACGGGACGCCTATCCCCTGCCCAGAATGGGCAACAACTACGGGAAGCCAGATACATCAGCACTTTAGATCTGAAGAGCGGCTATTGGCAGATTCCAATGGAGGAAAATAGCAAACAATATACTGCATTCACCGCCCCAGGAAGAGGCCTTTTCCAGTGGAAAGTCATGCCTTTCGGATTACACACGGCCCCTGCCACCTTCCAACGGGCGTTGGACTCGGTCATCGGTCCAGAAATGGAGCCATACGCGTTTGCATACTTGGACGACATCGTGGTCATCGGAAGGACACCCCAAGAACATTTGGAAAAACTGGCCGAAGTTTTTCGGCGATTGAGGAAGGCAAATCTCCGTATAAACCCAGATAAGTGCCACTTTTTCCAAAAAAAGCTCAAATACTTGGGACATGTGGTGAATCGCGACGGAATCCACACGGACCCTGATAAAATCAAGGCGATCCAGCAGCTGCCAAGACCCCAGACTACGAAAGACGTGCACAGCTTCCTCGTTCCAAATTTCACCGAGATTGCCAAACCATTGTTCGCCCTACTTAACAAGGGGAGAAAATTCGAATGGACCGACGAACACCAACCGGCTTTCATAGCTCTAAAACAACTCCTGACGCAAGCACCCGTACTAGCGTGTCCAGACTTTACGAAACCCTTCGTCTTACAAACCGACGCTAGCGACAGTGGAACGGAGAAAGAGTGCTTGGCCATCCTCTGGGGAATTCAGAAGATGAGGATGTACCTCGAGGGCTATCACTTCATCGTGGTCACTGACCATCTGGCACAAAAATGGCTAAATTCCATAAAAAGCCCCTCGGGACGGATAGCCAGATGGGCCTTATCCCTGCAGCCTTTCTCCTTCGAGGTACGATACCGGAAAGGTAAGCTAAACGTTGTCGCAGACGCGTTGTCACGGACCCCGGAGGAAGAGATACATGAAATCGAAGTCGAGCACGACCCCTGGAAGACATAAACTCAAGGCCATTCGAGAAAAACCGCAGGATTGGCCAGACTACATTGCCAAGGGTGGAGGCCTATACCGTCACATTCCGTCATGGGCCGCCGACGAAGACACCCAACCATGAAAAGTGTGCGTCCCTAGGCGACTACGACCACGGGTGTTAGAGGAAAACCACGGCCACCACACAGCCGGACACACGGGAATACGACGGACCAAACACCGAATCATGATCAAATACTACTGGCCCGGAATGCACCGAGACATTACGAGGTTCGTTCGTCAGTGTCAGAACTGCCAGCAACACAAGGTGTCCCAATAAAAAGCGGCAGGCAAGATGCTCACAAAAGTCGCCCAAGCCCCCTGGGAAACCATCTGCATCGACTTTGTGGGACCATTACCACGCTCATCACATGGAAACACGATGCTCTTAGTCTGCCTGGATAAATTCTCTAAGTGAATAGAGATGGCCGCCGTGCGGAAGGCCACAGCCGAAGTAGTGATCAAAATTCTCAGAGAACGCATCCTAGCACGAGGGGGAACGCCGAAACTTATTATCTCGGACAACGAGGTACAGTTTACTAGCAGGAAGGTGAAAGCTCAGATGGAAAAATGGGGCATCAAGCAGCAGTTCACCGCCCCATACACCCCACAGGAAAACCCCGCGGAAAGAGCCAACCGGACAATGATAGCCCAGTTCTCAGGAAGCAGTCAGAACCGCTGGGACGAACTACTCCCCGAGTTGAGTTTGGCCCTCAACAGCAGTCGATCCGAGGCAAAAGGTTACACACCCGCCTACATATTCTACGTACGGGAGTTGAGATTACTGGGTAACTTGTTCGATGAACAGACCCCCGGATCGGCCATGGTTAACGAAGACCAAACTATCCGACTGTTACGAATCCCAGAAACGGGAGAAATTGTAAGGTAAAACATGGAGGGAGCAGTAACAACCCAAGCACACGCGTACAATTTACGAAAAAGGGAATGGAGACCGAAAATCGGTGATACGATTTGGGTCCGCCATCATCCGTTGTCAAAGGCCGTGGAAGGCTTCACGGCAAAACTGGCCCCCCGATTCGACGGACCATATACAGTACTAGGACTCCCCTCTCCCGTAATAGTCACAGCCAGACATAACGTAACTAACAAGATACTACGGGCTTACGTCAGCCAAATAAAAAAAACCCACCTAGACAATGACACTAACCCTAACTCTGAAAAATCTAGCGCCATGGATGTGAGGTTCGCACAGGCACTCAACAAGGCACGACAGGAACGGGACGGGCTCCAGCGTCTCCGGAGGCCCGCCATCATCCTAGAGCCCGGGGAAATTCCATGCCGGAACGGCATAGGTGTGGCGGGGACGCGCCCCGCGAAGCAACCCGCCAAACCCCCACCTTTCGCAATACGAACACCATCAAGGGCACCAGACTCGGATGCAGGACAAGGGACAGGGAGACCCCGGACAAGGATCGCCCATCGTAATAGGCACGATCCAATAAGTGGCAGCAATAGCCACAACACCCAGGAGGACAATACGCTCGGAGTCATTAACCCACGCTCGGCTGTCATCACGAACACGGCACCCCGACAGCAACACCCGGCGTGGCAAACACGAACGAACTCGTCGCTGGGTCGCCACTCAGACGCAGCAGAGGTCGGGATCACGGCGTCAGAGGCATCGCACGCCATCCCGTCGCAGCAGGGAATCCAGCGACGACTCCCGGCGGACCTATGTAGTGGAGCCCTCCCGCAAAACACTGCCGGGGAAGACATGGACGACGGGGGTCGGTTCACAGCCGCCCGAGGGAGTCAAGAAGCGCCCAGACCCCACCTCAGCATTACAAACTCGAAAACGGCCGGCGCCAACGAGTGGCACTAGGCGAGGGTTAGGGTCACCCATGGCCAAGCAAAAACCAACTACCCAAACACCACCTGTAAGCAACCGAAAACCATATCCGCACACGGGCAAAGCGGCCTTGGCGTCGAGGATACCGACACCACCGGGCGACATGGGGCTGGACCACGATAGAAACAACACACTAGTCCCTGAGCCACCTCAACCAGCACCAGACACCCCCAAGGGGAAGGTCGAGGAAGAGGACCGGGACGTATTGGAACTCCATGCCGAGGGAGAGTTCACCGATGAAGGCCGTCATATGGAACTCGAGCCGTCCCGCGCTTACCTACTGAGCGGAAATAGAATCTCGGAAGGAGCGCAGAGCGCCATCAAGGAAGCCCTGGTCAAACGGAAACCGGGGGCACGTCGCCCACTCCGGCTACAGAATTTCCACGAATGGATTACGGTGCGCATAGGCCGAAGTGGCGCAGTAAACATCCGCCCCTACACACCTCCGGCCTCATAAGAGAGGGGTGAGTGTGACGACGCAAGGTCGCACAATGATTTATTGATTAACGGCACGGAGCCCAGTACTATTATATTGTTATTATTATTATTAAGACTTAACGGCACGGAGCCCAGTACTATTATATTGTTATTATTATTAAGACTTAACGGCACGGAGCCCAGTACTATTATATTGTTATTATTAAATATAGAATAAGAAATTCCAACGTTAATATTAATGTTAACATAAGGGAGCGTCATAAGGCGCAAATCAGCGCACTGTTAGCGACGCACAAAAGAGCAAGGGCTCGAACAGCTGCGACGCTACGGTAACAGCAGCACTAACAGCGTCGCTAAAGCAATAGCAACGCTGCGTTAACAGCAAACAAACGATCGACAGCGCGGCCGCCGGCTATAAAAGCAGCGCGCCTGCCATAGAGACTTCACTTGGTGTTCGGCTCCGGCCTAGTGAACAACAGCAGCAGGAACAAGCTCGGGGAAGTCTTCAAATCTTTAACTAATTAACCAACTAGCTGGGCAACTTGGACTCGGTTTCCGAATCAGTTCAAGCGCTAGCATCTAAGGCCGGTTTACGAACCGTTTTGGAAGCAAGCGACGCCAATAGGGAGTGGGAGATTGGTTTTCGAATCATCTCACGGGCACCACTTCTCTGGAACCGGACTGGGAACTGGTTTACGAATCGTCCCCACGCACCTTAGGACTAATCAACATAGTTTGGCACCGGACCTGGTTTTCGAATCGGCCCAAGCTTACCTCTTAGGTCGGTTTACGGATCACCTTAGGGAGTGGGAGGCAGGTTTCCGAACCGTCTCACGGGCACCACTCTACTAGAGACAGACCGGTAACCGTTCTCGTGTAGAGTAAACCCCCCTTCTACTAACATCCCCTTGACCAGACCAGACGCAGTGCGTCCAGGACCGACCCAGACGGACCACACCCACATATCAAAAGAAGACCAATCTCACCGGCTTCCCCGACACGGAACGGTTAAGACCGCATACCGGATCCCCCACTGGACATTTCTGGCCAGGATTCGGTCGCCGGCACAGCCTCGTGCAACCCCCATAACGCAGGAAAACCCGCCTCACCGGCTTCCCCGACACGGAACGGTTAAGACCGCATACCGGATCCCCCACCGAACATTTCTGGCCAGGATTCGGTCGCCGGCACAGCCTCGTGCAACCCCCAGAACGCAGGTAAACCCGCCTCACCGGCTTCCCTGATACGGAACGGTTAAGGCCGCATACCGGATCCCCCACTGGACATTTCTGGCCAGGATTCGGTCGCCGGCACAGCCTCGTGCAACCCTCATAACGCAGGAAAACCCGCCTCACCGGCTTCCCCGACACGGAACGGTTAACCGCATACCGGATCACCCACTGGACATTTCTGGCCAGGATTCGGTCGCCGGCACAGCCTCGTCCAACCCCCATAACGCAGGAAAACCCGCCTCACCGGCTTCCCCGACATGGAACGGTTAAGGCCGCATACCAGATCCCCCACTGGACATTTCTGGCCAGGATTCGGTCGCCGGCACAGCCTCGTGCTATCCTCATAACGCAGGAAAACCCACCTCACCGGCTTCCCCGACACGGAACGGCTCAGGCCGCATACCGGATCCCCCACTGGATCCCACGGACCCCCATTTCTTGCCAGGATTCGGTCGCCGGCACAGCCTCGTGCTACCTTCATAACGCAGGAAAACCCGCCTCACCGGCTTTCCCGACAAGGGACAACTCAGACCCCAAACCGGACCTTCCCGCTGGACACCTCTTGTCAACCTATTTACATTACTTAACTATTATAAGTTCCGATCAATAAACCACCATAACCCCGTGCTCCTAGTCTCTCTGTGAGGGTGGTAAAATATCTTTTACAGGTAAACGAACTAACGGTAAGTCCTACAAAAACAATTTCTGTAGGTCGACCTGGACACCCGCCAGCTACTCCCGGGTCGCTCCAAAAAGAGGTCATTACAAGGTCTATGCGCTGTGACTTGAAAAACAAAGGATCAGCCAATTTGAGGTTTTTTGGAATATTCCATCCGGAATAACATTCGGTTATTGAGCGAGTAACAATTGCATAGAATGAGGTGCTGTAATCCTTGTTGTGAGACTGAACTGCTATTTCAACCAAATTGTCAGCAGAAAGTAAAGATTCACCAATGCCCACAATAGAAATTTACGGTCTGTGAAGCTTGAGCTGCAATGCTCGACATGGCACAAGAGTTCCAGATCGAGTCTTTACAAGAATTATGGCAGTTGTCAGCAATACATAATCCGTGAGCTTTTGATTCAGGACTTCAGGCGAAGCATTGCTTGAAGTCGTGGCAAGAGTGGCTGAGCTTGGCGGGTGAGATGAGGTTGTCCGCTGCGCAACTTAAGATGGCTGAATCGCATCTATGTGAATTAGTAAGTGGTGTTATATTGGCTCTCCAAGTTCGCGATCATACGGCATCTCTTCTCCAGAAACTTCAATACGTCTGTTCACTTGGGAAGCAATTTTAACGACTTATAGTACTTCGCGTTGAGGGGTCGAGGGATTTTTTTGTGCTTAGTGCAGCACCATCCAAACAAGAACGCAAGTTCTGGAATTTTTTGAGCTTACTCAAATCCTCATTCTATCCTACCACAGTTTTGAACATTGGAAAGAAATGTGGACAATCCTCATATGACCCGCTGAATTTTTGCATCGACATGCAGGTTTAATGTGCAATGATTCCCAAAATGATGGTCGCCCACTGCCGTTGTATTTGCACAGCTACCGCGAGATTTCTTCGGCACGCTCATCTAAATCCCTCATTCTCAAGGTTAGATTGAGATTTCTCGAAATCCACTTTCATGCTTCAACTGTCTCTAGGCGCACTTGTAGATCTGATTCAACAAAGGTGCTCAGTTCTTCAACTAAGAAAGTGTTAAACGCCTTGAGTTGGCGCTGAACACCTGAAGTCTTGGCTTTTATAAGACCACTGCCAGTGGCCGCTTCTATCACTGTTGTGTTTGGTACCACTGTATTGCCGCGAAAACGAGAGACGTTGCACAGAATTTTGTTAACAGTTCCCAAGAACAACGGATAAGGCGATAGCGCGATGACAGATATGCGCGTACGTTAAAGAACCGCATGGACGGCCACTAGAACTAATACTGTGTGTACGTCGTATATGTAGTTTATGAAAGTATGTGTTTTGGACGTTAACATACTAACTGCAATACGATCAAGTGGCCCAGTGACACCAAGCTCTGACTTTTTAACGCGCAGACGCAGCCAGACACAATCACCCGTCCATCCGAGCGAGGGGGACACCGCATAACTACTATTGTAAAAGTAATGTTTTCGTTTGAAAGCTAGTGTTAGTACTGCTTATGACATTACAAAATTTATTGTAATTTATACACAAAACACGAAAATTATTGTTAAAAGCGTACTTCAATGGGAAAGAGAAAGAGCAAAAAAATTTCTAGTCGTTCTGACCGGAACGGCAAAGGTAATATTGCTTGTAAACTGCAAGAAGTCAATTTCTCCTAGAATAAGTCTATGTGGAAACACTACACCTAGCATTGTTTTACGGTCAGAAAAAGAACGAAGGATTAATAATAAGAGTATACTACGATACGAATAGTAGGATTGCATTTAAAACTACGAAAAGCAAAGAGAAGAAATTGTTTATGCAAGCATATTTCGATTAACCTTATACTAGGGAAACTAGATACTAGATCTATACTCAAGTATAGGAAGAACCAATGGGATATAAAAATGTTTTGTTATGTAGGGATCGTTAAATTAATTTAACGAACGTTTAATAAATTTAAGAACTTTCATGACTTTATTGGAAGCAGACAAAATATTCTTATCAAATTTTAATTTTGAAAACAGAAGGCTACCTAAATCAGTTACTGACTCTATTCACTCAAGTCGTATATCATTAATATAATAGTTTATATGGGGAACGCCTCTAATAAAATAAATAATATTACATCTATTGAAATTAAAAACAATCAAGGTCAGACTGCAATCTGAAACTATGTACGGGATCACTAAAAGTCAGACAAAGTTTAATATGCATAATATAAGTATGCGAGAGTATGATATACAGCAGTGTTGCAGTTGATAAGTTTTTAGTTTCTCAAATGCTTTAGAAATAGCAGACATTTTGGAGATACCTCTATAATTTCGAAAGTTAGATATATTTACTTTTTTCAAGAGATTAATAATACAAGACGCTTTCCAAAAATTATGGAAAGAACACAACCCAACAGACAATTCAAATGATTAAAAAATGGTTTACAGAGTCCGTCTGCACAGAACCTAAGCACACAACTAAGAACTCTGTCAGGACCAGGAGAATAAAGTGATTTACAATACAAAAGTTCACGTAAGAGCAAAATTTCAGTAATTAAGGGAGCAAAAATTCAATGAGGCTGGTTTACAGAAAAGACAGGGCTCTATTGAATGTGATGTGGAATTAGCAAACAGATCAGCAATTGCACAATTATTAAACGATAGTCTGCACTTTTTTAAATAATCCTCGTAGCAAAGATTATTAATTGTGGAGAAGTCGAACCGACAATAGAATAGCGAAAACAATAAAAAGGGGCTGACGAGCCGGCCCTCGCAAGTTCGTCCGCTAGCTTTTTGCTCTGGATACCAGAGTGTCCAGATACCCATAGAAGGGTGACGTTGTCAATTATAGACAGTCTTTGGAGGCAGTTCTAGAAATCGGCCACCAATCGGGAGCTTACTCTTTTAAAAGACAGAGCTAATACGGCCGCTTGACTATCAGAGAAGATGTAGATGTTCACTCCTCTAGTCCCCTTCTCTAGGATCACACGGCAGCAGAATTCGATGGCATGAACCTCAGATTGGAAGACTGTGTGCTATTTACCCATAGCAATTGAGGTTTTGAAATTGGGTCCAAAGATCCCAGCTCCATCCCCCTGATCAGTCTTTGACGGTATACCAGTGGATACCGTGGGGGTCGCTGATGGGGCTGCTAGTGTCCCAGTCCTTCCGGTTCGGGATGAGGGTTCTGAATTTAGCATCAAAGAAAAGTTCCTTTGTCATAGTATCTGATCTAGTGCAGATAGGAATGTCTTTGATTAGACTTGCCGGATTGGAGCTTGATTCTAAGAACGCTCATAGAAGCAACTTCTTTAATTTGGATATGCAGCGGAGTCAAATTCAGTATCGATTTCACTGGTGCGGTGGGACAGCTATGAAGTGCACCTGTCAGTGAGAGGCACAGCAGCCTTTGCAATTTATTGCATTTGCTGACGGCAGTGACTTGCCTAACCTTTGGCCACTACAAAATAGCAGCGTAGGTGACGATGGGTCTGATCATCATGGCAAAAAGCCACCGGATGGTGAAGGACTTAAGACCCCAGATTCTACCAAAGAATCTTCTGCAAGCCCACATGGCATGGGTTGCCTTAATGAGGGTGTTTTTGAGGTGGGAGACCAATTTTGTCTTTATCGAGGGTTACCCATAGATATTTGACATCATTGGATAGCCCCACAGGGGAGCCGCTGATATTAATTTGACCAATGTCAACGGAATAGCGCCTAGTGAAGGGAACTATAATAGCTTTTTGTGGATTGCTGCTGACATAGTTCCCGGTCACTATTAGAGCCAGGTCGTCAGCATAGCTAATTGCTTCAACGCCCTGCTTGGAGAGTAAGACTAGTAGTTCTTCAACTAGTTGACAGTAGGGGGTATAAAGCCACTCCCTGGGGACAGCCTTTAACTGTATTAATGCATGCCGTCTTGGAGTCTAAGGTGGAAGTGATTATCCGGTGCTTGAGCATAGCTTCAATCCACCGGATCAAGGGACAGCCAGTTCGTCTACGCTCTTGAGCAGTAGAGATGGACCCGTAGCCGGTATTATCAAAACCACTTTCTATATCCATATAAGAGCATAAAGCAATGTTCTTGGATTCGAAGGCTTTCTCAATTTTCCCCACAAACCTGTGGAGAGCGACTTCCGTCGATCTACTGGCTATGCGTACGCAAACTGCGTGGGAGATGTGGCAGCGGTGTCGACGTCTGCAGAGAGCACCGAATGTACATTTCTATCAGCCTTTCCGCCATTTTAAGCAGAAAGGAAGTAAGACTGATCGGCCGATAGGACTTAGGCTGGTCAAGTGGACCATTCCCTTGCTTGGGAATAAATACCACATTTACTCTCCTCCAAGAGCTGGCTACGTATCCCCAAGCAAAACTAGCTTCAAAAAGTCCGACAAGTGGATCAAGGGTATGAGCCATGCTGTTTTGAATAAGTGTTGGGAAGACTTTGTCACCCACTGGGGCTTAGAAGGGAGCGAAAGAATCGACAGCCCATTTGACCTCTTTGGGGTCAAAAATGCAGCTAGATAAGCAGAATCCGCGTGAGTCCGGTGACAAAGTGGCGTCATCGCGACCGGGGAGATCTGCATTCGCCACAGAACCCGGGAAATGGACTTGTAGTAGAAGCTCAAGTGTTTTCCTGCGATCTTGAGTGAAATTTTTCGATTGAGCCTTAGGGTCTTCTGGACTGAGCTCTCCTCGAAGGATGAGATAAGTACATCTTGGAGCAGAGTGGCAGCGAGTTCTATCTCACTGATAGAATTGGGATTGCTGACTAATAAGTCTTTTTGTGACAGAAGGAGTTTTGGCAATTCTCAGGAAGGTCAAACCTGATGTGCTGATGGTCTGACAAATTGGCTTCGTCTGTGACCCGCCAGATGACAAGCGATCTCGCTATTGAGTTGCTGATTAGGGTGACATCTAAAACCTCTTCCCTATTAGCATTAATAAAAGTGGGTTTGCACCCTATGTTAGCTACATCTAATTGACAACACAATATGTAGTCTAAGAGGGACTCACAACGTTAGTTGATGTCGCTCCTCCCCCAGATCTTGTGATGTGCATTGTCATCACAATATTCAGAGGCATTCACAACTTCCCGGACACCGTCCGCATTGGCTACCTCAATAGCCGTTACCACCAGATCTCTGAAGATGAAGTTGTTTAAAGGGAAATGTCTTACACTGTAATCTAAAAATATAGCAGTGAGAGGGGCACCTTCCATACGGTTATATAACAACTTACATGATCCGCATGATAGTGCACGTATTTGGCCACCGATCAACCCTGGTTCATGGACGAGAGCCAGGTTGATTTGATCATCACAGACGAACCTGCACAGTGTGGCCGACGCTCCTCTAGCGTGGTGCACTTTAATTCTGCTCATTCTCCCTCCTAATGGCGGTCATGTCATGGCCACTTGTCCTGCCCCCCCGAGAGTTGTTTCCACGAATCCTCTGGTTGCGGCACGAGGTGCTGGCAGTGGGCCTGGCCGAGGCCTGATGGTTGCTAGACGGTGCCCACACGTCACACGCCTAATTGGGCCCTTCGCGGCCGTGACCACGATGGCCGGTGGAGTCGGGGTGTGAAGTGAAGGCCAATTTCATGCTGCTTGCCACTTGGCTGTAGAGTGGCTTCGTGGACTACTTATGAGACTTTTTGGGCCTCTTGGTATCGTCAGCGCGCGTCTGTTTTGCCTCGGCGTAAACGGGGGGCGCAGTGGCGATAGTGAGAGCTTCCGCTCGGTTCGAACCATTCGCAAGTGCAGCTTTAAAAAGCTTCTTCTCATGGCTCTTCATTGGATTTGAGAGCCTGCTTCCGTGAGGCCTGACCTTTGAGAGGCAACGGAAGCGTTGTCAGCAAAGCTGATTCGGTCGCAGTCAGCTTCCTCGTCGGAGGACAATAACTCGACGGGTTGCTGCCGGACTGAATCGCTATTGGACGCAAGGTCAGCACTAGCGAACCCTGTGTCCAAGGGAGTTCGTGGCCTATCCGGGTCCCCTAAATTACTAGAGTTGAGACCCGTAGTATTGGGGGTGGAAGCCAGCAGCCCACTGGCTGCAGTGCTAGTGTTGGGGTCAGCCATACAAGCATCGCCCATGGATGATACTTTTAAAGCCGTATCAGACTTTTCTAAATTTTTGAATTGATCCATAAAATTGATCCCACGATTCGGTGGGAAGGGAAGGTCATCCACAGCATAGCCCGCATACCGTGGAAAGTCTAAATTAAACTAGAGGGCAACAGGTATCCAGAGTCCGCATACTACAGACCGGGCTACCCCCCGGCCATGCATCCATCAGCGTATGCTGTTCCGCCTTGGATTGGGGTGATTTATAGATTCACGATCTTCGCCCGACTACAATTAGTCAGCACCCCTAGCAGAGACATGACCGTGCTAGGAGCTTGCTTCCAGCTGCCATCGCGTGGATAGTATAGCCGAACTTCTGACAGTAGGAGCAAGGACGGCACATGCCCCAGCCAATACTGGGATTACATGTTGATCACCTTGCTGCCTCTGACGGCTGACGGCCAAGAAAGACATTATTATATTGCAATATCTAGATCAATACTCAAAGAATATTGGGACTAGTCAGTGTGGAAAAGAAGATGGGAAAGTTTTTAAAAATAGGTCTTCCGAAAAATGAATCAATTGGATTCACATGCCGAAAGCTATGAGATTCCGCAGATAGTATATAATCTCCGAGAACTATTAATAAATCCCGATCAGAAAGTAATTCAGAATTACTATTAATTACAAAAAATGAGATAAATATTAAAGTTATCTAAAGCTGGTGGGATATAGGAACAGGTATCAAACACACTAATTTTAAAAATACAATTTCAATATCAATATTACTACTCAAGTCAAGTTCAGAGGAGATAGCAGCATAGTCAGCGATAAGAATACCACCACCACGACGAAGCATGCGATCAGACAAGCACTAAAGAAGATATTAGTTTTTTGATGAGTTAGGTTTATAATAACTAATAGTGACAGTAGGAAGTAGTAGCGCGAAGGCCATTTTTTTTGTTTACGTATTCTTTGATAATTAGATACTGCGGCCAGAATTCTTTCAGACAGATTGAACTAAAATATTCTGTCGGAACACTAATTTTGAAGAATGAAATTTCCCATTCATAAGCAAAATTTAATTTTATCATCTTAAAAATGTGGCTTGATATTGGACGGAATAAAGGTCTCAAAACCGTCAGTTGACGTACTAGGGGCATGCCTTGAAACAAAAACTAGTTTCATTGATGGAACACCTAGTAAGGTATTCTGGGTAACTATAGCAGAAGTTGATATACGGGCTTCTGCATTAGTTGATAGAATACTAAGTATATCAGAGTGTTGAATATATTGAATTTCTACAACAGAGTCAACCTCTGTAGTAACCGAAATAGGAACGGGATCTGAACAAACGACCTCTATGGGAATGTTGAACAATGAAGAGTGTCGAGGAGAGAGAGATACGAAGAACATGAGTTCCATATTATTTGTAACAGGCATGGCATATTGGTGCTCAGAAATATGAAGTTCATTGGGGCCAATGGATAGATGAGTATAAGCCTTTTTTCGTTTGGAAGCTCAGTCAACTCATACCCTTAAATCCAGACTCCAAGTTGAAAAGTTTTTTAAAAAGAGCAAATAAGTCTCTTCGTTTCATTATAAATCCCGCAAAGTCCTTTTCGGCATCTCTCCAAAATTCGCATCTCCACCTTAAACCTGACTTTGAACCAGTAAAGTCAACAATACGGTCGTTGAAGACTGTACATTTCTCGTGTAATACATTGCCAACCAAAAAAAATAAAAAATAAAATAAAAAACACTAAAAAGTATTAGAGCAAAATATGAATATAATAGGATAATTAATCAAATACAGCAAGATACTCAAGGATTAATTGAAAAATTGATACTGATATTACATATCAGAGAGAATAGGCAAATGAAAACACAAACACAATCAGAGCGCAAGATGGAGAGTATCAAAAATAACAGAAGCGAGAGGTAGATAATAGTAATAGAGATACCGCAAGAGAAAAGCACTTGTAATATTCAAATTGTTAGAGTGAATGAAAGAATAAAGCAATGATATACTAAGTAAAGTCAATTTGTTTTTCTGCACACCAAACAGATTTTTTGTATGTGTTGTGTTTATATTCAAATATTGATAAATTATTAAGAAAATGACAACTAAGTACCTTGATAAAAATAACCCAATTTTATCACAGGTATCAACGACGTTTTTACAAAAATACAATATAACAAGTAAGAAAGCTACAGTCGAGTTTGCTCGACTGTGAGATACCCGCCACCCAATTTTACCATCAAAATATTATATTTATATAATAGTAAATATACTAAAAAAAAATATACTAAAAATACCAAAATAATATATCAAAATTTTCTTTGTTCGAAGTTATTAGCTTGGCGGCACTTTAGTTGGTTTATTGAACACCATTATTATGTCGCGGAGTGTCATAGCTACTAGCTAGGCAGCACTAGCAGTTGCACGTGGTAACGCCTTATAAATGTAATCTCTTAATAACTTCTGTGTTTTTTATCCGATTGTAACCAAATTCGCAGAGATCATTAAGATGGTGATTAGTATTGTGCGTACCAAAATTGAACGTTCTAGGTTTAAAACGACGCCTGCAATTCGGTTTTATTCGATTTACGGGGGCGGGAGGGGGCGTGGCCAAAATCAAAAACAAACTTGATCTGCGTGCAACAATAAGACATACTGTCGCGAAAAATTTGTTGCTCTATCTCTTATAGTCTCTGAGATCTAGGTGTTCATACGGACAGACGGACAGACGGACATGGCTATATCGTATCGGCTGTTGACGCTGATCAAGAATATATATACTTTATGGGGTCGGAGATGCTTCCTTCTGCCTGTTACATACATTTTCGGTCGGCACAAAGCCATAATACCCTTCTACCCTTTGGGTAGGCGGGTATAAAAAGGCACTGGTGAAAATTAGAAATTTTATTTGGAAGAGAAAAAAAAACAAGCCCGACTCCGAATATAAGAGCGAGCGAATGATATTCTTTTTTTTATTATTATTACTTTACTTTATTTATTGAATCTTCTTGTTTAAGAACTAACAATAAGTTTAAAAATCTTAACGATAACAAGTTTTTCTGAACAGTTGTTTTATTTTTCCAACTGTTCTACGATTAGACGTCCCTAAAATTTCTTCGCTGGGTTGGTAGGTCCTGTCGTCGGAGACGAGAACGACTGCTGATCTGAGTAAGAGCTCTCGCTAGGCGGTTGGGGTGCGAGGAAAGCTTGCTATGGTATTTTTCCTTATGTTCCGTAATTGCATTGATACCTGGTGGAATATTTAGGTCTCTTTGGATGTTTTCATTCCGAACGTACCACGGTGCCCTAGTGACGGTTCTCAGAATCTTTGATTGTGCTCGCTGTGTGATGTCAATATTGCTGTTGCTGGCATTGCCCCATAGCTGTGATCCATAGGTCCAGATAGGTTTCAATACAGAATTGTAGAGTAAGACCTTGTTGTCTAGGTTGAGAGGAGAACCAGTGTTGATGAGCCAGTGTAAGTTGTTGGCTTTGAGTTTAAGATGAATTTTTTTGGCTTCAATGTGCCTGCGCCATGTGAGTCTTCTTTCAAGACGTACTCCTAGGTATGTTACCTCATCTGCTTTCGGGAGTGTTATGTTTTTCAAGAAGAGTGATGGGCAATCTTGTCTGTTTAGCGTAAATGTCACATGCTTGGATTTTTGCCCGTTTACTTTTATTCGCCAGTCAGAGAGCCACTTCTCAATGTCTATGAGGTGCAATGCCAGCTGTGCTGTAGCTTGGATTGGGGACCTTGAACGGCTAAGGATAGCTGTATCATCGGCAAACGTGGATACTGTTAGACGACTATTTGTAGGAATGTCGGCTGTATAGATGTATAGACAAGAACGCTGCTTTGGGGGACTCCAGCCTCAATTTTATGGTCAGTGGAAGTGGCAGTATTCCGCACTGCAAACTTTCTGTCATAGAGGTAAGACTCTAGAAGTTTTTGTGTACTTTCGGGTAATGCTGTTTTAACTTTAAACATTAGGCCGTCAAGCCAGACTGTGTCGAATGCTTAGGATACGTCAAAAATACTCCTGTACAGTATTCTCGATTTTCAAATGCAGTTCTTATTTCCGTTGTTATTCGATTCACCTGTTCAATGGTTCCGTGGCTTTTGCGAAATCCAAATTGATGGGCTGGGATTATGTTGTGGGTTCTCAGATACAGATTAAGTCGGATCAGCAGGCATTTTTCGAATAGTTTCGAAATACATGAGAGTAGACTTATTGGTCTATAAGACGAAGAGACTGTGTGGTCCTTACCAGGCTTTGGAATCATTATGATGATCGATCTTTTCCATCGTTGTGGAAAGTAACCAAGTTTGGTGATGGCATTAACGTGCTGGGTTATGTAGCGAACTGCAGGATTTGGCAGCTCGATGATCATTCCCGGTGTTATAAGGTCGCATCCGGGGGATTCTTTCGGGCTGAGATTGCCTTTAATTATTTTAGTTATTTCGTTTGGAGGAACACAATTGGGGTGTGTTGCTGGTGGCAGTTTACAGGTGGAGACGGCAGCGGGAATGTGCTAGTTGCCTCGTTTGGCGTGAATACATTTTGTGGGTCTGCATCACTACGGGCCCAGCCGCCTGAGGAATTCTTAACGGCAAAACGGTTTCAGTCGGTGGGCGAAGAGTTGAGTGGGCTCTCCACAGTGACTTATGTTTTGTGCCTGTTGGTGAAAGTTCCTCTATATATCGGCGCTGAGCTTCTTTCTCCTCTTGTTTCAGAGCATTGGCCAGTTTCCGTGTGGGTATTTTTAGATTTTGTTTTGCAGATGGGGATCTGAAGATTGACATTCTTTAGGTAAGCGTCTTTTTACGTGGACGAGTTTCTCGATTTGAACGATGGTCTTATTCGGATTAGTTGTAACGTTTCTGATTTTAGGTGTTGCAGTAAGAGCTGCTGCAGTAAGAATGGATTCCAGTGTACCTGTGCAGCTCTCTATATCAGATTCAGTGTTGAGTTTTGGGTTTAGCTCAATGTGAGAACTTATATATTTTTTATACCTGAGCCAGATTGTTTTGTGTGAAGTCAATCTGTAAGGTGGTTTCATGTTTTCTGCGTACCGGCGGAGATGAATTAGTACAGGCGAGTGATCAGATGACAGATCTGGCAGACATTCAGCTTTAACCAAACTGCGAGAAATATTTTTCGTAACTGCGAAATCGATTAAGTCAGGCAGCTTATTAAGGTCTGATGGCCAGTATGTAGGACTCCCAGGAGAAACATGGTTAAGTTTATAAGTCGCTTTTCTTATAGTCTTATAAAGCTGTTTTCCATTTAGATTCACAAGATGCGGTCCCCAGTGAGTATGTTTAGCATTGTAGTCGCCTGCTGCAATGAAGTGGGGCCCTAGTGCTTGGAAGAAATCCAGGAATTGTTCTTCCAATACTGTGAAACGGGGGGGCAGTATACGGCCGCTAATGTGAGATGAGTGTTGTCCCCAGCTGTATGTTGATGGATGTGGCCTGAAGATGATTTTCAGAAAACTCTTTGTAAAAGTGGTGCTTCATACGGTTCCTTATGAGTATGCCAGTCCCACCATGTGCTTTACCATCGGGGTGATTTGTACCATAGAAGTGATAGTCTTTCATTTGAAAATTGTATTTGCTTGTAAGATGAGTTTCCGAAAGAAGCATAACGCCGATATGATTCTCATGTAGGAATTGAGCTAGTTCAAGTTTGCGCTGCGAAAAGCCATTTGCGTTCCACGTAGCTATGCGTAAGGTAGCCATTATTTATTTTGATTATTGGGATACAAACATTTGCATCATAGCTTCAGTTTTTGTTTCTTGCTGCTCAGATGGCCTATAGTTTTGTTGTGTGTCCAATTTTGTGTGCACTTCATGTGGGATTTGGGAATTTTGGGTTGGGGGCGTCATACCTGATTTTAAAACGTTGGCAAATGTTATCTTGTCAGTGGTGGGTATAGGCCAGGATGTTAGCGTAGCTGTTCCTTGGTGTGCCCGCGTCGTGTTCATTCTTTTGTGAAGACGGCTTTTCAGCTCTTTGTAGATTGGACAGCCACTGTAGTTTGCTGTGATTACCCCCACAGTTACCACACTTTTTCTCGCTTGCAATTTCTTTATTAGCTTGACAGTGCGTAGAGTCATGGAGATCACCACAGCTTTTAAGAAAATGACAACTAAGTACCTTGATAAAAAGAACCCAATTTTATTACAGGTATCAACGACGTTTTTACAAAAATACAATATAAAAAGGCACTGGTGAAAATTAGAAATTTAATTTGGAAGAGAAAAAAAAACAAGTCCGACTCCGAATATAAGAGCGACCGAATGATTTTCTTAATACTAAAATATTACTAACAGTGTGAGTATATGCGGCGTTGTGAAAGTGGTGTGTTCTTATCGCTATCGATGTTGATAAGTCGTCTTAAATTGAAAAAAACGATTTTCAAGCCTCAAACATAACCTTAAGCCTAGAACGTTCAGTTTTGGCACGCTCAATACTAATTATCATTTTAATGATCTCTGAAAATTTGTATACAATCGGATAAAAACCACAGAAGTTATTAAACAACTACTTTTATAATATCTAATCAGGTGCAGTTGCACCTGGTTAGTTGTTATGTCACTCAGTGACATAATAAAGGTATTCAATAAACCAACTAAGGTGCCGCCAAGCTAATAATTTCGAGCAAAGAAAATTTTGGTGTATTATTGTGGTATATATTTAGTATATTTTTTTTTGTATATTTTTCAGTATATTTTTTACAAATATAATATTTTGATGATAAAATTGGGTTGCGGGTATCTCACAGTCGAGCAACCTCGACAGTAGCTTTCTTACTTATTTTCAGTAGATTTTTTATCTTTGTAAGCGTTTCTTACATTCCACCTGCCTCAGATAATTTCTGAAATGCTTTCTGAGCGTGAATTGCTCATGGTCCTTGGATATTTAAATATTTTAGGAATCTCAAGGCTTTCGTCATAGTAATCCAATGTAACAAATTCTTCCTCAACTCGCGTGTTCGTTAATATCATTTTTGAGAAGCATTGTTTTAAACCAATGCAATACCAGATTACCTAGATAAATTGGCCGTCAGCCGTCAGAGAAAGCAAGGGGACCAACATGTAATTCCAGTATTGGCTGGGGTACGTGCCGTCCTTGCTCCTACTGTCGGAAGTGCGACTATACTCTCCACGCGAGGGCGGCTGGAAGCAGACCCCTAGCACGGTCATGTCTCTGCTAGAGGTGCTGATTAATTGTAGTCAGGCGAAGATCGTGAATCTATAAATCACCTCAATCTAAGGTGGAACAGCATACGCTGATGGATGCATGGCCAGGGGGTAGCCCGTTCTCTAGTATGCGGACTCTGGATACCTGTCGTCCTCCAGTTTCATTTAGACTTTCCACGGTATGCGGGCTATGCCGTGGATGACCTTCCCTTCCCGCCTACTCGTGGGATCTTAACTAATGGATCAATATTTAAAAATAGAAAAGTCTGATACGGCTTTAAAAGTATCATCTCCGGGCGATGCCTTCACGGCCGACCCCTACACCAGCACTGCAGCCAGTGGGCTGCTGGCTTCCACCCCCAATACTACGGGTCTCGACTCTAGTATTTTAGAGGACCCGGATAGGCCACGAACTCCCTTGTAGACAGGGTTCGCTAGTGCTGAGCTTCCGTCCAGTAGCGGTTCAGTCCGTCAGCATCCCGTCGAGGTATTGTCCTCGGACGAGGAAGCTAACTGCGACCGAATCAGCTTTGCTGACGACGCTTCCGTGGCCTCTCAGAGGTCAGGCCTTACGGAAGCAGGCTCTCAGATCCAGTTGCTGCGGCTGGAATCGAAGTACTCCTTTATTAAATTGAAGAGCCGCGAGAAGAAGCTTTTTAAAGCTGCACTCGCAAAGGGTTCTAACAGAGAGGAGGCTCTGGTTATCGCCACTGCGCCCCCCGTTAACACCAAGGCTAAACGGACGCGCGCTGACGATACCATCGTCGAGCCCACCAGCTCTTCAAAGAGGCCCAAAAAGACCCATAAGGAGTCCACGAAACCACTCTTCAGCCAAGTGGTTAGCAGCGTGAAATTGGGCTTCACTTCGGCTGATTCAACCAAACCACTCTCAGCGGAGCAGTTGGCTACGTTGAAATCCAGCCTATTAAAGGCGGTGCCGTTGTACTCTACACCAAAGGTTAGTCCAGGTTTTGAGGGCTGTATACCCCGAAATGAGTGGCTGCTTTTGGTGTGCGAGGATAGCAGCACTGCCAATTGGGTCAGGGGAGCTGTTGAACACATCAGGTCCATCAGCGCCCTTGACGTCAAATTGCTGGAGGAAACGTAGTTCCCCAAGGCTCACCTCATTAGAGGTTACTTTCCCAGTAGTGCTGAGTTTACGCCTGCAACCATCCTGGAATTCATTGGGCTCCAGAACGCCAGCAGCTTCTCCACGAAGCTGTGGCGGGTGGTGCAGCACAGCCTGAACGGCACAACGACTCACCTCGCAATGTTGGTTGACGAGGAGTCGTACAGGGCTCTGACGGAGTGCCAAGGGAAGGTGAAATTCTGCTTTGGCAGGGTCAAATTGATCCTAAAGAATTCATTCATGCCATTGTGGTCACAGCCCCGAAGGGCCCAACTAGACGTGTGACAAGTGGTCACCGTCCGTCAACCGTCAGAGGTGCCTCGGCCAGGCCCACTACCAGCACCTCACGCCGCAACCCACCCACAAGGGCACCTCCCGCAAGCGGGGTCGCAAGGCGTCCTCCCCCGAGTGGCTCGTCCCGACCGCCGAAGGGCATTCACGGTAACGACTCTCGGGGGGGCAAGGCAAGTGGCCTTGTCTCGACCGCCATCAGGAGGGAAGATGAGCAAACTTAAAGTGCTCCAGGCGAACCTGCACCACGCTAGAGAAGCGTCGGCCTGTGCAGGGTCGTCTGTGATGATCAAATCAACCTGGCTCTCGTCCAAGAACCATGGTTGATCGGTGGCCAAATACGTGGACTTTCATGTGGATCATGTAAGTTGTTATATGACCGTATGGGAGGTGCCCCGCGCACTGCTATACTTTTGGATAACAGTGTCAGATATTTCCCACTAACTAACTTCAACCACAGAGACCTGGTAGCAACGGCTATTGAGGTAGCCACTCCAGACGGTGTCCGGGAAGTTGTGATCGCCTCTGCCTACTTCCCGGGTGATGTGGATGATGTACCTCCAGTAGAGGTCCAGCGGCTGGTGGAATTATGTCGTCGCAACAACAAGTCGCTCGTGATCGGCTGTGATCGGCCAATGCACATCACACGATCTGGGGGAGCAGCGACATCAATAAACGTGGTGAGTCCCTCTTAGACTACTTATTGTGTTGTCAATTAGATGTAGGTAACATAGGGTGCAAGCCCACTTTTATTAATGCTATTAGGAAAGATGTTTTAGATCTCACCCTAATCAGCGCTTCAATAGCGAGTTCGCTTGTTAATTGGCGGATCACAGACGAAGCCACTTTGTCAGACCATCAGCATATCAGGTGTGACCTTACTGGCCAAGTCGAAATTCGCCAAAACTGCTTCTGTCCGAAAAAGACAAATTGGGAGCTCTTTAAAGCCTCTGTAGCTTTCAAATCAGACCTATTGGTCAGCAATCCTAGCTCTATCAGTGAGATAGAACTCGCTACCAATCTGCTCCACGATGTGCTTATCTCATCCTTCGAGGACAGCTCAGTCCAGAAGACCCTAAGGGTCAATCGGAAAATTCCGTGGTGGAATGAGGAACTGGCTGTCCTTAGAAGGAGGGTTAGAAGCCTTTTTAATAAGGCTAAATTTAACCGTGTTAGTTGGGACATCTATAGGGACGCTCTTACCAACTACAACAAAAACATTAGACGTGCTAAACGCGATACATGGCGCAGCTACTGTGGTAGCATAAAATCGTTGCCAGAGGCAGAGAGGCTTCATAAAGTATTGGCTAAAGGGTCGTCTAATGGAATAGGGCTTCTTAAAAGAGCAGGTGGCTCTTTCACTCAAGATCGCAGGGAAACACTTGAGCTTCTACTGCAAGTCCACTGCCCGAGTTCTATGGCGAATCCAGATCTCTCCGGTCGCGATGACGCCACTTTGACACCGGACACGGATTCAGCCTATCTGGATCCATCTGCGACCCCGAAAAGGTCAAATGGGCTGTAGATTCTTTTGCTCCCTTCAAAGCCCCAGTGGGTGACAAAATCTTCCCAGCCCTTATGCAAAACAGCATGGCTCATATTCTTGATCCACTGGTCGGCCTTCCTAGAGCTAGTTTTACTTGGGGATACATACCCATCTCTTGGAGGAGAGTTAATGTAGTATTGATCCCCAGGCAAGGGAATCGTTCGCTTGACCAGCCTAAGTCCTATCGGCCGATCAGTCTTACGTCCTTTCTACTTAAAACGGCGGAAAGGCTTATAGATATGCACATTCGGTGCTCTCTGCAGACGTCGACACCTCTGCATCCCACGCAGTTTGCGTACATAGCCGGCAGATCGACGGAGGTCGCTCTCCACAGGTTAGTGGGAAAAATTGAAAGAGCCTTCGTATCCAAGAACATTGCCTTGTGCTCTTTTCTGGATATAGAAGGTGCTTTTGATAATACCGGCTACGGGTCAATCTCTACTGCTCTAGAGCGTAGAAGAACTGCTCGTCCCTTGATCCGGTGGATTGATGCTATGCTCAAGCACCGCATGATCACTTCCACCTTGGACTCCACGACTGCATGCATTAATGCAGTCAAAGGCTGTCCCCAGGGAGGGGTTCTATCCCCCCTACTCTGGTTCTTAGTAGTTGACGAACTACTAGTCTTACTCTCCGAGCAGAGCGTTGAAGCGATCGGCTATGCTGACGACCTGGCTCTAATAGTGACCGGGAACTATACCAGCACCGTGACAGAGTTGATGCAATCAGCTCTGAACACGGTAAGTAGATGGTGCGAAGATGTTGGTCTTAGCATCAATCCACAAACAGCTATTATAGTTCCTTTCACTAGGCGTTATTTCGTTGACATTGGTCAACTTTATATCAGCGACTCCCCTGTGGGGCTATCCAACGAAGTCAAATATCTAGGGGTAACCCTCGATAAAAGACTAAATTGGAACTCCCACCTCAGCAACACCCTCACAAAGGCGACCCATGCCATGTGGGCCTGTAGGAGATTCTTTGGTAGAATCTGGGGTCTTGAATCCTGCACCATCCGGTGGCTTTTTGCCATGATGGTCAGACCGATCGTCACCTATGCTGCTATTGTGTGGTGGCCAAAGGTTACGCAGGTCACTGCCATCAGCAAATGCAATAAATTGCACAGGCTGCTGTGCCTCTCACTGACAGGTGCACTTCGTACTTATCCCACTGCAGCAATGGAATCGATACTGAGTCTGACTCCGCTGCATATCCAAATTAAAGAAGTCGCCGCTATGAGCCTTCTTAGAATCAAGCTCCAATCAGGGCTTCTAGCTACCGAATCAGGACATGCTAGCCTGATCAAAGACATTCCTGGCATAGATATCTACACTAGATCAGATACTATTACTAAGGAACTTTTCTTTGGTGCTAAATTCAGAACCCTCATCCCGGACCGGAAGGACTGGGACACTGGCAACCCCATCAGCGACCCCTACAGTATTCACTGGTATACCGACGGGTCAAAAACTGATCACGGGGTTGGAGCTGGGATCTTTGGACCCAACTCTAAAACCTCAATTGCTATGGGCAAATGGCCCACAGTCTTCCAATCTGAGGTTCATGCCATCGAGTTCTGCTGCCGTCTGATCCTAGAGAAGGGGATTAGAGGAGTGAACATCTTCATCTTCTCTGACAGTCAAGCCGCCATCTTAGCGCTCTCCTCCAAAAGAGTAAGCTCTCGACTGGTGACCGATTGCTGGAACTGCCTTCAGAGACTGCCTCTTACTAACAATGTCACCCTTCTATGGGTACCCGTACACTCTGATATCCAGGGCAATGAGCTGGCGGACGAACTTGCGAGTACCGGTTCGTCAGCTACTTTTTCCGGCCCCGAGCCCTTCTGTGGCATGGATTGGTCAACCATCTCAGCTATTGTGAAAACCTGGGCTGTTAGGTTGACTGATCGCTACTGGTCGGTCCAACCAGGGATGCGGCAAGCCAAGGATCTTATCAATCCCGTGGTCGACCGGAAAACCAGCTTACTTTCCAAGAGGGATCTTCACCTCCTCGTTGGCCTTCTTAGTGGCCATCATACGGTGAACTATCACCTCACCAAAATGCGTCTGTTTTCTGATGCTGAGTGCAGACTTTGCAAAGAGGACGACGAGACAACCAAACACATTCTGTGCGACTGTCCAGCCTTGGTGTGGACTAGGAGGAAACATCTGCACGTGGATACCGCAGGTCCCGAGCTTATTGTGCGTTCCTCGACAAAAGATCTGCTCTGCTTCATTAAGGAAGCAGAGCATCTTTTGTCTAGCTAGGGAGAGCCTATAGGCACAAAAGACCTCCATGGTCGCAGTGCCTCGCACCTTCTCTGTTGGGAGACTCCCTTTTACAAATAATAATAAATAATAATCTAGATAAATCACTTGAATTAATTTTTTTGTGGATACCAATTCCTTCACGGTGTCCCAATTTCCTCATCTGATGATCACTACCTCCCTACTTAAAAAGATTAAAGAATTAAAATCAAAGTTATTTAAAAACAAGTAAGAAAGCTACTGTCGAGTTTACTCGACTGTGAAATACCCGCCACAAAATTTTACCATTGAAATATTATATTTTTTAAAAAATATACTGGAAAATTTTTTTTTTTTTTTTTTTTTTATACTTTGCTTTTATTTATTGAATCTTCTCATTTTTGAGACTAACAATAAGTGTATCATATCTTATACTATAACCTAGCTAACAGTCATGTAGACTGGAACATTAGAAATGGCCCTGACAAATTATGGCTGGGTTGGAAGGTCGGTACGTTGCAGGCGGGATCGGTTGGAAACCCGAGTCAAGACCCTTGCGAGGGGATTTGGGTGGACAGAGAGTTTTTCATCATAGGACGCTTTTTGCTTGTATATTTCATCTTTTACTGCGAAAATGCCGAGGTCCCTGTGGATGTTTTGGTTTCGAATATACCATGGTGCCCCAGTGATAGTTCGCAGGATCTTTGATTGAGCGCGCTGTATGATATCAATGTTGGTTCTGCTCGCGTTCCCCCAAAGCTGGGAGCCATACGTCCAGATTGGCTTAAGAGTGGAGTTATAGAGCAGGACCTTATAGTCCAGGCACAAGGGCGAGCGGGCGTTTATAATCCAGTGGAGGCTGCTGGCTTTCAGCTTTAGGTGTAATTTCTTGCATTCGATATGTCTACGCCATGTTAGACGTCTGTCGAGATGGATGCCGAGATACGTTACTTCGTTGACTTGGGGGATCTGCGTGCTATTCAGGTAGAGCGGAGGGCAAGTTTGCCTGTTAAGAGTAAACATTATGTGTTTACACTTTTGTTCGTTTATTTTGATACGCCAGTCAGATAGCCACTTCTCGACTACCATGAGATATTTGGCGAGTTGGGTTGATGCACGGACTGGGCATCTGGAGCGGCTAAGGATCGCAGTGTCGTCAGCAAAGGTGGATGTTGTTAGTCGGTCACTTGTGGGAATGTCCGCTGTGTAGAGGACGAATAGAGTTGGCCCAAGTGCGCTGCCTTGTGGGACTCCAGCTTCGATAGTGTAGTTGTCGGATATTGTTGTGTTGCACCTCACTGCGAAGGCTCTGTTGTAGAGGTAAGATTCAAGGAGTTTATGAGTGTACCCAGGCAAGTGTGTTTTAATTTTATGCATAAGACCTTTGAGCCAGACGCGGTCAAATGCTTGAGATACGTCGAGGAATATCGCGCTGCAGTATTCTCTAAGCTCGAAGGCTGTGCGAATCTCTGATGTTATTCTGTTAACTTGCTCGATAGTACCGTGTTTTTCTCTGAAGCCAAATTGATGGGCTGGGATAATGTTGTGAGCTTCCATATATGGTATTATGCGCGTTAGAAGGCATTTTTCGAAAAGTTTGGACAGGCATGATAATAAACTTATTGGTCTGTAAGATGACGGGATCGTGTGATCTTTTCCAGGCTTCGGTATCATTATTATAATTGATTTTTTCCATTTACTTGGGTAGTAGCCGAGACTTATGATACCATTGAAGAGCTTACAGATGACCTCAACAGCACAGTACGGAAGTTCCATTATCATTTTTGTAGTTATTAGGTCCTGGCCTGGAGCCTTTTTTGGTTTTAGCTCCCTAATGATTTTTGTAATCTCGTTCGGCCGAAATGAAGTTGGCGTTAATTCCGTCTCGGAGTGAATTTGCGGAAGAACATGTGCATTTGCTGAGGGGTTCGGCTGGAAGACGCCTCTGAGATGTAAGGCAAATGTTTCGGCTCTGTCTTTGTCGCTGCGGGCCCAGCAACCTGAAGAATTTCTTATTGGGGTTACAGTTTCAGCCGGAGAGCTTAGATTTGGGTGAGCCCTCCACAAGGGATGCTTTGTACTAGTTGGCGATAGTTTTTCTATATATTTTAGTTGTGCGTTTTCAGCATCTTGCTTCAGAGCCCGGCTTAGTTTGCGGGTGGCTTCATTAAGACGTTGCTTTGAGCATGGTGACCTGCTGGTTTGCCACGCCCGTCGCAGACGCCTTTTTTCCAGAACCAGCTGTTCAATTTGCAGGCTGGTTTTGAACGTCTTAATTTTCACATCCTTCCCTTTTGGTGTTGAGATCCTGGCTGCTGTGACGAGTACCTCTTCCAGCGCGGCGGTAGAGTAGTCGATGTCCGATTCGATGTTTAGTTGAGGAGTTAGCTCAATGTGGGAACTCACATACTTTCTATATTTCATCCAGTTGGTGTTGTGCGACGTCAGCCTATGGGGGTGGTCCGTGATTTCTGGGCTTTGAAGAAGGGTTAACAACAAGGGCGAGTGGTCGGATGAGAGATCCGACAGGGCCATGGCGCTTATAAGATCGCGTGGGATGTTTTTCGTCACCGCGAAATCAATTAGATCTGGGATCTTTCTGGGGTCTGCAGGCCAATATGTGGGGCTACCAGGAGAGACGTAGTTCAATTTATTGCTCACTTTTATAAGTGCGTTATACAGTTGCCTTCCCTTGGGGGTCACGAGGCGTGATCCCCAGTGCGTGTGTTTGGCATTGTAGTCTCCTGCAGCTATGAAGCGATCCCCCAGTGTGTTGTAGAAGTCCATGAATTGACCTTCAGAGATAGTAAATCGAGGTGGGCAGTAGACAGCGGCAATGCAAAGGTTGCCGTTTCCTGACTGCACATTTATGAACGTGGCTTGCAGGTAATTTGTTGCAAACCTTTGGTGAAAGTGGTGTTTGATGCGTTCTCTGATTAAGATGCCGGTTCCACCGTGGGCTTTCCCATCCGGATGATCTGTGCGGTAGAAGGTATAACCTCTTATATGGAAGTTATATCTCCCTGTGAGGTGCGTTTCAACCAATAGCATGGCGTCGATGTGATTTATATTTAGGAATTGCGTTATTTCCAGGTTATGCCGTGAAATGCCGTTGGCATTCCACATAGATATACGTAGGTTAGACATTTATTATTTGGACTGTTGAGCTACAAGTAACTGAATCACCATGTTCTGATTCTGAACAAGGGTTTGCATAGTTGTTTTCATGAATGACATGAGTTCCATCATACTTTGTTGCATGGTATACATCATAGATTCCAAATTGCTTTGTGGCTGCATCGGGACCTGCTGAGTGTTTTCTGAGTGTGGCTGGAGTGGATTTTCCATGCCTGATCGTAGTGCTTCGGCGTATGAGAAGCCCTTAGTGGAATTTAGCGGACCGAATGATGATCTGGCTGCCTTGGCGAAAAATACGTCTGGCGTACTTTTTGAGTTATAATACGCATTTTGCGTATTTTGTTGACGCGTAGCTGTCGCTCGTTGCATGCGACTCTTCAGCTCCTTGTAGACCGCACAGCCTCTGTAGTTTGCCGTATGGTTTCCTCCACAGTTGCCACATTTTTTCTTTAAGGGGTCTTCTTTGTTTGCGGGGCAATTTACGGAGTTGTGGAAGTCTCCGCAGACTACGCAGACTGCCCGAAGTGTGCAGTATGTCTTTGTGTGTCCATACTCCTGGCAGTTTGTGCATTGAAGAGGGCCGATGCGTTTGTGTGGTTCTTCCACGGTGATCCTTCGATGCAATAAGAGCTGCAGCTTATAGATTGGGTGCACTTCGTTTTTCTTTAAGGCTTTGCTATCTGGTTCGAGCTCGACCTTGAAGAGTGGTTGCGGTTTTTTATTCTTGTTGATAATGTTGCTGACATTTTTGGCATAGAAGCCCTTGGCTTTAAGGGCTTCTTGAATCTCAGAGGGGGCGACGTCGGGTTCAATTCCTTTAAGTACAACTTGCAGTCCCTTGCTGCTTTTTAGTTGGTAGGTGTAGAAGTTCTTTTTGTTTCCTCCAGGTACTTAGACACAGCTCGGAAGTGTTCTTCGGACTTCGTTTGAACTTTAGTTTCATGGATGTTCCCTTTAATAAGCGGAACAACATGAAAATTATCGTTCCCGACCAGCGCAACAATTTTGTTGACCAGGGCGTTAGAGCTTTTTTCCCTTATATAAATAGGTGGGGGCTTTGGTTTCTTTTGGGTCACCTGCCCCAGCTCTGCTTGGTTGTTCTCCGCCTCTGCTAAGATGGAAAAACGGTTGTCATTGGAACTTCTAGTGATACGGTTGATCTTTGGTTTATTACCAACCGTGTTTACTGGACTAAGCTTACGCTTAATCTGAATGTAGCGATCCATACCGGTCTGTATAGCCGGGACCGCTTGTTGCTTATCGAAGCTTACGGTTTTTGTTGACATTGCAATTTGCTCTGCGGCCGTTGGCACCGAATTCGCAATATTGGTAGTTGGTTTTGTTGTTGGTGGTGGTTTTGCTGCGACTGCGGAAATTGTAGCGCTGCTTGTTGTTGGAGCTTCTTCCATAGAAGCCGGCGGTGGTGGGGTTGGGCATTGGTAGCTCCATGATGTAGGAGTTGGGGTGAGCAGAGTGGGTGAACAAGAGCTCGCTCTCTTGCTGTCGACGGTCAGTAGAGCCGGGTTGCAATTTGTTGACTTGCTTTCTTCAACGATATCGCGTGTTGAGAAGTAAGAGTAAGAAGCGTTTCTTGGATTAAGGGAGCTTCTACGCTCATTCTTTGGAACGCTGCTCATTTTTTGAGCTTATAACGCGTGGCACTTATTAAATTAAGTCAAATATACACTTGAACTATCATAACACCAGTTATAATTATATATATTTTTCTTTGGCGTTACTTCGCGCAAGACTACATATATCAAATTCGCTACTTTTTTCTCCACTTTGATATGTTAGTTCTTATTTTCACCGACAAAAGACGGAGAACACCGACCGACGAAGCCTCGCACTAAAAAACGCGTCCAACTCGTACAGCGGTCTGATCGTAATTTTGGAAAATATACCACAAAAATATACCAAAACAAGTAAGAAAGCTACATTCGAGTTTGCTCGACTGTGAGATACCAGCCACCCAATTTTGCCATCCAAATATTATATTTTCCAAAATATACTGAAAAAATACTTAAAAAAATATACTAAAAATACCAAAATAATATATCAACATTTTCTTTGTTCGAAATTATTAGCTTGGCGGTTCTTTAGTTGGTTTATTGAACACCATTATTATGTCGCGGAGTGTCATAGCAACTAACTAGGCAGCACTAGCAGTTGCACGTGGTAACGCCTTATAAAAGTAATATCTTAATAACTTCTGTGTTTTTTTATCTGATTGTAACCAAATTCGCAGAGATCATTAAAATGGTGATTAGTATTGTGCCTACCACAATCGAACGTTCTAGGTTCAAAACAACGCTTGCAATTCGGTTTTATTCGATTTATAGGGGCGTGGCCAAAATCAAAAACAAACTTGATCTGCGTGCAACAATAAGACATACTGTAGCGAAAAATTTGTTGCTCTATCTCTTACAGGCTCTGAGATCTGGGTGTTCATACGGACAGACGGACAGACGTACAGACGGACATGGCTATATCGTATCGGCTGTTGACGCTGATCAAGAATATATATACTTTATGGGGTCGGAGATGCTTCCTTCTGCCTGTTACATACATTTTCGGTCGGCACAAAGCCATAATACCCTTCTACCCTTTGGGCAGACGGGTATAAACACACACAAAATAATATACCAAAATTTTCTTTGTTCGAAATTATTAGGTTGGCGGCAGTTAACTAGGCTTATTGAACACCATTATTATACCCGCCTACCCAAAGGGTAGAAGTGTATTAAACCTTTGTGCCGACCGAAAATGTATGTAAGACGCAAAATGACGCATCTCCGACCCCATAAAGTATATATATTATTGATCAGCGTCAACAGCCGACACAATATAGCCATGTCCGTCTGTCCGTCTTTCCGTCCGTATGAACACCTAGATCTCAGAGACTATAAGAGATAGAGCATAACATTTTTCGGGACTGTCTTATTGCTGCACGGAAATCAAGTTTGTTTTTGATTTTAGCCACGCCCCATTCCGCCCATGCAACTTGAAAAAAAAACTGAATTGCAAGCGTCTTTTATAAGCAAGATATAAGCACGCACAATACTAATTACTATCTTAATGATTTTTGGTTACAATCGGATGAAAAACACAGAAGTTATTAAGAAATTTCTTTTGTAAGGCGTTACCACGTCCAGCTGCACCAAGTTAGTTGCTATGACACCACGTGACATAATTATTTCGAACAAATAACATTTTGATACATTATTTTGGTATTTTTAGTATTTTTTTTGGAAATTTTCAGTATATTTTTCAAAAATTTAATATTTTGATGGTAAAATTGTTATGTCATGGAGTGACATAGCAATTAACCAGGTGCAGCTGAACTTGATTACGCCTTTTAAAAGTAATTCTTTAATAACTTCTGTGTTTTTTATCCGATTGTATCCAAATTTTCAGAGATCATTAAGATGGTGATTAGTATTGTTCGTGCCAAAAACGATCAAAAACGATCAGGGGCGTGCCCAAAATCCAAAACAAACTGTCCCGAAAATTTTTATGCTCTATCTCTTATAGTCTCTGAGATCTAGGTGTTCATACGGGCAGACGGACAGACGGGCATGGCTATATAGTCTCGGCTGTTGACGCTGATCAAGAATATATTGTATATACTTTATGGGGCCGGAGATGCTTCCTTCTGCCTGTTACATACATTTTCGGTCGGCATAAAGTTATAATACCCTTCTACCCGTTGAGTAGACAGGTGTAACAAGTAAGAAAGCTACAGTCGAGTTTGCTCAAATTTGCAGAATAAAAGAAAAAAGAAGATCGGGTATCGAAATTTTATATTTGAAGTAAAAATTAAAAAAACATACCAAAAAATTATACTTTGTTCTAAATTATTAGCTTGGTAGCACCTTATTAACACAGACGATACAGACAAAACAATAAGAACTATACTTAACTACTATATAAAATTTGTAAAAGCAAGGTTTTTATTTGAAAACAAGTAAGAAAGCTACTGTCAAGCTTGCTCAACTGTGAGATACCAGACACCCAATTTTACTAAATGAAAAAAAATGGAAGTATTATTTGCGTCTGCCTGGGACATTGCGTTAGCAAGCCTAAGCTTAGTATCGCTGGGCCATTTATTAGTACGTCAACTTTCAAGACAAAACAACCACCATTAGTTTTGGCCCCAGACACAATATAGCAAATAAATAATTTGATTTTTAAACTGAAGAAGAATAAAGGTTAAACAACAATACAAATAAACATACATATTTTAAAATAATTGACATATTATATTAATATATGAGTGTTTAAAATATGGATACAGAGAATAAAAACTGTTACTGTGAATTATAAAAATATTAAAACATATTCTCATTATTGAAAAATAAATGGTGACGCTGTAAATTCGACCCGAGAAATACTCTGTTCACGTTTTTCCACGAAACAACGAGGTTACCAATTCGCTTGTCATTTTTAGGTCATGGATTTTAAAAAAATCGTGACCTTTTGCGTGTGTCCGAATGTACGTAATAAACAGAAGGAGGCGTCTGCGACCCCATAAAGTATGTATATTCTAGATCAGCATCAACAGCCGAGTCGATATAGCCCTGTTTGTCTGTCTGTCTGTCTGTATGAACATCGAGCTCTCAGAGACTATAAAAGCTAGAGCTACCAAATTTGAGGACAACATATACAAACTTGGTGAGCAGATGAAGTTCATTTTAGATGTTTGGCACGCGCCCTTTCGCCCCCGTAAATCGAAAATGATTTCCAAGCATCATGTTAAAACTAAAACGTTCAGTTTTGGCACACATAATACTAATCATCATCTTAATGAGCTCTGAAAATTTACAATTGGACAAAAAACACAGAAGTTATTAACGAATTACTTTTATAAGGCGAAATCGGGTGTAGCTGCACCTGTTCAGCTAGTTGTCACTTAGTGACATAATAATGGTGTTCAATAAACATAATGAAGTGCTACCAAACTATTTTTTTAGAACAAAATTATTTTTGGTATATTTTTTGGTATATTTTTAGTATATTTTTTAGTATATTTTCCAGTATAGTTTTGAAAGACATAATATTTCGATGGTCGCTTCTTATTATTCTTCCATTCAGTAAAATTGAGTGACGGGTATCTGACAGTCCAGTAAACTCGATAGTAGCTTTCTTAGTTGTTTTACTCAATAATTATTATAATTTTCATAATTTTATAACATTATTAAACGCTGCGCATGTACACTAAAAATCCATGACCTCGTACAGTCAAAGCTTAACTGTAGCCGTTCCTACTTGTTTTTCCTATCCCAGTAAAATTAACTAATATAAAAACAAAAAGGTTATACAAATTGAAAGAAAAAATAGCATTGAAAAAAAAAATTAATAAAGGAAAGAGCAATATAAAATCGTTTAAAGAGAAAATAAGTTTCGATTAACAGCGCTTTTAGAAGGATACGATTTATTGAAAGTGAAACACGAAAGGCAAAGAGAATCTAGTAATAAAGGGGTTGAATTATAGAACATTTAAGTGATTAATTTTAAGTTTATGCTAATAGTGAGAACACTACTCAGGAGATTTTTGCATCACATTTATAAGGAAAACAAATATTACCCTTAAAATTAAAAGGTGATAATGCGATTCTCGCCCTTTTCAATTTTTTTGATGATCTTATTACTGAGCTCATTGCATCAGTATACAAATTAAATTAAATCGTCAAAGTTGCCCATTTACTTTTATTTCTTCCATCTATCTGGTGTTATAGCTGAAATAGAAACTCTAACTAAGCTAACTTAACATTATCTATCGTAAAAATAAGACTTCTAGACCATGAAATAAAGTTATAAAGTGTAAGCAAGGGCACGAGTGCTAAGGTTTTACAATCAAGTAATGGAGAATAAATAAAAATAATAAAGCAATGTCAAGCCAAAATTTTTTCATTGTCGAAAATTAAGCCATTTTAAGAAGGATTTTTTTTAATTTTAAACGGCAGGTAGGAAATAGACTCAGGAGCATCAGATCATTTTAAAAAGTAATGTGTCGCAAAGTTTAAAAACTTATATTTATATGAGACTATTGAATTTCAAATGCGGGTGTAATATGTATAAATTAAGTATTTAGTTCAATTAAGTTTGATTTGTTATTAATGAATCGTCACATTAATACAAATTATGTTTTACATCCAACACACAAAGCGATGGCTTGCAATGAAGAGGCGGAGTTATATTTCGATTTTTTGTTTCCTTTATTGGCAGAGGTAATGCTGCTGCTTTGGATCGTCAAAATGAACTAACTACATAGAATTTAAAAGTAAAGAATAAAACCGAAACATAATGTTTTTTTTTTTTTTTTCCTTTGTTTATTTCACTTGGGAACTTAGGGCTTGTACCAGAGCTTTCCATCGAACTCCGTTTTGTGCTGTCTGTTTCGCTATATCCCATGTTGTTCGAATTTGGGGCAGTTCTATAAGGGCTGTCCGTTTCCAGGTTGCCTTTGGCCGTCCAACTCTTCTACTTCCTTGGGGGTTCCAGTCCAGTGCCATCCGGACTATACTGCTTGGGTTTCTTCTGAGAGCATGGCCTATCCACGACCATTTTCGCTTCCTGATTTGGAGATGTATAGGAGACTCACCAGTAACGCGCCATAGCTCTGCATTGAATATTCTGGCTGGCCAGAATATACCACATATTATTCGCAGACACATGTTAATGAATACTTGCAGTTTCTGCGTTATTTTCTTGGTGGTCAGCCATGTCTCACTACCATATAGCAGAATGGACTTTACGCACGCGTTGAATATCCGGAGTTTAGTACTTATCTGTCGGTTTCTCCATATGCGGTAGAGTCTCCCAAATACTGAACGGGCTTTAGCAAGTCGGCTCGAGACATCTTCATCCACTCCTCCATTGCTGGAGATAATGGTGCCAAGGTATGGGAAACTGTTGACATAATTGATTTGTTTCCCATGTATGGAGATGTTTCCTTGGTTGGAGAAGTTTAAGCGCATTGCTTTTGTTTTGGCTACATTTATCTCGAGTCCAACTCTGCTGGCTAGTGTAGCGAGATCATCTACTTTATGCTGAATATCCGAGAATCTATGAGAGACTAGACAGATGTCATCTGCATAGTTTAAGTCCTCAAGGTGTCTAGTGAGGCTCCACGTGATTCCACGCTTGGACTTGCACACGTCACTCATTATCTCGTCGACCACGATGTTGAAGAGCAGTGGTGATAGGGGGCAGCCTTGCCTGATCCCGGTGTTGGTTTGGAGAGGTGCACTTGTTTTTCCGTTGCAATAATGATTGCAATAATGTTGACAGGTACTCCTTTCCTAGCAAGTGCTTGCCATATCGCCGCTATTATATATTATTCGTAATGTGTTTGCCTGGTCAACGCAACTCCTGTGTGGTCTGAAGCCTGCCTGCTCATCACGTATTGTCGGTTCAATTTTTTCCTGAAGACGCTCGTTCAGTAGTGTGGCCAGAATCTTGTAACTCGTGTTGAGCAACGTGATTCCTCTCCAGTTATTGCAGTCACTAAGGTCACCCTTCTGCCGCGCTGTCGCGTACCCAGGATTTGTTCGGCTGTGGTCCTAAGTATCCTGCATGTGTATCCCCATGAGTGATGGTGCTCCTGTTGTGGCAGCAGTTGGTCACGTAACGTGGATGCCATGCCCGCCGTCATGTTAGGGTCGCTAAGGAGGTGCAGGTTTAGAGGAGGCGCTCGTCTGTGTTGGCTGCTGGTATTTATGGAGCGGTTGCGGTTCAACTTTATTGAAAGTTCTCCAATGACCAGTTCATGATCACTATCAATAGACGCACCCCTCTTATTTCGCACGTTTAATAGTGACTTCCTCCATTTCCGGCTTATGCAAATATGGTCAACTTGATTGCGTGTGTTCCCATTTGGGGATGTCCACGAGTATTTGTGAACCTCTTTGTGTGGAAACAGCGTACCACCAATGACAAGTTGAAACAATTGGCAGAGTTCAATTAGCCTATCACCATTGTCGTTGCGAGTCCCAAGACCATGTTGGCCCATGACTGATCTCAGTCCGATGTTGTTTGGGCCTATTTTTGCTTTGAAGTCACCCATGAGGATAGTAATATCGCCCTGATGAAGTTTGAAGTTTTATGTTTAAAATTCTTGTATTTGATTCGTTAATCGGTGACTTTTTCAATCGAACTGGTGATTAGCCAGATGCGACTTATCCCTGTGGTGGGGATACCACCTGACGTCAGCGGGGAATGGCGTCTACAAGTTGGTTATGTAGATTTTGGTTACGAACATCTCAGTAAGGGGGCATCATTGCTATGCATCGACATCCCGCATAATGCTTACGTTGCATTATGCCTTTGCTTTTGTTAGCTTTAGTTAACTACTCCCCCCTCTAGATGTCTTGATTCCAGCCCTCTGCCGTTTTGATTCCAGCAATCGCCACATTCAACTGCCTAGCCGTTCTTCTGGCTCTCTGAATGCGTCTACTCACGAGGCCAACGCAAATGTTTAGGCAATATATTGCCGTCACGACAAGTGCCATTTGATAGGGACGATCAGCATCGCATTCCTCTTTGAACGTCCGAATTGTCTCCAAGTTACGTTCATTCAAGCGATGAAGATACGGGAGACTGAGCACGTTCTAGCTAGCGGTGACATTCAGCAAGGGGAATTTTGCTACTCCCGGTACCCGACTCTGGACCCTATTCTGGTTAACGAACAATGTTTCGTTCACAGTTGTGCGCTGAGTAAAAGTAACGAGGTGCCATGTACCCAGATTTCGGTACTCTTGTCTATTTGTACCTTGGCGGCCCTGTCGTTGATGACGACAATCTCATCGTCTACGTAGGTGATGGGATCCAGGCTGCTTGGTTGCGTTTCGCAGTGCGCCACGCCCCCAGCGTGGAGCTCTCTGGCACAGGAGCTACTCGATGACAATCGGCAAAAGGCGGTGCTTGTCGAAGCGGTGCAATTCTTGACGGTGTGGACCTCGTTATTATACTCTGCGATGACATTGTCAATTATTTGCAGCATGGCTCCTTGGTAACTAACGGGGAAAATAGTAATTTTCTTAATTTTAGGAAATTTAATTATGAAGTGTAATGAGTTACTGGATTGAAGAACCTTCACGGACGACACGGACATGAGGTCCCCTATGGGGGTGTTGGTGGGCTCCTCAACCCAAACTGACCTTAAGTCTGCGTGGTCAAGAATGTTTGGGCTAACGATATTAAGTTTTGCAAGTGTCACTGCCAATATTAAATTTTGAAGCTCCATCGTGAGCATTATATTTCTCGCTAACAAGGTCTCATACAAATGACTGGTGTCAACTTATGACCCTTTTGCCGACTTGAGAATTAAGTTGACTGTGGCAGTTAGTTAGGCTTATTTGATTTTGGACTTCAGTGTTAATTTCTATTTGTCTATTGTTCGCGTCGATCAGCCGCGCTTCAAGAAACCTACTCCTCTCTAGATCGCTAGCATCTGGTGTGCCAGCTACAACTTTTAGCATGGAACCCAAGAAATCTAGGCTCCTGGCCACCCTTTGGTGCGTGCCCAATGCATCTAACAGATCTCCGAGATGTGCTGTGTCTACACTCACCAAGCGCTTCATGTGTGACTGTGAGAAGTTTTCCATTAAACTGATGGTTTCTTTCACCACACGCGTGTACTCCGAAAAATTCGCGGAGTGCCTTACGTAGGCAAAGTCCTCCCACGCCAGAATCTCTCTGTCGACGATGGGGATGTCCTTGGCGCGCGAGTAATCGGTGATGTGCACCGGGGCCAAGGATAAAGACAAGAGAAGGTTGAATCCGGCCCTGTAGGCGAAATTTTTACTGATTTATTTTTTTGTATTGTATGCAGAGGGAACCCAACACCAAAATTTACTTAAAGTACTATATGTGCCGACAGAAGTGAACTTAAAATTAGTGAAAACTATGCCAAGTGGCCAGAAATAATTAAAATGTAATGTACGGGCATTGCCTTTGGGGTGAGCTACCTTAATTTGTCATAATGGACCACCCTCCCCTTAATTAGGACTATGGTCCCCATGTCCGCTTCAACAGCTTTTTCCTCGCACAGAGGCGTGAGCTTGTTGCCGAGTCTTCAGTTTGACTTGACCAACACTTTCTCACCAACCTCAAACGACCTGTTTTGCCGAGAGGCATTCTCTCCCTGCCCTGAGTGCACTTTGAGCCTTTAGGATTCTATTGTAGATTTCCTCCCCGACAAGCGGTGCGCTTGGACGATGCCAGCCGGCCTCCTGTTGATGGCCCAGTGAATCGACTTATTGTATTGGGCGGTGGCCAACATGATGACTTCTGTCGTGTCGCTTATGCCCTTATCTATTTTTAGGCATCTGGCGAGCTCCAGCAGGGTGCTGTGGAAGCGCTCTACCTGCCCGTTGGAGATGCTGTGCAGTGGTGGTGCGTTTGTAACGCTAACGCCAAATTTGTTGGAGAGTATGGATGTAATTGTATATGAGTTCTACGATGGTTCGTTGTCGCAGCATATCGTTCTAGCTCTTGGGAAAAAGTTCATGAGTAGAAGCAGGGCTGGCTTCAGCTCCTCTATGGTTCTCGAGCCAATGGGCTGGACAACGGCAAACTTGATAAACTTGTCGATGCAAGTGAGGAAGAATCTTTTGTAAGTAGAGAAAATATCTATGTGCAACATTTGTGTGTGGCGGTATTGGCGTTTCGCCTATCTCTTGTTTTCTTGAGTTCCTATCGTACTTAGCTCTTTCACAAGTCTTGCAATTCTGAACGATTTCGCCAGTTAATTTAGCCATTTTGGGGAAATAGTATTCGGACAAGACTTGTATCACATTTTCCTGTGCTGCTCTGTGAGCCCTATTGTATTCGGCGGTCAAGACTTCCCTTTTCTCTTCTATTCTGAATATGTCCACCACACGGTTCTTGCAGTGCCAGAATTTTGTGGATGGGAATCTCCGGACTACTTCATCCTGTATCATTGCGAGCGTATGCAAATCGCAATGAAAGGCGTTTACATCTCTTGGGTCAATCGTGTCTGGCAGTGTGACTAACATAGACTCTCTACAGACGAATTTAACCACATGCCGCCTCCTATTCCTGAATAAAATGAATGTCTGTATAGACGGGAGGCGTGTTTCCCCCAGTACTATCTGGTTCTGGAAACATTTCAACGGTTTATCGGTTGATTCAATCGTGTGGTTGAGGGACATCTCACTGTGCATTGTTGCCGCGCAAGATTCAGCCTCTTGTTCCTCCAACGCGTTAAGCTATTGTCTAGATAAAGCGTCCGCTACCAGGCTTGTAAAATAAACGAGCGTTAGACTCGTCTATGCGGGCTTTCCATCTCTTAATCTTTGTATTGGTGTTTGAATCTCATACATAAAAGGTTAAGGGCTGATGGTCAGTAAAGATATTTATATCTTTAACTCCATACAAGTAATGCCGCAGCTTAGCCAGGGCCCATACGATGGCCAATAACTCACGCTCGTTAGTAGCGTAGTTGGCTTCACTGTCCTTTAATGTTCTTGAAATCATTGTTATAGGGCGGCCCTCTTGAGCCAAGACCGCGCCTATACCGTTCGCTGATGCATCTGTCGTTAGATCAAATGGCTTCTTATAATCTGGGTAACTAAGCATGACGTCTTCTGACGCCAAAATGTTACGCAGTTTCTGGAACGCCTGTTGTTGAGCTTCGGAAAAGTGCACCTGGATTGTTCTTGACCTATGCTTGCTGACTGTTCCATTTTAGCCTTTCAGTATGTCCGAGATGGGCCTTGCTATGGCCGAGAAATCTCTAATGAAACATCGGTAGTAGCTTGCGAGGCCTAAGAACGATCTGACTTCGTACACCGTCTTTGGCTGTGGGATCTCTTTTAGCCCTTTGACTGTGTCCGGGTCCATTGTCGCACTGTTGCAGGTGACTATGAACCCTAGAAAGTTCACGCTTTTCTTGAAAAAACGCGATTTTTCGACTGCTACCCTCATGATTGCCTCATATAGGCTCTTTAGGACCCAATCTACGTGCTTGACATGCGACTCCTCGTCTTTGGAGAAGATGATCACATCATCAACATAAACATAGTAAAATTTGCCTATCTGTTCACGCAGGATGCCAGCAATGGTTCTTTGGAAGATGCTGGCGGCGTTCTTAAGGCCGAAAGGCAGTCTCTTGAACTCATACTTTCCCCCGTTTACCGAGAAGGATGTCTTCTCGCGGTCGCGCTCGGCGAGCGTGATCCGATGATAGCCGGATTTAAGATCCGGGGTCGAAAAATTGTGGGCTTTGCCCAAATTGCCTAGTATCCTTGAGATGTTTGACATAGGGTATTTATCGAAGATTGTTCTCTCGTTGGGTTTGCGGAAGTCTATTACTAGCCGCTTATTACGGTTGCCCGCCTCATCGGTACCCTTCTTATCTACAACCCATATGAGATTGTTGTGACCCATTTAAGCTGGTCGGAGGCCAGGCAAAGCGATGCCCCAGCTTGTACTAGTAAGTCGAGGCCGATTATCCCATCAAAATTTGTCAAATCTGGTAGAAGGAAGAAAGTTGCTTTTAGGTTGAATAACGCGACAAATCACTTTTTTGTGATGCTAGTTGAGCCATGTATCGAGTGGACTCCGAATGGAGAGCTAACCGGATGGACGCCGAGTAGCCCCTTGTGTGGCCTGATAAAATTTTTTGACGCGCCGGTGTCGATGGGGAAGCTCATGTCTAGCCCCGCTACTCTTCGTCTGATGACGGGTATCAGGGATTTACCCCTAAAAAATAGACGGCGTCTGATTCGTTCTTATTGTCGTCATCGATCTGTGCTGCCGCATAGCTGGCGGCAGCGGCCTATACTTCTGCTCCCTGTCCAGCACCCTGAGTGACATGATTCACCCTTTAGTGCTTGTTTCTGGCCTTAGTGGCCGACCGTTTGTTGGCATCTTCTGATGCTTGTGTGGGCTGCCTAAACCTTGAAAGTGACGTGTCGACCTCCATCGGTTGTGGCGCGTTAACGCGACCTTGCTGCTCAGCGAAAGCAGAAATTTTCAAACATCATCGCCATTATTTATCAGGGCACAAAATCGCAGACTACCGCCAGAAGAAAAATCGGGAATCACAATCATCGGGAAGCGGGCATGCTGGAGGCGTTGGTATGAAGCCAAAAGAGCAAAAGTCGAACGTAATATGCTATAAGTGTGGACAGGCTGGACACATTTCTACTGGGTGCCTTTTGATTGGACAAAGCACTGAAAATAGAGTTAACATATGTTTGGTAATGGAACCAAAAGGTGTGCTCGTTCATTCTGGTGAGTTCGTTGATTTTTGCTTTGATTCCGGAGCAGAGTGTTCACTCATTAAGGAAAGCGCTGCTGGAAAATTCTCTGGAAAAAGACTTCATAATGTAGTAATCCTTAAGGGTATTGGAAATGATTCTGTATGTAGCTCTACGCAAATTTTGACCAATGTTACCATTAATGACTTTATCCTGGAAATGTTATTTCATGTCATTATGGACAAATACTTGAAACACGATATCATGATAGGCAGGGAGATTTTAAGTCAAGCTTTCAGAGTGACGATTGAGTCAGACAGATTCTGCATTTATAAAGTAAAACTGATTAAAGTTGTAACTGAACCCAAAACATATGAAGATTGTATTAACGAAAATGTAGAGTTAAATGAAGCTGACAAGAGCCGTTTAATAAACGTCTTGAAACCAAGCATGGAACACTTTATCTCAGGAGTTCCAAAGACACAAGTTAACACAGATCAGTTAGAAATTCGTTTAATAGATCCAAATAAAACGGTACAAAGGCGACCATATAGGCTTAGTGTAGATGAGAAGCAAACTGTTCGTGCAAAGATTGACCAATTGTTGGCGGCAAATATTATAAGACCGAGCTGTTCCTCATTTGCGAGTCCAATTTTATTGGTAAGAAAGAAAAACGGAACTGATCACTTATGCGTCGACTATAGAGAGCTAAAAGCTAATACAGTGTCGGATAAATTCCCATTGCCTCTTATCTCGGATCAAATTGATAGGTTGCGTGGAGGAAGGTATTTTTCTTGTCTGGACATGGCCAGCGGATTCTACCAAATACCTATTCACCCAGATTCAGTAGAGCGTACGGCATTTGTTACACCGGAAGGGCAGTTCGAGTTTGTGGCAATGTCGTTTGATTTAAAGAATGCTCCGTCAGTGTTTCACCGGGCAATAATAAAAGCGTTGGGGCCACTTTCGTATTCGTATGTTTTGGTTTACATAGATGATGTATTGGTTGTGGCCGAAACTAAAATGGAGGAAATTTCAAGATTACAGACAGTCATAGAAACTCTCATTAAAGCTGGATTCTCATTTAATTTCGAAAAATGTACATTTTTAAAATCAAAAATTGAGTATCTCGGTTACGAAGTAGAGGCAGTTGAGCTTAGACCTAATCCTCGAAAGTTGCAGGCATTAGTTGAATTGCCACCTCCGCAAACGGTCACGCAGCTAAGACAGTTTATTGGATTAGCATCATACTTTCGGCAATTCGTGCCAAAATTCCCTGAAACGTTAAAGCCTCTATTTTGTCTTACTTCTAAAGACAATAATAGTTTTGATTGGAAGGAAAATCACGAAGCAGTGAGAAAGGAGATAATCTTTGCATTGAGCCGTAGCCCGGTGTTAACAATTTTCGATCCACAATATCCGGTTGAGCTTCATACAGATGCTAACTCTGTGGGTTATGGTGCGGTACTCATGCACAAGATAAACGATAAAAACTATGTTATTGAGTACTACAGTAAATGTACAACCTCAGCAGAGTCAAGGTATAATTCATATCTTTTGGAAACCCTGGCAGTATTTAACGCAGTGAAATATTATCAACATTATTTGAAGGGTATCAAGTTTACAGTATTTACCGACTGTAACTCTTTAAAGGCAAGTCAACAAAAGATTGAGTTAGATAACAAGGTATATCGATGGTGGTTGTATTTACAATCTTTTGAATTCGATATTGTGTATAGGAAGGGAAAACGCATGGCGCATGTGGACTTCTTCTCAAGAAACCCGATATCGAAAAAGTTACAGTTTGCTGTCAAATCTCCTGAAATGCGTGTAGATTTAACTGAATTGAGTGACACCTGGCTTATAGCTGAACAGCAGCGATATCTCGAAATAACATCTTTAATCTCTAAACTACAAAACCATGAATTGAACGAGAGTCTTGCTAGTACGTATGAGTTGAGAGCTGGTTTGCTGTATCGTAAAATTCAGAGGAATGGTAGAACCCGTTGGTTACCTGTAGTTCCAAGGTCTTATAGGTGGGCTGTCATTCACCACATTCACGAGGCTATAATGCACCTTGATTGGGAAAAGACTCTTGACAAAGTGTGTAGCTGTTACTGGTTTGTAGGAATGAGGAAATACGTACGAAAGTTCGTTGACAATTGCATCACGTGCAAACTATCGAAACCATCGAACTATCGAAAATTCGTTACAGATTTTAATTGGAAAAGACGTAAGACCATTAGGGATGCTATCGAATATTGTTGAAGAAAAATATGATAATCTACAGAATCTAAGAGCACAAGCAAAAGTTAATATAGAAAGTAATGCTAATTATGATAAGGAAAGAAGCGATAAAAGTGATAAAAGTGGATGAGGATATGATGAGTGGTGGCGTTGAAACAGACGCAAATGGTGGCGTTGAAACATACGCAAGAGACAGTGCCAGTGAGGGTACTGGCGTTGAAACAGACGCAATTGGTACCAATGAGGGTACAAGTGGCGTTGAAACATACGCAAGAGACAGTGCCAGAGATGGTAGTGGCGTTGAAACATACGCAAGAGACAGTGCCAGAGAGGGTAGTGGCGTTCAAACAGACGCATAAAGGTGTAACGTCATGATCCAAAATGATCTTCGAGAAACATAGGTAGACTTGGTGCGCTATCTGGACATTCATCTGTATGATTTGAATAACAAATAAAAGAGGAAGAAATACTTGAGCAGGGCATATCAACATGAATTACTAAATTTATATACGAGGACGTGTAAAAGATTGGCCGTGTCGGACAATTGGTAGCATTATTTGAATTTAGTACAGCAACATGAATATTGTATGTGTCAAAATTGTAATAAAGAACAATAGAGAAAACAGAACAAGAACTGTCATTGCTGTCTTGTGTTCTTTATATCACTGAGAGGACTAACTGTAAATTCTCTCACTGAGTGTGACCCGTGCCTACGTGTTCGGTGTGTTGCCTCTTCCGTTGGTTCGTCATGTGTACATCACTTGAAGAAGAGTATAAGCAAGACTGGACTGGCTATTTGCTGTGTGTGCGAATGAGCAGGATGGCAAGTGTGTCATGAGCACGCGGCGCAATAGATTTTGGCGACGAGCGAGCAAGGATGAAAAGAGAGAAGTCAGTCTTGCTAGAATATTCGTGGTACACAGACGATATTATTTTGTGAAACGACTACAAGTGGAACGATGGCGCCGACGAAGGGAACGGCGCTCACTGCTCGAGGTGCTAACAATACTGAAGCAATAGACACTTCGACATATATTATAATTTTAATTTTTTTTTTTTTTTTAAAGAAGCAAATTAGTGTGAATTTCAAACATTATAGTTCATTTCTGTGTATTACGATAAATTGATGTTGGACTTCCAAATATTGTGTTGTATCGTTTTATTAAAATTTTTTTTTTTTTTTGAAAAAGTTAGCTTCTGTTAATTTTGTCTATTGAATAATTTTAACCTGTCTTTATTTACTAATTGCTCTTTATTTTTATTCACACTTCTGATCACTGCCCAGCACCCTGAGTGACACGATTCACCCTTTGGTGGTTGTTTCTGGCGTTAGTGCGATCAGACGTGGCCGGCCGCTTGTTGGCATCGTCTGATGCTTGTGTGGGCTGCCTAAACTTTGAAAGTGACGGGTCGACCTCCATCGGTTGTGGCGCGTTAACGCGACTTTGCTGCTCAGCGCTGCGCTGTCCCTGCTGGTTGTGCCGATTGCTAAAATGCGAGTTCTTTGAACCGCTTCGTTGCGCTTCGGCCTGCAGATATAGTCTATCTCACTGATTGGCATTTGCCCTCTCCTCTTTTTCTTCGATGCCTCTCGCGAAGCTGTCCGTGAAAGCATATTCTGTCAATGTTCAACTTGACCTCCTGGGCGAGTGCCAGAGCCGACGAATAGTCGTTGAGCGTCTTCGTGAAATTTTTCACAAAGGCCTCGTGCAAAGGCCGGCATGCGACATCTTGGCTTTATTAGTCAACAGCGTGAGTTTTCTTCCGACCTAATCTTAATATTTCAGCAGAGGCATGCCATTCTGTCTGAGCGTAGCCAACTCCTGCTTGATAACGTGCATCGGCCGCTTATCGCTATAATCGAAATCAAGGCGACTTGTGATTGCGTCAACGTTAAGCGCTGTTTCAAATGAGGCTAGTTCGTCATCCGCGGCATCCGTGACCTTGTTCCTTATAATTATGACGACCTGATAATGGCGCGCGGTGCCATTGTACGATCTGAAGATGCGGTAAGCCATGAGAGCTGCCCGTCGCTATGAGGCATACTTTTCTTGTACCCCTGCGAATTCGGGTAGGCTTTTGACGGCATCTAATGGCTCGTCACACTTAGCATCGCTTGTTATATCTATGTCAGCATAAGTTACACTGAGCGACGGCCCAAAACGAACGAGACAAAGGCAAACGGAAAAAAAATTATACGTGCATTTCATGTGGCGCTCGTAATGATTAGTCAACAACCAACACTTTTCTGTCAACTTCGCTCTCAAATCCCTATGTTTGTTTAAACTCTTTTTTCTTATATATTTTATTGGTGACGACTCTTGCAAAACCACCTATCGACTTAATTACGAGTAGTTGTATTTAAATTAATACAGACTTAAAAACAGCTTGAATAAAAGTGCCCACTTACATTATTGGTGTTGTGTGAGATAACTATTAAACTGTTGCTGTTGTTCTGCCTCCCGCGCTGCAGTCTCCGCTGTTCAGGTAGCTTGCGTGCTGATCTGGCGATCTTGATGTTGCTGGGTTTAATTAATTTTAGCTTGCTTTTATTAAAACTACGTGGGTAAAGACTATCAATCACTGTCAATTGCCACTATTTAGTTCAATTTAGTTTGATTTTTTATTAATACAAATTGTGTTTTACATCTAACACGCAAAGCGATGGCTTGCAATGAAAAGACGGAGGTATATTGTAATATTATTCCGCACAATTTGCCATCCGTTCATAAGATGCAGGATGCTGGACTGACCAAAGAGTTTAACTCAGGATATTAAAGTAATCAAAGGAGGCATCTTGGCATTTGATGGAATAAGTGAGTAAAATGTACCAATTCTAAGATTCAAATTTAATAGTAAAGCATTCACATCAAAAGTTAAGAATAGTGCAAAGTATCGCTTGGCATGAAAGATTGGGCCATATAAGTGCAGGAAAATGTTTAGAATCAAGTAAGAAAGCTATTGTCGAGTTTGCTCAACTTTGAGATACCCGCCGAGCAAATTCACAGAATAGAAAAAAAATAAGAGGGACCATCAAAATATAAATTATTTTAAAATATACTGGTTAAGTATGTACTTCTGGTTTCATTACTAATCATTATTTGACTGAGCCAGGGTTTATATACCCTGACTCAGGCATATTCATCCTTAAAAGTAACGCTACCGCTTGTAAAACGATAGTGTGTCTAATCTAATGGTGCTGCTTGTAAGGCGACAACGTGTCTTATCTTAAGTCATTAACTGCACGTACTTAAAATGTGTTCAATACCCACGCTGCAATCCTACGATCCTCGTCGGGTTCACACTTGAACACAGTGGGTTGACATTTATGACTAATTATTTATTCCATGATCATGCTTGAACATTCTGCAGGGGGCCAGAGAATGTGACAGCCATCAATTGCCGCCTCTTCATTATGTAGATCGCAATTAAAACTATTAAAATTATTCTTAATATTAACGATATAAGTCCATTTATCCTTGATGTGTACCTTTTGACGGTGTAGATCCCCTATGATCTAGTAAGTTGTCGTTTTAATCGTCTTTGTCGTGAGTTATTATTTATTTATTTATCGATCTTTAAACTTCTCCCGTATTTGTTTTTATTGTCGCTACACGAGTCTTATCATCTTGATTTAGTAATTTTTCCCATGGGCCATCTAGTTGGGTGCGTATTTTCATATTTTAATAAGAAAAGTTGACCTTCCTTGGGGTATGGGTTTTTTTTATCGCCATTTCGATCGTTTTTGCAGTGACGCCAAGTATTCCTTCTTCCATTTCCTCCAGAATTCTTCTCTGGGTGAGTGCTTGCCTGCAGAATAAAGTATCACTTGATGCCTTGTCTAAATAGAGATGCTCACTTTTGCCTCATCGGGCAAAGAATCGATGTAGGGCCTCTAAAAACTTTTCTGATGATAAGTCGCTGATAGCTTCCTTTGTGATCATGAATACAAATAGGCATATGTACCTTTTATATGACTTTTGACCTCCTCCCTTTGAACAACGAAGTTGGAATAGTCAAACGTAGTCAATGGCAGTGTTTTGAAACGGGTAATTTCCTTTTACTCGATTCACTGGTAAATTTCGCATCAGTTGACGGGCCATTTGTTGTTTATGCCTTATGCCAGTGAAACATTCGCGTAAATTTTCAGCGAGTTGCATAAGCCAAAGATCCAGAATTTCCTTCGAACGATGTTCCTCATCAGCTTCAGTCCGACATGTAAAGTTTCTTTATGAGTGTTGTGTATTATCAGCCAAGTAATACTCCATCTCCATCCAGAAAGGGGTTGAGCGATTGCAATTTACTTTTCACTTCCAGAGTATTTCAAACTTTCAGCAAATTAATTTCTTGACCAAAATTAAGATGTTGTTGTAATTTAACAACGGCTGTTTTACCATTATTTAATTCATAGATGGTGACGTAAGTTGACTGTTGCTTTTTCCCTCGAAGTTTTGCTATGAAGCGTAATACATGGGCCATTCCGTTCTTTAATTTATTAAGTGATGAAAACTTTGCCAGAATTGGAGTTAGGTAATCATATTTTTTACTTAGGGTTGCTACTATAACCAATTCATGTTCTTCAAATTGTGGCCACTGATTTGACTGTTCTGTCATCCATTTGGGTCCATATGTTACATGCTGCTAAGTGATTAGAGAAAATTCCTTTTGAGGCGGCATTTGTTGGGTTGTCTGCTGATTTCACGTTTCCATTCAGCATGAGGCAATTTTTCGTTTATTCAACTAATCTAGTTTTTACGAATTTATCTTTGCTGCGCCTTTTAATTATCCAAGCTAGCGTAATCTGAGAATCACTCCATGCTTGCGCTTTAGTGTGATTTCCCACTATTGCTTCTATTTTAGCTAATACTTTGGTTTGTAAGTGAGCTGCGCATAGCTATAATTTAGGGATGGTCTTTTTGTTTTTTATTAGAGTCAGTTTGCTTTTTGCAGGCAATTTCCATAGCTCTTGAATGAAGCATTTTCCTTACAGTGTAACAGGTGTAACAGGTGTAAGCCATCCTGGTGGTTCCGAGAGTCTCGCCAATTAAGATAAAATTAACCGCTTTGTATTGCGCACTAATTTTGGACAATCGACGAAAAATGTAAAGATATCCTTTTTTCGTCCTTGCTTATTTTAAGTTTTTCGGTTGAGTCACAATCTTGAATTTCAGTAATGATCCTGTCATCATTTGACGCCAATTTTCGCAAATGCATGCCAACTTTTTCCATGATGTTCCTAGTTTATGTTTGCAAGTTAATGTCATTGATCTATTGAGTCGTATCCAGTTATAAGATCATTCATGTAGAAATCTTCCTTGATTGCCATCATCAATTGGTTGTTGCCTTGACAGTGTTGATTTGCTAATTTCTGCAGACAACGGACTGCCAAAAATGGTGCAGCTGAACTCCCGTATGTTATCGTAGTCAGCTTGAGCTCTCTAATTGGCAATTTTGGATCATCTCTCCAGATAATGTACTGATATGCTTGATTGTTTTTATCGATTCTAATCTGACGATACGTTTTCTCGATGTCAGCTTACATCACATATTTCCATTGTCGCCACTTGACTAAAATATCAAATAAACCTTTAGTATTTTGGGCCCGACTAGCATCACATCATTTAAACTTAATCTGTTAGAAGTTTTTCCCGAAACGCCGAAAAATGCTATTAATTTAGTAGTGAGGCTGTTTGGTCTGATCACGCTGTCTTTTTTAATTTCTACGTTTTGTGATATTCTTTGCACTTCGACGTTCCTTTTTGTTCGCCGAAGTTTCAGCTGTTGTGAAGCTTCTTTCGAAATAAGGGTTTACTTCGAGGTGATTCGAACTTACCAGATTTATTTCAAACTTGAATGTATCCAAAAACTCGCAAAAAATGCATGACCTTTGATTCACAATCTATGTTCATGATTGAACAAAACTAAAAAAATATACCAAAAATATATACCGAAATTAACTTTGTTCAAAATTGTTAGCTTAGTAGAACTTTATTAAGTTAATTTTTTTTTTTTTTATTAATTTCATTCATTTATTTGTTGGATGAATAGAAATTCATAATAGATACTAACAACAAGTTTCAAAATCTTAACTTAATTATATAACTAAGAATCCCTTTAAGCGATGGGTTTAGTTTTAAATACGGCTCTAATTATATTAGGACAGAGCGAGTGGATGATCGGAACGTTGAAGTCTACTCCAACTGTAGGTTCTGGTTAGGGAGCGTGCAAGAGGATTTGGATGAAATGTATTGTATTAGTATTGCGTTGTGTTTTACTTATTGCTGTAAAATTTCGTCAGAAACGGTGTTTATATTTAAATCTCCATGAATATTTTCGTTCCTTATATACCAAGGAACACCAGTGATAAGCCTAAGCGTCTTAGATTGAACTCTTTGAATTACTTCGATGTTACTACGACTGGCATTTCCCCAAAGTTCAGAGCCGTATTTCCATATTGGCTTGATCACGGTGTTGTAGAGAAGTATTTTGTATTCAAGGCAAAGAGGGGATTGAGAGTTGATTAGCCAATGAAGCTTGGTGGTCTTCAACTTTAGTTGAATATTTTTGGCTGCTATGTGCGAGCGCCAGGTGAGTCTCCTGTCAAGATAGACACCCAAGTATGTGACGGTGTTTGCTTGGGGGATGCGTGCTCCGATTAGAGTTAGGTGAGGACAGGTTTGTCTGTTCAGTGTGAATGTTACGTGCTTACATTTACCTTCATTTACTTTAATTCTCCAGTTAGCTAACCATTTTTCAAGAGATTCCAAGTGATTTTGTAGAATAACAGTTGCTCTAAGGGGACATTTACTCCGGCTAAGAATGGCAGTGTCATCTGCAAACGTGGATGTGGTAAGTTGAATGTTTGTCGGAATGTCCGATGTGTATAGTGTATATAGAATGGGACCGAGAACGCTTCCTTGAGGGACTCCAGCTTTGATTTCATGCTCAGCAGGTGTTGAGGCGCTGCATCTTACAGAGAATATTATTTTATGTAGATAGGATTCGAGGAGTATGTGCATACTATTGGGGAGTAATGTTTTGATCTTGTACATGAGTCCATCGAGCCACACCCTGTCAAACGCTTGGGCAATATCAAGAAATATAGCAGAGAAGTATTCTCTTTGTTCAAACGCAGTGCGTATCTCCGAGGTGATACGGTTGCCTGTTCTATTGTACCATGTTTTTCTCGGAATCCAAATTGATGCATTGGGATTATATTATTTATATTAAGATGGGGACCGATGTGCGATAAGATGAGTTTTTCGAATAGCTTTGATAAGCAGGACAGAAGACTTATTGGTCTATATGAAGATGCTTGAATTTTGTCTTTTCCAGGTTTTGGTATCATAACTATTGTTGACTTCTTCCATCTTTGAAGAAAATAAAAATATTTAGTCATTGCGTTGAAGAGCGTGCACAAATGATTTACAGCACAACTCGTGTAGTTCTATGATCATTTTTGGAGTAATTCGATCGTGGCCCGGTGCTTTGTTCGGCTTTAACTGCTCTTTGATTATTTGATTAATTTCGTTTGATCGAAATTTCAGGCTCGGAGTATGTGTTATATAAGAGCTTGAGAATGCAGGGAGCTCAAATAAGTTGGTCGCAGGATTTGGTTGGAAGACTTCATGGAGGTGTGGTGCAAACACGTTCGCCTTTTCTGAGTCACTTCTAGCCCATCTTCCTGTAAGACTTCGTATAGGACTGTCTGTTTCAGTAGGTGCACTGAAACTGCGCGCTCTCCAGAGTGGGTTTTTGGCACATGTTGGAGAGAGTTATTCGATGTATTGGTGTTGTGCGAGTTTCTCTTCTTGTTTCAGTACTTTAGAGAGTTTTCGAGTTGCAGCTTTTAATTTCGCTTTGCTTGCTGGTGATCTGTGTTTTTTCCAATCTCGTCGTAAATGTCTTTTTTCTAAAAGGATCTGTTGAATTTGCCTATTTGTACGGTACTGATGTTTTACTTTTGGTTTCATTTGAGGCGTAGATACGCGTGCAGCAGTGGTGAGAATGGATTCTAAGGCAGTTACAGAATTATCAATGTCAGCCTCTTTGTGCAGTGTTGGGCTTAACTCAATGTGTGAGCTTATATATTTTTTGTAGCGAAGCCAGTTTGTTTGGTTGGATATAAGCATATCAGGCCGTTCCAACGTTTGTGTTTATTCGAATAGGTGAAGAAGGATAGGAGAGTGGTCCGAGGACAGGTCAGCTATTGTTTCTATCCGCGTTAGAGCAAAGTCTATAAGATTAGGATTTTGTTGGGATCAGCTGGCCAATATGTAGGGCTACCCGGAGATATGAAGTCAAGCTTATTCGATCTTGTGATTAGAGCTTTGTATAATTGTCTTTCTTTTGGATTTGTAAGACGGGAGCCCCAGTGCGTGTGTTTGGCATTATAATCGCCTGCTGATATGAAGAGGGCCCCTAGTTGGTTGAAGTATTCCATGAAGTCTTCTCCCGAGATGGAAAACCGTGGTGGGCAGTATATTGAGGCAATACTAAGACTGCCGAAGGACACTTTAATGCTTATTGACGTAGCTTGCAAGTAATTGGTTACGAATGGCTGCAATTGATGGTGCTTAATGCGTCTCTTGATAAGGATGCCTGTTCCGCCATGAGCTTTGCCGTCTGAATGATTCGTTGAGTAAAAAGTATACTCGATGAGAAAGAAATTATTTTTATTTGTGAGATGTGTCTCGGAGATTAGTAGTATGTCAATGTCATATTCCTTTAGGAATCCATCCACATTCTCACCCGCTTCCTCTCCTGCCAGTGCCGCTCCGGCAACGGCGCCAGTGGTTCCCTCAGGGATTTCAGCATTGGCTGACCCTGTGGCCTCCACGAGCGCTGCGACCGTATTGGTACCTAAGGTTCCTTCCCCCACCCCACCGGCCATTGTGGTCACAGCCCCGAAGGGCCCAACTAGACGTGTGACAAGTGGTCACCGTCCGTCAACCGTCAGAGATGCCTCGACCAGGCCCACTGCCAGCACCCCAGGCCGCAACCCACCAAGGTGCAAGGGCACCTCCCTTGCGAGCGGGGTCGCAAGGCGACCTCCCCCGAGTGGCTCGTCCCGACCGCCGAAGGGCATTCGCGGTAACGACTCTCGGGGGGGCAAGGCAAGTGGCCTTGTCTCAACCGCCATCAGGAGGGAAGATGAGCAAACTTAAAGTGCTCCAGGCGAACCTGCACCACGCTAGAGGAGCGTCGGCCACACTGTGCAGGGTCGTCTGTGAAGATCAAATCAACCTGGCTCTCGTCCAAGAACCATGGTTGATCGGTGGCCAAATACGTGGACTTTCATGTGGATCATGTAAGTTGTTATATGACCGTATGGGAGGTGCCCCGCGCTCTGCTATACTTATGGATAACAGTGTCAGACATTTCCCACTAACTAACTTCATCCACAGAGACCTGGTAGCAACGGCTATTGAGGTAGCCACGGCAGACGGTATCCGGGAAGTTGTGATCGCCTCTGCCTACTTCCCGAGGGATGTGGATGATGTACCCCCAGCAGAGGTCCAGCGGCTGGTGGAATTCTGTCGCCGCAACAACAAGCCGCTCGTGATCGGCTGTGATGCCAATGCACATCACACGATCTGGGGGAGCAGCGACATCAACAAACGTGGTGAGTCCCTCTTAGACTACTTATTGTGTTGTCAATTAGATGTAGCTAACATAGGGTGCAAACCCACTTTTATCAATGCTATTAGGGAAGAGGTTTTAGATCTCACCCTAATCAGCAACATGATAGCGAGTTCGCTTGTTAACTGGCGGGTTACAGACGAAGCCACTTTGTCAGACCATCAGCACATCAGGTTTGACCTTCCTGGCCAAGTCGAAATTCACCAAAACTGCTTCTGTCCGAAAAAGACAAATTGGGAGCTTTTCAAAGCCACTGCAGCTTTCAAAGCAGACCTATTGGTCAGCAATCCTAATTCTATCAGTTAGATAGAACTCGCTGCCAATCTACTCCAAGATGTGCTTATCTCGTCCTTCGATGACAGCTCAGTCCAGAAGACCCTAAAGGTCAATCGGAAAATTCCGTGGTGGAATGAGGAACTGGCTGTCCTTAGAAGGAGGGTTAGAAGCCTTTTTAATAAGGCTAAATCTAACCGTGCTAGTTGGGACGTCTATAGGGACGCTCTTACCAACTACAGCAAAAGCATTAGACGAGCTAAACGCGATACATGGCGCAGCTACTGTGGTAGCTTAAAATCGCTGCCAGAGGCAGCGAGGCTTCATAAAGTATTGGCTAAAGGGTCGTCTAATGGAATAGGGCTTCTTAAAAGAGCAGATGGCTCTTTCACTCAAGATCGCAGGGAAACACTTGAGCTTCTACTACAAGTCCACTTCCCGGGTTCTGTGGCGAATCCAGATCTCTCCGGTCGCGATGACGCCACTTTGTCACCGGACTCACGCGGATTCAGCCTATCTGGATCCATCTTCGACCCCGAAAAGGTCAAATGGGCTGTAGATTCTTTTGCTCCTTTCAAAGCCCCAGGGGGTGACAAAATCTTCCCAGCGCTTATTCAAAACAGCATGGCTCATATTCTTGATCCACTGGTCGGCCTTCCTAGAGCTAGTTTTACTTGGGGATACATACCCATCTCTTGGAGGAGAGTTAATGTAGTATTCATCCCCAAGCAAGAGAATCGTCCGCTTGACCAGCCTAAGTCCTATCGGCCGATCAGTCTTACCTCCTTTCTGCTTAAAACGGCGGAAAGGCTTATAGATATGCACATTCGGTGCTCTCTGCAGACGTCGACACCTCTGCATCCCACGCAGTTTGCGTACATAGCCGGCAGGTCGACGGAGGTCGCTCTCCACAGGTTAGTGGGAAAAATTGAAAGAGCCTTTGTATCCAAGAACATTGCTTTGTGCTCTTTTCTGGATATAGAAGATGCTTTTGATAATACCGGCTACGGGTCAATCTCTACTGCTCTAGAACGTAGAGGAACTTCCCGTCCATTGATCCGGTGGATTGAAGCTATGCTCAAACACCGGATTATTACTTCAACCCTGGACTTCACGACTGCATGCATTAATGCAGTCAAGGGCTGTCCCCAGGGAGGGGTTCTATCCCCCCTACTCTGGTTCTTAGTAGTTGACGAACTACTAGTCTTACTCTCCGAGCAGAGCGTTGAAGCGATCGGCTATGCTGACGACCTGGCTCTAATAGTGACCGGGAACTATACCAGCACCGTGACAGAGTTGATGTAATCAGCTCTGAACACGGTAAGTAGATGGTGCGCAGATGTTGGTCTTAGCATCAATCCACAAAAAGCTATTATAGTTCCTTTCACTAGGCGCTATTTCGTTGACATTGGTCAACTTTATATCAGCGGCTCCCCTGTGGGGCTATCCAACGAAGTCAAATATCTAGGGGTGACCCTCGATAAAAGACTAAATTGGAACTTCCACCTCAGCAACACCCTCACAAAGGCGACCCATGCCATGTGGGCCTGCAGGAGATTCTTTGGTAGAATCTGGGGTCTTAAATCCTGCACCATCCGGTGGCTTTTTGCCATGATGGTCAGACCGATCGTCACCTATGCTACTATTGTGTGGTGGCCAAAGGTTACGCAGGTCACTGCCATCAGCAAATGCAATAAATTGCACAGGCTGCTGTGCCTCTCACTGACAGGTGCACTTCGTACCTGTCCCACCGCAGCAATGGAATCGATACTGAATCTGAATCTGCTGCACATCCAAATTAAAGAAGTCGCCGCTATGAGCCTTTTTAGAATCAAGCTCCAATCAGGGCTTCTAGCTACCGAATCAGGACATGCTAGCCTGATCAAAGACATTCCTGGCATAGATATCTGCACTAGATCAGATACTATGACTAAGGAACTTTTCTTTGGTGCTACATTCAGAACCCTCATCCTGGGCCGGAAGGACTGGGACACTGGCAACCCCATCAGCGACCCCTACGGTATTCACTGGTATACCGACGGGTCAAAAACTGATCAGGGGGTTGGAGCTGGGGTCTTTGGACCCAACTCTAAAACCTCAATTGCTATGGGCAAATGGCCCACAGTCTTCCAATCTGAGGTTCATGCCATTGAGTTCCCCGGCCGTCTGATCCTAGAGAAGGTGATTAGAGGAGTGAACATCTACATCTTCTCTGACAGTCAAGCCGCCATCTTAGCCCTCTCCTCCAAAAGAGTAAGCTCTCGACTGGTGGCCGATTGCTGGAACTGCCTCCAGAGACTGTCTCTTACTAACAACGTCACCCTTCTATGGGTACCTGGACACTCTGGTATCCAGGGCAATGAGCTGGCGGACGAACTTGCTAGGGCCGGTTCGTCAGCTACTTTTTCCGGCCCTGAGCCCTTCTGTGGCATGGGTTGGTCAACCATCTCAGCTATTGTTAAAACCTGGGCTGTTAGGTTGACTGATCGCTACTGGTCGGTCCAACCAGGGATGCGGCAAGTCAAGGAGCTTATCAATCCCGTGGTCGACCGGAAAACCAGCTTACTTTCCAGGAGGGATCTTCACCTCCTCGTTGGCTTTCTTAGTGGCCATCATACGGTGAACTATCACCTCACCAAAATGCGTCTGTCTTCTGATGCTGAGTGCAGACTTTGCAAAGAGGACGACGAGACAACCAAACACATCTTGTTTCTCTGGTGGTGTTAATTGGGCAGCTGGTGTTGGGAAGATTGCCAACTTGGAAGCTGGCTTTACTATGCCTGATGTCAAGGCATTTGCAAATGATACTCCAGGAATTGTACTTACAGGTTCAAAGAAGGGTCTAGCTGCTTTGTCGAACCAGACTCCTGGTGTTGTTTGAGATGGAGTTACAGAGTTCTATTTGGGGAATGCTTGCTTAGAAATGCGACTTCTTAAGTCTTTGTAGAATGGACACCCTCTGAAGTTTGCTGTGTGGTTTCCACCACAGTTGCCGCATTTCCTTAGATTAGGGCCGCTTTTATTGTTTGGACAGATGCCACACCCGTGCACGTCTCCGCAGCCTACGCACACTGAGCGTAGTGTACAGTAGGTTCTAGTGTGTCCATACTCCTGGCAGTTAGTGCATTGCACAGGAGCATTGCGCTTATATGGCTCCTCCACTGTTATTCTGCGGTGGAGTAGATACTGAAGATTGTAGATTGGATGGACGCAATTTTTGTTGCAATGTTGTTTTGTTGCAATGTTGTTTGAGTTTGTTTTCAGGGCTTAATTCCACTTTGAAAAGAGGTTGTGGTATCTTTGCTCTATTTATAATGTTGATAGCCGATTTTGCCTCAAATCCTTTCTCTTGTAAAGCAGAGATGATTTCCGCAGTTGACACGGTTGGCTCGATGCCTTTGATTACCACTTGAAGACCCTTACTGCTCTTTAATTGGTAGGTATAGTAATTTTTCTTTGTACCTCTTAGGTCTTTCTCAGCTGTACGATAGTTATTTTCATTGTTAACTTGAATCTTGACTTAGCGTATATTGCCCTTATTTATTTGAGTCACATAGAAGTTGTTGGTGCCTATTACCTCTGTAAGTCGTTCGACGATCGCGGAACAATTTGAGTCTCTTATGTAGATGGGAGGGGGCTTTGGCTTTGCAGGTTCAGTGGCCACTTCTACGGGTTCGTCTTCAAGGTGTTCGCCAAGAATTTGGAATCTATTATTGTTCGAAATGTGCTCTTGATTTTTTGATTCGGAAGTCTTATTTAGTTTTGGATTATTGCGTAACTTTTTATTGTTTGGGCTTAGTTTGCGTTTGGTTACGTGTATGTACCGATCCATTCCGGTCAGCATAGTTAGACGTGGGTTTAACGTTGTGGTAGGTTGTGTAGCTAATTGACTCGGAAACTGCTGACTTTGCAGTATTGGACAGTAGGGCATAGCAGCAGAGGTCATTGACGTTGCCGTTGATGTTGTTGTTGCAGTCAATGTGGACTGAGACACGGTGAACGAGGGTAGCGTAGTTGTTGTTGATGTTTTTAGGAGAGGTGTAGAGTGCCGCGCACTCTACACTCCATCTCTCTCTTGGGCCCATGGGAGCGGGAGAAACAGATCGATCGCTTGCATTGTTTGTTTTTGCTGTTGGTGAAATTATTGACAGATAAGCATTATTGCGAGCCACTGAGAGACGACGCTCGTCTTGCACTCTTTGTCGTTGCATTCTGATTTCGACTTGAATATTTTTGTTGTTGGCACTTTTATCGTTTGCTATTACTCGTTGGCATTGCTGATTTTATGTTTTCTTTTTCTTTCTTAGATTACTTAATAGAAGTAACACAAAGCTCTGTATGTTTGCACATTGCACGTAGTAGCGACTTTTCGCTTAGTGGTAGTACCACTTTATATATTTTTAAGTAGAGTTTTACACTGTTGAGATTGATAAATTCACGGAGCACAATTGTAAGACGCCTGCACTCGCGATTGGTTGGCTTATTATTTAGAGAAATGCGAAGTGCATCTATTTGTAAGTAAGATCTTAAATAGTGGAATTTCTGGCATTTCGTGAAGTTGCTACGATAACCGATTGATCACAACAAAAATTTTGTAAGTTTGCCCCACTTGTTGATCTCATGTGCGACTATTATTGGTATTATAATTGCGTTCACGCCAGAAGCTACGTTCCTTTAGAGAAATGAAAAGTGCATCTATTTCTAAGTAAGATCTTAAATAGTGGAATTTCTGGCATTTCGTGAAATGCCAGAAATGGCACAAAATTTGTGTCAATCCTCATTATTACTACTGAACTTAGGAATTTTAATTTTCTCACATCGAAAATCACTATAACAACTCCGCTTGTGAAGTAACAAGTCTTTCCCGCTGATCTACGTGAGGTGCTTTTGATGTCGAAGAATGAATCTAGGTCATAGCATAGCTACAGCACCAGATAATTTGGAGTATATTCCGTAGAACTTCCTTTCATATTCCCGCAAGTCGTCTGGTTCGATTCAATTTTTCTCTTGTGAATGATTGTAATACTCTGAAGTCAAACTCGCCAATTCTTTAAAGGTTTCCACCAAATGTTTCATGCAATATTCTTAAGTCACCAAGTCAAACCAGAGATAATAAGATAATAGTTGTCGAATAAATTAAAGTGCACCGTAATTTTAATATTTTATATATTTTGAGACCATATAAAGTTGACGTCCATTATTCTCTTTCCCTTTAGACTAGAAACTTATCATAAGAAATTTGAATTGAATTATTTAACGGAGCCGGGTATTATCCAGCCGTTATATTTCAATAATAATTTCAAAAAGCGTTACGGATTGGCAGTAAAGTAATGGTCCGACGAAATCGGCGCACAGCAACGCAAAAGGTTCTGTTGCCAGCCTAGTCAGCAGATGGCCTGCTAGTTTCATTTGATTTGTCTTGAACTTTCAGCAAGTATCGCAACTACGGACATACCTCGCTGCGTCTCGATACATACCAGTCCAAAAATATCGATCCACCAACCGCACCACTATCTTCCTCACTCCCATGAGCCCGGCTGTGAGTGCGTCAAGATACTCCGTCTGCACCCTCATAAAATTTTTATACCCGCCTACCCAAAGGGTAGAAGGGTATTATGGCTTCGTGCCGACCGAAAATGTATGTAACAGGCAGAAGGAAGCATCTCCGATCCCATAAAGTATATGTCGGAGCATGCTACTGCATGCGTTAGTGTATGGGTATGCTTTTAGTGTATTTCATCAGAGTAGTAATTTCATCATAACGCATCAATATTGCATCAGCCTCTATTGCGCAGTTATTGGTCGTCCTCTATTGCGCAAATATTGGTCGTCCTCTATTGCGCAGTTATCGTCGTGCGCAGTTATGGTCGTCTGTATTTTGTAGTTTTGGGAAGAACCGTTTTAGCGCGGCGCCAGCGTGTTGTCGCTGACGCCGAGTGTGGTCCGATGGTAAGCACGTAGAAGGTGTGTGCGTCACAAGTCAGTTGTGCGTAGAACTTCAGGGCGATCGAAACTCACTGCGCTAACATTATGGCGAACAAAGACGAGAGTGTACCTTTGACATCAGAAGTGGGATCGGGCTCGCTACCTGATATGTCTAGTGGGCCATGGCGGATTTTAATGGAAATGCAAAATAAAAATTTTATCGAGCTTGTTAAAACACTGCAAACAACGGCATCCGAAACAAGAAATAAAAATTCGGTAGAGCTACCCAAATTCAACGCAGACGTTGTTGGCGCCGATGCAACGGCGTGGTGCTCTACAGTTGACATCATTTTATCAGAAAACACCATAAAAGGCAGCGCGTTGGTGATGGCTTTGAGTGCAGCGATGGAAGGTAGTGCTTCGCAGTGGCTCGCTCAAACATGTTATCCTGCCATAACTTGGGCCGAATTTAAAGAACTTTTCGTTCAGCGTTTTGCAAGTGCCGAAACTCCAGCGGCTATGTCTTTGGCAATGCTGGCAGATTGTCCGACTGACGGCGAATTATGCTAGTCGCATGATGACGTCACTCATTACGAAATGGCGTGATATGAATGTGGAGGAAATTGCAGCTTCGATAACGCTTGCTAAGATGGCACATGGGGATAGCAGATTGCAGCGATTGACCTTTACTTCAAATGTACGGACCAGAAGTGAATTGCAAACGGAATTCTTCAACAAAAGGAAGAAAACTCTGCAAGAAGAAGCGGCTCCATCTGAAATAAAGCGTCATAAACTTTCAACAATAAGATTTCTGTGGAAAACTAGGCCACAAGATGATCGAATGCAGAACCAAACAGCAGCAAAATCTTTCATCTCGTGCTAAGGACAGCAACGACAGGAGCGCAGTTGGTCACCATCAAAAATCGGATGTAACCTGTTACAACTGTGGTGAGCGTGGCCATATTTCAACATATTGCAGTAAACCAAAGAAAGAAAAAGGCACGCATCAGGTGAAAAGGCTGGAGCTTTGTGAAGTTGTTGAACCCAAGGGTGAGATTGTTCATCAGTGCGAGATATTCCCAATAACCTTTGACTCTGGAGCGGAATGTTCTTTAATTAAACAAAAGCTAAGTTATAAATTAGTTGGTAAAAGAACTAACAATGTAGTGTTGTTGAAAGGTATTGGCAATGGCAGTATTTGTAGCACATTGCAAATACTTAGCAACGTAAAAATTAACAACTATTGTATTGAGGTGTTGTTTCATGTTTTGGACGATGTACATTTAAGAAATGATATCATTATTGGTCGAGAAGTGTTGTTCTCAGGATTTAATGTAGTAGTATCACCTGGCCGATTTGAAATTGTCAGATCAAAAACTGTGAACTACTGTTCAAATGATGAACAACTTTGTGAGTTGAATACTGATCTTGTTGGTGAAGATATGGACAAATTAATATAGTCTTATGGGAAAGTACTCAAAATCTTTTATTAACGGAATTCCTTTGTCTAGAGTTAGCTCAGGAGAAATGAAAATTAAATTGGTAGACCCAAATAGAATTGTTCAAAGAAGACCATATAGGCTTAGTCCAAATGAAAGAGAATTAGTGTGTGAGAAAATTAAGGAGCTATTGGAGTGCAAGATCATAAAACCGAGCTGCTCACCCTATGCAAGTCCCATAATGTTAGTTAACAAAAAGGACGGCTCTCATCGTTTGTGCGTTGATTACCGAGAATTAAATTCAAATACGGTCTCAGATAGATATCCTTTGCCTCTTATATCAGATCAGATAGCTAGACTTCATGGAGCGAAATATTTTACATGTTTAGACATGGCAAGTGGATATTGCCAAATTCCCTTGCATGCAGATTCGGTATAGTGTACAGCTTTTGTCACCCCAGATAGGCAATACGAATTTTTGGCAATGCCGTTTGGGCTCAAAAATGCTCCTTCTGTTTTTCAGCGTACAGTGATGCAAGCACTTGGATATCTTGCAAATACATTTGTTGTCGTATATATGGATGACGTAATGGTGGCTGCTTCAACAATAAGTGAGGCCTTAGAAAGGTTACAGATTACTCTTGATTGTCTCACCAAGGCTGGATTTACATTCAATTTAAAAAAATGTTATTTTCTTAAGTCAACAGTTCAATATTTGGGATTCGAAGTGAGTGCAGGTGAAATTCATCCAAATTCGTTAAAAATTGCAGCGTTAACTGCTTTACCATCCCCTCAGTCGGTTTCTGCTTTACGACAATTTATAGGATTAGCGTCTTATTTTAGACAATTTATGCAGAGATTTTCTTGCTTTATGAAGCCGCTATATCTTTTGACTTCGGAAAGGAATAAATTTGTTTGGAATGCAGAGCATGAACAAATTAGACAAAGAGTTATCTCTATCCTTACACAAAAGACAGTTTTAGTAATATTTGACCCGCAACACCCAATAGAGTTGCATACAGATGCAAGTTCTCGTGGATACGGTGCCATCTTATTACACAATCAATAATAGGCCTCATGTCGTCGAATATTTTAGTAAGGCTGCTTCACTTGTTGAGTCACGATACCATTCTTATGAATTGGAGACTCTTGCCGTTGTTTTGGCAGTAAAACATTTTCGGCATTATTTACTGGGTAGAAATTTTGTTGTCTTTACTGACTGTAACTCTCTTAAAGGACCAAACTTGACCTATCTCCCAGGGTACAAAGATGGTCGGCTTATTTACAGTCGTTTACATTTGACTTGCAATATAGAGAAGGTAAACGAGTGTCACATGTTGACTTCTTTTCGAGAAATTTGACTTCAGCTGATGTAATTGCTAAAAAGTGCAAGATTCCTGAAAAAAGAGTTAATCTAGCAGAAATATCCAGTAATTGGCTTTTGGCTGAACACCGTCAGGATTCCGAAATAGTTAATATCGTAAATAAATTGAAAGATTATTCTCTTCCTGCGGATGTTGCAAAAACTTATGAATTGAGAGGAGGAATATTATATCGGAAAATTCAGTGAAACGGAAGAACTCGTTCCTTATCAATTATTCCAAGATCATTTAGATGGTCTGTTATAAATCAAATTCATGAGGCAGTTATGCACCTGGGTTAGGAGAAGACGTTAGATAAGGCCTATGACTTTTACTGGTTTGCGAACATGTCTAAATATATTCGAAAGTTCGTTGAAAACTGCATTACTTGTAAAATGTCAAAGACTTCTTCTGGCAAAATTCAAGCTAGGCTTCATCCAATACCAAAATTAGATATACCTTGGCACACCGTTCATATTGACATTACTGGAAAGTTGAGTGGCAAGTCTGATCAGAAAGAGTATATAATCGTACAAGTAGATGCCTTTACTAAATTTGTTTACCTAACCCACACTATTAAGATTGACGCTGAGAATTGCATAAAGGCTGTGTCGTCGGCTATATCTTTGTTTGGAGTGCCAAATCGCATTATAGCAGATCAGGGTAGATGTTTTGCCAGCACTAGATTTAGTGAGTTTTGTGATCAACAGAAAATAAATTTGCATTTGATTGCGACTGGTGCAAGTAGAGCTAATGGGGAAGTCGAACGCATTATGAGCACCTTAAAAAACTTATTGACTGCAGTTGAGACCAGCGACCGCACTTGGCAAGATGCATTGGGAGAGGTTCAATTAGCGTTAAATTGTACGGTTAGTAGAGTAACCAAGGCAAGTCCCTTAGAACTGTTTATTGGCAAAGTCGCTCGCCCGTTGGGGTTGCTTCCACCTCGCGATACGGTAGATGAGATTGATGTGGCAGAAGTAAGATCACAGGCAGTTCGCAATATTTCAGCTGCAGCAGCATATAACAAGGTGCAATTTAATAAAGGAAAAGCCAAAGTTGTTGGATGTCAAGTTGGAGATTTCGTGTTGTTAAAAAATGAAGAAAGGCATCAAACAAAGTTAAGTCCGAAGTTTAGAGGGTCTTTTGAAATAACTGAATTGTTGGATGGAGATAGATACATGCTCAGGTCATTGACGAACAATAGAAAATATAAATATGCTCACGATGACATAAGAAAAATGCCAGATTGGCAAGTACAAGAAGAATTAGAAAAATGTAAAAAGAATTTAAATGAAGAGATGGAAAATGAAACTGTTGAAAGAGACAGTAATGAAAAGATGGAAAATGAAACTGTTGAAAGAGACAGTAATGAAGAGATGGAAAATGAAACTGTTGAAAGAGACAGTAATGAAGAGATGGAAAATGAAACTGTTGAAAGAGACAGTGATAAGGAAATGGAAAAGGAAGCTGTTGAAAGAGACAGTAATGAAATGATTAAAATATAAGCTTTAGCATGTGACATTACTGAGGCCTAAAGGGCTTATAATATAATTTATAATAATAATGTAAGCACAAGTGCAAAACAATTGTTTTGATCATGGCGTGTGGCGCATTAGATATTGTAATGTAATGATTGAATTATGTTAAAAAGTTTGTATTACTCTAAGAATGATATTGAAATGTGGAATTAAATTTGTTAATGTAAGTGTGATTTGAAAATGGTTTTGTTGCATTAAAGTTATAAAGAACAAAGCATTGTTGGTAATATTTCACAAGGTCGTGTAATGGTCAGGATGGCCGTGTCGGAGCATGCTACTGCATGCGTTAGTGTATGGGTATGCTTTTAGTGTATTTCATCAGAGTAGTAATTTCATCATAACGCATCAATATTGCATCAGCCTCTATTGCGCAGTTATTGGTCGTCCTCTATTGCGCAAATATTGGTCGTCCTCTATTGCGCAGTTATCGTCGTGCGCAGTTATGGTCGTCTGTATTTTGTAGTTTTGGGAAGAACCGTTTTAGCGCGGCGCCAGCGTGTTGTCGCTGACGCCGACTGTGGTTCGATGGTAAGCACGTAGAAGGTGTGTGTGTCACAAGTCAGTTGTGCGTAGAACTTCAGTGCGATCGAAACTCACTGCGCTAACATTATGGCGGACAAAGACGAGAGATCAGCGTCAACAGCCGAGACGATATAGCCATGTCCGTCTGTCCGTATAAACACCTAGATCTCAGAGACTATAAGAGATAGAGCAACAAATTTTTCGGGACAGTATGTCTTATTGTTGCACGCAGATCATGTTTTTGATTTTGGCCACGCCCCCGTAAATCGAATAGAACTGAATTTCAAGCGTCGTTTTAAACCTAGAACGTTCAATTTTGGTACGCACAATACTAATTACCATCTTAATGATCTCTGGTTACAATTTTTGGTTACAATCGGATAAAAAACACAGAAGTTATTAAGATATTACTTTTATAAGGCGTTACCACGTGCAACTGCTAGTGCTGCCTAGTTAGTTGCTATGACACTCCGCGACATATTAATGGTGTTCAATAAACCAACTAAAGTGCCGCCAAGCTAATAATTTCGAACAAACAAAATGTTGATATATGATTTTGGTATTTTTTAGTATATTTTTTTAGTATTTTTTCAGTATATTTTGAAAATATAATATTTTGATGGTAAAATTGGGCGGCGGGTATCTCACAGTCGAGCAAACTCGACTGTAGCTTTCTTACTTGTTTTTCTTTGGCACACACTATTTCAAGGGTATACACTTCTCGTCACCCGTTTGCTGGCGTATATGTCAGTAGCGTCGCCCGTTTTCCAGGACACTATCCGTATAGTCGGTGTCGGCAGTCTCGACAATGCATTCGCGACAACGTTGAGACAGCCCTTTCGCTATAGTTCGTCAAATCGGTACTGTTGTTGCTATAAAGACATTCGAGCAAACCTGCTAGACCCTAAGACTTAACGTTGGGTTGGCATATCAATACGACGAAGGCTAGTTCGGCTAGATAGCCGTGTTAAGTACCTCGCAAGGCTGTTCGGATGGGCATGTAATTTGCTTCGATATTTTTAAATTTTTTGGGCTTTTCATCTCTGACCGGAAGTATGTATAAATCCCTCTGGATGTTTTCATTGCGAACTTACCATGGTGCGCCGGTGATGGTTCTCAGGATCTTCGATTGGGCTCTTCGAATGACTTCTACACTGCTGTTACTGGCGTTCCCCCATAATTGAGAACCATAAGTCCAGATAGGTTTTAAGACGAAGTTGAATAGTAGGCCTTATATTCCAGTCTTAGGGGAGAGCGTACACTAAGAAGCTAATGGCTTTTAGTTTGAGGTGTGTTCTTTTTGCTTATATGTGTCTACGCCATGTGAGTCGTCTGTCCAGATGAATACCTAGATAAATAAATTCATTTGATTTTGGGAGTACATTAATTTAGCGTTAGTGAAGGACAATCTTATCTGTTGAGAGTAAATGTTACGAGAGCAAGTTGTGCCGTAGCTTGCCGGATTGCAGTATTTTTTACAAATGTAGATATTGTAAGCTGTCTCGTTGTTGGTATATCGGCTGTATATGCAGTTGGGCCAAATACACTGCCTCGAGGAACCCCAGCTTCTATGATGTGGTTTTCACACATAACAGTGCCGCATCTAACTAAAAACACTTTTCTGTGCAGATACGACTTTAAGAGATTATAGGTCAGCCAAGGAGTTTATGCATTAGGCACTTTAACCAGACTCTGTCAAGTGAGACGTCGAGAAATATGGCAGTGCAGTACTCTCGCTTTTCGAATGCAGTTACAATTTCAGATGTTATTCGATTGACTTGTTCGATTGTTACGGAATTTTTTCATGATTTCGAACAGTTTTGATATACATGGTAGTAAGCTTATATTCGAAGAATAGTGACCAATTCTAGTTATTGCATTGAAGAGCTGTCAAATAGTTTGAATGGCACAATCATTTTTGTGGTTATAAAATCGAAGCCAGGGCTTTTTTTAGGCTTTAATACCTTAATGATCTTAGCAATTTCATTTGATCGAAATACTATGGGATCATGTCTCGTTTGGGTTTCAACAGTTCGCTCTGGTAATACAAAATCGTTCATTTCTGGGTTTGGTTGAAATACGTTTTGAAGATGCGCCGCGAACGTGGTAGCTCTATGTTTGTCACTCCAGGCCCATTCACCTGCAGAATTTCTTATTGGCATAACCGATTCTACCGGTGGGCTTAGAGATGGGTAGGTTTTGTGCTAAAAGGTGATAATAACACTATGTAGCGTAGTTGTGCACATTCCTGCTCGTTGCTTAGCTCCTTTCTTAATCTTTGACTGGCGTTTTTGAGTCTTTGTTTTGCAAATGGCGATCTATTTGATTGCCATTCTCTTTGTACGCGGCGTTTTTCCAAAACATGCTGCCCGATTTGAATATTCGTCTATCGCTGCATATAATGCATAGTATGTCTTTCTGGGGTTGAGGCATGGGCTGCTGCAATAAGTAAGTAGTACAATAGTCTTTTAGTACTTTCTATGTCAGCGTTGTTGTTGATACTTGTATACAGTTCTATGTGCGAACTTACAAATTTTACGTACTTAAGCCAGTTAGTTCTATTTGGTATCAATCGAATCGGTGATTTTCCAGATCTGGCGTTGGAGATAATTTAGGAGCACCGGCGAGTGCTCAGATGATAGGTCCTGAAAAAACACGGCGGTTATACATATGATTATGTTAGATATTTCTTGTAACAGCAAAGTCAATCCAGTCTAGTATCTTTCTGGGGTCCGTCCAATATAAAGGTCTGTTCGGAGAGGCAGCTGTAAAACGATCACCTAGTGTGTTGAAGAACTTCATAAATTGGTCATTGGATATCGTGAAGCGAGGTGAGCAATATACAGCAGAGAGTGTTATTTGACTGTTACCCATTTGTATATTCAGAGATGTGGCTTGCAAATAGATAGAAGCAAATTCGTTGCGAAAAGTGTGTTTTATGCGGTTTCTAATTAGGACTCGAGTACTACCGTGTGATTTGCCATCCGGGTGATTTGTGCAGTAGAAACAAGTAAGAAAGCTCGATTGTGAGATACCCACCACCCAATTTAACCGTCAAAATATTATATTTTTAAAAAATATACTGAAAACATACTACAAAAAAAATATACTAAAATTATACCAAAATAATCGGCCGTCAGCCGACAGAGGAAGCAAGGGGATCAACATGTAATCCCAGTATTGGCTGGGGGCACGTGCCGTTCTTGCTCCTACTGTCGGAAGTGCGACTATACTATCCACGCGAGGGCGGCTGGAAGCAAGCTCCTAGCACGGTCATGTCTCTTCTAGAGGTGCTGACCAATTATAGTCGGGCGAAGATCGTGAATCTATAAATCACTCAAATCCAAGGTGGAACAGCATACGCTGATGGATGCATGGCCGGGGGGTAGCCCGGTCTCTATTATGCGGACTCTGGATACCTGTCGTCCTCCAGTTTCATTTAGACTTTCCACGGTATGTGGGCTATGCCGTGGATGACCTTCCCTTCCCGCCCACTTGTGGGCGATGCCTTCACTGGGCGATACCTTCACGGCTGACCCCTATACCAACACTGCATCCAATGGGCTGCTGGCTTCTACCCCCAATACTACGGGTCTCGACTCTAGTATTTTAGGGGACACGGATAGGCCACGAACTCCCTTGGACACAAGGCTCGCTAGTGCTGTATTTCCGTCCAGTAGCGGTTCAGTCCGGCAGCAACCCGTCGAGTTATTGTCCTCTGACGAGGAAGCTGACTGCGACCGAATCAGCTTTGCTGACAACGCTTCCGTGGCTTCTCAGAGGTCAGGCCTTACGGAAGCAGGCTCTCAGATCCAGTTGCTGCGGCTGAAATCTAAGGACGCCTTTGTTAAACTGAAGAGCCGCGAGAAGAAGCTTTTTAAAGCTGCACTCGCAAAGGGTTCACGCCGAGCGCAATCTCTAGCTATCGCAACTGCGCCCCCCGTGTTAACCACCAAGGCTAAACGGACGCGCGCTGACGATACCATTGTCGAGCCCTCAAGCTCTTTAATGAGGCCCAAAAAGACTCATAAGTAGTCCACGAAGCCCCTCTACAGCCAAGTGGTTAGAAACGTTAAAGTCCAGTATTTTAAAAACGGGGATGTTGCACTCCACACCAGATGTTAGCCCAGGTTTCGAAGGCTGTATACCCCGAAATGAGTGGCTGCTTCTGGTGTGCGAGTATAGCGCCCTTGACGTCAAATTGCTGGAGGAAGCAGAGTTTCCCAAGGCTCACCTCATTTGAGCGTATTTCCCAAGTTGCGCTGAGTTTACTCCTGCGACCATCCTGGACTACATTGGGCTCCAGATCGCCAGGAGCTTTCCACTAAGCTGTGGCTGGTGGTGCAGCATAGCCTAAACGGCACAACGACTCACCTCGCAATGTTGGTTGACGAGGAGTCGTACAGGGCTCTGACGGAGTGCCAAGGGAGGGTGAAATTCTACTTTGGCAGGGTCAAGTTGACCCTCAAGAATTCAGCTCCCAAAGCCTCCTCCGCCACCCCTTCTCCATCACCATCCTCACCCGTTCCCTCTCCTGCCAGTGCCGCTCCGGCAACGGCGCCAGTGGTTTACTCGGTGATGTCAGCAATGGCTGACCCTGTGGCCTCCACCAGCGCTGCGGCCGGATCGGTACCAAAGGTTCATTCCCCTACCCCACCGGCCATCTTGGTCACAGTCCCGAAGGGCCCAACTAGGCGTGTGACATGTACCCACCGTCCGACAACCGTCAGAGGTGCCTCAGTCGGGCCCACTGCCAGCACCTCGTGCCGCAACCCACCCGCAAGGGTGCCTCCCGTCAGCGGGGTCACAAGGCGATCTCCCCCGAGTGGCTCGTCCCGACCACGGAAGAGCATTCGTGGTAATGACTCTCGGGGAGGCAAGGCAAGTGGCCTTGTCACGACCTCCATCAGGAGGGAGAATGAGCAGACTTAAAGTGCACCAGGCGAACCTGCATAACGCCAGAGGAGCGTCGGCCACACTGTGCAGGGTCGTCTGTTATGATGAAATCAACCTGGCTCTCGTCGAAGAACCATGGTTGATCGGTGGCCAAATACGTGGACTATAATGCAGATCATGTAAGTTGTTTTTTTTTTTTTTTTATTATACTTTGCTTTTATTTATTGAATCTTCTCATTTTTGAGACTAACAATAAGTGTATCAAATCTTATACTATAGCCTAGCTAACAGTCATGTGGACTGGTTTATTAGAAATGGCCCTGACAAATTATGGCTGGGTTGGAAGGTCGGTACGTTGCAGGCGGGATCGGTTGGAAACCCGAGTCAAGACCCTTGCGAGGGGATTTGGGTGGACAGAGAGTTTTTCATTATAGGACGCTTTTTGCTTGTCTATTTCATCTTTTACTGCGAAAATGCCGAGGTCCCTGTGGATGTTTTGGTTTCGAATATACCATGGTGCCCCAGTGATAGTTCGCAGGATCTTTGATTGAGCGCGCTGTATGATATCAATGTTGGTTCTGCTCGCGTTCCCCCAAAGCTGGGAGCCATACGTCCAGATTGGCTTAAGAGTGGAGTTATAGAGCAGGACCTTATAGTCCAGGCACAAGGGCGATCGGGCGTTTATAATCCAGTGGAGGCTGCTGGCTTTCAGATTTAGGTGTAATTTCTTGCATTCGATATGTCTACGCCATGTTAGACGTCTGTCGAGATGGATGCCGAGATACGTTACTTCGTTGACTTGGGGGATCTGCGTGCTATTCAGGCAGAGCGGAGGGCAAGTTTGCCTGTTAAGAGTAAACGTTATGTGTTTACACTTTTGTTCGTTTATTTTGATACGCCAGTCAGATAGCCACTTCTCGACTACCATGAGATGTTTGGCGAGTTGGGTTGATGCACGGACTGGGCATCTGGAGCGGCTAAGGATCGCAGTGTCGTCAGCAAAGGTGGATGTTGTTAGTCGGTCACTTGTGGGAATGTCCGCTGTGTAGAGGACGAATAGAGTTGGCCCAAGTGCGCTGCCTTGTGGGACTCCAGCTTCGATAGTGTAGTTGTCGGATATTGTTGTGTTGCACCTCACTGCGAAGGCTCTGTTGTAGAGGTAAGATTCAAGGAGTTTATGAGTGTACCCAGGCAAGTGTGTTTTAATTTTATGCATAAGACCTTTGAGCCAGACGCGGTCAAATGCTTGAGATACATCGAGGAATATCGCGCTGCAGTAATCTCTAAGCTCGAAGGCTGTGCGAATCTCTGATGTTATTCTGTTAACTTGCTCGATAGTTCCGTGTTTTTCTCTGAAGCCAAATTGATGGGCTGGGATAATGTTGTGAGCTTCCATATATGGTATTATGCGCGTTAGAAGGCATTTTTCGAAAAGTTTGGACAGGCATGATAATAAACTTATTGGTCTGTAATATGACGGGATCGTGTGATCTTTTCCAGGCTTCGGTATCATTATTATAATTGATTTTTTCCATTTACTTGGGTAGTAGCCGAGACTTATGATACCATTGAAGAGCTTACAGATGATCTCAACAGCACAGTACGGAAGTTCCATTATCATTTTTGTAGTTATTAGGTCCTGGCCTGGAGCCTTTTTTGGTTTTAGCTCCCTAATGACTTTTGTAATCTCGTTCGGCCGAAATGAATTTGGCGTTAATTCCGTCTCGGAGTGAATTTGCGGAAGAACATGTGCATTTGCTGCGGGGTTCAGCTGGAAGACGCCTCTGAGATGTAAGGCAAATGTTTCGGCTCTGTCTTTGTCGCTGCGGGCCCAGCAACCTGAAGAATTTCTTATTGGGGTGACGATTTCAGTCGGAGAGCTTAGATTTGGGTGAGCCCTCCACAAGGGATGCTTAGTACTAGTTGGCGATAGTTTTTCTATGTATTTTAGTTATGTATTTTCAGCATCTTGCTTCAGAGCCCGGCTTAGTTTGCGAGTGGCTTCATTAAGACGTTGCTTTGAGCATGGTGACCTGCTGGTTTGCCACGCCCGTCGCAGACGCCTTTTTTCCAGAACCAGCTGTTCAATTTGCAGGCTGGTTTTGAACGTCTTAATTTTCACATCCTTCCCTTTTGGTGTTGAGATCCTGGCTGCTGTGACGAGTACCTCTTCCAGCGCGGCGGTAGAGTAGTCGATGTTCGATTCGATATTTAGTTGAGGAGTTAGCTCAATGTGGGAACTCACATACTTTCTGTATTTCATCCAGTTGGTGTTGTGCGACGTCAGCCTATGGGGGTGGTCCGTAATTTCTGGGCTTTGAAGAATTGTTAACAACAAGGGCGAGTGGTCGGATGAGAGATCCGACAGGGCCATGGCGCTTATAAGATCGCGTGGGATGTTTTTCGTCACCGCGAAATCAATTAGATCTGGGATCTTTCTGGGGTCTGCAGACCAATATGTGGGGCTACCAGGAGAGACGTAGTCCAATTTATTGCTCACTTTTATAAGTGCGTTATACAGTTGCCTTCCCTTGGGAGTCACGAGGCGTGATCCCCAGTGCGTGTGTTTGGCATTGTAGTCTCCTGCAGCTATGAAGCGATCCCCCAGTGTGTTGCCGAAGTCCATGAATTGACCTTCAGAGATAGTAAATCGAGGTGGGCAGTAGACAGCGGCAATGCAAAGGTTGCCGTTTCCTGACTGCACATTTATGGACGTGGCTTGCAGGTAATTTGTTGCAAACCTTTGGTGAAAGTGGTGTTTGATGCGTTCTCTGATTAAGATGCCGGTTCCACCGTGGGCTTTCCCATCCGGATGATCTGTGCGGTAGAAGGTATAACCTCTTATATGGAAGTTATATCTCCCTGTGAGGTGCGTTTCAACCAGCAGCATGGCGTCGATGTGATTTATATTTAGGAATTGCGTTATTTCCAGGTTATGCCGTGAAATGCCGTTGGCATTCCACATAGATATACGTAGGTTAGACATTTATTATTTGGACTGTTGAGCTACAAGCAACTGAATCACCATGTTCTGATTCTGAACAAAGGTTTGCATAGTTGTTTTCATGAATGACATGAGTTCCATCATACTTTGTTGCATGGTATACATCATAGATTCCAAATTGCTTTGCGGCTGCATCGGGACCTGCTGAGTGTTTTCTGAGTGTGGCTGAAGTGGATTTTCCATGCCTGATCGTAGTGCTTCGGCGTATGAGAAGCCCTTAGTGGTATTTAGCGGACCGTATGATGATCTGGCTGCCTTGGCGAAAAATACGTCTGGCGTACTTTTTGAGTTATAATACGCATTTTGCGTATTTTGTTGACGCGTAGCTGTCGCTCGTTGCATGCGACTCTTCACCTCCTTGTAGACCGCATAGCCTCTGTAGTTTGCCGTATGGTTTCCTCCACAGTTGCCACATTTTTTCTTTAAGGGGTCTTCTTTATTTGCGGGGCAGTTTACGGAGTTGTGGAAGTCTCCGCAGACTACGCAGACTGCCCGAAGTGTGCAGTATGTCTTTGTGTGTCCATACTCCTGGCAGTTTGTGCATTGAAGAGGGCCGATGCGTTTGTGTGGTTCTTCCACGGTGATCCTTCGATGCAATAAGAGCTGCAGCTTGTAGATTGGGTGCACTTCGTTTTTCTTTAAGGCTTTGCAATCTGGTTCGAGCTCGACCTTGAAGAGTGGTTGCGGTTTTTTATTCCTGTTGATAATGTTGCTGACATTTTTGGCATAGAAGCCCTTGGCTTTAAGGGTTTTCTTGAATCTCAGAGGGGGCGACGTCGGGTTCAATTCCTTTAAGTACAACTTGCAGTCCCTTGCTGCTTTTTAGTTGGTAGGTGTAGAAGTTCTTTTTTGTTTCCTCCAGGTACTTAGACACAGCTCGGAAGTGTTCTTCGGATTTCGTTTGAACTTTAGTTTCGTGGATGTTCCCTTTAATAAGCGGAACAACATGAAAATTATCGTTCCCGACCAGCGCAACAATTTTGTTGACCAGGGCGTTAGAGCTTTTTTCCCTTATATAAATAGGTGGGGGCTTTGGTTTCTTTTGGGTCTCCTGCCCCAGCTCTGCTTGGTTGTTCTCCGCCTCTGCTAAGATGGAAAAACGGTTATCATTGGAACTTCTAGTTTGGTCGTTGCTTTTGTTGATACGGTTGATCTTTGGTTTATTACCAACCGTGTTTACTGGACTAAGCTTACGCTTAATCTGAATGTAGCGATCCATACCGGTCTGTATAGCCGGGACCGCTTGTTGCTTATCGAAGCTTACGGTTTTCGTTGACATTGCAATTTGTTCTGCGGCCGTTGGCACCGAATTCGCAATATTGGTAGTTGGTTTTGTTGTTGGTGGTGCTTTTGCTGCGACTGCGGAAATTGTAGCGCTGCTAGTTGTTGGAGCTTCTTCCATAGAAGCCGGCGGTGGTGGGGTTGGGCATTGGTAGCTCCATGATGTAGGAGTTGGGGTGAGCAGAGTGGGTGAGCAAGAGCTCGCTCTCTTGCTGTCGACGGTCAGTAGAGCCGGGTTGCAATTTGTTGACTTGCTTTCTTCAACGATATCGCGTGTTGAGAAGTAAGAGTAACAAGCGTTTCTTGGATTTAGGGAGCTTCTACGCTCATTCTTTGGAACGCTGCTCATTTTTTGAGCTTATAACGCGTGGCACTTATTAAATTAAGTCAAATATACACTTGAACTATCATAACACCAGTTATAATTATATATATTTTTCTTTGGCATTACTTCGCGCAAGCTGCCTGTCAATTGTTATTCATGTAGTTTAGACAACTAATTTCAAATTCGCTACTTTTTCTTCACTTTGATTTGTTAGTTCTTATTTTCACCGACAAAAGACGGAGAACACCGACCGACGAAGCCTCGCACTAAAAAACGCGTCCAACTCGAACAACGGTCTGATCGCGAATGAATGTAAGTTGTTATAGCACCGAAAGGGAGGTACCCCTCGCACTGATATCCCCTTAGATAACATTTCCCTTTAATCAACTTCATCCTTAAAGACCTGGTGGCAGCTGCTATTAAAGTGGCCACTGCGGACGGTATCCGGGAAGTAGTGATTACCTCTGTTTACTTTTCGGGTAACGTGGACGAAGTACCCCCAGCAAAGGTCCAGCGGCTGGTTCATTTTTGTCGTCGCAACAACAAGTCGCTCGTAATCGGCTGTGATGCTAATGCACATCACACGATCTGGGAGAGCAGCGACATCAATAAACGTGGTGAGACTACATATTGTGTTGTCAATTAGATGTAGCTAACATAGGGTGCAAACCCACTTTTATTAATGCAATTAGGGAAGAGGTTTTAGATCTCACCCTAATCAGCAACATGATAGCGAGTTCGCTTGTTAACTGGCGGGTTACAGACGAAGCCACTTTGTCAGACCATCAGCACATCAGGTTTGACCTTCCTGGCCAAGTCGAAATTCACCAAAACTGCTTCTGTCCGAAAAAGACAAATTGGGAGCTTTTCAAAGCCACTGCAGCTTTCAAAGCAGACCTATTGGTCAGCAATCCTAATTCTATCAGTGAGATAGAACTCGCTGCCAATCTACTCCAAGATGTGCTTATCTCGTCCTTCGATGACAGCTCAGTCCAGAAGACCCTAAGGGTCAATCGGAAAATTCCGTGGTGGAATGAGGAACTGGCTGTCCTTAGAAGGAGGGTTGGAAGCCTTTTTAATAAGGCCAGCCTAAGTCCTATCGGCCGATCAGTCTTACTTCCTTTCTGCTTAAGACGGCGGAAAGGCTGATAGATATGCACATTCGGTGTTCTCTGTAGACGTCGACACCTCTGCATCCCACGCAGTTTGCGTACATAGCCGGACATAGCCGTACATCGACGGAGGTCGCTCTCCACAGGTTTGTGGGGAAAATTGAAAGAGCCTTCGTATCCGAGAACATTGCTTTATGCTTTTTTCTGGATATGGAAGGTGCTTTTGATAATACCAGCTACGGGTCAATCTCTACTGCTCTAGAGCGTAGAGGAACTGCCCGTCCCTTGATCCGGTGGATTGAAGCTATGCTCAAGCACCGGGTAATGACTTCCACCCTGGACTCCACGATTGCATGCATTAATGCAGTCAAAAGCTGTCCCAAGGGAGAGGTTCTATCCCCCCTACTCTGGTCCCTAGTAGTTGACGAACTACTAGTCTTACTCTCCGAGCAGGGCGTTGAAGCGATCGGCTATGCTGATGACCTGGCTCTAATAGTGACCGGGAACTATACCAGCACCGTGACAGAGTTGACGCAATCGGCTCTGAACACGGTAAGTAGATGGTGCGCAGATGTTGGTCTTAGCATCGATACACAAAAAGCTATTATAGTTCCCCTTACTAGGTGCTATTCACTTGACATTGGTCAACTTTATATCAGCAGCTCCCCTGTGGGGCTATGAAACGAAGTCAAATATTTAGGGATTGCCCTTGATAAGAGGAATGACGGGAATGACGTTGTAAGATTTGTATATGTGAGACCTGATTTAAGCGCACTTGCAAATGATATGTTTCTGTTGGTCAAACTGGTTAACGAATTAGCTTTTGTTGAGGTGTAGAGATCAGGTACATATATTCAGAGTATAATTGTGTACGCATCCTTTTTGGTGTAGCCGATTTCTTAGCTCCTTATATACAGGGCAACCTCTTTACTTTTCTGGATGGTTACCTCCGCAGTTACTACACTTTTTTATGCTGAAATCAGCTTTGTTTGATGGACAGTTTACAGAGATGTGAAGCTCTGTGAAGCTCTGCACTGTATATGTATACAGGGCGAAGGGTACAATAAGTTCTTGTATGACCATATTCTTGGCAATTTGCGCGCTGAACGGACCCATTAAAGTCTCTGTTTGATGCTTGTGTTCCTTTTGGTTGTTTACAATTGCCTAATAGACCGTAATTTAGTGATCATACTATTTTCGATTTTATTGCAGTTAGTTAGTTTCCGAGTTGCTTGGTTAGGTACTGTGCAAAGGGTCTCTGTAAACCACTTTTAAAATTATTTGAATTATCTGTACAGTTGTGATCTTTTTATTATCTTTGAAAAGAGTCACATTATTCGTTTAAAAAAAAAAACAAAACAATAAATATCTCCAAGTTGTCTAATATTCCCAAAGCATTTGAGAAACTAATAACTTCTCAACAGCTACACTGCTCTAAATCTACAATTTCCTTCATTAATATTCATTATTCCTTTCTTAAAATCGATATATCGCTCGTACTCGCATTCGCATTCGCACGTGTTTTTTTTCCTGTCAAACCAACATTTGTTATTTTACCCTTCCTGCACCTTGTTATCAAAAATGTTGTTTGCAAACTAACAATACCTATGCTATACGTCGGTATGTTTTGTCACAGTGTAATAACATTTAATAATTTACAATTAATTGTGGTGTTTTAATGTATCAACAATTTGTGAGACCTAATTTTCTGTTTGTGAGAGCTTACAGTAAATTTGTGTTTTGTTATGAACTGCTACATCACATTGTTGGTATATCATTACATATCGCGCTCTTTTGGCTATTCTTTTCTCTGCTTTCGTCGCGTCCGCGATTGTGATTTTGTGCTTGCTGTTTTTCTCTAAGTAGATATCAGCGTACCAATACCCTGTTAGTTACACAAATTTTATTCTTATTTAAATTTTTGGTTTAATTTAATTTTTATTTACTTTAAAACCTGTAGTATGTTTGTCTGCTATAATAAAAAATGCCGTGTACCAGCAAGCGCAAAAATGGGTTTTGTTTGCTGCTGGCTCTGTGACAATGTTTCACATGAAAAATATGCTGGCTTCACCGGCCGTATAGCCGACCTAATTGGCTCAAAATCTGGTTTAAGATGGACATGTGAGTCATGCAGGGATGTTGAAAGGGATGTTGCGGGATTCATACGTCAGACGAAGCAAGGCTTTGGTGATCTATTCGCAGGTTTCAAAAAACTTGCGGATAGTTTCGCAACTTTGGACTCTGGGTTTAGGGGCATGAAGCTTTTAACCGAGTCTCTAAAGCGTAAAAAAGCTAATACTCGTTTGTCCATTGGCCCTAACGAACTTGAGGTCCCTGAACTGGTCAACAACTCGTCTGTTCCGAATAATCTAATGTCATTTACGTCTCCCACCCCTCGACACTCGTCAGCGTCAATGATTGCCAACAATGACATTGTTTCCATGGATGTCATTTGTTCTGATCCCGTTTCAGTCTCGGTACCAGCAGTTGTTGTTAATGTTGCAGAGACTCAACATGATCAACCTTCTGCTGTACCTAACGTTCTACCAGCTAGTACAGATGCTCCTATCTCGACTTCTGCGACATTTGCTCAGAACACTATAGTAGGTGTCCCACCTATGAAACAAATTTTTGCTTCTAGGCTTGCCCCTAATACGTCATCTGACGACATTAGGACCTTTATTCGGTCCAAAATTCAAGCATCATTAAAGGTGGAAAAATTTAACTTCTCATATGAACGGGAAATCGCATCAGTCAAAAAAAGTGTTCCTGCCGAGAATTTTAGTAAAGTTTGCTCAAAAGACTTCTGGCCGGAATACTTAATTATTAAAGAGCTGATTGACTTACCAGCAAGTGTTTCGGATGCAGGTGTTTTACCGGAGAAGCGAGTTCGTTGTTTTCGGAAGACCGATTTTAAAAAACTTTCTTCGCTTCTTTCACGTACTGACTGGTCCCAACTTTCTTCGTGTATTGACCTGGACAAGGCAGTTGAAATTTTTTATTCTACATTAAACTCTCTGTTTGATGCTTGTGTTCCCTTTGGTACTCCACAATTGTCTAATAGACCGTTATGGTTTACTAAAGAACTAACAAAGTTAAAGAATAAAAATTCAAAGCTTTATAAAAAATATAAGGAAACTGGCTCTCTCTTATATTTTTCTCGCTACTCTGTTGCTCGTTCCGATTTCTCCACGCTAAATAATCTTTGCTACAAGGATTATATGAGAAAGTGCAGACTTACGTTTCAGCGTGACCCGAAACGCTTCTATGACTTCGTTAATTCGAAGCAAAAGACGTCAACACTTCCAACAACATTATTTTATGATAAAAAGACAGCTTTTAATGATCGTGGCATTGCTGATCTGTTTGCTGATTTTTTTCAAACGACCTATTCCACATCAACTTTTTATAGAGCCCAGTCTTATCCGTATCAAGTAAACCAAGCAAATTGCATTTTTGGTCCCTTACTTTCTGAAAGTTTACTCTTACGTGAACTTAAGTAATGTAAACCAGTTTTTTCTCCTGGCCCTGACGGTGTTCCTAGTTGCATGCTTAGGTTCTGTGCAGAGGGACTTTGTAAACCACTTTTAAAATTATTTGAATTGTCTGTAGAGTTGTGCTCTTTCCCTAATCTTTGGAAAGAGTCTTACATTATTCCTCTCTTGAAAAAAGGAAATAAATCCAACGTTCAAAACAATAGAGGAATCTCCAAGTTGTCTGCTATTCCCAAAGCATTTGAGAAACTAATAACTTCTCAACTGCAACATTGCTGTAAATCTATAATTTCACCCTACCAGCATGGGTTTGTGAAATGAAGGTCTACTACCACTAACTTATTAGAATTCTCTTCAATTGTTATTGAAGGGTTCCAATCAAAAATGCAAACGGATGTCATTTACACTGATTTCAGTAAGGCTTTTGATTCTGTCAACCATAGTCTCTTATTATTCAAGCTCAATCTTCTTGGATTTCTACAGAACTTAATTTTGTGGATATCTTCATATCTTTCATTCAGAATTCAAAGAGTATTTTACAAGGGCTCTGTGTCCAAGACTGTCCAAGTCACTTCCGGCGTACCCCAAGGAAGTCATTTAGGCCCATTGCTGTTTACATTATTTATAAATGATTTACCGTCCGTTATATCATACTCTTGCATACTTATGTATGCAGATGATGTTAAGATTTGTCTGACTTTTAATGATCGCATTCATAGCCTCAGATTGCAATCTGACCTTGATTGTTTTCAATCGTGGTGTGCTATAAATTTATTAAATCTTAATTGCAATAAATGTAAACTTATGACATTTTTTAGGGGTATTCTCCAATTAAATAATTATCATCTTAATGATACTCCACTTGAGCGAATAGAGTCAGTATCTGATTTAGGTATCCTTCTTGATTCAAAATTAAAGTTTGATAAGCATATTTTGGCTGCTTCTAATAAAGCCATGGGTGTCCTTGGATTTATTAAACGTTGGTCAAAAGAATTTAACGATCCCTACATTACTAAACACTTGTACATCTCACTGGTTCGTTCTATTCTTGAGTATGGATCTAATATCTGGTTCCCCCAGTATAGGGTTCATCAAGATAGGCTTGAATCAGTGCAGAAACAATTTCTTCTTTTTGCTCTTCGTAGTCTTATCTGGAATCCCTCTATTAGATTGCCTTCGTATCGTAGTAGACTTTTATTACTAAACCTTCCTTCTATTTCTGACCGTAGAACTATGCTAGGTGTAGTTTTCCTACATATACTAATCATTGGCGAAATTGACTCCTTGCAGTTGACAAGCCAGATTAGCTTTACCGTTCCGGTCAGAACGACTAGAAATTTCCTTCCCCTCTCACTTTCCCGTTGTAGTACTAACTATGCCAGTCACAATCCTTCTCGTATTTTGTGTGTAAATTATAATAAATTTTCTAATCTTGTTAATAATACTAACACTACCTTAGAAATAAAACAAGTAAGAAAACTACATTCGAGTTCGCTCGACTGCGAGATACCCGCCACCCAATTTAACCATCAAAATATTATATTTTTTTCAAAAATATACTGAAAAAATACTAAAAAATATACTAAAAAATACCAAAATAATATATCAACATTTTCTTTGTTCGAAACTATTAGCTTGGTGGCACTTTAGTTGGTATATTGAACACCATTATTATGTCGGAGTGTCATATCAACTAGCTAGGTGCAGCTGCACGTGGTAACGCCTTATAAAAGTAATCTCTTAATAACTTCTGTGTTTTTCATCCGATTGTAACCAAATTCGCAGAGATCATTAAGATGGTGAATAGTTTTGTGCGTACGAAAATTGAACGTTCCATGTTTAAAACGACGCTTGCAATTCGGTTTTATTCGATTTACGGTTTAAAGTATTTTTTCAGTATATTTTTGAAAAAAATATATTTTGATAGTTAAATTGGGTGGCGGGTATCTCACAGTCGAGCAAACTCGAATGTAGCTTTCTTACTTGTTATTAATACTATTTAGTTGTTTTGTCTGTGTTAATTGTTCGCGACCTCCGTGCCCGCACGTTATGCGGTTGCCCCTCGGTCGGATGGGCGGGTGGTCGTGTCTGCCTAGGTCCGCGCGTTAACAAGCCCGAGCTATTTGTCGCTGGGTCTCTGGTACAATTTCCCCCTATCACCATGTGTTTGTGAAATGTAAGGTACTACCAGTAACTTATTTGAATTTGTATCAATTGTTATTGAAGACTTCCAATCTAAAATGCCATTGGAAGTCAATTACACTGATTTTAGTAAAGATTATGATTCCGTCAAGCATATTTATGTTGTTATATAAGGACAATCTTCTTGAATTTTCACAAAACTGAATTTTATGGATATTTGTGTATCTTTCATGTAGAATTCAAAAGGTATTTTACAAGAGATCCGTATTTAAGACCTTCTTTCTGGCGTACCCCAAGGATGTTATTTAGTTCCGTTGCTGTTTACATTATTCATAAATGATCTTCCGTCGGTTAAATATTACTCCCATACTTATATATGTGGATGATGTTAAGCTATCTCTGACGTTTTATAATCGTCTATATGTGCATTATTTAGTAATTTATCTCAAGTGATTTGCAATACTAACATTATTTTTCAAAAGACAACCTTGCTTTTACAACGCATATCTCGTAGTTAAGAATACTTCTTGTTATTTTGGCTTTTTCGTCTGTGTTAACTCTTCGCGACCTCCGTTACCGCTATGTGGTGTGCCCCTCGATCGTCTGTCTGGGTCCGCGCGTTAATAAGCCCACGCTTGGTGTCGATGAGCCACTTGATCGTGCTGCCGTTACTACGTCAACGTCCAAGAAAATTATACGATTTTGGTGGACAACAGTAACAAATTTATATTTATAAATTCTGTTTATTATATTAATAATCATACTATATTTTAATTATAACAGACAAATTATTTTGAATTTTAATTTGTTTTATATTCTCTTATTTTTTTTTAAGTTGTTCAGCCTTGTTATCTTACCGTAGCGTCAGTTATGAATGAATTCAAACAAAACATTCCAGTTGATCAGTTACTCATGTGTGCTTGTGTATTACGTTTGTGCAACAAGCTCTTTCATAATACTCATTCTGGAGTGCTGTAGAGCAGCGGTGACCACGAGATTTTACCTCTGGCGAAAACTACAAAATTTCCAAAACACTCCCGTCCTAGGCTCGTGACCAAATCAGATAGCGACTTGCTCTTGTGGGAGAAAATGATGCGCCTGTGAGCAAAAATAAGACAGGGCAACGATAGTAAAAAAAAAACAACTAAGAAAGCTACGGTAGAGTTTGGTCGACTGTGAAATACCCGCCACCCAATTTTATTGAAGGAAGAAAAAAAAGCGATCATTGAAATATTATATTTTTAAAATACCAAAAAAATTCACCCTATAAAAGAAATTCTTTTATAGTTTCTGTGTTTTTTGTCTAATTGTAACCAAATTTTCCGAGACCATTAAGACGGTGATTAGTATTGTGCGTACCAAAATTAAACGTTTAAGGATTAAAATGATGCTTGCAATTCGGTTTGCGTTGGCGGAATGGGGCTTGGCCAAAATCAAAAACAAACTTGATCTGCGTGCAACAATAAGACATACTATCCCAAAAATTTGGTTGCTCTAGTTCTTATAGTCTCTGGGATTTAGGTGTTAATTCTGACGGGCAGACGGCAGAAAGTTACAATACCCTTCTACCCTTTAGCTAGGCGGGTATAAATATGTTAATATCATACAAAGAGCCTAACCGAAGATCTGGAAGACCACCAACAGGGTACTCTGGAACATCTAAAACGAGAACATTGAGAAAGTCGTGAACATCCCATCTGTATGAGATGAGAAAAAAAGTTCTATGAATCTTTTCTGATTGTAACCAAATTTTCAGAAAATATTTGTATTGTTATTAATATTGTACAATGCTATTATTATATATTCAAAATATTATGAATTGCGTTGTCGTAAGAGAGCATGCGTTAATTCTAAAACAAACTTCATTATAAATAATAAGGTAAATTGTCAATAGATTTTGTTCTGGCCCTTATAGTCGGAAATTAAGATTTTCGTACAGACATACGGATATGACTATATCGTCTTGCTTGTTGACGATGAACAAAAATATATATACTTTATGGGGTTGGAAATGCTAGCACATAGATTATCAAATGGCACCGACCTATAATTATTTGGTATAACAAGATGCGATCAGGATTCATATATTCATTGTGTCCTCGAGACATGAGATGACAGGCTGAGTCCTGTTGTTGTAAAATATAATTAGTACTCAAATTGCAATTTGATCCTTTCCACCTTTATATACCCGCCTACCCAAAGGGTATTATAACTTTGTGCAGAACGAAAATGTATGTGAGAGGCAAAAGAAGGCATCTCCGACCCCATAAAGTATGTATATTCTTGGTCAGCGTCAACAGCCGAGACGATATATCCATTACGTCTGTTCGTCTGTCCGTATGAACACATAGATCTCAGAGACTATAAGACCTAGAGCAACCAGATTTTCGGAAACGTGTGTCTTATAATTGCACACAGATCAAGTTAGTTTTAAATTTTGGAAACGCTCCCTTCCTCCCATGCATCGAAAAAAAAAACAAATTGCAAACATGCGTAATTTTAAACATAGAACGTTCAATTTTGGAACGCACAATACTAATCACCATCTTAATGATTTCTGGAAACTTGGTTACAATCGCATAAAAACACAGAAGTTATTAAAGAATTACTTTTATAAGGCGTAATCAGGTGCAGCTGGTTAGTTGCTATGACACTCCGTGACATAATAATGGTGTTCAATAAACCAACTAAAGTGCCGCCAAGCTAATAATTTTGAGCATTTTTATTTCTTAAATGTCTTCCATATGTATGGTCGGATCTTAATGGAATTTTAGAATTTTGAACATGTGAGTCACAAAACAAACACTGTAAGTTTATAAGTGTGGCCGTTGTATGCTTTAAAAATAAATGTCGTTTTAGTGATTTCATGTCGTCCCCAAATTTGGTAACTCTAGCTTTTATAGTATTTTAGGTATAGGTGTTCATACAGACAGACAGAGAGACAGACAAGACTATATCAAATAACAAAAATGTACCTCGATTAAAATGATTAGCTTAGTTGCACTTTATTAGGATTATTCAATTCCATTATATCACTGACCGACAGCGACTGAACAGGTGCAGCTGTACCTGATTTTGACCCATTAAAAGTATTTCGTGAATAACTTCTGTGTTAATTGTTAGATTGAAACAAATTTTCAGAGATCAATAAGATGGTGATTATTATGGTGTTTACCAATAATGAACGTTCTCGGTTTATTGCAAGTGATTTGCAATTTGGTTTTTTCGACTGTCTGGGAACAACAAGACACACTATCCCGAAAAAATTGGTTGTTCTGTCTATTATAGTCTCTGAGAGACGGACATGGCTATATCGTCTCGGCTGTTGACGCTGATCAAGAATATATATACTTCATGGGGTCGGAGATACTTCCTGCCTGTTACATACATTTTCGGATGGCACAAAGTTATAATACCCTTTGGGTAGGCGGGTATATAAACTTTTAGATACTCGATTCCCATTTTCAAATCAAAGTCACTTTCTTAAAACGTTTGAAAATTAAATGCTTTTAATTTTAAAAGCAACCGGCTTTTTTGTCACCGTGTGGATGTGACTTTTATTGGTTTAATTTCTTGTTGTCTCTCAATGCCACTGCGCATGCACGTTTTCGAACATGAATTTGTATTTACAATGGTGTTACACTGAATGACTAAAAACTAAAGTTTTTCATAATAAAATATAAAATTATGTAAAACTACTTAAGAATGCGAAAACATTGATCATTGTTTCAACAATAGTGTATTTAATAATATGATTGAAATGTTTTTTTTTTCAAAATTACTAATTTTTGAACGATAATACTCTCAACCCACCACCATATGTATGTATGTATGTATGTAGCTAAAGTTCCTAAATCTCTATCTCTCTCTCTTTCTCACTAACTGAAGTTTTTCATAATGAAATATAAAATGATATAAAACTGCATAAGATTGCGAGCACATTGAACATTGAACATTATTTCGGCCATAGTGTATTTAATAAAATTCTTAAAATGGCGTTTTTTCTATGATGACTAATATTCAACGATACGACTTACAACCCACCACCATATGCAGTTAAAGTTACTAAATATCTCTCTCTTTCTCTCTCTCTCTCTCTGATTTCGGATACGAACTGGGCATTGCTGTGCTCTGTAGAATTGCTATCACTCTTTGCAGTTGTCACAACGACATGAGGGGTATATTGGGGTTGCCGCCGGCTCAGCTGCTCCCCAAGTACTTTGTCCAATTTTTTATTGTCCTCGCTAACGACATCGAGCTTGGCACTAGGAGGGTTTATGCAGTCAGTCGCTCGCCTGCTGCTGAAAAATTAACATCGACGTAATTTAGTTTGTCTTCAAATATATATGTGCTCGTTTCGTGCTGTCGATTTCAGTTGTGTTCTTGTCGCTGTAGTTCCTGATCCGTTAGACACAGAAGCACCTCAGTATTAATACCCAAAGGCTACAAAAAGAAACTAACTATTACGCTTGTACATAGAATGCAACAATAATTTATTCTAAGTGCAATAGAAAAAAAGGCTCACCCGAAAATTCATATAAAAGCAAATACCTATCAGCTATCAGAGAGTATTAGCCTGCGCTAAGTACTATTATTACTATATATAAGCTTGAAACTGCAATTAACATGCTGATTGGATTAGTACGCGATTCGGTGATGCAGTGCTTCTGCCACACCTGCCGTGCGCCGAGCATATTGCCATTGGGTAAGTATCTACTAAACTTGAACAACTTGGTAACAATTTGTCAGAGTAGAGTATTTTAATAAGCACTCAGAAAATCACGATAATGTTATGATATTGTATCAGGTTTATTATTTTATCTATTATTTTAGATATCTATTATTTTTCAATCTTCTAATAAGATTAGATCTGTACAATTTAAACAGCATATATATAACAAATAATAATAAAAATACCTTAATAGTGCTCGTACAGGATATTACCAGCTCGATGGATAGGTATTCAAAACCATCTTCGAAAACACATACATACATACGTAAGCATAATATTACGTACAGAAACGAAAATTTTGCAAGCTTTAAATATATGGTATATCAAAAGTAGTACAAAAAACTATAATAGTCTTTTCGTCTATTGGGCATGGTCATTGGATGGAAATTTCCAAAATATTTCGCTTATGTAACTAATTCTACTCAATTTTATTCATAGAACATCAGAAAACAGACTAAGCAGCCCGATTTATTCCTTTAAAAAAACATGCTCCAAAAAATTCATCATCCCAATTTATTTATAAGAATAAGATTATTTAGGTTAAAATTCATAGATTATTATAACTCTCATTTTAACTTACCACCAGTGAAGCCCATACATAAACTGTTTCACCACAATTATGTAGTACGGTAATACACATATCGATTATGAAAATATATACACATATCTTTATTCATTAAGAGAATTAAGTTAAATTGTTTAGTTAGGGAAAATCAATTTCTAAGAGAGAGTCACAGAAGAATAATGACAACTGCAGAGAGCAAAGGCGGGCAGTATTAATAAACCAAAAGAGCAAGCAATATGACATTGATTTTTGGTATAGAACATGAGAAAACAAAACGTCAAGAAGTAGAGAATAACAATTAAGTTGAAGTTGGCTGTTACCCTTGTGACTGCTGATGCCATTTTTTTATGGTCCCGGCAAGACTTAGCGTAGCGCCAGTTTGCCTGCAGAGATGAGTCACCCATTGGCTAAGAAGGCATGGCGATTAATTTAAGACCTGCCCTTCAAACAAAAAATCGATTCCGTATTTCTATTTGTAACGGCAACAATGTGAACGCTTACACTGAACACAAGTATACATTAAGTTATCCTCGACAGATTCCTAGTTTTTATTTATTTATATTTTCATCACTGCAAGAGACCAGGAGACTTTCTCTGTACTTAAACAAAAGTTGTTCATGCTTGCGAAATAGTTCTGTATATGCAATTATGTTTGATTGAGATAAATATTTATGTGCTTACAAAAATGAGCTTGGATAACTAGCCAATGTATTGGGCGCACGCAGGGTATCTGGAAGTTGAACATTTTTGACCACAGTATTTTTCTTTTTTTTTTTTGTTTAACTTTTTTTCAAATCTTGAATGACTAAAATACTTTTTTATTTTAGAAATGTAAAGACGAATTGTTACCTGAGATCTGTCCTAAAGTTTTTCAGATGATAAATACTCATTTATAAAATGTTTTGTATATAAATTAAACATGCTTACCAACACTGGCATACAATTGAATGTAGTTTCAAGAAGATCTATTCCCATTAAGAAAAGCAATAAAATACGGTCAAAGCAGCCACAACTCAACAAGAAAGTGAAATTTATAAGTAAGTACAAAAATCAAATGGCATCGTTACACCCAATTGAGATCAAGAGTAAACTACTCGTTCAGAGCTTGCATATAAATGTGTTAATACTAAAATCAATTGACACTGAACTCAGGTTTCGTAAACGAATGGCGGGAAGTTGATTAATGTATGCTACTTTTTGCACACCCAAGTACTTGACAAATCGCATTTAAAACAATAGCATCATCTGGGCTGTTAACATTTGATATTCATCGATAAGTCAGTGTTCGGTTAGGCGACACCTTCGCCACCGTTACGCGACATCATTACCAGTGGCGTGATGCAATAGCAACACCACTCTCGCCGCACAAGCGTTACTAGGTACTCGTGAAAGCTTCGTTTACAGAATTCCTCGCTTTTTATGCTCCATTGCATCCTCAATTCACATTCGTTTAGTTAAAGCATCCTGATCCGCCGTAGGAAAATCCCATTTTGCTTGGAACAAAGTTTTGTCCAAGTTAAGAAAAAACCAAGTAAGATAGCTACTGTCAAGTTTGCTCACTGTGAGATACCCGCCACCCAATTTTTCTGCTGGAAGAATAAATAAGAGCGACCATCGAAATATTATATTTTTGAAAAATATACTGGTAAATATACTACAAAATATACTAAAAATATACCGAAATTAATTTTGTTCAAAATGATTATTAATTAATTGAACATCATTATTATGTCACTGAGTGACATATCAGGTGATCAGCTGCACCTGATTTGGCCTTATAAAAGTAATTCTTTAAAAACTTCTAAGTTTTTCGTCCGATTGTAACTAAATTTTCAGAGATCATTCAGATGATGATTAGTATTGTGTGAAACTGAACGGTCTAGCCTTAAAATGATGCTCGCAATTCGGTATTTTTATGGGGCCGAAGGGGGCAATTAGTATTGTGTGAATAAATTGAATGGTCTATGTACATATATCGGCTGCTATTAGCTGAATTAAATAAATAAAAAATAAATTATAATATAGTCTTTAAAAAACAGCAAAACTTCAGATTTAATGTTAATAAATATGTTGCACAATAATGAATACATTGGGCTAAAAAAAACAACATAATAATTTATATTATCAATTGTAGGACGAGATGTCGGGACACATACATCTGTATAAATTACAAATAAAGATCGATAAATATAATCTTTGTTTTTGAATTTCTCCCTCTAAAGATATTTATACTCGCCTGCCAATAGGGTAAAAGGGTATTATATCATTGTGACCCCTGAAAATGTATATAACAGGTAGAAATAAGCATCTCGAACGCCATGAAGTATATACATACATACATATATGCATTCAACAACCGTTACGATATAGTCATGTCAGTCTGTCTGTCCGTATGTCTGTCTGTACAAAAGTCTGGATTTCAGAGGCTATAAAAAGGTCCAATAAAGATATTTTAATAAACCTTGTAAAATTTAGCCAAGCTATTGTTTAGTATAATCTCGAAAAATACTATATTCCGGTGTAGCTTGCTTACCTGTTTTAATTGAATCTGTGCATAGTTCAATTCTTCCTTTCATTGTTGCATAAATAAGTTCATTGTTCTTTGCCGCGGCTATTTTAATTTGTGATTCTACAATAGTAGCATTTGATATACATAAGAATTGCATCCTTAACCAGATGATCTGATGCTCCAGAATCAAAAAGAAAAGATTTTTTGTCATTTTTATTATTATTTTTTCGTCTTATCATAATACCGAACTCTGTACTTGTCAGTTTTGCCCTGCGGCCATTTGTGCTTGGTTCTCATTCTTGTTTCTCCTTCTGGCTTGGATTTTGAGTTAATTTTGTTCTTATTTTAAAACTTTTTAAACTTGTTATTATTTTGTGAATATTACGCATTATTTATTGCAACACTTATTTTAAGACTTTTGGAAAAGTGTTTTTGCTTAGTAGTTGAGAAACTTTATTATTATTAAATCTGGGGTAAAATCATATTGAAATGATTTAGAAGCAAAATACGACGAGCTTTTTCATTTATAAACGGCGTCCAAAATCTAAACAAGTAAGAAAGCTACATTCGAGTTTGCTCGACTGTGAGATACCCGCCACCCAATTTTACCATCAAAATATTATATTTTTCAAAAATATACTGAAAAAATACTAAAAAAAAATATACTAAAAAATATGAGAATAAGAAAAGTTAGCAATGGAGAGCGACCTTCGTCGATCTGCCGGCTATGTACGCAAACTGCGTGGGATGCAGAGGTGTCGACGTCTGCAGAGAGCACCGAATGTGCATATCTATAAGCCTTTCCGCCGTTTTAAGCAGAAAGGAGGTAAGACTGATCGGCCGATAGGACTTGGGCTGGTCAAGCGGACGATTCCCTTACTTGGGGATGAATACCACATTAACTCTCCTCCAAGAGATGGGTATGTATCCCCAAGTAAAACTAGCTCTAAGAAGGCCGACCAGTGGATCAAGAATATGAGCCATGCTGTTTTGAATAAGGGCTCGCAGATGGATCCAGATAGGCTGAATCCGCGTCCGGTGACAAAGTGGCGTCATCGCGACCGGAGAGATCTGGATTCGCCACAGAACCCGGGAAGTGGACTTGCAGTAGAAGCTCAAGTGTTTCCCTGTGATCTTGAGTGAAAGAGCCATCTGCTCTTTTAAGAAGCCCTATTCCATTAGACGACCCTTTAGCCAATACTTTATGAAGCCTCGCTGCCTCTGGCAATGATTCTAAGCTACCACAGTAGCTGCGCCATGTATCGCGTTTAGCTCGTCTAATGCTTTTGTTGTAGTTGGTAAGAGCGTCCCGATAGACGTCCCAACTAACACGGTTAGATTTAGCCTTATTAAAAAGGCTTCTAACCCTCCTTCTAAGAACAGCCAGCTCCTCATTCCACCACGGAATTTTTCGATTGACCCTTAGGGTATTCTGGACTGAGCTGTCCTCGAAGGATGAAATAAGCACATCTTGGAGCAGATTGGCAGCGAGTTCTATCTCACTGATAGTGCTAGGATTGCTAACCAATGGGTCTGCTTTGAAAGCTACAGAGGCTTTAAAGAGCTCCCAATTTGTCTTTTTCGGACGGAAGGCAGTTTTGGCGAATTTCGACTTGGCCAGGAAGGTCAAACCTTATGTGCTGATGGTCTGACAAAGTGGCTTCGTCTGCGACCCGCCAATTGACAAGCGAACTCGCTATCGAGGTGCTGATTAGGGTGAGATCTAAAACCTCTTCCCTAATGGCATTAAGTGGGTTTGCACTCTATGTTAGCAACATCTAATTGACAACACAATAAGTAGTCTAAGAGGGACTCACCACGTTTATTGATGTCGATGCTCCCCCAGATCTTGTGATGTGCAGTGGCATCACAGCCGATCACGAGCGACTTGTTGTTGCGGCGACAGAATTCCACCAGCCGCTGGACCTCTGCTGGGGGTACATCATCCACATCGCCCGGGAAGTATGCGGAGGCGATCACAACTTCCCGGATACCGTCTGCAGTGGCTACCTCAATAGCCGTTGCTACCAGGTCTCTGTGGATGAAGTTAGTTAGTGGGAAATGTCTGACACCGTTATCCATAAGTATAGCAGTGCGCGGGGCACCTCCCATACGGTCATATAACAACTTACATGATCCACATGAAAGTCCACGTATTTGGCCACCGATCAACCATGGTTCTTGGACGAGAGCCAGGGCCTGGGCCTGGCCGAGGCACCTCTGCCGGTTGACGGACGGTGACCACTTGTCACACGTCTAGTTGGACCCTTCGGGGCTGTGACCACAATGGTCGGTGGGGTGGGGGAAGGAACCTTGGGTACCAATCCGGCCGCAACGCGCGTGGAAGCCACAGGGTCAGCCAATGCTAAAATCCCTGAGGGAACCACTGGCGCCGTTGCCGGAGCGGCACTGGCAGTAGAGGGAGCGGGTAAGGATGTGGATGGAGCACGGGTGGCGGAGAAGGCTTTGGGAGCTGAATTCTTTAGGAGCAATTTGACCCTGCCAAAGCAGAATTTCACCTTCCCTTGGCACTCCGTCAGAGCCCTGTACGACTCCTCGTCAACCAACATTGCAAGGTGAGTCGTTGTGCCGTTCAGGCTGTGCTGCACAGCCACAGCTTCGTGGAGAAGCTGCTGGCGTTCTGGAGCCCAATGAATTCCAGGATGGTTGCAGGAGTAAACTCAGCACTACTGGGAAAGTAACCTCTGATGAGGTGAGCCTTGGGGAACTCCGTTTCCTCCAGCAATTTGACGTCAAGGGCGCTGATGGACCTGATGTGTTCAACAGCTCCCCTGACCCAATTGGCAGTGCTGCTATCCTCGCACACCAAAAGCAGCCACTCATTTCGGGGTATACAGCCCTCGAAACCTGGACTAACCGTTGGTGAAGAGTGCAACAGCACCGCCTTTAGAATGCTGGATTTCAACGTAGCCAACTGCTCCGCTGAGAGGGGTTTGGTAGGATCAGCCGAAGTGAAGCCCAATTTCACGCTGCTAACCACTTGGCTGAAGAGTGGTTTCGTGGACTCCTTATGGGTCTTTTTGGACCTCTTTGAAGAGCTGGTGGGCTCGACGATGGTATCGTCAGCGCGCGTCCGTTTAGCCTTGGTGTTAACGGGGGGCGCAGTGGCGATAGCCAGAGCCTCCTCTCTGTTAGAACCCTTTGCGAGTGCAGCTTTAAAAAGCTTCTTCTCGCGGCTCTTCAGTTTAATAAAGGCGTCCTTAGATTCCAGCCGCAGCAACTGGATCTGAGAGTCTGCTTCCGTAAGGCCTGACCTCTGAGAGGCCACGGAAGCGTCGTCAACAAAGCTGATTCGGTCGCAGTTAGCTTCCTCGACGGGTTGCTGCCGGACTGAACCGCTACTGGGCGGAAGTTCAGCACTAGCGAACCCTGTGTCCAAGGGAGCTCGTGGCCTATCCGGGTCCCCTAGAATACTAGAGTCGACACCCGTAGTATTGGGGGTGGAAGCCAGCAGCCCACTGGTTGCAGTGCTGGTGTAGGGGTCAACCGTGAAGGCATCGCCCAGAGATGAGAGATGATACTTTTAAAGCCGTATCAGACTTTTCTATTTTGAAATTTTGATCCATGAATTAAAGATCCTACGAGTAGGCGGGAAGGGAAGGTCATCCACGGCATAGCCCGCATACCGTGGAAAGTCTAAATGAAACTGGAGGACGACAGGTATCCAGAGTCCGAATTCTAGAGACCGGGCTACCCCCCGGCCATGCATCCATCAGCGTATGCTGTTCCACCTTGGATTGGGGTGATTTATAGATTGACGATCTTCGCCCGACTACAATTAGTCAGCACCTCTAGCAGAGACATGACCGTGCTAGGGGTCTGCTTCCAGCCGCCCTCGCGTGGAGAGTATAGTCGCACTTCCGACAGTAGGAGCAAGGACGGCACGTGCCCCCAGCCAATACTGGGATTACATGTTGACGAGTTATACTGGAAACGGCTTTAATCCGTCCATAGAACAATTCTCCAGAGCGACATCGGCTTCTCTAGATGTTCTTTTGCAAATTTCAGCCTTTTAAGCTTGTTAATTTTTGAAATATACGGCACATCCTTAGCAATATATGTATTCATGTCCTGTTCCTTTAAACGTCGCCGGACTGTGCGCTCACTGATTGCCTCACGCTCACATTTCGGAAGGCTGGCGGTCAGATTCCACTGCGTTGCAACGGCTTGGGGCTTCGCAAAAGGATTTTTTCTTAAATTCCCGTATAAGAGTTTCGTTTTGCGCTTAGGACCTGTTCTTTTTAGGTTTTTTAAGTCATTATGATTTTTAAACTTTTTAATTGGATAATGGACAGTTTGACGCGACACATTAAACTCATTCGCAAGGGTATCATGGCTTTGTGCTGACCGAAAATGTATGTAACAGGCAGAAGGAAGCATCTCCGACCCCATAAAGTATATATATTCTTGATCAGCGTCAACAGCCGAGACGATATAGCCATGTCCGTCTGTCCGTCTGTCCGTCCGTATGAACACTTAGATCTCAGAGACTATAAGAGATAGAACAACAAATATAACTGGCTCGTAAATAATTTTTTATACCCGCCTACCCAAAGGGTATGGCTTTGTGCCGACCGAAAATGTATGTAACAGGCAGAAGAAAGCATCTCCGACCCCATGAATATATATTCTTGATCAGCTTCAACAGCCGAGACGATATAGCCATGTCCGTCTGTCCGTCTGTCAGTCTGTCCGTTTGTCCGTCCGTATGAACACCTAGATCTCAGAGACTATAAAAGATAGAGCAACCAAATTTTCGGAATAGTGTGTGTAATTATTGCACACAGATCAAGTTTGTTTTTAATTTTGGCCACGCCCCCTTCTGCCCCCGTAAATCTAATAAAACCGAATTACAGGCGTCATTTTTATCCTAGAATGGTACGTACAATACTTATCACCATCATAATGATCTCTCCATATATGAATGTCCATACATATGTATGTACATATGAAAGATAGTATCAATTTGCTAAATTTTAAACAGTGCAATTTATATATAAAATGTCTAATTATTTAAACATAATAACATAATAACAAGCATGAAAGCTACTGTCGAGTGTGCTCGACCGTGAGATACCCGCCGCCCGCAAAAATATACTGAAAAAATACTAAACAAGCACTTGAAGTGACAACAAAAATAGACATGAAACAATGCCATATTGTTACAATTGTTTAAATATTAGCTAAGGCAATAAATACAAACTGTGATTGATTTTATTAGATATAGCATGTGCGAAAAGAGAGACAACTTGATTATTATTCATTTATTTGGCCATAAGAGACGACATCAAATTCAACAACTGAGAAAGCTACTGTCGAGTGTGCTCGACAGTGAGATACCCGCCACCCATTTCACCATCGAAATATTATATTTTTCAAAATATACTGAAAAAATACAAAACAAAAATACACTAAAAAATACCAAAATAATATATCAACATTTTCTATGTTCGAAATTATTAGCTTGGCGGCACTTTAGTTGGTTTATTGAACACCATTATCACTAACCATATAAGAGATAGACTGGGCTTTTCATGAGAGCCTATTCGGCCACACTATTTTATTGCGATGCTGCCCACGAACATGTTGGGTCGTAAGACGTTGCTGCCCACCAACAAATAACTGCATAAAACCGGTTTTGGTTGCGACGGCATACGCCGCATTCGAACGTGCACACGTTTGATGTTAGTCGAAGCTCTAGTATGTATGTGTGATTATGTGTATATGCGTTTTGTACTGCTGCTGCGTTCTTGAATATGTTGGTGAATACACATATGTTTATGCAAAATGCAATTGTGTTGAGCTATTGGCAAATTTTGTGTATTTGATTTGCAGCTAGCACAAATTGTTGTTTTTATTTTGGTTTCTTGTCTTGTGTCCTCCCTCCCCTTACCATTGTTTTCTTCGACATCGTATTGTGACGAATTGTGTTCTGCTGCTGTAGTGATTTTGTTGATTTGATTTTTTACTTTTGCTGGCGTGTGCCGACTGCACCTGTCGATCATGTTTGAATATTGTGTTATTATTATCAAGAAGTACAGACATAATATATTTAAATTTCAGCATATTTTATTGCGAGTTTATATATGTACATATATTATTCATATATAATAACTTGGAATAAAATATGCTAAAATTTGAATATAATATTTCCATACTAATTATTTGCTAATAATATCAAATCATGTCAAAATATTCAAAGACATGTGTAATCGGCGCATGCCACTGAAATAAAACAACAGCGACTCAGCAAGTGCAGCACCATTAGCAGCAGCACAAATTACGTCATGTCAAAAAGACAATCACATCAGTCAAACGATGTTGAAAAAAACATAGGCAAGGGGAGGGAGGCAACACGAGGCGTACGACAATAGCGCTCGGCAGCCGACAAGAAACGAAAATAACAAAAACAATTGGTGTCAGTTCAAAGAAGTCGCGCAAATATCCTAATGAGACTTGAAACTATCAAAATTAAAGCAATCGAATACACAAAATTTGTCTACAGCTCAACACATTTGCATTTTGCCATATATGTGTATTCACCAATACATTCAAAGGCGCAAGCATTGCCCAGCGTTTCAAATTTTAGCTGTCTTGATTTTAGAATATTTCATATGCATGTATGTGTTGGTAAATGCACGTATATGACAAGATACAATAGTATGGGTGGAGCTTGTCAATTTGAGTGTATTGCCCAGCGTTTCATATTTGTGATTTCTGAACGCCTCATTTGGATAGTTGAATAGTTTATGCTCTTCCTTGTTGCCATATATTGCTCTGGCAATAAAAACTAAGAAAGAGTAACTGCTGGTAGATATCACCCATTTTATTTTGATTATTTTTGACTTCTCAAGTTGTTTTTTGCTGTCCTTCGGTTTCATGTACATATGTATACTATGTAATTATTGTTTCTGTTGATGACCTTCGATTTGCTGTTACTATAGTTTTGGTTTACGTTGACGTCTTGGCTGCTGGTGGTGCGTTTGATGGTGTGTTCTTTTATTTCCTTGTGCCTGCGCCGATTACACCTGTTTAAGTGTTACGCACATTGATAATATTTTAAAACAATTGCTATGGCCATATTATATTTAAATTTCAGCAAATTTTATTGTTATTATTATTATTTTTATTTTTATCAAGCAAACTTAAATTATGAAATACTTAAATATATAAACGCAGTTTTAAAATATATCAATTATTATATATGTACATATGTACATACATATACACTATGTATGTATACTTTTTGAACATTCTAATTTAAACTAACTAAAAAAAGTAAATGAGTTAGTTTTATTTTATTTATTAAATAAATAATTATAGTAATTTTCAAAACACTTTCTAAATCGCAATAAAATTTGCTGAAATTTAAATATAATATGTCCATAGCAACTGTTTTAAAATATTATCAATGTGCGTAACACTTAAACAGGTGCCCTTTGGGTAGGCGGGTATAAAAATATACTAAAATTATACCAAAATAATATACCAAAATTTTGTTTATTCGAAATTGTAAGCTTGGCGGCACTTTAGTTGGTTTATTGAACACCATTATTATGTCACGGAGTGTCAAAGCAATTAACTAGGTGCAGCTGCACGTGGTAACGCCTTATAAAAGTAAATTCTTAATAACTTCTGTGTTTTTTATCGGATTGTAACCAAATTCGCAGAGATCATTAAGATGGTGATATGTATTGTACAGTACCAAATATGATATGTATTGTATGTACCAAAATTGAACATTCTAGGATAAAAATGAGGCCTGATATTCGATATTAGATTTACGGGGGCGGAAGTGGGCGTGGCCAAAATCAAAACCAAACTTGATCTGCGTGCAATAATTACACACACTATTCCGAAAATTTGGTTTCTCTATCTCTTATAGTCTCTGAGATCTAGGACGGACAGACGGACAGACTGACAGACGGACATGGCTATATCGTCTCGGCTGTTGAAGCTGATCAAGAATATATATACTTCATGGGGTCGAGGATGCTTCCTTACATACATTTTCGGTCGGCACAAAGCCATAATACCCTTCTACCCTTTGGGTAGGCGGGTATAACAACAATTCGTGATAGTTGCAAATCGAATACACAAAATTTGCCTATAGCTCAACACAATTGCATTTTGCATAAGCATATGTGTATTCACTAACTTATTCAATGACGCAGCAGCAGTACAAGACAATCAGCAAACGTTTAGACGTTCGAATGCAACCGCTAACGGACTAAACGCAACTGAATTTTCTGGCACATTTTTGCTCGAGCCAACATGCAACTAAACGTGGGACAATCTCTGACTATACCGAAACGAGTGTGTGAGTTTACGCTTGTATGAAATGGTATATCTACGTATTGTATGGTTAGTGCTATTATGTACATTGCTTAGTGCCTAAAGCATCAAATGGCAACACCAGTAAATCATTAGTTGCGCAGACAACTTTTGAAAGAGATCAGTTCGATAAAAGAGGCGGTCGGTCGAAATCGATTGCGAAAATTCTCAAAGTCGAACCTAAAATATACGATTGCGTATTTGTTCTTTACTAAGCCATTGTCAACAAGTCGACGTGTTGACATTCGATTTTCGACATGTAGACAACCGTGTAGTCTACGCGGCAAGTCACATAAAACTTTTATTGATGTTCAGTTGTTACTGACTATTGTACTTTTACAATTTTGGTCATGAGCCTCAACTCTATTTCAGCTAGTTATTTAGAATTGAGGCGAGGTTTTTATATATACAATAAGTTTGTTTCCGCTTGGTTGTTGAAAGTTGGGCGTAGATGTCTATATATCGTAGAATGGGTCAATGTCGACCATTGTACATGCGTCTTCAGTTGTATGGTGGCGACAGGCTGTCGCTAGTAGTTTTGTAATACACAGTAGTTGAGCGAAACAGAGACACTCAGCTGCTGAGTCAGGTCTGATCGTAAGGCGCCGACTGAATAGGAAAAGAAGGATAGCAATACATATATATTGGAAATATATTGCGCAGTTGCGAAATAATTTCGAATCGAATAATTTAGTACGTCAACGCATAATTTGGTGCAGTCAGTCTGGAATGCGTCTCGAATTCGAACAGAACTTGCCGTGCGTTATAAAATATGAACCCGAACGACCGACCTTCGACATATGTATACATTAAAGAGGCTTGAAGGCCTGTCTGCTTAATTGAATACCTTAACATATGAGATGGCAGTGGGAAGGGATTATTTGTGACAACTGTATAACTCCTCTTCCGCTTAAGCTGTATTCTGTGTAGATTTATACTAATATTTTGCATTTTTAATCTTAAAATACAAATAAAGCACCACTTAAAGTGAAAATTCTATCATTGCAAATCCAACTTTTTTATGGAATTTTAATTCAGTATTTTATTTTAGGTTTTCATAAATCTGTAGTGTAATGTTCAAAATCCAAAGTATTTTTGTATGATTAATAAATTTGTTGGGTAAATTAGTTTGTCATAAAATTCAATTGAAAAAGTTTTGTAAGTAATATTTAATTATTATTTTTTATAATTATATTTTCATAATCTATTGATTATCTATTTATTATTAAATACAACTTGTGATTAATTTAATTTCTCAAAAAGTAAACTTTTCTTTATATTCGTATGTTTTGTTTTTTATTTCTGTTATACGTAAATTTTCCTGATCGATTTGAATATAATTTGTATTTCGAACTGGAGTAATCAGCTTAATATTTGTATTAATAACATTTTAAAGTATCTTGATTGTCATTATAATTGGAGTATTTTTGTATACCAAAACACCCATTCTTATCAACTTAATTTTGTCTATTACTTTTCTATTTAATTTTACGGTGTTACGGTCAAATTATAATTGTAACAGTAATATGGTTTAGAAATAGTTTTTTCTAATTTATAGAGGCGGAAATATGCGTGGCCGAATTCTAAAATTACAACGCAAAATTAATACATATTGTTCCCAAATTTGGTAGTTCTAACTCTATAATCTGTGGGAATTAGGTGTTCATATAGACAGAAGCACAGACAGAGAGGGCTTTATCAACTCGGCTGTTGATGCTGGTCAAGATGTCAACGTATCTACTTCGCCTGTTACGCACAATCAGTAATCAAATTCTCAGAGATCATTAAGATGCTTACAACCCGGTTTTTTTTTGTGTCGTGGAAAAAATCTAAAACAATCTTTATCTGCGTGCAAAAATAAGACATACTATCCCGAAAATTTTATTGCCCAAGGCGTTGAAGGTGCAGCCTCCTTTGATAAAGTAAGGAAGCCACAGGTTTATTTTAAGGCGCGTACTCGGTAGATAGCTCATATTGCTCCAAATATATAATTGGCAATGCATGATCTCAAAACATTATCAGTACTGCGTACATAGATATTGACTACATTACGGACGCTAGTAGGGGTCTTCTCAGCTGCTTTGGACCTCAAGTATTTGGCATGATCCGGGATTATGCTGGTCGACGTACGACATGTGCTCCTTAGAGGAGTCCCTAGGTACTTGAACGAAAGGTGAAGGCGTACAGTTGTATTGCCAACTGTGATACCCGACTTCCACCCTTTTGCAAGAGCTTATAAGCCATGTAAGCGCCTCTCTAACCTCTAACCTCGTTGGACTTTTCCTCTACCACAAGGAGCTGCATAACTACAGTGAAAATATTCCAACAATAATTACACCTTCCGGAAGGCTTAGCCTGAGAATTCCATTATTATATACGTAGTACTGAGCCCTATGGGACTTCCCTGAAGCCCTTGTAGTCCTCATCTCCTGTACTGGATTGGTAGCATAGTATATGGGTAGGCACTCAATTTATTTATCCCACCTGGCGGCGTCAAATGAGTTTCCAAGGTGGACGACACAAAAGTACTTCTTATTTCCTCAGATCCATGTCATGCCTTCAATTGCGTTTTTGGCAATTCCTTTACCAACTGGATAGCAACTCCCGACCACTGTTATCGCTAGCTGAAGTTAGACTACTGGATGCAAATGATTTTAGAACCTTCGTTTTCTCCTCCAGAAAGTTAGCCTATCAGTATCGAGGGCAGCCATTGTACGTGCCTCTGGCCGACCGCAACTCCACACTGCTACTTTATCCAGTTTATCCCCAGACCATATATGAAGGAAACTTTCTCCCTAACCATTTTCAAGATCTGGTCTTGAGCTGCATCACATTGAGGTGGTAGATAATATTCGTCTTCTGATCCGCTCGAGCCAGCGCATTTGCCACTTATGAGCATACACTGCTGTTGGCAGTGGTCGACGTCCTTCCCGTTTTTCGACACAATACGTTTTTTATACACAATATGTACTTCACGGCTTATGCTTTTCCTACCTTTCCTGCTGTATTACCTAGTCAAGGTATTTCACCTCAAATGCTGCCATTTTAGTGAACGACCGCACTTCCACGTCTGGGTTAAGGAAATCTCATTAAACTTTTTTGCAGTCCATTTCATTGCCGCATATGTGAAAATATCCTTGTCTGCTGCTTACATAATGACTAACTACGCCGTCGTTTAGGCTTCTCATTTCTCTCATAAATATATTTGTGTATATGTATATATTTAAATATTTATAGAGAGTTCAGAGCTTCCGCGCGCGGACGTATTCTTGGTATGGCTCCGCCATATAGCTGTTTTCTGTAATTCGGGAACCAATATTAGCACTTCTCATCTGGGTGCTGCAAATGCTCGCCTAAGACAGTGAACTCGACAGCCTCGCAAAGGCAAAAGTCTTGCTTAGCAAAATTCCGGCGAGTTGCTTTATTGTCAAAGCTTTTAAAAGCCACCGACAATTTGCTCTTCTCCTGTGAGTTTGCTCATTTCTGTACTAAATAGCTGTTGACGAGCTGCATATACACCGATCGCCACAGCTGTTGAGTAAAAGTGTGATCTGGATGCAGTCTGCAAGCTTTACCTCAAATTGCAAAGTTTGGCATTCTCTTAGGAGCTTACCGTAATCAGTGATAAAACAGCTGGCGGCGATTGCATCAACGGCACTGGCGCGTTTACTCTTTAATGAAAGACCGCCGGCTGTTATCCCAAGCTTTGGAGTGTGCAGGCAACAGCAGTAGCCCACAACCTGCGACTCCTACAACTCCAGTCAGCGAAGGCGAGAAAAATGGAGGTGACCCCACCACTGCTCTAACGCGATTTCACCCCAAGCTTGGCTCCTAGCAGCAAAATGAGAGAACTACGATGGCTTAAGAAAGCCAAACATGGATGATTATAGCCAGCGACATATTAACCAGCTCATGAGTGTCAAACTTCAAAAGTGATGAATTTGCACTGCGACGTGGGAGTCTCTGCCCCCAGAAGCACGGTACCAATGCAGCGGATAAGGCTCCCAAATCTGTGGAGGCCTCTATTCTTACGGCTTCACGAAAGAACCTGGCAGGTGCAGGACTCCCCTCGTCAATCAGAAGGACTGCTAAGATAACTGTAAGAATTTAATATAGGTACGTGAGGTCAATGCATTTCCGCATGAAAAACTTTTCGTTAAAATTCTTGATAAATATAGCTCTATCCAGGAAAAATAAAATTAAAAAAATCAATTCACACGAGTAGCTATTTAACAATTACCTCGAATTGCATTGGTACACAAAAAAACAATCATCATCTTAATTGTCTCTGAAATTGAATACAATTGGACAATAAACGCAGAAGCTATTCAAGAAAGCCCTTAATGTGTTTTGTTGTTATGTCAATGATATAATAATTGTAATCAATAAACCTAATAAGGTGCAACGAAGTCAACAAATTTAATGCTGTTTTTTTCGGTACATATTTGGTATATATGTATATAGTATATTTTCGAAAAATATAACATATTGTTAGTCGTTCTTAAATTTAGGTGTATTCAGTAAAAATGGGTGATGGATACCTCATAGTCGAGTAATCTCGGCAGTAGCTTGCATACTTGTTTTTACACCCACCTACCCAAAGAGTATTATAAATTTGTGACAACCGAAAATATACGTAACAGGCACAAGGAGACATCTCCAAAACCATAAAGTATATATAGTTATGATCAGCGTCAACAGCCGAGAAAATATAGCAATATCCGTTTGTCTGTCCGTCCGTATGAACACCTAGATCTCAGATGCTATAAGGACTAGAGCAACCAATTTTTCGGGATGGTATTTTTTATTTTTGCACGCAGATAACGTTTGTTTTAGATTTTGGTCACATCCCCCTTTTTTTGCAAGCGATCTATCCCTCATCAGCATATCATAGCCTTATTTGTATCGAGTAAACCAATCTTATTGCATTTTGGATCCCTTAATTATTGAAAGTTTACTCGTACTCTTAAGTGACCTTAAGCCTTTTACTACAAAACAGGATTTTCTCCAGTCCCTAGCCGAGTTCTTAGTTGTGTACTTCTGTGCAGAGGGAGTCTGAAAACCACTTTTAAAATTATTTGAATTGTCTGTGGAGTTGTGCTCTTTCCCTAATCTATGGAGAGAGTCATATATTATTATTCCCCTGTTAAAAAAAGGAAATAAATCTAACGTTCAATACTAGAGAGGTATCTTCAAGTTGTCGGCTATTCTCAAAACATTTGAGAAACTAAAAACTTCTTACCTACAACACTGCTCTAAATCTATAATTTTAACCTACCAGCATGGGTTGAAGGTCTTTTAAACTGATTTTTTTTAATATGGATTTGATTACCTCAACCTTAGTCTCTTGTTATGTATGCTCTATCTTCTTGAATTTCCACAAACCTGAATATTGCTGATATTTTCAAATTTTCCATGTAGAATTCAAAAGGTATTTTACAAAGGCTCTGTGTCTAAGAAAGTCCAAGTCACTTCTGGCGTACCCCAAGTAAATCATTTAGGTCCGTTGTTGCTGTTTACATTATTCATTAATGATCTTTCGTCGGTTATATCTTACTCACGCATTCTTATGTATGCAGAGGATATTAAGCTTTGTCTGACTTTTGATGATTGCAATAAATGTAAGCTTATTTCAATTTTTAGGGATAATCCTCATTTAAACAATTATCATCTTAACGAGATACAACTTGAGCAAATAGCATCAATAACTGATTTGGGTATCCTTTTTGATTCAAAATCAAAGTTTTATAAGCATATTTTGTCTGCTTCCAATAGAACCATGGGTGTCCTTGGATTTATAAAGCGCTGATCAAAGGAATATAACGATCCCAATATAACACAACATTTTTATATCTCACTGGCTCGTAAATAATTTTTATACCCGCCTACCCAAAGGGTAGAAGGGTATTATAACTTTGGGCCCACCGAAAATGTATGTAACAGGCAGAAGGAAGCATCTCCGACCCCATAAAGTATATATGTTCTTGATCAGCGTCAACAGCCAAGACGATATAGCCATGTCCGTCTGTCCGTCTGTCTGTCCGTACGAACACCTAGATCTCAGAGACTATAAGAGATAGAGCACCCAAATTTTCGGGATAGTGTGTCTTATTATTGCACGCAGATCAAGTTTGTTTTTGATTTTGGCCACGACGCCTTCCGCCCACGTAAATCGAAACAAAACGAATTGCAAGCGTCATTTTAAACCTAGAACGTTAAATTTTGGTACGCACAATACTAATCTCCATCTTAACAATCTCTGAAAATTTGGTTACAATCGGATAAAAAGCACAGAAGTTATTAAGAAATTACTTTTATAAGGCGTTACCACGTGCAGCTGCACCTAGTTAGTTGCTATGACACTCGGTGAAAAATATAATATTTTTATGGTAAAATTTGGTGACGGGTATCTCACAGTCGAGGAAACTCGACAGTAGCTTTCTTACTTGTTTTAAGCTATATTTTGTATGGAGTGAACTAGATCTATTTTGAATTTTAGTGAAATAATTACATCCCGGTATGTTCTAATGTAATTGTATTTGCTGACTTTGCGCACGCGCCGCTGATGTGTTGCGAGCGTGTGACAATATTTTGCCGGTATGTCTGCGCTTCTAAGAATTCTGTTGGCCTTGTTGCTGACGCTGCGCATGTGTCGCTGATGTACTGCGAGTGTGTGCGCTTATGAACTTTGATGAACTCCGTTGTTAACTTATATACATACATACATACGTATAGAGCCCATACACTAACAGGGTAGAAGTGCGGTCATTTTCGAGCGTGGTTTCTGCTTTTAAAAATTTACCCGGTTGTCCCTTATGTCTAAAATTTGATCGGCTATTGTGTATTCGATGCTTTATCGGCTGCACTAATCGGGCTACCAGTTGATGCTGTGAACAGGAACCTTTTCTTTTGGCCAAGAAAAAAACTAGTTTCCTCTGGAGTTGGAGCTGTTGTTATTTTCCACTATGATCCAACTTTTATGTCCGCTTTTAACCACCTGTTGGCCACAGGAATGCATGGTACGTCAACATAGGGCGCCACTCATAGCCGTCGAAATTGGAAGGCGTCAGCGCTTTAGAAAAAGGTGTGGCATACTTTTAGAATCATCATAGGCGAGAGTTTTTAAAAAACCTTGCTTATGCGCAGTTTGGTACTGTAAATGGATTACCGGGTATGATCATGGAATCCGATTAAGTTAATCGCCCCTTATATGCTGTGTACCCAACAACGGGGCTCTGGCGATCAAATAGGGCTGGTTAAAGCCCCACCGGTAAAATATCAGAAGCAAACCACTGGCCAACGTGGGATGGCCGTAAGAGTAGCTTTCAAGTAGATTCGAATTCCTCTAAGCCTCAAACTCCTTCTGATATCTAAGATGTGAATGTAAGATGTAAATGTTTAATGTAGTAAACTCAATAATGTTTATTTAGATAGCTTAAAATTTCCTTTTCTAAAAAACTAATTTATTGTAGCTTTAGCATCTTTATCACCTGCTCATATATACCTCCTGCCTCAGATAACTCTGTATTTATCTCGTTTTTCTGTAATCAATAGTATAATATTTCTTAAATGCTCTTTAATCATGATTTCTTAATAGTTCTTGGAGATTTTAATATTTCTGGAATTTCGTGGCTTTCGTCATGTGAGTCCAACGTATTGAATCCTTTGTCAACTCATGTCTTTGTTGATAGCCTTTTTGATATAGCTTTGTCTCAAACCAATTCTATACCAAATTGTCTAGGTAAAATGCTTGATCTGATTTTTGTTTTGGATCCCAATACCTACACGGTGTCCAGATCAAATCCTATTTCCTCACCTGCGGATCCCTACCACCCTACTCTGGAGGTGTTGATTGACTTACCAACAAGTGTTTCGGATGCAGGTGTTTTACCGGAGAAGCGAGTTCGTTGTTTTCGGAAGACCGATTTTAAGAAACTTTCTTTGCTTCTTTCGCGTTCTGACTGGTCCCAACTTTCTTCGTGTATTGACCTGGACAAGGCAGTTGAAATTTTTTATTATACATTAAACTCTGGGTTTGATGCTTGTGTTCCCCTTGGTACTCCATAATTGTCTTATAGACCGTTATGGTTTACAAAAGAACTAAAAAGTTAAAGCTATATAATAAATATAAGGAAACTGGCTCTCTCTTATATTTTTCTCGCTACTCTCCACGCTAAAAAATCTTTGCTACAAGGATTATTTGAGAAAGTGCAGACTAACTTTTCAGCGTGACCCGAAACGCTTCTATGACTTCGTCAATTCGAAGCGGAAGACGTCAACACTTCCAACAACATTATTTTACAATAAAAAGATAGCTTTTAATGATCGTGGCATTGCCGATCTGTTTGCTGATTTTTTTCAAACGACCTATTCCACATCAACTTTTTATAGAGCCCAGTCTTATCCGTATCAAGTAAACCAAGTGAATTGCATTTTTGGTCCCTTACTTTCGGAAAGTTTTCTATTACGTGAACTTAAGTCATGTAAACCAGTTTTTTCTCCTGGTCCTGACGGAGTTCCTAGTTGCATGCTTAGGCACAAACCAAGAAACCAAAATAACAACAGCCATTGGTGCTAGCTGCAAATCGAATACACAAAATTTGCCTATAGCTCAACACAATTGCATAAACATATGTATGTGTATTCACTAATATATTCAATGACACAGCAGCGGTACAAGACAGTACAATCAGCAAACGTTTAGACGTTCGAATGCAACCGCTAACGGACTAAACGCAATTTTCTGTCACATTTTTGCTCGAGCGAATATGCAACCGTGACTCAATCTCTGACTATACCGAAACGGGTGTGTGCGTTTACGTTTGTATGAAATGGTATATCTACGTATTGTATGGTTAGTGGTACAAGTGTTTAGTAATGTAGGGATCGTTAAATTCTTTTGACCAACGTTTAATAAATCCAAGGACACCCATGGCTCTATTAGAAGCAGCCAAAATATGCTTATCAAACTTTAATTTTGAATCAAGAAGGATACCTAAATCAGTTACTGACTCTATTCGCTCAAGTGGAGTATCATTAAGATGATAATTATTTAAATGGAGAATACCCCTAAAAAATGTCATAAGTTTACATTTATTGCAATTAAGATTTAATAAATTTATAGCACACCACGATTGAAAACAATCAAGGTCAGATTGCAATCTGAGGCTATGAATGGGATCATTAAAAGTCAGACAAATCTTAACATCATCTGCATACATAAGTATGCGAGAGTATGATATATATATATATGTAAACAGCAATGGGCCTAAATGACTTCCTTGGGGTACGCCGGAAGTGACTTGGACGGTCTTGGACACAGAGCCCTTGTAAAACACTCTTTGAATTCTAAATGTAGGATATGAAGATATCCACAAAATTAAGTTCTGCGGAAATCCAAGAAGATTGAGCTTGTATAATAAGAGACTATGGTTGCAGAATCAAAAGCCTTACTGAAATCAGTGTAAATTACATCCGTTTGCATTTTTGATTGGAACCCTTCAATAACAATTGATGAGAATTCTAATAAGTTAGTGGTAGTAGACCTACATTTCACAAACCCATGCTGGTAGGGTGAAATTATAGATTTACAGCAGTGTTGCAGTTGAGAAGTTATTAGTTTCTCAACTGCTTTGGGAATAGCAGACAATTTGGAGATACCTTTATAGTTTTGAACGTTGGATTTATTTCCTTTTTTCAAGAGAGGAATAATGTAAGACTCTTTCCAAAGATTAGGGAAAGAGCACAACTCTACAGACAATTCAAATAATTTTAAAAGTGGTTTACAAAGTCCCTCTGCACAGAACCTAAGCATGCAACTAGGAACACCGTCAGGGCCAGGAGAAAAAACTGGTTTACATTACTTAAGTTCACGTAAGAGTAAACTTTCAGAAAGTAAGGGACCAAAAATGCAATTTGCTTGGTTTACTTGATACGGATAAGACTGGGCTCTATAAAAAATTGATGTGGAATAGGTCGTTTGAAAAAAATCAGCAAACAGATCGGCAATGCCACGATCATTAAAAGCTATCTTTTTATTGTAAAATAATGTTGTTGGAAGTGTTGACGTCTTTCGCTTCGAATTGACGAAGTCATAGAAGCGTTTCGGGTCACGCTGAAACGTAAGTCTGCACTTTCTCAAATAATCCTTGTAGCAAAGATTATTTAGCGTGGAGAAATCGGAACGAGCAGCAGTGTAGCGAGAAAAATATAAGAGAGAGCCAGTTTCCTTATATTTTTTATAAAAATTTGATTTTTTATTCTTTAACTTTGTTAGTTCTTTGGTAAACCATAACGGTCTAGTAGACAATTGTGGAGTACCAAAGGGAACGAACACAAGCATCAAACCCAGAGTTTAATGTAGAATAAAAAATTTTAACTGCCTTGTCCAAGTCAATACACGAAGAAAGTTGGGACCAGTCAGTACGTGAAAGAAGCAAAGAAAGTTTTTTAAAATCGGTCTTCCGAAATCAACGAACTCGCTTCTCCGGTAAAACACCTGCATCCGAAACACTTGTTGGTAAGTCAATCAGCACCTCCAGAGTAGGGTGGTAGGGATCCTCAGGTGAGGAAATAGGATTTAATCTGGACACCGTGCAGGTATTGGGATCCAAAACAAAAATCAGATCAAGCATTTTACCTAGACAATTTGGTATAGAATTGGTTTGAGACAAAGCTATATCAAAAAGGCTATCAACAAAGACATGAGTTGACGAAGGATTCAATATGTTGGACTCACATGACGAAAGCCACGAAATTTCAGAAATATTAAAATCTCCAAGAACTATTAAGAAATCACGATCAGAAAGCATTTCAGAAATACTATTGATTACAGTAAAATGGTATAAATACAGAGTGTTATCTGAGGCAGGAGGTATATATGAGCAGGTGATAAAGATACTAAAACTACAATAAATTAGTTTTACAGCTATAAATTCGATATCTAAATCACTACCTAAATCTAAGTGCTCACAAGAGATATCAACATCGACAGCAATAAGTACACCACCACCACGACGCTGCATGCGATTACGTCTATAGACAGAAAATTTGTTAGTAAAGATTTCAGTATTCAGAATATCATGCCTTAACCAAGTTTCAGTGAAGGCAATGACATGAAAAGGAAAATTTAAGCTATCTAAATAAACATTATTGAGTTTACTACAAAGGCCTCTTACATTTTGATAGCCAAGCAGGAGAGAAGTTAGTTTTTTGAGCTATCAGATGGAGTTTGAGGCTTAGAATTAGTAGTAACATTTGGAGGTAAAATCGGTGGCCGATTTTTCTTTTTATTTACATACTCTTTAATAATTAAGTATTCCGGCTAGAAGTCTTTTGAGCAAACTTTACTAAAATGCTCGGCAGGAACACTTATTTTGTCCCAATAAAAATAATATGGATCAATTTATCAATTTATTTAATTAAGAAATCAATGTTTTTGCTAATGAGTGTAATGAGTAATGAGTGTGTATGTAAACAAATTGGAAAGCCGGTGCTAAATAAACGTCGTGCAGCGTAAAGGTACCTGAATGACTTGTATGACAAACACTAATATTGTTATTTGGTTCATCCCTCCGAATACATGAATTCCTGAAATTCAAAAATATTTAATTACCAAGCAAGGAGTAATTATATTTTATATCTGCAGCTACTGAAATCCGATGCCAGGAGAAGTCACGCGGTGGGCTTAGCTATGAGGTCATACTGGCTGAACCTGCACCTAACGTGCTGGTGCCCAAACGTCCTGTCACCCCTGGTAAAAATGTCAGTGTTGAGGATATAGAGCAAAAGCTTAAAGCAGCTGAGGAGCGACGCATTGTAAGTGAAAAGGCCTGTGCGGAGAATATTCAGAGGTAATTTCTGTTTTTTTGTCAGTCCTTGGAAGCCAGGAAGATGGCTGAAATCTCAATAAAACTGGCGAAGGTGGAGGAGGCTACACGCAAGAAAGATGAGATTACCAATGAGTTCATTACTCAAACCAAGGAACAACTGGAGACTAAAATGGAACACCACGAGGAGAAGCGAGAAGCTATCATAAGCGATATGAAGGAAAAGCTAAAGGTTGTAAATTAAAGTTTTCAAATAGATAAATAATAAATTTTGTAATAGATTCATGCCCAGGAGATAGAGAAGACGCGGGAGACATTAGAACACCAAAAAGCCAATGAGCAGAAGGCAATTGAAGAGAAATTAAAAACCGCTCAAGCCTTACGCGATGAGAACATTAAGAAAATGTTGGACCGTCTCAAGGAGCATGTAAGTCATCATACAATCCTTCATAGATTAACGTCTTTTTGTAGTTATACGTTTTTTCAGTGCTCATTTTATTTTAATTTTTATACATACTTACTATATGAAGGTAATATGTATTATAAATAATTTTTGTTTCATCTATGTATATAATTTATTGGTTTTTATTTTCTCATTTAGAATTCAATCAAAATTGCTGAAATCAAATTGCAGAACAATCAATTGGAATTTCAAAAGAATGAGGAAAAAGCCCGCATTATAGAAAACAAATTGTGCACCGCCGAGCAGAATCGAGAAAAGGAATTGCTCAAAAAAATTGAAAAAGTTCAAAAACTTGTATGTCTCCTTAACAACACCGAAGAAAAAAAAGCATTTCTGTTGTTACATAATTTTCCTACCGATTATTTGAGGCAGCAAAATTAGATACTTTTTGAATTCGAATTTTTTAATATTTTTCTGATATTTTTTTTCAGGAGCGTCGCGCTGAAGTAGTGCGCCAAAATAAGGCACAATATCAGGATATTGATGGACAACAGTATCCTATCACATCCTCGGGTTAGATGTTTAAGGAATTGCCGTTGCACACAATACGTCCCTAGCACATCTGATAACTCTTATTTCTTACTAAGGCAAAAATCTTTAAGCATCAACAATCGACTTGCTTCAAAAATTAAAAGAATTATACAGAAACAACGCAAAAGCAACGGTAGAAAACAACGTACAGCCATATGAGTAGTAACATTAACTGACAAAACTCAAACATATTACACTTTTAAGCCACACTAAATGCAATATAATAAATGCGCATTGCAAATTAATTAGAAATATATTTATGACAGCAAAATACACAATAAAAATGCAAAGAAAACTTTGTATTAGGCAGTATTGTCAAATTATTTTAAATTGCCGTAAATGAATACCTTGAAATTAAAATTTAATATGCTAGGCCGTGTCCGTCTGCCCTTGTAAGTGCGTGGATCTCTGAGATTTGCATGACATAGATTCAAAACTTGGCATGTTGTATTTAATACACAAGTTACCATAAAATAACGTAAACATGGAAGTCGTACTTCACGTAGAAGGCATGTTCTAACTTTAATTACTATTTGTTTTGGTTTTGTTGGATATGTACGAAAATGTGATTGGGCAGTGGGTATGTAGTGGTCGAGCACTCTCCAATTTAGAGTTTTACTTGTTTGGCAGGTGACAGCACTATGATTTAATTAAAATTTGTGTAAGCTCGGAAAATTCTATATAAATGAGCAAGGTCAAACATGAAAATCAGGAGTAATGCTTACAAAAAAAAAAAAAAACGAATTGAAAGACAAACTTATAATTACACATTATAGAAATTAAAATAAACACATTTTTTGCTTTTCAAGTTATATTAACAATTATTTATGGCGCAGATTTTCGGCTACTAAAATTGGATATAAGGAGAGGAAGATAATTTTTTAGAGTAAATTTAGTATCAACTGCGATCCTTACTATATTTATTTGCAAATTACAAGCTGTGCTAAAAGATAGCTTAAATATATATTCGCATAACGTTATAAATATGTATTTATGTAACTTACAATAATAACTAATATAAATCAAAAAATTTATATAGCTAAAGTAATAAGCTTTTAACTTATTTTCAAAAGTGTAAGGTCTAGAAAAGTATCTCCGACAAGTGAAAACTTAAAACCTATTTAAACAAATAAACAAAGTAAATCGCTTATCAATTCAATTGATAAAAACGCTTTCAATGTATACTCAATTCATGATATATACAATAATCACTTCAATAACCAATGAAATAAACATTTTTGTATGAGGAATGAGATAATGCAATCGCCTTTCTAAAATTATTTTGTGTTGGATGCCGCCTATTATTATGGCAATGAATGTCGATTGGGAAATTAAAATAATGAATGTTTAATAAGAAGCTGAAGCATAATTATATTAAATAATTGTAACTGTTAACTTGGTGTACGCTTGACTTCCATTTATATTTGTATACCTCCAAGTAAATGTATTTTATGTATGTTAGAATTTGTTAGAAAAAAAAACGAAATCCCTTTTTTTTTGGTTTAACTGTTTCCCAACCAGAGCAAGAGTAATGCATTCTCATAATTAACTATAGACTTAAGCGCAATCTCCTGATCTATCTCTGTTGTGTTTGAGTTAATCATTCTCTTATGTTTGTAACCAGTGGCGAAGTGGTGCTGTCCTGAGGTGGTAGCCAATATTGGCAATGTGGGATGAAAGCCGATACCATTGCAGCAGTCACTATGCACTGGCACCTTTACTGTCTGTCTATTGCTCTCTGATTTAAGATTCCATATATTCAATGCTCCTTCGGTGTCACCGCTGGCCAACCAGGATTGGTCTACGTTGATATCAAATTGAATGCGCTGGTTAGTGTTTACCTGTCTTAGGAACTCATGAATAGGTTTTTTGTAATTGCGCATATCCCACTGAAGCAGTTTTGGACACTTCCGTGCACCGCTAAACAACCTCAAATTGTCTGAACCAACTTCAGCATACCGCAACTGTGTAATACCTGCTGAATGGCCTCCCAGTGTAAATAGCGGACTTTCTTTTGACGAGCAGCGTAGATCAAAGTGTTGAATATAGCCCTTCCAGTTGCCACAGGTTAATGTGTAAGGATTCTCTGATGTTTGAGCTATGCAAGAAACAGCAAATTTGACAGCATACTCATCATATATGCGACCAGGCCGATTGGTATCAAAGATTTTAATACAGCGCTTGTAACCCGAGAAGATCTTCTGACCATCTTTAGAGAAAGCAAGCGATATGGCAGATACCACTTCGTCTACTTCATTGTAACCACTGTAGCTACATCGCAGGCGACCATCAAAAGCATCCCACATGTGAATCGGTTCATGTTGTCGTGTGGCTATCCAGCTGTAAATGAAAAAATATAAAATAATTAATGGTCTGCGTATACTCGTATTACAACTTGAACTTCTTACAAACAAGTGTTTGGATCTTGACTGCTCATAAGCGGATACCATGAACAATCGTATACAGCGCCGCCTTCAGGTACATGTACGGCTGTCTGCAGCTTCGACAGACTGCGCTCTAAAGCCACGCTGCCAGCGTTGTACAAGTCTAATGGAAGTTCCATTATGTGCATGCCATCCATATGGACTGGTACTAGCAGACACGTACCATCTGGAGACCAATAACAGCCTTTTGTGTAGCGTTGAACCTCATATGTTGATGACCAGCATAGACGACCTAGTTCGACGAGTTTATTTTTAGTGTGATCGTTTGAATCGACCCGTACATTGTTCGCTGTCCCTGCGTGTCGTATTTTATCCAGGGTGTCTTCAATGTTCACGATTCGTATGTGATCTTCCTGTATTTCTGTTTCCATATTGATGGTACGTTTGTTGATTTAACTCACTTAAAGATCTTTGAGTGCACTACGTTGGCTGTGAGTGTTTCAGCCACCCTGGTTCATTACGACTGAAGCTAACGATGTATTTCGATTTAACATCAAATGTCAAAACAATTGATGATGCTGTTCAAGGCGTCATTATCGGCCATAGTGACATTGCAGTTGACGACTGCAAAATATTTAAAAATTTTACAAAATAAATGCCAAGTCTTTCAAGTAGGGTTGTTGATAATATATCAAAATATTAATATATCGATATTTTTTCTGAAAATGATATATTTATATCGTGATATTTTTTTTGCTCATACATCGATATTGCGATATTTTTTTGATATTTTGACTTCATGAGCTGCCCTAACACCTCCATTGAAAGAGACTTGGAGGATGAAAACAACGAGAGCAAGGAGCTTAAATTATATTTTGGCTTGCCCAAAGCTGCATGGGAAAGTAATCCCCTTGAAGTGTGGAAAGCACACAAGTCAACAATGCCGGGCCTTTACCGCTTGGCCGTAAGGTACCTGGTTACGCCGGGTAGCTCAGTACCTTCAGAGCGGTTGGCGTCCGCGATAAAATGTGCACTTTGTCACGCACGAAGCCGAATGACTGATACACACATAACACAATGAGTCTTCCTGAAATCACTTAACTCAAAGTATTGGAAATAAATGGCATTATTACCTGCAATTTATATAAGCCCAATCTGTATAATAATGTCACATCATTATTATCTGTATTAGATATTGAATATCCATGAAGTTAAATAAGAAAAATGAAATTAATAAGAATCTTTTATAGTTTTTTTGCGGGGGAAAAAAAATGTATTTGGAAAAAAAATCAAATATATCGATATTTTTTGTGATATCATAAATATTATCATCATTTTGTTTGATAAAAAATATCATCGATACGATATTTTTTTAATATCACGACAACCCTACTTTCAAGGATTTAGTCACAATTCGCTAATAGCGTCTATTTTAGTTTACTTCATACAGCAATAAACTTCACGAAGAAAAACGATAACATTTTATCGGAGCCTGTGGATTGAGCGTCAAGAAACCATGTTCGATAAGATAGCCACGCACTGTTAACAAAGATAATTTTAAGTTAACATAGAAGGTGAAGTTGGTATTCTGATCAGCCATTTCTGAATGCTTTTTTGTAACATTATGTAGTAAGTAAAATAGTTTGTAAATTTGTAAAAATCTTTAAATTTAAAAAAAATTTAACTTGTGCAGTTGTTATTCCAATCTTTCTTTTTTATTTGTACGGCGGAGAAAAGACCGGCGTGATCAAATTCAAAAACAAACTGGCACCACTAACCATACAATACGTAGATATACCATTTCATACAAGCGTAAACGAACACACTCTTTTCGGCACAGTCAGAGATTGAGTCACGGACACGGTTGCATATTGGCTCGAGCAAAAATGTGCCAGAAAATTTGGTTGCGTTTAGTCCGTTAGTGGTTGCATTTGAACTCCTAAACGTTTGCTGATTGCCTTGTACTGCTGCTGGGTTCTTGAATATGTTAGTGAATTCATATATGTATAAGCAAAATGCAAATGTGTTGAGCTATAGGCAAATTTTGTGTATTCGATTTGCAGCTAGCACCAATGGTTGTTGTTATTTTGGTTTCTTGTCTTGTGCCCTCCCTCCCCTTACTCTTGTTTTCATCGACATCGTATTGTCTTGTGTTGTGTCTTGTGCCCTCCCTCCCCTTACCTATGTTTCTTCGACATCGTATTGTGACGAATTGTGTTCTGCTGCTGGTAGTGATTTTGTTGATTTGATTTTTTAATTTTGCTGGCGTGTGCCGACTGCACCTGTCGATCTTGTATTGAATATTGTGTCATTATAATCAATTAATTAGTATAGACATATTATATTTAAATTTCAGCTTATTTTATTGCGAGTTTATATATGTACATATGTTCATACATAATAACTCGGAATAAAATATGCTGAAATTTAAATATAATATGTTCATACTAATTATTTGCTAATAATATCAAGTTATGTCAAAATATTCAAAGACAGGTGTAATCGGCGCAAGCCACCGAAATAAAACAACAACGACTTAACAAGTGCAGCACCACCAGCAGCAGCACAAACGACGTCATGTCAAAAAGACAATCACATCAGTCAAACGATGTTGAAAAAAACATAGGCAAGGGGAGGGAGGCAACACGAAGCGTACGACAATAGCGCTCGGCAGCCGACAAGAAACGAAAATAACAAAAACAATTGGTGTGAGTTGCAATGAAGTCGCCCAAATATCCTAATGCGACTCGAAAATATCAAAATTAAAGCAATCGAATACACAAAATTTGCCTACAGCTCAACACATTTGCATTTTGCCTTATATGTGTATTCACCAATACTCTCAAAGGCTCAAGCATTGCCCAGCGTTTCAAATTTTAGCTGTTTTGATTTTAGAATATTTCATATGCATGTATGTGTTGGTAAATGTACGTACATATATGATAACATACAATAGTATGGGTGGAGCTTGTCAATTTGAGTGCATTGCCCAGCGTTTCATATTTGTGATTTCTGAATGCCTCATTTGGATAGTTGAATAGTTTATGCTCTTTCTTGGAGCCATATATTGCTCTGGCATTAAAAACATAGAAATTGTAGGCAAGAGTATACAGCTGATTAATAACAGGCTGTTTTTGTTCTGTTGTTGTTTTTTTCCGATTTACATACATATATGCATTGCTTGGATTGTTATTATTTTATGACCTTCGCCATTTCGGTGTTTTCTTGTCTGCTTCTTTTGATTTCGTTCGCGTTAATAGTTGTGCTGCTGTTGGTACACCTGTTGAGTCGTTGTTGTTTTATTTCTGTGGCTTGCGCCGATTACACCTGTCTTTGAATACTTTGACATAACTTGATATTATTAGCAAATATTATGAACATATTATATTTAAATTTCAGCATATTTTATTCCGAGTTATTATATATGAACTCACAATAAAATAAGCTGAAATTTAAATATAATATGTCTATACTAATTAATTGATTATAATGACACAATATTCAATACAAGATCGACAGGTGCAGTCGGCAGACGCCAGCAAAAGTAAAAAGTCAAATCAACAAAATCACTACCAGCAGCAGAACACAATTCGTCACAATACGATGTCGAAGAAAACAATGGTAAGGGGAGGGAGGACACAAGACAAGAAACCAAAATAAAAACAAGTAAGAAAGCTACAGTCGAGTTTGCTCGACTGTGAGATACCCGCCACCCAATTTTACCATCAAAATATTATATTTATATAATAGTATAAAAATATACTTAAAAAAATATACTAAAAATACCAAAATAATATATCAAAATTTTCTTTGTTCGAAGTTATTAGCTTGGCGGCACTTTAGTTGGTTTATTGAACACCATTATTATGTCGCGGAGTGTCATAGCAACTAGCTAGGCAGCACTAGCAGTTGCACGTGGTAACGCCTTATAAAAGTCATATCTTAATAACTTCTGTGTTTTTTATCCGATTGAAACCAAATTCGCAGAGATCATTAAGATGGTGATTAGTATTGTGCGTACCAAAATTGAACGTTCTAGGTTTAAAACGACGCTTGCAATTCGGTTTTATTCGTTTTACGGGGGCGGTAGGGGGCGTGGCCAAATTCAAAAACAAACTTGATCTGCGTGCAACAATAAGACATACTGTCGCGAAAAATTTGTTGTTCTATCTCTTATAGTCTCTGAGATCTAGGTGTTCATACGGACGGACGGACAGACGGACAGACGGACGGACGGACAGACGGACATGGCTATATCGTCTCGGCTGTTGACGCTGATCAAGAATATATATACTTTATGGGGTCGGAGATGCTTCCTTCTGCCTGTTACATACATTTTCGGTCGGCACAAAGCCATAATACCCTTCTACCCTTTGGGTAGGCGGGTATAACAACAATTCGTGATAGTTGCAAATCGATTACACAAAATTTGCCTACAGCTCAACACATTTGCATTTTGCCTTATACATATATGAATTCACCAACATATTCAATGACCAGCAGCAGTACAAGACAATCAGCAAACGTTTATACTTTCGAATGCAACTGCTAACGGACTGAACGCAACCGAATTTTCTGGCACATTTTTGCTCGAGCCAACATGCAACTAAAGTGTGCTCCAAGCTCTGACTATACCGAAAAGAGTGTGTGCGTTTACGCTTGTATGAAATGGTATATCTACGTATTGTATGGTTAGTGCTTTAAGTTTAGCTATGCTGAACGAAATTCATATATGCGTCAATATGCACATACATACGTCCATTGAATTTAAGCACTAACTATATAGTACATAGATATGGCATCTCTTACAAGATGCACATATTCTTTTCTGTATTTTTAGAGACTAGGATACATTTTAGTTGCATGTTGGCTCGAGCAAAACTGTGTCTAAAAATTCGGTTGCGTTCAGTTCGTTAGCGTCTGCTTCTGAACGTCAAAGCAAGACTGACGTTTGATGTCAGTCTTGTACTGCTGCTTGCATCCTTGAATATGTTGGTGAATACACATAGGTATGTATGTTCATACATATATGCAAGATGTAATTGCATTGACGTCTTGTGTTGTGCTTCTGGTGGTGGTTTTTTCAGTTGTTTTTTTACTTTGGCTTGTGGCAACTGCACATGTCGATCTTGTACGAATATTGTGTTATTATTATCAATTAATTAGTATAGACATCTTAAATTAAATTTCAGCATATTTTATTGCGAGTTTATATGTATATATACACTTGTAATGACAAATATGGAAATAACATATGTATATAAAAGTAAAAAAACATATGGAAGTAGAAAGTTGTGAGTTGGGTTCGAGATTTGGACATGTGGAACCACAGCTAGGTATTGCTTCGCAAGCCGCTACATCAGCGCCACGAAACTCACTATTCTCGCCGTAACCGCTCCTGTATCCGCAATTCCGATAGTGCATCGGCCGCAAAGGGGCTCACGGTATCCCATCACGCGGTGATTTCAGCATCAGCCCTGTCAGAATGTGAACCGTGAGCGGTTCTGCAACGGTTACTGCCATCTCTTCTTGCTGTTGCGCTAAGCGACTACATGTCAATATCACATGGTCTGCGTCTCCAACGTCTTCTTCTTTGCACAATGTGCACATTGGGTTGGAGCCATGTCCGAACCAATGGAGGTAATGTCTAAAGCAGCCGTGGCCACTCAACATCTGGGACCCGTGGCCTTCCGCTGCCAACAACGCCAGTGGAACGATCCCTGTCGAAACAAAAGCAGCATCATTAGACACGGTGCGGAAATCACAGCACACCCTGATAGCACTAAGGCGATACAGCGCGACTATGCCGTGACTATGGCTCGGTCCTGATGCTGCCAAAGCCCACACGGCCATACGCCAGGTGCTCTAAAAAGAAGAGGCGCGCGTCCAAGTACACACCCAGGTACCGCCTCTGTTTTTTGAGCCGTCAACTCCAGCCCAACCAATGTCAGCCATCGTTGAATGATCGAGATGGCCGTGCTGGCCTTCGCCTTCGCATCGTGAAGCTCCTTTGCATCGACCACTAGGCAACGTTGTCCGTAAAGCCGATCACCTCTACCGATACTGATAACTGAGCCCGTTCCGGCTCTTGTGAAGGTGTTTTCAGAGCCTGCATTTGGTATCCAATATGAGTAGACCTTTGGATTTGCGGCTGCCCCACTCAATTGCCCAAGCTTTGGATCTTTGGTGTGAATCGTCACCGTCTTCGTTTTCAGGGCAGGATCGACTCTCTGGCCTCTCTCTCTATTCTGCCCTTTCCCTGGGCCGACGCGTTGGCGACCTGAGATTGGGGCTGGATCTGGGATAGGTGTAGGTGATGTCCGCCATGTCGATCAGGCTCGTCGCTGCAACGCGAACACTTCGTGTGGGTTGCGATATCCACGGAGAGGGATATCAGCACTTGAAGTTAGTTCATTATTTAATTGGTCAGTTAGTTAGTAGTTCATCTTGACCTGTAAGGCTTTCATGACCTGGTTTATATGACCAACCGCGGGTTTATTGTTTGGCCTCTTTTTACTTATCAGCGGTATATTATCGTTGCCAAGGGCAACGAACAGCTAGGGCGGTGATCTTTTTACGCAGGAGGCATCTTGGTAGCCTCTCAAGATGCGGGATCTGCCCACGACCGCGCACTTGAAGAACCACGCAATGTCTCTGTGTGTATACACATGTTATATGCTGAAATTTAAATATAATATGTATTTACCAATTATTTACTAATAATATCAAGTTATGTCAAAATATGCAAAGACAGGTGTAATCAGCGCATTAATTAATTAATGAATTTAATTTTGCCGAAATGTATGCATATGTATACTAATTAATCGATAATCTTGAGAAAATATTAGTAGAAAATCGAGGTGTAATCGGCGCACCCCAGCAAAAATAAAGAACCAATTCGACAAAATCACAACCAGCAGCAGCACATCTTTGTTTCTAGTCTTGCTCATGATAAGTCACCTGATGACCAAAAATTTAATTTGTCTTCTAGCGGAAAATCTCATAGTTCAACATAAGTGTTCCTGCTAATAAAATTTGCACAAAAGACTTCTGCCCGGAACACTTAATTATAAAAGAAAATGTAAATAAAAAGAAAAATCGTCCAACGATTTTACTTTCCAATTTTAACATTAATTCCTGTGGGTCTATAATTACATCTGATAGTTTAAAACCCTACATCTTCTTTCCTGCTGGTTTAACCGAAGAAGCGATCTTGCTGTTTTTGGAAGACCAATTTTAAAAAACTTTTTGGAGTTTCTTTGGCAAACTGACTCGTTCCAACTTTCTTCGTGCAGATAATCTTTGCCTGTCTGCTAATACTGATAGTAGAGTCCCGGTATCTGCAGAAAAGCTGGATTTTTTGCCAATATGTACAATTGAACAGTATGTTTAAAATGACACTTGTTATTCGGTTTTTTTCGAATTGCCGAGACGGAAGGGGGCGTACTATCCTGAAATTTTGGTTGCTCTAGCGCTAGCCCAAAGTTATATTTCACTTTGACCCTCTGCGTAAAGTAGCTCTTCCTTATATTTTACATGCTCGGTCTGATTTCTCCACCCTAAATTATCATTGCTACAAGGATTATTTGAGAAGTTGCAGTATAACTTTTTAGCGTGATCTGAAACGCTTTTATGACTTGAAGCAGAAGACGTCAACACTTCCGCCAACATTATTTTTTTGGAAATAGGACGGTCTTTTATGATCATGCTTTTGCCGATATGGTAGCTGATTTATTACAAATTACCTATTTATTTCTCATCAATAACCATATCCGTATCGAGTAAACCAATCTAATTGCATTTTTGTTTCCCTAATTACTAAATGTTTACCCTTAAGTGACCTTAAGTTTTTTAAAGCACTTTTCTCTCCAGGCCTTGATGCAGGTCCTAGCTGTCCCTTAGGTTCTGTGCAAATGTGCTCTGTCAACCACTTTTTAAATTATCTGTGGAATTGTGTCCTTTCACTAATTTATGGAAAGAATCTTATATTATTCCTCTTAAATATAAAGAAATAAATCTAGCTTATTGAGGTATAGAGATATATCAAAGTTATATAGTATTACCAAAACATTTGAGAAAATAATAACTTCTCAATTGCAACACTGCTGTAAGTCTATAACTATAAGTCTATAACACAAAAATTTTTGTAAATTGTTATTAAAGGGTTCCAATTTAAAATGCATCTGGATGTTATGTAGAATTTAAAGGGTATTTTACAAAGCACTTGCGAATTTGGTTACAATCCGATAAAAAACACAGAAGTTATTAAGAATCTACTTTTATAAGACGTGCAGCTGCACCTAGTTAATTGCTATGACACTCCGTGACATAATAATGGTGTTCAATAAACCAACTAAATTGCCGTCAAGCTAATAATTACGAATAAAGAAAATTTTGGTATATTATTTTGGTATAATTTTAGTATATTTTTCTTAGTATTTTTTCAGTTTTTTTTAAAAATAAAACATTCTGTTGGTATAATTGGGCTTCAGGGATCTCACAGTTGAACGAACTCGACAGTAGCTTTCTTACTTGTTTAAACTATATTTTGTACGGAAAGATTTGGTTTATCTTGAATTTTAGTGAATAAATTACATCCCGGCATGTTCTAGTGTAATTTTCTTATGTTCAGCAGCAGTGTTTAAATTTTAATACAAAATATATTAATATAAAAACATTTTATGAGTAACATACGTGGATACATACATATACATAAGGACATATTTATATATACACACATATACATCTTATACTCGCATACTAATACATACATATGTACATACGCATAGAGCCCATAGACTAACAGGGAAGAACTGCGGTCATTTTCGAGCGTGGTTCCTGATTTTGACTTACCCGGTTGCCCCTTGCGTTTAAAATTGGAGATCGGCTGTTGTGTTATCGGTGCTTAATCGAGTTGTTGTTGATTCCACCAACACGATCCAACTTTTATGTCCGCTTTTGAGTGGGAGGTGAGTGCTGGATTTCGCCTTTTTTCCTCCGGTTTTCCTTTGTCCTCTGGCTCTCACTAAAAGTTGTCGGTCAGAGATGCTTGGTGCGTCATTATTGGGCGCCACTCATAGCCGCCGAAATTGGAGGCGTCAGCGCTTTAAAAAAATATGTGGCATACTTTTAGGATCATCATAGGCGAGAGTTGTTAAAAAACCTTTCTGATGCCCAGTTTGGTACTGTAAACAGGGTTAACGGCTATAAACGATCATTGAACCCAATTAAGTTATTCGCCCCTTATATGCTGTATACCCAACAATGGGGCTCTGGCAACCAAATAGACTGGTTAAAGCCCCACCGGTAAAATATCAGAAGCAAACCACTGGCCATCGTGGAATGCCTTTCAGAATAGCTTTCAAGTAGATTTGGAGTAACCTACTGGACTCAAGAGATAGCACAAGCACTCTCAGAGCGCTTTTATAGCCCACGACCAATCACTTACAAATGGCAACGGTAATAATATTCACTTATTTGGACGAAATCGCGGTGTCAGCTGTATATCTTTCTTCAGGCCTGAATTGGGAATTCCGCCGAGTTAGTCAATCTTCTTGGTCAACTTGGTCATAAGTTTATCATTGGAGGTGATTTTAACGTTAAGCTTCGCCTCTGGGGTAGTTTGAGAGCGAGTTCTATAGGCTCAGCACTCCATGATGCTATTTCCAGCAGCTAAACTTAAGTTCTGGCTACACGCAGGCCCACTCACTACCCGTATAACACGAGGTATGTCTATACATGTATTGACTTCTTCGTGTACAAATGTATAGCTGGCAGTCTACTGTCAGTACGAGTATGACCTATAGTACCACTCCTACTACGTTGCTTGTTGCACCTGGCGCGAATATATGGCTGTTCCTGTACGAGATGAATGATTCCTTTAATTTGAAAACAGAATCAAATACAGCGAATGATATCGAGAAAGCGGCTAAAAGTTTTACACAAAAAGGCAAGGATGCAGCAAAAATTTCAGCTCCTGGCCGTGCAGCTCACCTACGTAACGTGCGCAGCAACCTAGCTCTATCTCCGGATGCAGTAGGTCTTTTAACACTGAAGAAACGCCTTAGACGTAAGTTCATCAGGACCAATGACCCAATTATCAACAGACTGTATCGAAAGATATCTAGTCGTGGTGAGAAGCAACTAACTAGTTTCTGGAAAATGCTACTGCCAATCAAAGTTCTAACTTTGCGCTCTGGATGCTCACAAAAAGATTCAAGAGCCAAGTTGAACCAAATTTCCAGTTCGACAAAGCTAAAGCGTTGCCAAAAACTTGAAGGAAAGATTCCAGCCGTTTGAGACAGCTTCGCTTAGGCGTGTACAACTGGTTTCTCAATCTTTAGTAGCCCCATTGCAGAAGCCTTCCCTGTAATGCCTATTACAATTTCTGAAGTGAAGAAAGATATCCAAGCCCTTCGCAACAATAATGCTCCTGGTGAGGACCAAATTGACAATCGCTCCATTCAGCTGATTCCTCATAGGGCTTTGTTATTCTTTGTGCTGATTTTTATACCCGCCTACCCAAAGGGTAGAAGGGTATTATGGCTTTGTGCCGACCGAAAATGTATGTAACAGGCAGAAGAAAGCATCTCCGACCCCATAAAGTATATTTATTATTGATCAGCGTCAACAGCTGGGATGATATACCCATGTCCGTATGACCACCTAGATCTCAGAGACTATAAGAGATAGAGCAACAAATTTTTCGGGACGGTATCAGTATCAGTATCTTATTGTTGTGCACAGATCAAGTTTGGTTTAGATTTTTGCCACGACCCCTTCCGCCCCTGTAAATAAAAAAAAAAACGAATTTCAATTACAATCGGATAAAAAACACAGAAGTTATTAATGAATTACTTTTATAAGGCGTAATCAGGTGCAGCTGCAGCTGTTAGTTGCTATGTCACTCCGTGGCATAATGATGGTGTTTAATAAACCTACTAAAGTACCGCAAAGCTAATAATTTCGAACAAAGTAAATTTTGGTATATTATTTTAATATATTTTTAGAATATTTTAATACCCGCCTACCCAAAGGGTAGAAGGGTATTATGGCTTTGTGCCGACCGAAAATGTATGTAACAGGCAGAAGGAAGCATCTCCGACCCCATGAAGTATATATATTCTTGATTAGCTTCAACAGCCGAGACGATATAGCCATGTCCGTCTGTCCGTCTGTCAGTCTGTCCGTCTGTCCGTCCGTATGAACACCTAGATCTCAGAGACTATAAGAGATAGAGCAACCAAATTTTCGGAATGTTGTGTGTATTTATTGCACACAGATCAAGTTTGTTTTTCATTTTGGCCACGCCCCCTTCTGCCCCCGTAAATCTAATAAAACCGAATTACAGGCGTCATTTTTATCCTAGAATGGTACGTACAATACTTATCACCATCATAATGATCTCTGCGAATTTGGTTACAATCGGATAAAAAACACAGAAGTTATTAAGAATTTACTTTTATAAGGCGTTACCTAGTTAATTGCTATGACATTCCGTGACATAATAATGGTGTTCAATAAACCAACTTTAGTGCCGCCAAGCTAATAATTTCGAATAAAGAAAATTTTGGTATATTATGTTGGTATTTTTTAGTACATTTTTTTGGTATTTTTTCAGTATATTTTGAAAAATATAATATTTTGATGGTAAAATTGGGTGGCGGGTATCTCACAGTCGAGCAAACTCGACTGTAGCTTTCTTACCTGTTTTTTAGTATTTTTTTGAAAAATAAAATATTTTGATGGTAGAATTTGGCGGCGGGTATCTCACAGTCGAGCACACTCGACAGTAGCTTTCTTACTTGTTATACTTGTTTTAGCTTGTGGTTTCATTTAAATTTTTACTTTCATCAAAAACCTACAGTATGTTTGTTTGCTATAATAAAAAATGCTGTGTATTACCAAATGGTAAAATGGAGTTCGTTTGCTGCTAGCTTTGAAAAATGTGCTAACTTAACCTTCCGTTGTGTCGACGTGATTGGCTCCAAATCGGAATTCATACGGCAGACGATGCAAGCTTTGGTGAACTATTCGAAGTTTTTAAAAAATTGGGATAGTTTTGCAACTTTGGGCTCTGGTCATGAAGCTTTTAACCGAGTCTCCAAACCCTTACAAGCTTATACTCGTTTGTCCATTGGTCCAAAACGAACTTTATATCCCTCAACTGGTCACCAACTCGACCGATACTCGTAATCTAATGTCAATTACATCTCTCACCTCATCTCTCTCTCTTCGACACCACTCAGAGTCAATGATTTCCGACAATGGCAAGGTTCCCATGGATGTCATTTGTTGTGATCCCGTTTCAGTCTCGGTACCTGCAGAAGTTGTTACTGTTGAAGAAACTCAATATGATCAACCTATGGACAACATTATGGACCTAATATTCTACCAGCTAGTGCAGAAGCCCCTATCTCTTCTTATGTTACAGTTGCTTAGAACACTATAGTAGGTGTCCCACCTATGAAACAAATATTTGTTTCTAGGCTTGCCCCTCATATGTCATCTGATTACATTAGAACCTTTATTCGGTCCAAAATTCAAGCTTCATTAAAGGTGAAAAAATTAAAGTTCTCATATGAACGGGAAATTGCATCTTTTAAAATAAGTGTTCCTGCGAGCATTTTCGTAAGGTTTGCTGTCAAGACTTTTAATTATTAATGAATATGTAAATAAAAACAACAAAAAATAAAATAAATAACAAATTTTCAGTTTATAGACGTGATCGCATGCGGCGTCGTAGTGGTGGTTTACTTATCGCTGCCGATGCTGATATCTCGTTTGAACACATAGACTTATGTTGTGATATAAATATTATATATATTATTATAGTTTTAGAATCTTTATCGCCTGTCCTCTTGCTTCGATAATCTCTTTATTTTTCTCATTCTTCATTAATAAATCGCATTTCTGAAATGCTTTCTGATAGTTCTTAGAGATTTTAATATTTCTGGAATTACGTGGCTTTCTTCATGTCGTTGTTGTCGTTATTTTCGGATAACCGATCTTAAAAAACTTTCTCAGCTTCTTTCCCAACTTTCTTCGTGTATTGACCTAGATAAGGCAATTTAGACTTTTTATTCTACACTAAACTTTTTGTTTTATTCTTGTGTTCCCCTTAGCACTCCACAATTGTGTAATAGATCCTTATTGTTTACTAGCTACTAATAAAAAAAGAGAATAAAAAGTTTAAACAATATAAAAAATATAAGGAAACTGGCTCTCTCTTATTCTTGCTATTCTGTTGCTCGGTCCGATTTCTTCACCCTAAATAATTATTGCTACAAGGATTATTTGAGAAAGTGCAGACTTACGTTTCAGCGTGACCCGAAACGCTTCTATGACTTCGTCAATTCGAAGCGAAAGACGTCAACACTTCCAACAACATTATTTTACAATAAAAAGATAGCTTTTAATGATCGTGGCATTGCCGATCTGTTTGCTGATTTTTTTCAAACGACCTATTCCACATCAATTTTTTATAGAGCCCAGTCTTATCCGTATCAAGTAAACCAAGCAAATTGCATTTTTGGTCCCTTACTTTCTGAAAGTTTACTCTTACGTGAACTTAAGTCATATAAACCAGTTTTTTCTCCTGGTCCTGACGAAGTTCCTAGTTGCATGCTTAGGTTCTGTACAGAGGGACTCTGTTAACCAGTTTTAAAATTATTTGAATTGTCTGTAGAATTGTGCTCTTTCCCTTATCTTTGGAAATAGTCTTATATTATTCCTCGCTTGAAAAAAGGAAGTAAATTCAAAGTTCAAAAATATAGAGGTATCTCCAAGTTGTCTGCTATTCCCAAAGAGAAACTAATAACTTCTAAACCGCAACACTGCTGTAATTCTATAATTTCACCCTACCGGCATGGGTTTGTGAAATGTAGGTCTCCTACAACTAACTTATTACAATTTTCATCAATTGTTATTGAAGGGTTCCAATCAAAAATACAAACGGATGGCATTTACACTGATTTCTGTAAAGCTTTTGATTCCGTCAACCACAGACTTTTATTATATTTACTTAAACTTAATGTTCATGTGCGTCAATTGTGGACAAGATTATGACACACGTGATTGTAATAAACAGCAGTAACTGTGGCGATCAGTAACCGCCTCTTACAGAGGTTGTCGCATCTACATAGAAGCGAAGAAACGTCTTGGACCAATGCGAAAAGTAGTGGCACTGCCAAAGCAAGCTGCAGTGTTCCTAGCAATCAGCACAGAGACCAAAACTTAAGCTATAGCAATATTGCCAAACAAGTACTTCCACAGTCCAGCAATGATAACCAGTTTAAGAACCAGGGTAACCTAGAAGCTGAAACTGTTCTTGAACAGACAATGATGCAGCGTATGGAGCAGATGACGAAAATGTTCAATCAATTAAATGATTATGGCCATTTTCTCTAGTCAGATGAACATGTGTAAATGTCCATAAATACGCAATTTTTTATATGGATTCGCATTCCACAAGGCTTGTGTGCGAGCAAGCCTGAAGTTAAGCACTACATCAAGACAAATCAAGTTGATGTAATGCTTGTATCAGAAACCACTTCACTTCACTTCAGAACTTACTTTAACATTCCTGGATTTGATATCATTAACGCTTTGTACCCTGGCAATAGGATTCAGGGCTGAGCTTCAATAATTGTGAAGAGAGGTATTGAATTCGAGGAGCTTGAGCTTGTACAGCTGGATTGGATTCAATGTGCCAGAATTAATTTGATGACTCAGTCAGTCACAATTGCTGCTGCATACATACCCCCTCGGCAATCAACAAAGCTGATCTGAACCTACATTTAGGAACCTGGTAACTAAATTTATCCTTGATGGAGATTTGCGCGAACACATATGGTGGGGATCCGGGGTTGTTAACTCCAATGAAACTATTCTGATATAATGTAAGTTGCAGTGTGCATTCCACTGGAGAGCCTATTTACTGGCCTTCTGACCCAGCCAAGATACCAGATCTATTAGATTTTGCAATCAGCAAAGGGGTAGATCCTGTGAAAATCTTAACTATTAGCTGTTACAACCTTTTTTCGGATCACAGCACGGTCAAGGTACTCCTCAACACCTAGTACCTAAGGACTGAGTCTACAGCAAAACTGATAAGGCGTAACACCAACCTCGAGTTTTTCAAAAACTGGCTGGAAGAAAATGTGGATCCTCAGCCGATAATTGAAACTGGAGTTGAAATTGACGAGGCAGTTGAGAACTTTACCAGAAAGGTGCACTTGGCAGCAAGTGCTGCGACAAAATCGAAAGTCGCTGCATAGACTAGGAACCGCAGATCCCATAGAGACAGTCACCTCTGGTCGATAGAGCTAAGTGTCATGGTAATAAAAAGGAGGAGACTAAGGAGAATCTGGCAGCTCAGTGGAAGTCGGAGTGATAAGACGGAGTGCAACAGTGCATGCAAGGACCTTAAACAGATGCTGCCAGAGCTGAAGAGCAAATCTCTGGAGGCGTTCCTGGCGGACTTTGAGTTTGGAAATGCTGAACACAACCTCTGGAACGTCACCAACTTCCTCAAGATACCGGTAAAGAGAGACTGGATATGATTTCATTGACGCAGAAGCACTGCAGCAACCTCCATCAAGTTGCATCCAGTATTTAAAAGCAATAATAAACCAATGCTTTTAACTTGGCCACTTTCCATCACTATGGAAATGTGCTCAAGTCATAGTTATTCTAAAATCAGGAAAACCAGAGTCGGAACTTGCATCTTAAAGGCCAGTCTTCCTGCCATCCTATCTAAAATCGTGGAAAAGCTGTTTTTTAAGAGATTGTTGGCCATACTAGATGAAAATCTTATTATTCCTGATCACCAGTTCGGTTTCAGGTTGGAACAGGGTGCCATACGGTAAGTCCACAGAGTAGTATAATGGAATCCCTTCAAAACAGAAAGTACTGTGGAGCAGTATTACATGATGTTCGCCAAGCCTTTCATAGAGTATGGCATCGATTACTTTATAAACTAAAATCTAAGCTGCCAACGCTACACTACCTTTTCCTTAAATCCTATGTTGAGAAGAGAATATTCCACGTCAGAATATACTGTTCTAAGTCTCTAATTCAGGAAGTTTGCGCTGGAGTACCGCAGGGCAGCGTCTTGTGCCCGATTCTATACTCTGCGTACACTTCAGATGTGCCGATACCAAATGTCCTGTATGCAGCCGATTCTCTTGCTGTAGCAGCGCATGGGCTGCAGGAGGTGCTTAACAATATAGAACCCTAGTTGAAGAGATGGAACAAAGATAGTTTTTAGTGCCGAAAAATCTACGCACACAGTTTCCACTCTCAGATCTGGAATCTCTCCGCCTGTGTCCATTATTATTATTATAATAAGGGAATCTCCCAGCAGAGAAGGGGCGAGGCACTGCGGCCATATTGATCTTTTGTGCCAGTAAGGCTCTCCTTAACTAGACAACAGCTGCTCTGCTTTTCTAAGGAAGCAGCGCAAATCTTTCGTCGACGAACGCACAATATGCTCGGGACCTGCAACATCGACGTGCAGATGTTTCCTCCTAGTCCATACCAAGACTGGACAGTCGCACAGAATATGTCTGGTTGTCTCATCTCTCCTGGAGAGTAAGCCAGTTCTATGGTCGACCACGGTATTGATAAGCTTACTTGCTTGCCGCATACATGGTTGGACAGTTCAGTAGCGATAAGTCAAACCCAGGTTTTCACAAGAGCCGAAATATTTGACCACCCTACGCTACAGAAGGGCTAGACACCAGAGTATCCAGGTGCCCATAGAAGGGTGACGTTGTTAATTAGAGACAGTCTCTGCAGGCAGTTTCAGCAGTCGGCCACCAATCGAGAGCTTACTCTTTTAGAGAAGAGGCCTAGTATGGTCGCTTGACTGTCAGAGAAGATGTAGGTATTCACTCTCCTAATCCCCTTCTCTAGGATCAGACGGCAGCAGAACTCGATGGCATGAACCTCAGATTGGAAGACTGTGTGCCATTTGCCCATAGCAATTGTGGTTTTAGAATTGGTTCCAAAGATCCCAGCTCAAACCACCTGATCAGTCTTTGACCAGTTGGTATACCAGTGGATACCGTAGGATCCCAGTCCTTCTCGTCTGGGATGAGGGTTCTGAATTTAGCACCAAAGAAAAGTTCCTTAGTCATAGTATCTGATCTAGTGCAGATATCTATGCCAGGAATGTCTTTGATCAGGCTAGCATGTCCTGATTCGGTAGCTAGAAGCCCGGATTGGAGCTTGATTCTAAGAACGCTCATAGCTGCGACTTCTTTAATTTGGATATGCAGCGGAGTCACATTCAGTATCGATTCCATTGCTGCGGTGGGACAGGTACGAAGTGCACCTGTCAGTGCGAGGCACAGCCGCCTCGGCAATTTATTGCATTTGCTGAATACAGGGACTTGTTTAGCCTTTGACCACCACACAATAGCAGCATAGATGACGATGGGTCTGACCATCATGGCAAAGAGGCAAAGGATGCAGGATTTGAGATTCCAGAATCTACCAAAGAATTTCCTGCAGGCCACATAGCATGGGTCGTCTTAATGAGGGTCTTGCTGAGGTGGGTGTTCCAATTTAGTCATTTATCAAGGGTTACCCCAGATATTTGACTTCGTTGGATAGCCCCACAGGGGAGCCGCTGATATAAAGTTAGCCAATGTTAACGGAATAGCGCCTAGTGAAGGGAACTATAATAGCTTTTTGATGATTGATGTTAAGACCAACATCTGCGCACCATCTACTTACCGTATTCAGAGTGATTGCATCAACTCTATAACGGTGCTGGCATAGTTCCCGGTCACTATTAGTGGCAGGTCGTCAGCATAGCCGATCGCTTCAACGCCCTGCTCAGAGAGTAAGACTAGTAGTTCGTCAACTACTAAGGACCAGAGTAGGGGGGATAGAACCCCTCCCTGGGTACAGCCTTTGACTGTATTAATGCATGCAGTCGTGGAGTCCAAGGTGGAAGTGATTATGCGGTGCTTGAGCATAGCTTCAATCCACCGGATCAAGGGACGGGCAATTCGTCTGCACTCTAGAGCATTAGAGTTGGACCCGTAGCCGGTATTATCAAAGCACCTTCTATGTCCAGAAAAGAGCAAAAAGCAATGTTCTTGGATACGAAGGCTCTCTCCATTTTCCCCACTAACCTGTGGAGAGCGACCTCCGTCGATCTGCCGGCTATGTACTCAAATTGCGTGGGATGCAGAGGTGTCGACGTCTGCAGAGAGCACCGAATGTGCATATCTATTAGCCTTTCCACCGTCTTAAGCAGAAAAGAATAAAGACTGATCGGATTCCCTTGCTTGGGAATGATACCACATTAATTCTCCTCCAAGAGATGGGTATGTATCCTCAAGTGAAACTAGCTCTAAGAAGGCCGACCAATGGATCAAGGGTATGAGCCAGGCTGTTTTGAATAAGGGCTGGGAAGATTTTGTCACCCCCTGGGGCTTTGAAAGGAGCAAAAGAATCTACAGCCCATTTGACCTTTTCGGGGTCGAAGATGGATCCAGATAAGCTGAACCCACGTGAGTCCGGTGACATAATGGCGTCATCGCGACTGAAGAGATCTGGATTCGCCACAGAGCCCGGGAAGTGGACTTGAAGTAGAAGCTCAAGTGTTTCTAACCCTCCTTCTAAGTACAGCCAGTTCCTCATTCCACCACGGAATTTTACGAATGACCCTTAGGGACTTCTGGACTAAGCTGTCCTCGAAGGATGAGATAAGCATATCTTAGAGCAGATTGGCAGCGAGTTCTATCTCACTGATAGAATTAGGATTGCTGACCAATAAGTCTGCTTTGAAAGCTACATAGGTTTTGAAAAGCTTCCAATTTGTCTTTTTGGGACAAAAGGAGTTTTGTCGAATTTCGACTTGGCCAGCAATGTCAAACCTGATGTGCTGATGGTCTGACAAAGTGGCTTCATCTGTAACCCGCCAGTTAACAAGCGAACTCGCTATCGAGTTGCTGATTACAGTGAGATCTAAAATCTCTTCCCTAATCGCATTAGTAAAAGTGGGTTTATACCCTATGTTAGCTACATCTAATCTATTGTACATCACCACGTTTGTTGATGTCGCTGCTCCCCCAGATCGTGTCATGTGGATTTATATCACAGCCGATAACGAGCGGCTTTTTGTTGCGACACCAGCCGCTGGACCCCTGCTGGGGGTACATCATCCACATGAAGTGGCTACCTCAATAGCCGTTGCTATCAGGTCTCTCCACGTATTTGACCACCGCTCACCGAACCATGGTTCTTGGAAGAGAGCCAGGTTGATTAGATCATCACAGACGACCCTGCACAGTATGGCCGACGCTCCTCTGGCGGGGTGCAGGTTCGTCTGGAGCACTTTAAGTCTGCTCATTCTCCCTCCTGATGGCGCTCGTGACAAGGCCACTTGCCTTGCCCCCCGAGAGTCGTTACCACGAATGCACTTCGGCGGTCGGGACGAGCCACCCGGGGGAGGCACCCTTGCGGGTGGGTTGCGGCCCGGAGTACTGGTAGTGGGGCTGACCGAGGCACCTCTGACGGTTATCGGACGGTGACCACATGTCACACGCCTAGTTGGGCCCTTTGGGGCCGTCACCGCGATGGCCGGTGGGGTAGGGGAAGGAACAGGGTCAGTCACTGCTGACATCTCCGAGGGAACCACTGGGGCCGTTGCTGGAGGGGCACTGGCAGGAAAGGCAACTGGTGAGGATGGGGATGGAGCAGGGGTGGCGGAGGAGGCTTTGGGAGCTGAATTCTTGAGGATCAACGTGACCCTGCCAAAGCAGAATTTCACCCTCCCTTGGCACTCCATCAGAGCCCTGTACGACTCCTCGTCAACCAACATTGCGAGGTGAGTCGTTGTGCCGTTCAGGCTGTGCTGCACCACCCGCCACAGCTTCGTGAAGAAGCTGCTTAATTTCTGGAGCCCAATGTAGTCCAGGATAGTCGCAGAAGTAAACTCAGCGCTACTTGGAAAGGAACCTCTAATGAGGTGAGCCTTAGGAAACTCCGCTTCCTCCAGCAAATTGACGTCAAGGGCGCTGATGGAGCTGATGTGTCTAACAGCTTCCCAGACCCTATTTTCAGTGCTGCTATCCTCGCACACCAAAAGCAGCCACTCATTTCGGGGTATACAGCCCTCGAAACCTGGACTAACCGTTGGTGAAGAGTGCAACAGCACCGCCTTTAGAATGCTGGATTTCAACGTAGCCAACTGCTCCGCTGAGAGGGGTTTGGTAGGATCAGCCGAAGTGAAGCCCAATTTCACGCTGCTAACCACTTGGCTGAAGAGTGGTTTCGTGGACTCCTTATGAGTCTTTTTGGGCCTCTTTGAAGAGCTACTGGGCTCGACGATGGTATCGTCAGCGCGTGTCCGTGTAGCCTTGGTGTTAACGGGTGGCGCAGTGGCAATAGCTAGAGCTTCCGCTTGGTTTGAACCCTTTGCGAGTGCAGCTTTAAAAAGCTTCTTCTCGCGGCTCTTCAGTTTAACAAAGGCGTCTTTAGATTCCAGCCACAGCAACTGGATCTGAGAGTCTGCTTCCGTAAGGCCTGACCTCTGAGAGGCCACGGAAGCGTCGTCAGCAAAGCTGATTCGGTCGCAGTTAGTTTCCTCGTCCGAGGACAATACCTCGACGGGTTGCTGCCGGACTGAACCGCTACTGGACGGAAGTTCAGCACTAGCGAACCCTGTGTCCAAGGGAGTTCGTGGCCTATTCGGGTCCCCTAGAATACTAGAGTCGAGACCCGTAGTATTGGGGGTGGAAGCCAGCAGCCCACTGGTTGCAGTGCTGGTGTAGGAGTCAGCCGTGAAGGCTACGGCCAGGGATGATACTATTTAAGCCGTATCAGACTTTTTTATTTTTAAATGTTGATCCATAAAGTTGATCCCACGAGTTGGCGGGAAGGGAAGGTCATACAAGTAAGTAAGTAAATTCGAGCAAATACTAGAAAACGAAATAATAATGTTCACTAATGTAGAAGAGCTGCTAGAATTTGCAAAGATAAAAATAGCAACCAACGTCAAAGAAATGCTGTACATTAAATATACCAGTAATAGTAAAATTATTCTTCAGCAATGATAATTAAGCCGATAAAGAGAAATAAAATCATAAATGTGATTAAATACGAAAATATCATAAAATACAATAAAATTATGTACACCCATAAAAATAAATGCCAGAACTATTTGTAACAAAGAAAATATCATAGACTTAAGTAACGATGTATAAATCTTCTATTACACGACCTAAGGCCATACTGTAGTACATTAAACAGCCAACATGTCCTGAGTCATGAAGAGATAGTGACCGAAACGCTCCTGGTAAACGCAAGAATAGACCAAGGGAAAGTGGACTTGAATGGAAACTACTTAATCCAATACGAAAACTCCACGATAAGGATTGGTGACGACGAGTCCGGAGCTGGCGTAGCAAAATAGGCAGAAGTTATTCCCCTACTTTTCCAGATACTAGCGGAGAATACCACAGTAGAAGAGGTATTATCGTTGCAATTTTTGAACAAAATACACATAAATAACACAATGAATTGGAAAAACTGAAGATCAGAAATTTTACGATAACAACAGACAGTTTCTCCCTCTCTGAAATCTTGATAGTATTGTCGTTTGCCATTAGATCTGCACTATATATCCGCACACAGCAATAAGATGAAATTCAATCATTTACGAATTGTTGTTCTTAGCTGCGTGCTAGGATCGGCCACTACCTTAGATTAATCGTATGAGCAGTAAGTTCCAACTAAAACGGGAGGAGCGGCAACATAGAATGGTATATGTAGAAATATGCATGTTCTTAATATATTCTTAATATAGAACAAGTAGGAACAGCTACAGTCAAGGATGGATGATCAAGGTAATGGATTTGTTCATGTGGAAGTAAGAGCATAAAAGAAGATATTCTTGAAACGCGGCGTTTAATGATGCTACTGTCGAGTTTGCTCGACTATGAGATATCCGCCACCCAATTTTACCATCCAAATATTATATTTTTCAAAATATACTGAAAAAATACTAAAAAAAAATATACTGAAAAATACCAAAATAATATATCAACATTTTCTTTGTTCGAAATTATTAGCTTGGCGGCACTTTAGTTGGTTTATTGAACACCATTATTATGTCGCGGAGTGTCATAGCAACTAACTAGGCAGCACTAGCAGTTGCACGTGGTAACGCCTTATAAAAGTAATATCTTAATAACTTCTATGTTTTTTATCCGATTGTAACCAAATTCGCAGAGATCATTAAGATGGTGATTAGTATTGTGCGTACCAAAACTGAACGTTCTAGGTTTAAAACGACGCTTGCAATTCGGTTTTATTCGATTTACGAGGGCGGGATAGGGCGTGGCCCAAATCAAAAACAAACTTGATCTGCATGCAACAATAAGACATACTGTCCCGAAAAATTTGTTGCTCTATCTCTTATAGTCTCCGAGATCTAGGTGTTCATACGGACGGACGGACAGACGGACCCATGTCCGTCTATATCATCTCGGCTGTTGACGCTGATCAAGAATATATATACTTTATGGGGTCGGAGATGCTTCCTTCTGCCTGTTACATACATTTTCGGTCGGCACAAAGCCATAACACCCTTCTACCCTTTGGGTAGGCGGGTATAAAAATATACCGAAATCAGCATTGTTTGAAATTATTAGCTTCTCAGCACTTTATTAGGTTTATTGAACCATTATTATTATCGCAACAGAACAACAATATTAGCAACGGAACAGGTGCAGCTGCATCTGATTTGGTCTTATAAAAGTAATTCTTTAATAGCTTCTGTATTTTTTGTTGGATTGTAACCAAATCAGAGATCATTAAGATGGCGATTAGTATTGTGCGTACAAAATACCCCTATTTTGTTTAAAATAAAGTTTGTTTGTTTTTTTCAGATTATGAGTTAGAACTAGTGTCGCTGCTCCCATTGTTGCTACTGCCGTTATTACTGCTGTCGTTGTTGGTACTAATAATGGCTAATAGTATGAAATGAATGCAGGAGAGTGGCGAGAGAGTTGAATAATTTTACGTTTTCTAATCTCAGAGTGTTGTTAATGTTTTTTTCCTTAAGCATCTTCCAGCTTCATTTCCTTATGATACACTTTGACGAGGATTCACTTTTAGTTTCGAATACTTGTGCTTGGGCATTATATATTACAATTATATATATAATTATATTTTCGTATTTGATTTCATTAGTTTTTGCCAATTTAATATGGCGCTAATAATATTATTTAAGTCGTTTTCGAAAATGTGGTGTTGGTATTTTAATATGGATTCAAAATTGTTTCAATCGAGGTTTTTAATTTAGAATTCATGTAGTTGCATATTAAGTAAAACTTGTTTTATTAAGTAAAACTTGTTTTATTAAGTAAAACTTGTCTATTGTTAATTATGTGTTGCTCATTTTCGATGTTGAATTTAATTGTCGCTTTTGTCTGGCTTGCCAGCCAGCTTTTTCCACTTTATTCGTAATGCATTTATAGACCTGTTGACTCTGTTGTTGTTTGGTCTAAGATTGCGCAGGTCTCTTCTAATGCTTATGCCCAAAATGACTAAAGCGGCTGTGAAATGTTAATATTTCATTATGATTCTTGTAAGTTGAAAGCGGTTTTCTCATATGTTTAGGTCATAGATTTTAAAAAAATTATGACATTTTGCGTTTGGGCGAATGTGTTCTTATGTTCTGTTCCCTGTTCACCTGTTCTTATATAACTCCTGCCTCAGATAACTCTCTGTATTAATCTCATTTTTCTGTAATCAAAAGTATTTCTGAAATGCTTTCTGATCGTGATTTCTTAATTGATCTTGGAAAACTTCGTGGCTTTCGTCATGTGAGTCCAACGTATTGAATCCTTCGTCAACTAATGTCTTTGTTGATAGAGTTTTAGATATAGCTTTGGCTCAAACCAATTCTATACCAAATTGTCTAGATAAAATGCTTGATCTGATTCTTGTTTTGGATCCCAATACCTGCACGGTGTCCAGATCGAACCCTAATTCCTCACCTGAGGAATTCCTAACATCCTACTCTGGAGGTGTTGATTAACTAACAAACAAGGGTTTCGGATTCAGTTGTTTTACCGGAGAAGCGAGTTCATTGTTTTCAGAAGATCTATTTTAAAAAACTTTCTCTTCTTCTTTCGTGTACTGACTGATCCCAACTTTCTTCGTGTATTGACCTGGATAAGGCAGCGTAACAGACAGAATGAGGCTTTTGCGACCTCATAAACTATATATATTCTTGATCAGCATCAACAGCCGAGTCGATATAGCCCTGTCTGTCTGTCGCTCTGTCCGTCTGTCTTTATGAACATCGAGATCTTAGTGACTATAAATGCTAGAGCTACCAAATTTGGAGACAACATGTAAAAACTTGGGCGGCAGATCAAGTTTATCTTAGATGTTGGCCCCCTTCCGAACCCGTAAATCGAAAAGAACGATTCCCAAGCATCATGTCAAAGCTAGAACGTTCAGTTTTGGCACACACAATACTAATCATTATATTAATGATCTCTGTGAATTTGGTTATAATCGGATAAAAAACACAGAAGTTATTAACGAATTACTTTTATAAGGCGAAATATGGTGCAGCTGCACCTGTTCCGCTAGTAGTCACTCAGTGACATAATAATGGTGTTCAACAAATATAATGAAGCTAATCATTTAGTACAAAATTAATTTCGGTATTTTTTGGTATATTGCTAGTATATTTTTTTTAGTATATTTTCCAGTATATTTTTAAAAAATATAATATTTCGATGGTCACTTCTAATTATTTTTCGATTCAGTAAAATTGAGTGATGGGTATCTCACAGTCGAGTAAACTCGAAAGTAGCTTTCTTACTTGTTTTACCCAATAATTATTATAATTTTCATAAATTTATAACATTATTAAACGCTGCGCATGTACGTTCCTACTTGTTTTTTAGTATACTTTTGAAAAATATAATATTTTGATGTCGCTCTTTATTATTCTTCCATTCACTTAAATTGAGTAACGGGTATCTCATAGTCGAGCAAACTCGACGGTAGCTTTATTACTTGTGCGGTAGCTTTTTTACTGCGCATGTACACTAAAAATCCATAACCTCGTACAGCCAAAGCTTGACTGTAGCCGTTCCTACTTGTTATACCAGCCTACCCAAAGGGTAGAAGGATATTATGGCTTTGTGCCGACCGAAAATGTATGTAACAGGCAGAAGGAAGCATCTCTGATTCCATAAAGTATATATATTCTTGATCAACGTCAACAACCGAGACAATATAGCCATGTCCGTCTGTCCGTCCGTCAGTATGAACACCTGGATATCAGAGACTATAAAAGATAGAGCAACCAAATTTTCGGAAGAGTGTGCGTAATTATTGCACGCAGATCAAATTTGTTTTTTATTTTGGCCATGCTCCCTTCCGCCCCCGTAAATCTAATAAAACCGAATTACAGGCGTCATTTTAATGAAGAATGTTCAATTTTGTTACGCACAATACTAATCACCATCTTAATGATTTCTGTAAATTTGGTTACAATCGGATAAAAAACACAAAAGTTATTAAGAAATTACTTTTACAAGGCGTTACCACGTGCAGCTGCACCTAGTTAATTGCTATGACACTCAGTGACATAATAATGGTGTTCAATAAGCCAACTTAAGTGCCGCCAAGCTAATAATTTCGAACAAAGAAAATGTTGGTATATTATATTAGTATAATTTTAGTATATTTTTTTAGTATTTTTTTAGTATATATTTGAAAAATATAATATTTTGATGGTAAAATTGGGCGGCGGGTATCTCACAGTCGAGGAAACTCGACAGTAGCTTTCTTATTTGTTATTCTAATGTGTTTGTGTTTAGCTTAGCTGCGGAACTCTTAAGTTCACTGTCATTTATGTTTATAATGAGTTTTGAGAAATATTTGCCATTTTTATGATAATGTATGGATTGCAAACTAGGTCTCATTTTTATGACAGCTGAAGCCGATGATTGAGAATTAAGTAGAGATTGACTTAGTGGTATAAAGGGCATAACTCAGCCACCGTTCGATTTTGAATTCTCCCAAATTCTGTTTAAGTTAATATGAATATTTTTTTTTTGCATTTTTATGTATAAGTACAGTACAAGTATAATTACTATTGCGATTATTAATAATGTTATTGCCATACCATACCCAGCTTTGTATTTGAAACCTAAGTTTTATAATCTCTTTTAAATTTTTTAAAGCTTTGTAATGTTAAATGTTCAAAAGTTAAAGCATTTTTGTTCGACTGGTTGAGAAATTCTTTTTGTTCTTTTGAAAATGATTCGGACAAAATTTTGATTTCGCAATTTTCAAATTGGATTAAATACTTACCATTTAATATACAGTAGAATCCGGTTATAGCGACTTTCAAGGGACCGACGATTTTACGTCGTTATACATGGAAGACGCACTAACCGGAGGTCCTTTCATATACATTACTTTGTTTGGGGACCAACCAAGCCATCGAGTTTCCGTCGCAATAACCGGACTAACGCTATAAGCGGAGTCGTTATAACCGGATTCTACTGTAATATTATATTTCTTTCGTCACAGTTTTGATACATTTTTATACCCGCCTACCCAAAGGGTAGAAGGGTATTATAACTTTGAGCCGACCGAAAATGTATGTCAGAGGCAAAAAGAAGATTCTCCGACCCCATAAGAGTGTGCGTAATTATTGCACGCAGATCAAGTTTGTTTTTGATTTTGGCCACGCCCCCCTCTGCCCATGCAAATCAAAAAAAACCGAATTGAACGTTTAATTTTGGTATGCACAATACTAATCGCCATCTTAATGATCTCTGAAAATTTGGTTACATTCGGATAAAAAACACAGAAGTTATTTAGAAATTACTTTTATAAGGCATTACCATGTGCAGCTGCACCTGGTTAGTTGCTATGTTACGCCGTGACATAATAATGGTGTTCAATAAACCAACTAAAGTGCCGCCAAGTAAATAATTTCGAACAAAGAAAATTTTGAGATATTATTTTGGTATTTTTTAGAATATTTTTTTGTAGTATTTTTTCAGTATATTTTTGAAAATTATAATATTTTCATGGTAAAATTGGGTGGCGGGTATCTAACAGTCGAGCAAACTAGTCAGTAGCTATTTTAGTTGTTTTACCTTTTACTGTTTCTAATAATTATGATTTGATCGTCGTTCTGTTCTATGCTAGTTTTCTTGTTAAATGTGAACTTACAATTATTGTGAATAGTACAATAGTACAACTTTTGCTTAAATTGAATTCTTCTAAAATAAATAAATAAATAAAATAAATCATAAATTTTATTATTAATGTTGGTTGCAAGAGTGTTTTGTTGATTTTCTCTCTTTGAATACACGTATGTTGTCAATTTGGAATTGGTATAATTAATGTTACATCTGTTTTCACTAAAGTTTAGAATTTTAATTGCCATAATAATAGCATTATTTTTTTTATTTTAAATGCCCATTCCAATTAATTTGATTTTACAGAAATCTATATCGAATATTTATATTTTTTCCCTTATTAAAATTTCTGTCAAGACAATGTTTTTTTGCTGATGCTATGTGTTCTTGAATATCATTTATTTGTTCTTCAATATTTTTGAGTTTGATCATTATAAAGTACCCCTATAAACTATATATATTATTGATCGGCATCAACAGCCGACTCGATATAGCCCTGCCTGTCTGTCTGTAAGAGCATCAAGATCTTAGAGACTGTAAAAGCTAGAGCTACCAAATTTGGGGCAACATGTGAAAACTCCGTATTTAGATTAAGTTTATTTTAGATGTTGGCCACACTGCATTCCACCTCTGCAAAACGTTAAAAACACATTCACAGCCACAATTCTAGGCATACAGTGTTTGTTTTACGACCCACACGTCCTAACGCGGACATTTGGTAAAAATTTCATTGAGATCGGACGATAAACATTTTTTTTTTTTCTATTTATTTATTTTGCAATCTGTCTTAGAACTATGACAATAAGCAAATTATATAGCACCTAAAAAATACTTGACAGGATTGCTTGAGCTCCAATGAGCACATACAATATATATACATATTTACATTTATTTACATTTTCCACTTAAATTTAACTTTCGAATCTATGTGACAAGTCTAGCGTGTGAAATCTTTTTAATCGTCTAAGACTGCTAGTATTGTCTAATAGACCTATTGCCAAGATGTTTTCGTGGTTGTGTAGTCTGTTAATATACCTCGTAGCATTTCTTTTTATTTCTTCTTTAACCGTAAGTAAGTTTAGGTCTTTGTGAATGTCATAATTGGACATATACCAAGGACCACCTGTTATTGTTCTAAGTGTCATGGACTGAAACCTTTGCAATATTTCGATATTTGAGTTACTTGCTGTTCCCCACAATTGCATCGCATATGTCCACACTGGCTTAAGGATTGCCTTGTATAAACGAATTTTGTTCTCTAAACTGAGCTGGGAACATGGACCTAACAGCCAGTACATCTTTCTTGTTTTTGCCTTGAGCTGCATTTGCTTCGCTTTGATGTGCTGCTTCCAGATTAGTCGTCTGTCCAGGTGTACTCCAAGGTATTTCACCGTTTCACTAACGGGTATGTAAGTCCCATTGAGCATTACAGGAGGACAATTCCCAGGTCTCAGGGAAAATGTGACTTGAACTGACTTCTGGGCGTTGACCACTATTCTCCACCTCTCCAACCACGCTTCAATTAGACCAAGTTCTTCTTGAAGTAGATTGGATGCTTCGTGTGGGACATTGCCCGTAGCAATGACTGCAGTATCATCAGCATATGTTGCAATTTCAACAGCATCAGTTGTGGGCAAATCAGCTGTAAAAATTGTGTATAATACTGGACCTAGAACACTCCCTTGTGGGACTCCAGCGTGAGCAGTATGTAACCTGGACGATTCGTCGTATTCGTGCATATAGAAGACTCTGTTTTTCAAGTACGATTGAATTATGAGGAAATATGGTGCGGGTAGCCATTTTTTAATTTTATAGAGTAGCCCTGCGTGCCAGACTTTATCGAAGGCCTGCTTGACATCAAGGAATACCCCTGTGCAGTACTTTTTGTACTCAAATGCATTGACGATTGTATGCGTGATCCGATGGCATTGCTCGATCGTTCCATGTCCCCTTCTGAACCCAAACTGGTGTTCGGGTATGATGTTAAGTTCATCCAGCACAGGCAACATTCTTCGATAAACATGGAATATATAGAAGTAGTAATACAGTAAAAAGTAGGGATACACTAGCAAAGTAGTCCAAAGGTCCCGAGTCCAAATACCGGACAGTTCAGCTCAGACTTTTTTTTCACAATTATTATTTTAAAGTTATATATTATTTCTTGTAATTAGAATTGTGTAATATAATAATGAATTTTTACCCACGCTCATCCAAATGGTGGTTGAGTAACGGAGAGTTGATCGAACGTTGGCGGGTTGAACCCCTCGAAATTTTTTTAATTGCTCCAAATATTTATAATGTACATAAATATACATATGTATGTATATATCACATCACATTTAAATATTTTATGTTTTTTATAAGAATATGACAATTTGACTTAATAAAACAATCTGTGCGGTCATAGATCAAGATGTTTGAGTAATTCAGCGAGGAGATCCAGCCATCCGCTGTTCGATAGACCACGGGTTCGATTTCCGGGCGGCGTTAAGAGTTAATTATTTTAATATCTCTAACTTACGCATATACACTTAAAATTTATGACCTCGTGCAGTTAAAGCGTGACTGTAGCCGTTCCTACTAGTTTTTTATTTTCTTCATCCAGTTTGATAACATAAATTTCTATTAAATTTCTGTCTTGTATTATTATATCTGCTAGTTTAATAATTGTTTCGTTAAAATGTGTGTTAATGTATAAAGTTGCCCAATAACTCCCTTCCGCTTTTTTGACTTTTTAACTGTGCGGCTATGTACAAAGCGCTACATGCATGGGGCAATATTATAAGTTAACGCCAAGCATCACTTCACCAAGTGAACACCAGTCGCCAGTGCAAATGCGCCAAGTATCCGCCACGTGCACCTGGTCAGCATTTCCTAAACCGTGGGACCACTGGCCAGCGAAGACAAAATATCCGCCACGTGAGTTAACGCAAAGCTTCACTTCACCAAGTGGACACCAGTCGCCGGTGCAAATGCACCAAGTATCTATCACGTGCGCCTGGTCAGCATTTCTCAAACCGTGGGACCACTGCAGAAACCCAACACCAGCAGCGACAACACCAGCGGCGGCAGCAATAGCAGCAGCGGCAGCAGCGACAATACCAGCGGCAGCAGCAACAACGGCAGTGACAGCAACAGCAGTAGCAGTATTTAAATTAGCCCATAGATTGTTTAAGCTTTAGTTCTAATCTACAATTCAAATAAATCAGATTGATTTTTTTTAAAGAAAGACAACCCGTCTTCCTAATTGGCGCCTGAGCAGGGACCCGTTCATCGCGTCGTGTAAATTACCTCAAGTAGCTAAGTTGCCACTGTGAAAGTGTCTAAATAACACTAGTTGGCAACCGCGAGTAATAGTGCCGAATAAAATAAAAAAGAACAATTCGGTGCCGCGCAAACAAACGGATCGCTGCAACTCACCGCAAGGATAAAAAGAATAAAATCCAGAGGACTATCGTGGGAGATTCACCGGAATGAATATATTACAGTAAGCTTATGATTTAAGGAATGAAAATTTAAAATTAAAATAAGAACAAGTAAGAAAACTACTGTCGAGTGTGCTCGACAGTGAGACACCCGCCACCCAATTTCACCATCGAAATATTATATTTTTCAAAAATATACTGAAAAATATACTGAAAAATTATACTAAAAATATACCAAAATTTTCTTTGTTCGAAATTTGTAGCTTTGCGGCACCTTAGTAGTTTTATTGAACAGCATTATTATGTCACGGAGTGTCATAGCAATTAACTAGGTGCAGCTGCACGTGGTAACGCCTTATAAAAATATTTTCTTAATAACTTCTATGTTTTGTATCCTATTGTAACCAAATTTTCAGATATCGTTAAGATGGTGATTAGTATTGTGCGTGCAAAAACTGAACGTTCTAGATTTAAAATTACGCTTGAAATTCGTTTTTTTCGATTTACGGGCGGCGGAAGGGGGCGTGGCAAAAATCTAAAACAAACTTGATCTGCGTGCAACAATAAGACACACTGTCCCGAAAAATTTGTTGCTCTATCTCTTATAGCCTCTGAGATCTGGGTGTTCACACGGACTGACAGACGGACAGACGGACATGGGTATATCGTCTCGGCTGTTGACGCTGATCAAGAATAACTTTATGGGGTCGGAGATGCTTCCTTCTGCCTGTTACATACATTTTCGGTCGGCACAAAGCCATAATACCCTTCTACCCTTTGGGTAGGCGGGTATAATAATTAAAAAACAGGTAAGAAAGCTACAGTCGAGTTTGCTCGACTGTGAGATACCCGCCACCAAGTTTTACCATCCAAATATTATATTTTTCAAAATATACTGAAAAAATCCAAAAAAAAAATGTACTAAAAAATACCAAAATAATATATCAACATTTTCTTTGTTCGAAATTATTAGCTTGGCTGCACTTTAGTTGGTTTATTGAACACCATTATTATGTCGCAGATTGTCATAGCAACTAACTAGGCAGCACTAGCAGTTGCACGTGGTAACGCCTTATAAAAGTAATATCTTAATAACTTCTGTGTTTTTTATCCAATTGTAACCAAATTCGCAAAGATCATTAAGATGGCGATTAGTATTGCGCATACCAAAATTGAACGTTCTAGGTGATTCATACGGACAGACAGACGGACAGACGGACGGACGGACAGACGGACGGACGGACAGACGGACATGGCTATATCGTCTCGGCTGTTGACGCTGATCAAGAATTTATATACTTTATGGGGTCGGAGATGCTTCCTTCTGCCTGTTACATACATTTTCGGTCGGCACAAAGCCATAATATCCTTCTACCCTTTGGGTAGGCGGGTATAAAAAGTAAAGTAAAGTAAACGAGAAATAATTAAATGAAAACAAGTAAAAAATTTGAATTAAGAAAGTGTAGAACATTTTAAAAGAAAAAAGAAAAACCTATTGAAAACAATTTTTATTTAAGTAAAATAATAATGTCGAAAAAATTGATAACTCGTGTATTAAAATAAGGCATTTAAGAGAATAATAAAGTAACAAAAATCATAGTAATAAGTTTTCGACATTAATTTTCATATAAAACCTATATTACCATATAACGTTATATACTACTTAATTACACTATATTATTACCACGCAACAAACGATAACAAAACGCAAAATCATAAAACATTATAATAACTGCCAACCGCAGTGTAACATACTCAAATTCTGCGGGTCCCACGGAACCCTCCAGGATAGAAGGAGCGATCTAGCCACTGGATCTAATAGATTGAAAAACTGTACACATTGTTGTAAAGTTTAGGTTGTAAAGTTTAGGTTGTAAAGTTTAGAAATGGAAGAAGAATTGTCCGAGGCTATGGCAGGCATGAGTTTAAGATTCAATCATCCTAGAGCCAACCCTACACCAGCCAGTACACCAGTAGCCAGTCCTAAACTTAAGTACGTAATAGTGACATTAATTAGGGACGTCCTCCAAGGAGGCGAAATCATTAGATAAGCATTAGGTGTAGAAGGTGAAGAAGAGTATTCAGACGTGACATACACACCTACTGAAAACAGTCAATTTGATGACAAAGTACCCGTCGTCACCCGACTAATTAAAGAATTCTCTGGAGACAGAACTTCTTTCGGATCATGGAAGAAGACCGTTGACAGAGTAATGACTATCTTTAAGGGACAAGAACAAACATACAAATACTACCTAGTCACGTTAGCCATACGTGGAAAAATAGTAGGTGAAGCAGAAACAGTGCTGGAATCATTCCACACTCCCTTGAATTGGAAAGCTATATCTCACGGCTCACGGAACATTTCGCAGATAAACGAGATCTAAAAACGCTCGAATATCAGATGTTCTCTCTGACTTAGGGTCGGTTGTCCATTATGGAATTCTACCACCAATTATCCTTGATACTCAATCAAGTTGGTGTGCAAGAAGACTCGCCTGAGTCCATAAGGTCCTTGACGAATAATTATAGAGGCAAAACCCTCGATACCTTCATCAGAGGTCTTAATGGAGACCTTCCACGTTTTTTGTCTGTGAATGAGCCAAGAGATCTTAGTCATGCACTACATCTGTGCAACTTGCTTGACAATCAGGACCATAGAAATGCGTTTCTTCCAAGGCTGAGACAACCACCATTACCACCTCGTCAGATTCAAGCCCAGCACAATTTCAGGCAATTGTACAGCAAACCATCGTACCAACAACTGTCAAACGTAGCAAATTCAACAACCATTATACTATCCATCTTCAGATAGACCGAACTGGGGTTCTAGACCACCGACTACATGGCCAAATGCGCCTACTCATCCGAGTCCGTATATACCCTTCCCACAACGGCCGTATGGGTCACTGCCACATCAGCCTGTATATAGGCAAACCTTCGCGGCTCCACCACGCCTACTTGCTCTTAAACTAGAGCCCAGACTAGTGCCAATGGAAATAGACCATTCTATTCGATTTAAGCACTTAAACTACATGAACAGGCCTTCAGGTAATGATATGATAGGTAAAAGACCTCCAATAACAATAGCCACAGGGCCACCGCAAAAGTGGTAAAGACACTTTAACATTGAGACTGGTGCAGCAGAAGAAAATTTAGAACAGGCAACAGCCACGAACAAACCTCCGATAATGTCTGAGGAAGAATCCTATTTAGAACAGATAGAATTAGAAGGAGCCAACGAATTGAATGCCCAAGGCATAGAAGAAGATCAGGGTTATGCTATAAACCCCATTGACGCAACGGACGTCTATTTTTTAGATTAAACAGTTCCTTGATACCATATTTTCAATGTGTAACGAGGGACGGTTCACTATTGAAATTTCTAATAGATACAGGGTCCAACCAGAATTACGTTCAGCCAAATTTAGTAAAGAATCCAAAATTAAATGATCAACCATTCTCCGCAAATTCGGATGGCGGAAAAATAGAAATAACACACCACACTCTCTTAAACTTATTCGGTATTAGAGACTTAATTTGCAAGTTTTTTATATTACCCACCTTAAAGACATTTCATGGCATAATAGGAAACAACACATTGAAAAAATTAGATGCAGTGATAGACATAAAAACCGATACACTGGTAATAAGAGGAGGAGGGAAAATTAAAATTTTTCAACTACAAGCACAGGCAGTCAACAACATCAATATCAGGTCCGATCATATGACACTTGGACAAAAACAAAGCATGTCTCACTTGATAGAAAAACATGTCGAGGTTTTCTCAAATCCAGATAAAAAACTGACCTATACTACGTAAGTTATAGGTGAAATTAGAACCAATTCTGACTTAGCCGTACATAGTAAACCAAATCAGACCTTCACGGTCTCCATACAACGCACCTGTTTGGGTGGTGCCAAAAAAAGCCGATGCATCAGGACAAAAGAAATTCAGGGTAGTTATCGATTACCGATAATTAAATTACGTAACAATTTCGGATCGCTGTCCGATCCCAGAAATAGGCGAAATACTCGCTCAATTGGGAGGAAACAAATATTTTTCAGTATTAAATCTGAAAAGATGTTTTCACCAAATCCCATTGTCAGAAAAAGATATAGAAAAGTCAGCCTTTTCTATAAATGGAGGTAATTTGAATTCACAAGGCTACCGTTTGGTCTAAAGAATTTACCTTCAATATTCCAACGCGTTTTAGACGACATTTTAAGGGAACACACAAGCAAAATATGCTATGTATACATCGATGACATAATTGTATTCAGCAAAACGAAAGCTGATCATGTCAGAGATCTCAAGAAAGTTTTCACGACTGTACAAGATGCAAATATGAAGGTTCAACTCGGTAAAGGCGAGTGCTTCAAAAACGAAGTCGATTTCTTAGGCTTCACGATCTCAGCGGATGGTGTCAAAACTAATGCTGAAAAAGTGAAAGCGATACGGGATTTCCTGTACCAAAAACGCTTAAAGATCTCCGATCATTCTTATAGCTATCAAGCTACTATAGGAGATTTATATGCGACTATGCCAAGTTAGCGGCGGCTTTCTAAAAACATGTCTAACAAAATCTATATCAAGCTAGACTCAGAGGCAATAGACGCATTTAATAAAATCAAGAAACTTATGTTTCACAGGGTGTAACAGTTCGTTACCCCGACTTTCGGAAAGAATTCCACTTAACCACCGACGCTTCAAATCATGCCATTGGAGCTGTTCTCGAACAAAATGCTAGGCCCATCACTTTTATATCGCGTACACTCAATAAAACAGAGGAGAACTACGCAACAAATGAGAAGGAAATGCTGGCTCTAGTATGGGCTTTGCAGAATTTGCATATGTACCTATACGGTACTGCTAAAGTAGTCATATACACCGACCATCAACCACTAACTTTCGCTCTTAGCAATAAGAACCACAATGGAAAACTTAAGAGATGGAAAAGCTATCTCGAAGTGTTTAACTATGAACTTCGATACAAACCCGGTACTTCAAACGTAGTAGCAGACGCACCATCACGAAATCCACCGATATATTATACTGAAAGTTCCTCCGCAACAATTCACAGTGATGAAAGCTCATCACGCAACCCTATTCAAGGAGTAGATGTACCGATCAATGTGTTCAAAAACCAACTATTACTGTTAGCCGCGGACGAAGAGTCTGAAGAATTCCCCATTCCTTTCCCCACTTACCACCGACATATCGTCAAGAAGAAGGAGTATTTAGAAGAAGAACTAATTCGGATCCTAAAAGATTGACTAGATCCAAGCCTGGTAAATGGCTCATTAACCGCAGAGAATCTTGGGAAAAATACAGAACATCTATCCGATTCATTTCAGCGGGTACAAAGTCAGGTACACCCAAAACCGGTGATAGACATAACTGGGGAAGACAAACAGGACGACATAGTAGCAAACGAACATATGAGGGCACATAGGAACGCAGTAGAAAACAAAATACAAATAATAAGCAAGTTTTTTTTCCCAAGCTTCCGAGAAAAAACTGAAGCGACAGCGAATGCATGCGAAACTTGCAAATTATCCAAGTACGACAGATACCCGAACAATGTGTCCAACCAACTCCAATGAATGAGAATGATTTAACATATCACAATCAAAATAAAAACCCAACAAAAAAGTATAAGGATGGCGACATTATTTATATCAAAATTGACAAAAGACTGGGATCAAAACTAACAAAAAAATATAAAAAATAAATAGTGCAGACAAACCAAAATACAACTATAAAAACAAAATCATGCAAGGTAGTACACAAAAATAATATCAAAACCTAATGTACATTACAGATTTATGTTTTCAATATACCTTGTCATGGATTCATGGATTGGCAACAATCTTGGACTACTCACATTCCCAACTGATTCCTATGAATATAGGATCAGCAGCAATCCAGAACGGATCATCCACGTATTCGAACTGGAGGAATATGATAGAGTTTTCAACGAACTTAAAGAAAATTTAGATCAACTTAACGACACCCACCAATTATTCCCATTTCTAAAATTCGAGCTAACAAAAGTTAAAACGGCCGTCAGCCGTCAGAGGAAGCAAGGGGACCAACATGTAATCCCAGTATTGGCTGGGGCACGTGCCGTCCTTGCTCCTACTGTCGGAAGTGCGACTATACTCTCCACGCGAGGGCGGCTGGAAGCAGACCCCTAGCACGGTCATGTCTCTGCTAGAGGTGCTGACTAATTGTAGTCGGGCGAAGATCGTGAATTTATAAATCACCTCAATCCAAGGTGGAACAGCATACGCTGATGGATGCATGGCCGGGGGTAGCCCGGTCTCTAGTATGCGGACTCTGGATACCTGTCGTCCTCCAGTTTCATTTAGACTTTCCACGGTATGCGGGCTATGCCGTGGATGACCTTCCCTTCCCGCCTACTCGTGGGATCTTAATTAATGGATCAATTTTTAAAAATAGAAAAGTCTGATACGGCTTTAAAAGTATCATCTCCGGGCGATGCCTTCACGGCCGACCCCTATACCAGCACTGCAGCCAGTGGGCTGGTGGCTTCCACCCCCAATACTACGGGTCTCGACTCTAGTATTCTAGGGGACCCGGATAGGCCACGAACTCCCTTGGACACAGGGTTCGCTAGTGCTGAACTTCCGTCCAGTAGCGGTTCAGTCCGTCAGCAACCCGTCGAGGTATTGTCCTCGGACGAGGAAGCTAACTGCGACCGAATCAGCTTTGCTGACGACGCTTCCGTGGCCTCTCAGAGGTCAGGCCTTACGGAAGCAGGCTGTCAGATCCAGTTGCTGCGGCTGGAATCTAAGGACGCCTTTATTAAATTGAAGAGCCGCGAGAAGAAGCTTTTTAAAGCTGCACTCGCAAAGGGTTCTAACAGAGAGGAGGCTCTGGCTATCGCCACTGCGCCCCCCGTTAACACCAAGGCTAAACGGACGCGCGCTGACGATACCATCGTCGAGCCCACCAGCTCTTCAAAGAGGTCCAAAAAGACTCATAAGGAGTCCACGAAACCACTCTTCAGCCAAGTGGTTAGCAGCGTGAAATTGGGCTTCACTTCGGCTGATCCTACCAAACCCCTCTCAGCGGAGCAGTTGGCTACGTTGAAGTCCAGCATTCTAAAGGCGGTGCTGTTGCACTCCTCACCAACGGTTAGTCCAGGTTTCGAGGGCTGTATACCCCGAAATGAGTGGCTGCTTTTGGTGTGCGAGGATAACAGTACTGCCAATTGGGTCAGGGGAGCTGTTGGACACATCAGGTCCATCAGCGCCCTCGACGTCAAATTGCTGGAGGAAACGGAGTTCCCCAAGGCTCACCTCATCAGAGGTTACTTCCCCAGTAGAGCTGAGTACACTTCTGCAACCATCCTGGAATTCATTGGGCTCCAGAACGCCAGCAGCTTCTCCACGAAGCTGTGGCGGGTGGTGCAGCACAGCCTTAACGGCACAACGACTCACCTTGCAATGTTGGTTGACGAGGAGTCGTACAGGGCTCTGACGGAGTGCCAAGGGAAGGTGAAATTCTGCTTTGGCAGGGTCAAACTGATCCTAAAGAATTCAGCTCCCAAAGCCTCCTCCGCCACCCCTGCTCCATCCACATCCTCACCCGCTCCCTCTCTTGCCAGTGCCGCTCCGGCTACGGCGCCAGTGGTTCCCTCAGGGATTTCAGCATTGGCTGACCCTGTGGCCTCCACGAGCGCTGCGGCCGGATTGGTACCCAAGGTTCCTTCCCCCACCCCACCGGCCATTGTGGTCACAGCCCCGAAGGGCCCAACTAGACGGGTGACAAGTGGTCACCGTCCGTCAACCGTCAGAGGTGCCTCGGCCAGGCCCACTGCCAGCACCTCAGGCCGCAACCCACCCGCAAGGGCACCTCCCACGAGCGGGGTCGCAAGGCGACCTCCCCCGAGTGGCTCGTCCCGACCGCCGAAGGGCATTCGCGGAAACGACTCTCGGGGGGGCAAGGCAAGTGGCCTTGTCTCAACCGCCATCAGGAGGGAAGATGAGCAAGCTTAAAGTGCTCCAGGCGAACCTGCACCACGCTAGAGGAGCGTCGGCCACACTGTGCAGGGTCGTCTGTGAAGATCTAATCAACCTGGCTCTCGTCCAATAACCATGGTTGATCGGTGGCCGAATACGTGGACTTTCATGTGGATCATGTAAGTTGTTATATGACCGTATGGGAGGTGCCCCGCGCACTGCTATACTTATGGATAACAGTGTCAGACATTTCCCACTAACTAACTTCATCCACAGAGACCTAGTAGCAACGGCTATTGAGGTAGCCACTGCAGACGGTATCCGGGAAGTTGTGATCGCCTCCGCATACTTCCCGGGCGATGTGGATGATGTACCCCCAGCAGAGGTCCAGCGGCTGGTGGAATTCTGTCGCCGCAACAACAAGCCGCTCGTGATCGGCTGTGATGCCAATGCACATCACACGATCTGGGGGAGCAGCGACATCAACAAACGTGGTGAGTCCCTCTTAGACTACTTATTGTGTTGTCCATTAGATGTAGCTAACATAGGGTGCAAACCCACTTTTATAAATGCTATTAGGGAAGAGGTTTTAGATCTCACTCTAATCAGCACGTCGATAGCAAGTTCGATTGTTAATTGGCGAGTCACAGACGAAGCCACTTTGTCAGACCATCAGCACATCAGGTTTGACCTCCCTGGCCAAGTCGAAATTCGCCAAAACTCCTTCTGTCCCAAAAAGACAAATTGGGAGCTCTTTAAAGCCTCTGTAGCTTTCAAAGCAGACCTATTGGTCAGCAATCCTAGCTCTATCAGTGAGATAGAACTGGCTGCCAATCTGCTCCAAGATGTGCTTGTCTCATCCTTCGAGGACAGCTCAGTCCAGAAGACCCTAAGGGTCAATCGAAAAATTCCGTGGTGGAATGAGGAACTGGCTGTCCTTAGAAGGAGGGTTAGAAGCCTTTTTAATAAGGCTAAATCTAACCGTACTAGTTGGGACGTCTATAGGGACGCTCTTACCAACTACAACAAAAGCATTAGACGAGCTAAACGCGATACATGGCGCAGCTACTGTGGTAGCTTAGAATCGCTGCCAGAGGCAGCGAGGCTTCACAAAGTATTGGCTAAAGGGTCGTCTAATGGAATAGGGCTTCTTAAAAGAGTAGATGGCTCTTTCACTCAAGATCGCAGGGAAACACTTGAGCTTTTACTGCAAGTCCACTTCCCGGGTTCTGTGGCGAATCCAGATCTCTCCGGTCGCGATGACGCCACTTTGTCACCGGACTCACGCGGATTCAGCCTATCTGGATCCATCTTCGACCCCGAAAAGGTCAAATGGGCTGTAGATTCTTTTGCTCCTTTCAAAGCCCCAGGGGGTGACAAAATCTTCCCAGCCCTTATTCAAAACAGCATGGCTCATATTCTTGATCCACTGGTCGGCCTTCTTAGAGCTAGTTTTACTTGGGGATACATACCCATCTCTTGGAGGAGAGTTAATGTAGTATTCATCCCCAAGCAAGGGAATCGTCCGCTTGACCAGCCTAAGTCCTATCGGCCGATCAGTCTTACTTCCTTTCTGCTTAAAACGGCGGAAAGACTTATAGATATGCACATTCGGTGCTCTCTGCAGACGTCGACACCTCTGCTTCCCACGCAGTTTGCGTACATAGCCGGCAGATCGACGGAGGTCGCTCTCCACAGGTTAGTGGGAAAAATTGAAAGAGCCTTTGTATCCAAGAACATTGCTTTGTGCTCTTTTCTGGATATAGAAGGTGCTTTTGATAATACCGGCTACGGGTCAATCTCTACTGCTCTAGAACGTAGAGGAACTGCCCGTCCTTTGATCCGGTGGATTGAAGCTATGCTCAAACACCGGATTATCACTTCCACCCTGGACTCCACGACTGCATGCATTAATGCAGTCAAAGGCTGTCCCCAGGGAGGGGTTCTATCCCCCTACTCTGGTCCTTAGTAGTTGACGAACTACTAGTCTTACTCTCCGAGCAGGGCGTTGAAGCTATCGGCTATGCTGATGACCTGGCTCTAATAGTGACCGGGCACTATACCAGCACCGTGACGGAGTTGATGCAATCAGCTCTGAACACGGTAAGTAGATGGTGCACAGATGTTGGTCTTAGCATCAATCCACAAAAAGCTATTATAGTTCCTTTCACTAGGCGCTATTCCGTTGACATTGGTCAACTTTATATCAGCGGCTCCCCTGTGGGGCTATCCAACGAAGTCAAATATCTAGGGGTGACCCTCGATAAAAGACTAAATTGGAACTCCCACCTCAGCAACACCCTCACAAAGGCGACCCATGCCATGTGGGCCTGCAGGAGATTCTTTGGTAGAATTTGGGGTCTTAAATCCTGCACCATCCGGTGGCTTTTTGCCATGATGGTCAGACCGATCGTCACCTATGCTGCTATTGTGTGGTGGCCAAAGGTTACGCAGGTCACTGCCATCAGCAAATGCAATAAATTGCACAGGCTGCTGTGCCTCTCACTGACAGGTGCACTTCGTACCTGTCCCACCGCAGCAATGGAATCGATACTGAATCTGACTCCGCTGCACATCCAAATTAAAGAAGTCGCTGCTTTGAGCCTTCTTAGAATCAAGCTCCAATCAGGGCTTCTAGCTACCGAATCAGGACATGCTAGCCTGATCAAAGATATTCCTGGCATAGATATCTGCACTAGATCAGATACTATGACTAAGGAACTGTTCTTTGGTGCTAAATTCAGAACCCTCATCCCGGACCGGAAGGACTGGGACACTGGCAACCCCATCAGCGACCCCTACGGTATTCACTGGTATACCGACGGGTCTAAAACTGATCAGGGGTTGGAGCTGGGATCTTTGGACCCAACTCTAAAACCTCAATTGCTATGGGCAAATGGCCCACAGTCTTCCAATCTGAGGTTCATGCCATCGAGTTCTGCTGCCGTCTGATCCTAGAGAAGGGGATTAGAGGAGCGAACATCTATATCTTCTCTGACAGTCAAGCCGCCATCTTAGCCCTCTCCTCCAAAAGAGTAAGCTCTCGACTGGTGGCCGATTGCTGGATCTGCCTCCAGAGACTGTCTCTTACTAACAACGTCACCCTTCTATGGGTACCTGGACACTCTGGCATCCAGGGCAATGAGCTGGCGGACGAACTTGCGAGGGCCGGTTCGTCAGCTACCTTTTCCGGCCCTGAGCCCCTATATGTCATGGGTTGGTCAACCATCTCAGCTATTGTGAAAACCTGGGCTGTTAGGTTGACTGATCGCTACTGGTCGGTCCAACCAGGGATGCGGGAAGCCAAGGAGCTTATCAATCCCGTGGTCGACCGGAAAACCAGCTTACTCTCCAGGAGGGATCTTCACCTCCTCGTTGGCTATCTTAGTGGCCATCACACGGTGAACTATCACCTCACCAAAATGCGTCTGTCTTCTGATGCTGAGTGCAGACTTTGCAAAGAGGACGACGAGACAACCAATCACATTCTGTGCGACTGTCCAGCCTTGGTGTGGAATAGGAGGAAACATCTGCACGTGGATACCGCAGGTCCCGAGCATATTGTGCGTTCCTCGACAAAAGATCTGCTCTGCTTCATTAGGGAAGCAGAGCTACTTTTGTCTAGCTAGGGAGAGCCTACAGGCACAAAAGACCTCCATGGTCGCAGTGCCTCGCACCTTCTCTATTGGGAGACTCCCTTTCTCTAATAATAATAATAAAACAGTTCGTTACCCCGACTTTCGGAAAGAATTCCACTTAACCACCGACGCTTCAAATCATGCCATTGGAGCTGTTCTCGAACAAAATGCTAGGCCCATCACTTTTATATCGCGTACACTCAATAAAACAGAGGAGAACTACGCAACAAATGAGAAGGAAATGCTGGCTCTAGTATGGGCTTTGCAGAATTTGCATATGTACCTATACGGTACTGCTAAAGTAGTCATATACACCGACCATCAACCACTAACTTTCGCTCTTAGCAATAAGAACCACAATGGAAAACTTAAGAGATGGAAAAGCTATCTCGAAGTGTTTAACTATGAACTTCGATACAAACCCGGTACTTCAAACGTAGTAGCAGACGCACCATCACGAAATCCACCGATATATTATACTGAAAGTTCCTCCGCAACAATTCACAGTGATGAAAGCTCATCACGCAACCCTATTCAAGGAGTAGATGTACCGATCAATGTGTTCAAAAACCAACTATTACTGTTAGCCGCGGACGAAGAGTCTGAAGAATTCCCCATTCCTTTCCCCACTTACCACCGACATATCGTCAAGAAGAAGGAGTATTTAGAAGAAGAACTAATTCGGATCCTAAAAGATTGACTAGATCCAAGCCTGGTAAATGGCTCATTAACCGCAGAGAATCTTGGGAAAAATACAGAACATCTATCCGATTCATTTCAGCGGGTACAAAGTCAGGTACACCCAAAAACCGGTGATAGACATAACTGGGGAAGACAAACAGGACGACATAGTAGCAAACGAACATATGAGGGCACATAGGAATGCAGTAGAAAACAAAATACAAATAATAAGCAAGTTTTTTTTCCCAAGCTTCCGAGAAAAAACTGAAGCGACAGCGAATGCATGCGAAACTTGCAAATTATCCAAGTACGACAGATACCCGAACAATGTGTCCAACCAACTCCAATGAATGAGAATGATTTAACATATCACTATCAAAATAAAAACCCAACAAAAAAGTATAAGGATGGCGACATTATTTATATCAAAATTGACAAAAGACTGGGATCAAAACTAACAAAAAAATATAAAAAATAAATAGTGCAGACAAACCAAAATACAACTATAAAAACAAAATCATGCAAGGTAGTACACAAAAATAATATCAAAACCTAATGTACATTACAGATTTATGTTTTCAATATACCTTGTCATGGATTCATGGATTGGCAACAATCTTGGACTACTCACATTCCCAACTGATTCCTATGAATATAGGATCAGCAGCAATCCAGAACGGATCATCCACGTATTCGAACTGGAGGAATATGATAGAGTTTTCAACGAACTTAAAGAAAATTTAGATCAACTTAACGACACCCACCAATTATTCCCATTTCTAAAATTCGAGCTAACAAAAGTTAAAACGGACTTACGAAGACTTCAGTCAGCAAAAAGAAAAACCCGAGCAATAAATGCTCTAGGTACAGCATGGAAATGATTGGCCGGCTCGCCGGACCATGAAGATCACGAGATCTTGATTTCTAAAATAAACAAACAGTTGGTTAACAATAACCGACAGATAATAATAAATAAGGTTCTCAACAATAGAATTAACGAAATTAGTGAGATTACAAACATAATAATCAAGGCCACCGAGCACAACGCAACTACCCAAAACAAAATATCTTGCTCAACAAATATAAAATCCAATTATTTAAAGACGATGTCCAAAATTTGATAAATTCAATAGATTGGGCTAAGACCAATACGATAAATTCAATTCTTTTGTCAGAAGTTGAGGTCAAAGCTATAGAGCAATTACTAGAAAACGAAACCATAAAGTTTGTTAATATAGAAGAGCTTCTAGATTTCGCAAAAATTAAAATAGCAACGAACGACAAGAATATACTCTATATGATAAATATACCAATATTAACAGAGTCCGTATGCGAAGCAATGATAATAAAACCGGTGAAAAGAGGCAAAATCATTAACGAAATTAAGTTCCACAATATAATTAAATGTCAAAATTCAATATTCGCAATAAAAACAAATTGTGAGAACCATAACGTTAAGACTATTTGTAACAAAAAGGAACTTATAGATTTAAGTACCGACAAATGCAGTGTACCCCTACTAAACAACAAAATGCCAAGCTGCAAAATCACCAATAACCAGCTGGTGAATCGTTCCAAACAGTGGCCAAGGTGGGATTGACAGCCAGGAAGGTTTTGCTGTGTGTTTGGTGGGATTGAAAGGGAATTATCCACTATGAGCTGCTCTCATATGACAGGACGCTTAATTCTACTATCTACTATGAACAACTGGACCGTTTGATGCAGGCGATCGACCAGAAGCGTCCAGAATTGAGTCAGCATAGCCATGTCCGTCTGTCCGTATGAACACCTAGATCTCTCTATAAGAGATAGAGCAACCAAATTTCCGGAATAGTGTGTCTCATTATTGCACGCAGATCGAGTTTGTTTTTGATTTTGGCCAAACTACACTATTTGCAAAAACTACACTGCAAATTTAAAAAGTCACTGACTTATCAATCAGCCTCCGAATACAACACATTTTTTTTTAATATTCTCTCATTCATCATTAATCTTTGGAAAGATTCTAATATATTTATATGTCCCATTGGTGAAACAAATGGTGTTTTTTCAAAGTCTTCTTCTGCCATTAGTATTTGGTGATATCTATTGGCAAGATCTAATGTACTAAAATTTTGTGCTATACCAAGTTTGTCTAACATGGCATCCATTATTTGTCTGAAACTGTCACATGATGAAGGTGTTTGAATTTGAATTAATCAATTGATCTCCTTCCCTGTAGAATAAGTTTTTAAATTTGTGATGAAGTGCATTTATGACTTCTGTTTCTTCTATGCTTAATCCTGTTGTATTAAAATTTTCAATTTCCCTTTTTATACCCGCCTACCCAAAGGGTAGAAGGGTATTATGGCTTTGTGCCGACCGAAAATGTATGTAACAGGCAGAAGGAAGCATCTCCGACCCCATAAAGTATATATATTCTTGATCAGCGTCAACAGCCGAGACGATATAGCCATGTCCGTCTGTCCGTCTGTCCGTTTGTCCGTCCGTATGAACACCTAGATCTCAGAGACTATAAGAGATAGAACAACAAATTTTTCGGGACAGTATGTCTTATTGTTGCACGCAGATCAAGTTTGTTTTTGATTTTGGCCACGCTCCCTTCCGCCCATGCAAATTGAAAAAAACTGAATTGCAAGCGTTTTTTAAAACCTTGAACGTTCAATTTTGGTACGCACAATATTAATCACCATCTTAATGATCTCTGCGAATTTGGTTACAATCGGATAAAAAACACAGAAGTTATTAAGAAATTACTTTTATAAGGCGTTACCACGTGCAAATGCTAGTGCTGCCTAGCTAGTTGCTATGCTGTGCTATAATAATGGTGTTCAATAAACCAACAAAAGTGCCGCCAAGCTAATAACTTCGAACAAAGAAAATTTTGATATATTATTTTGGTATTTTTAGTATATATTTTTTTGTATTTTTTCAGTATATTTTTATACTATTATATAAATATGATATTTTGATGGTAAAATTGGGTGGCGGGTATCTCACAGTCGAGCAAACTCGACTGTAGCTTTCTTACTTGTTTTAAGTGAACAAGTCTATTTAGGAATCTTGGATAAGAATGGAATTTCAATCTGGTTAAACAGTATTATAATTTTTTTTTTTTTAATCAATATATTGTATGTTCTTTTAGATTAAATCGATACCCAATAAAAAATCATATGATTTGTCTAGGGGTAAAGCAACCCATCTTGAACGAATTTGTGGGAAAAATTCAAATTAGTTCCAAACTTTGTATTAATATAATAGTATGTTTGGTTTTTGTATATTTTCCAATAATTTCATACTTCTCTTTGCTTGCTTTGTTTGTGTTTACTATGCTATTTGTAGACCGTGTATCTAACAAAAATGAGAATCTACATTCGTCAATTGTTAATTCTAATAACATTTTTCGATCATCCGAGGCTATTTTGTAAAAGGCTCTTGAGATGTTTCATTTGTCGTTCCTTCGTCTGATTAATTTTCGGTACTCATAGCATCGTCATTTTGTTCTTGCTGTTGTTGCATTTTGTCTTATGTTGTGGCTTTTGTATGGGTTTTGGTTTCGATTCTTAATAAAGTTTTGATTTTATTTAGAATTATTATATTGTTGATTCTGGCGGTAATTTTTTAACTTTTAACTAACTTTAACTATTATTGTCCGAATTTTTTCTAAGCAATAATTTATGACGTAGATTGCCAAAATTTAACCCAATATATTTGGCTATTTCTTCCCTATCTTGGGTTACTGTTGTAAATGACATTAGTGAAACTATCATGGGGCTTGCTGCAATTTCATGTACACTTTGAATTAATAATGCACTTCAAATGTTTACTAGATTTTGGTTATTTTAAATACAGAAAAACATTTGTTTGCATTATTCCACGTATTGGGGTGTTGATGTTAAGTACTGTTCGAGCCTGTCTTTGTATTTTAATTTTGAAAATGATGCTGAAAACTTAATTTGCAACGTATTCGTCGTATTCTGCCATTACTTGGACCACCGATGCAATAAATTCGTGTAGTGTTCCTTCCTGTCCTGTAAATGTTGGTAAGTATCGAGTCACCTTCACTATTCCGATCCTTCGCTGAGTTATTGGAGTACTGGCAGCCTGTCGAGCTTCCTGCCTAGCCATGATTTCTGTCATTGCTTGGACGCACCTTGATATTTTACTGACTAAATCGTTATCCTGCATTTTGGTATCACTTGTGTTTGTTCGTACGAATTATTAAATTTTATTTTATTTATATCACTTCAAAATACGTACACTTTAGCGAATGAATTTTGAGGGGCACTAAGTTTCATACTTTATGTTTTCACAATAGTCTGTACAAAGTTACTTTTATTGTGCTTCTTTTATTTTTTCTTCAGTGTTTACCGGCTGCGCCAATTACATTATCATATCGAATAATAATATAAAATATTGTATAACGTGTTCTTTAATGGCAAGATTCCAACTGAGCTCCGGTCTTGATGAAATCCTCTTTATACCCGCCTTCCCAAGGGATAGAAGGGTATTGTAACTTTGTGCCATGAGTATGATATAACGGACAGAAGAGTAAGTAAGTTAGTTAGTTTCTTAAACCCATGCTAGTAGGGTGAAATTATCGATATACAATCCCCGCGATCTTGAGTGAAAGAGCCCTCTGCTCTTTTGAAAAGCCCAATCCCATTAGACGATCCTTTGGCCAATACTTTATGGTGTCCTTCTGCCCCTGGCAACGATTCTATGCTACCACAGTAAATAAGCCATGTATCGCGTCTAATGCTTTTGTTGTAGTTGGTGAGAGCGTCCCTAAAGACGTCCCAACATTCTCGGTTAAATTTAGCCTTATTAAATAGGCTTTTAACCTTCCTTCTTAGTACAGCCAGTTCCTCATTCCACCATGGAATTTTACGGTGGATGAGATAAGCACATTTTGGAACAGATTGGCAGCAAGTTCATGCTCCCTGATAGACTTAGGATTGCTAACCAATAAATCTGCCCTGAAAGCTACAGAGGCTTTGAAAAGCGCAATATGCGTCTTTTTGGGGCAGAAAGAGTTTTGGCAAATCTCGGCTTGGCCAGGAAAGTCAAACGTCATGGTCTGACATGTTGGTTTCGTCTGTGACCTGCCAGTTTGCAAGCGAACTCGATATGGAGTTGCTGATTAGGGTGAAATCAAAACTTAAAAACTAAGCAGAATCATTTATTTTAAATGATGCGATTTCCCGTTCAGATGGAAAATTATATTTTTTAACCTTTAATGAGGCTTGAATTATAGACCAAATAAAGGAAGCAAAAACTTTTCTCATAGTGTTCTGAGCAAGTATAACAAAAGTCGAGAAAGGAGCATCTGCACTAGATGGGAGAACATTAGATCTATCAAATGGTTGATCATGTTGAATTTGTTCAACAGTAACAACTTCTACCGGTACCAAGACCGAAATGGGATCAGAACAAATGACTTCCATGGGAACCATGTCATTGTCGGTATTGTTTGATATTGTGGAGGGTCGAAGGTTGGAATATGTAAGTGACATTGGATTATGAGGAACGGACGTGTTGGTAACAATCTCAGGAAGGGGCAAACGAGTGTTAGTTTTTTTACACTTTGGACACTCGGTTTAAAGCTTCATGCCCTTAATCCCATGGTAAAAAGTTTCAGAACTATCCGAAAGTTTTTACGTCACCAAAACCTTTCTTCGTCTGCCGTATGAATCCCGCAACATTCTTTTCAACATCCCTGCTAGACTCACACGAACATCCTAAGCCAGCAATAAACGAAACCCATTTTTGTATTTGCTGGTACACAGCTTTTTTGATTATAACAGATAAATATAATGTGGGTTTTAGTAGCAAATAAATAAATAAAAACCAAAAATTAAAATTTGTAATAGTTATTAGGTATTAGTTTTTTTTTTTTTATATATATAACTGTGTATAATTTATTGGATCTTATCTGAAATTATGAAACTAACAATTAGTTTTTAAATCTTAGTTATATACAATATTTAACAGTCTTTTCAACTGTATTTTGGAGAAACTGACCTAATGATCAGCGGTGGGTCGGAAAGTCGTTGCGGCGAAGATGGGATCTGTCGCAAACCCGTGTTAATCCTCTTGTAAGAACGTTAGGATGTGAAGTTAATTTGGTTATGGGCTTTTCTTTTTGTTGAGTTCTGTCTTCTCTAACGGATATGATGTTCAGGTCTCTGTGGATATTTTCAATTTGGATATACCAGGGTGCCCCAGTAATTGTTCGCAGTATCTTCGATTAAACCCTTTGCATAATATCAATGTTACTACTGCTGGCACTCCCCCATAGTTGAGAGCCGTACGTCCAGATTGGTTTTAATACGGAATTGTAGAGTAGGACCTTGTAGTCCAGACAGAGAGATGAGCGGGAGTTGATAAGCCAATTGAGACTACAAGCCTTAAGTTTAAGATGTGTTCTTTTAGCTTCGATGTGCCTGCGCCAGGTGAGTCTTTGGTCGAAGTGAACTCCAAGATAAGTTACTTCATTTGCTTTCGGGAGTTCAGTGTTGTTTAATGTGATCGAGGGGCAGTCTTGCCTGTTGAGAGTAAATGTTACATGCTTACATTTTGTTCGTTTATTTAGATTTGCCAATCGGAAAGCCACTTTTTCACGGCCACTTAATGACGAGAGAGTTGAGTTGATGCCTGTACAGGGCATTTGGATCGACTTAAAATCGCTGTGTCGTCGGTAAACGTATAAGTCGTTAGTAGACCGCTTGTGTGTAAGTCTGCTGTATAAGGGACGTATAGCGTCGGTCCAAGTACGCTTCCTTGGGGATCACCAGCATTTAAAACGGACACGTCAGAGTTGCATCTCACATCAAAGGATCTGTTGTAGAGACACGACTTCAATAGTTAGTGTATGTTTTGGGGAAGCATTGTTTTAATTTTGAATATTAGTCGAACTGATGCGGTGGGATAAGACTACTTGTCTTCAGGTAAGTGATAATATGGGTTATCGGATATTTTTCGAAAGACAAGACAATAGGCTTATAGGCCTATATGATGAAGAAACTAAATGGTCGTTTCCTACCTTTGGTATCATTACAATGATCGACTTTTTCCATCTCTCTGGAAAAACCCTAAGCTTTGTGATAGCGTTATAAAGCAGGGAAATAGTGCTTAGAGCACAGTATGGAAGCTCAATAATCATCTTTGAAGTCATTAGATCACATCCCGGTGCCTTTTTTGGGTTCAGTTGGTTCTTTATGATTTTTGCTATTTCATTAGGTCAAAACTCAATTGGCTCATGTGCTGCTTGGTCGTTGTCTGTTAGCGCCTGTGTAAGGTGCGTTCCGAATGTGGTTGCTCTTTCATTATCGCTTCGAGACCAACCGCCAGCGATTTTTCTTAAAGGTGGAATAGTTTCTGCCGGCGTGTTTAAACTGGAATGAGCTTTCCACAGTGAGTTTTTACCGCCAGATGTTGACGATCTTCTTATATTTTTAGTAATTGCAAATTCCATAAGGTCAGGAATTTTGTTCGGTTCGGTTGGCCAGTGCGATGATCTGCCTGAAGAGACGTAGTCAAGCTTTCTATTTGATTTTATGATGGAGTTATATAATTCTTTTCCTTTTGGTGTGATAAGGTGTGATCCCCAGTGGGTGTGCTGGGCATTGTAGTCACCTGCAATAATAAAGAGATACCCTAAGGTTTTGAAGAAGTCCTTAAATTGTTCTTCAGATGCATTAAAGCGAGGGGGACAGTATACCGCTGAGAGGGAAAGATTGGCGTTTCCTAGTTGTACGTTTATAGATGTGGCCTGTAAGTAATTGGTCGCAAACTCGCTATGGCGGTGGTGTTTGATACGGTTTCTAATCAGGATACTGGTTTCGCCATATGCTTCTCCGTCTGGATGATTTGTTCCATAGAAAATCCGCCGTTGGCGTTTCACAATGATATTCTTAGGGCAGACATTATTTATGTAGAACGTTGCGATATAATCATCTCCATTAGAAGATTTTGGTTACTCATGAGGTCTCGCATAAGGGACATAAATTCAATCATATGCTGCTGCAAAGTATGCATCATGGTTTCCATACTCTTATTTCGTTGCGTCGATGGTATTTGTTATTAGATCAGCTTGGGCGGCATGTAGAATTGGTGTCGTAGAACTAGGTTGCTTAAGTCCCGATTTCAAGGCGTTTGCGAAGATTACATTTGGTGAGGTGGTCGCAGGGCCAAATGAGGACCTGACTGAGGATGATAAAAAGAAGTCTGGGCTTGTTTTTGAGGGTACAGATGTATTTGGAGCATTTTGGAGGCGTGCAGATGTTACTCGGTGATGAATCCGGCTTTTAAGGTCTTTGTATATTGGAATTCCTCTGCTGTTTGCTGTGTGGTTACCGTCATTGTTTCCACACTTTTTGGTGCTGGAATCGTTTTTATTTGCCGTTCAATGGGCAGAATCATGAAGCTCTCCACAAATGACACAAACTGGATGCAATGTGCAGTATGCTCTTGTATGGCCATATTCTTGGGAGTTCGTGCATTGAACGGGGGCCTTACGCTTGTGTGGTTCTTCTATGGTTATTCTGCGATGTAGAAAAAACTGTAGATTGTAAATTGCGTACACTTCATTTTTCCTGGTAGCTTTGGTGTTAGATTCGAGCTCGACTTTGAAGAGCGGCTGTTGTTTTCTGTATTTGTTCAGGATGTTGACGACTGTTTTCGCATTGAAATCCTTATCTTTTAGTGCCTGCGTTATATCAGCAGGTGTTACTATAGGCTCTATATCCTTGAAAACGACTTGAAGGCCCTTACTACTTTTCGGTTGGTAAGTAGTAGCTTTTCTTTTTTTGCATTTAAATATTTTGCAAGAGTCCTCTCTTCGGTTTTTACTTGGAGCTTGGTTTCACGAATGGATCCCTTTTTTTGGGGTACTATATGAAAGTTATCTTTTCCAAAAATCTCAATTATTTTCCTTACTAGAACATTCGAGCTTTTCTCTCGAATGTATAAAGGTGGAGGCTTCGTCTTCCTTTTGACCTCTTCATCAGTGATGCAGTATAGATCCTCATCATCAGCCAATATTCCAAAACTGTCGGTGTACACTTGGTTCTCACTTGGCTGACTTAGATTGTTGCGATTAATCTTAGTTTTGTTGGTTGCCGCCGAATTTTGTGGGATAAATTTTCTTTTTATCTGGATGTAACAGTCCATTCAGGTCTGAGGTGTTTTTTGTTTCATGGTGAGGTTAGTTTTTGGTTTTATTTCTGATTCAGCAGAAACTAACATTGGAGTAGACACAGTATATACGGCCGATACCGTTGCAGTATTTGTTGTCGTTGCGAATGCAGTGGTTAATGAAGTCGACGTTTTAATTTTCGTAGGAAAGGTGGCTTAGTTCTTTATTTCTTTGTTTTGAAATTAAATAGTTGAACAAAATAAATAAATTTGCACATCGGTTTTTATGTGTGACTATACATAATTTCGGTGAATTTATTTGTGCTAAATTGTTGTTATTTATTCACTGTTCACTTAAAATATTTTGTATATTTCGGAGCACAGAGAAAAAAAAAACTCGTCCGCACAGTTCGAGAGCCCAAAAAACACAACATAGAATATTAGTGACAGTGCAAGGTATTAAGACGCTGAGATCTTACTTACAGATAAACATAAACGTGGGCGCGACGATAATTGAAAAAGATTGTCAAAGACTGTTTTTATAGAAAAACATAAATTGAACTCAACAGTTAACTTAGAAAGCAGACAATAAGCGAAACAAAAACAAAACACTGCAACACTGCACTAAAAATATACCAAAATTTTCTTTGTTCGAAATTATTAGCTTGGCGTATGAACTTGGACTTGAGTATGTTTATTGAACACCATTATTATGTCACTGAGAGACATAGCAACTAACTAGGTAACTAGGTCTTTAGTAACTTCTGTGTTTTTTATCTGATTGTAACCAAATTTTCAGAGATCGTTTAGATGGTGATTAGTATTGTGCGTGTCAAAATTGTACGTTCTAGATATAAAACGACGCTTGGAATTGGTTTTTTCGATTTACGGGAGCGGAAGGCGGCGTGGCAAAAATCAAATCAGAGCGCAATTTTACCATTTTTTGGATTTAAAAATAAATTGATGCTATAGTTCAAACTGTTTAAAAATAATGATATTTTATTATTATTGTTGAACAGAAATTCATTTACTTTAAAAACAATCCAAAATAAGATGAAAGAAGTACAAAGGACAAGCTAAACAAGGCACATGATGTATACTAAATAGTTTATTATAACGAAAATTTGGAATGGCATTACGGCACTAAGTTTAATCGAGATTGAGGTAAGTAATATCGACTAACGACACAAACTTTTAAGGTTAAATCTCTAAATTCAATTTGGTCCAAAATAATCTGTTAAACAAGTAAGAAAGCTACAGTCGAGTTTGCTCGACTGTGAGATACCCGCCCCCCAATTTCACCATCAAAATATCATATTTATATAATAGTATAAAAATATACTGAAAAAATACTAAAAAAAAATATACTAAAAATACCAAAATAATATATCAAAATTTTCTTTGTTCGAAGTTATTAGCTTGGCGGCAGTTTAGTTGGTTTATTGAACACCATTATTATGTCGCGGAGTGTCATAACAACTAGCTAGGCAGCACTAGCAGTTGCACGTGGTATCGCCTTATAAAAGTAATCTCTTAATAACTTCTGTGTTTTTTATCCGATTGTAACCAAATTCGCAGAGATCATTAAGATGGTGATTAGTATTGTGCGTACCAAAATTGAACGTTCTAGGTTTTTAACGACGCTTGCAATTCAGTTTTTTTCAATTTGCATGGGCGGAAGGGGGCGTGGCCAAAATCAAAAACAAACTTGATCTGCGTGCAACAATAAGACACACTGTCGCGAAAAATTTGCTCTATCTATTATTGTCTCTGAGAACTAGGTGTTCATACGGACGGACAAACGGACAGACGGACAGACGGACATGGCTATATCGTCTCGGCTGTTGACGCTGATCAAGAATATATATACTTTATGTGGTCGGAGATGCTTCCTTCTGCCTGTTACATACATTTTCGGTCGGCACAAAGCCATAATACCCTTCTACCCTTTGGGTAGGCGGGTATAAAAAGAAAGCTATAGTTGCACTAAAATCGGTAGAATGGTTGTCCTGCTATGAGTACCAAAATTGGCTAGCTTGTGTGTGGTCAATATCTAAGCCAAAAAACTTAATCTAACATAGAGGTTATTACTTAGTCAGTGGCAGATGGGGTGTATGAAGCGGGTGTATGAAGAAAAAGGAAAGAAACAAAATTTAAATTGTGTTTAGTCGCAACGCGGTTCCGATGACATATTCATATTCACGATCTATTGTTTTTTGGTTTAAATTTTACATATATCACTTTGAAAATCTGTTATTGTAAATCCCTTATATCTTAAGTATTGAAATGTAGTTAAAAAAAAAAAATTCCCAAAAGTATCAAATTCATAGAGCAACAGGGTAGAAGTCGTAATGGAGATCTCTCGACTATGTCATTTTAACTTAACTTTATTCTGCTTTGGCAGGGTCAATCTGATTCTTAAGAATTCAGCTCCCAAAGGCAAGTGGCCTTGTCACAACCGCCATTAGGGGGGAGAATGAGCAAATTTAAAGTGATCCAGGCGAACCTGCACCACGCCAGAGAAGCGTCGGCCACACTGTGCAGTGTCGTCTGCGATGATCAAATCAACCTGGCTCTCATGCAGGAACAATGGTTAATAGGTGGCCATATACGTGGACTATCGTGTGGATCATGTAAGTTGTTATATGACCGTATGGGAGGTGCCCCTCGCACTGCTATACTTTTGGATAACAGTGTAAGACATTTCACATTAACCAACTTCATCCTCAGAGACCTGGTGACAACGGCTATTGAGGTAGCCACTGCGGACGGTGTCCGGGAAGCTGTGATCGCCTCTGCGTACCTCCCGGGCGATGTGAATGAACTACCCCCATCAGAGGACCAGCGACTGGTTGATTTCTGTCTTCGCAAAAACAAGCCGCTCGTGATCGGCTGTGATGCTAATGCACATCACACAATCTGGGGGAGAAGCGACATTAACAATCGTGGTTAGTTCCTCTTAGACTACTTATTGTGTTGTCAATTAGATGTAGCTAACATAGGGTGTAAACCCACTTTTAATAATGCTATTAGGGAAGAGGTTTTAGATCTCACTGTAATCAGCAACTCGATAGCGAGTTCTCTTGTCAACTGGCGGGTTACAGACGAAGCCACCTTGTCAGACCATCAGCACATCAGGTTTGACCTTCCTGGCCAAGTCGAAATTCGCCAAAACTTCTTCTGTCCCAAAAAGACAAATTGGGAGCTTATTAGTCAGCAATCCTAATTCTATCAGTGAGATAGAACTCGCTGCCAATCTGCTACAAGATATGCTTATCTCATTCTTCGAGGACAGCTCAGTTCAGAAGTCCCTAAGGGTCAATCGAAAAATTCCATGGTGGAATGAGGAACTGGCTGTACTTAGAAGGAGGGTTAGAAGCCTATTTGATAAGGCTAAATTTAACAGTGCTATTTGGGACGACTATAAGGACGCTCTCACCAACTACAACAAGAGCATTAGACAAGCTAAACGCGATACATGGCGCAGCCACTGTGGTAGCATAAAATCGTTGCCAGAGGCAGCGAGACTCCATAAAGCATTGGCCAAAGGGTCGTCTAATGGAATAAGGCTTCTTAAAAGAGCAGATGGCTCTTTCACTCAAGATCGCAGGAAAACACTTGAGCTTCTACTACAAGTCCACTTCCCGGGTACTGTGGCGAATCCAGATCTCTCCAGTCGCGATGACGCCATTTTGTCACCGGACTCACGCGGGTTTAGCTTATCTGGATCCATCTTCGACCCCGAAAAGGTCAAATGGACTGTAGATTCTTTCGCTCCCTTCAAAGCCCCAGGAGGTGCCAAAATCTTCCCAGTCCTTATTCAAAACAGCCTGGCTCATATTTTTGATCCACTGGTCGGCCTTCTTAGAGCTAGTGTTAGTGAGTAAATGTGGTGTTCATCCCCAAGCAGGGGAATCGTCCGCTTGACCAGCAAATGTCCTATCGGCCGATCAGTCTTACTTCCCTTCTGCTTAAGATGGCGAAAAGGCTGATAGAGATGCACATTCGGTGCTCTCTGCAGACGTCGACACCTCTGCATCCCACGCAGTTTGCATACATAGCCGACAGATCGCCGGAGGTTGCTCTCCACAGGTTTGTGGGGAAAATAGAAAGAGCCTTCATATCCAAGAACATTGAATTGTGCTCTTTTCTGGATATAGAAGGTGGTTTTGATAATACCGGCTACGGGTGCATCTCTACTGCTCTAGAGTGCAGATGAACTGCCCGTCCCTTGATCCGGTGGATTGAAGCTATGCTCAAGCACCGGATAATCACTTCCACCTTGGATTCCACGACTGCATGCATTAATACAGTCAAAAGCTGTCCTCAGGGAGGGGCTCTATCCCCCTACTCTGGTCCCTAGTAGTTGACGAACTCCCCTTTGCTATCCAACGAGGTCAAATATCTAGGGGTAACCCTCGATAAAAGACTAAATTGGAACTCCCACCTCAGCAACACCCTCACAAAGGCGACCCATGCCATGTGGGCCTGCAGGAGATTCTTTGGTAGAATCTGGGGTCTTAAATACTGCACCATCCGGTGGCTTTTTGCCATGATGGTCAGTTCCATCGTCACCTACACTGCTATTGTGTGGTGGCCGAAGGTTACGCAGGTCACTGCCATCAGAAAATGGAATAAATTGTACAGGTTGCTGTGCCTCTCACTGACAGGTGTACTTCGTACCTGTCCGCTGCATATCCAAATTAAAGAAGTCGCTGCTATGAGCCTTCTTAGAATCAAGCTCCAATCAGGGCTTCTAGCTACCGAATCAGGACATGCTAGTCTGATCAAAGACTGGGCAAATTGCCCACAGTCTTCCAATCTGAGGTTCATGCCATCGAGTTCTGCTGTCGTCTGATCCTAGAGAAGCGGATCTTAGGGAAGCACAGCAGCATTTGTCTAGCTAGGGACAGCCTTATAGGCACAAAAAACCACCATGGTCGCAGTGCCGCGCCCCTTCTGTGCTAGGAGACTCCCTTTATCATTATTATTATTATTATTAGACTCACCCTTGGGTTTGCCAAATGATCTCTTTGATTGTTTATATTTTAATATTAAAATTTTTCTTTAACTTTAAATAACACTCTTCTTCTCCAACGGGAATTTGACTGCGTCCATAGTTGGTGTTGGTGTATCAGATTTCGCAGGAGCATTTCTAAATGAAATTTCATGTGATTCACTGGCAGTAGGTCCTACTTTTTATATCAGCCTTCCCGTAGGGTATATACCATAGAGAATAACAAATTTTAAGAACAATTTGTGTTATATCTGTATTTTTAGTAGATCAAGTTTGTTTCAGATTTGGACAAGCCCTCGAATGTTAAGACTATTTTTGAGGTAACAATGTTCTTTTTAGCGCAAGCAAAAATAATCACTAGCTAAATAATTTCTGAAATTTAAATTACGTTCGGACACAGAAGGAAAATAATGTGCATTTTTATTAATATATAACTATTTTCTCCGGAAAAACGATCTAGGTGTTCATACAGACAAACGGACAGTCAGAGAGGATAATATCGACTCAAAAGTTTGATTAAGTACTTAGATATGTTTTGTGATATCTCAAGTCTCATTCGACCTGGTTTCAAGAAAGACTTGTAAATAAGAACTTTGTAGTCTAGCCAACGGATTAAAACGGAAGTTTATGTTATAAGCATAATATGCTTGAAATTGTGTTCGCTTACTTTGATTCGTCAGTCATTGAAAAGATAAATGCGCTGATGCCTAACATTACCGCACATTGATCGAAAGGGACAATTTAATATCGTTTAATTGAAATTTCAAATCGTTAAAATTAACAAAAATTGTTCGTTTTCTAATATTCCAATGAGGAGTTCGATAGTCATTTTTATACCCGGCTACAAATGGGGGGGTATTATAACTTTATGCCAACCGAAAATGCATGTAACAGGCAGAAGGAAGCAACTCCGACCCCATAAAGTATATATATTATTGATCATGAACACCTAGATCTCAGAGACTATAAAAGATAGATCAACAAATTTTTCGGGATAGTGTGTCTTATTGTTGCACGCAGATAAATATTTGTTTTAGATTTTGCCACGACCCCTTCCGCCCCTGTAAATAAAAAGAACTGAATTCCAATCATGTTAAAGCTAGACAGTTTTGCCACACACACTACTAATCATCATCTTAATGATCTCTGAAAATTTGGTTAAAATCGGACAAAAAATATCGAAGTTACTGAATAATTACTTCTATAAGCCGAAATCGGGTGCACCTGTTCAGCTGGTATGTCACTCAGTGACATAATAATGGTGCTCAATAAGCAAATTAAAATGCTATCAAGCTAATCATTTTTAGTATATTTGTCAGTACATTTTAGAAAAATATAATATTTTGATAGTCGCTTTTTTTTATTCTTCCATTGAGTAAAATTGGGTGGCGGTGATCATACAAAGTCCAAATATGCTTCATCTGCTAATTCACTGAACTTTCCCGGCTTTTGAAGAATGCCGTGAAAATTGTTTAAAAAATTGTTCGAAATGGTTAAAAAATAATTAAAATAAAGTGGTTTTTAAGAAACTCTATGGTTTGTATTAACGATAAGATGTAATATTTGTGATATTATCCACCATCAGTGCATAGTTGAAACGTATCAGCTTCCGCTGCTGTGGTTAGGTTGGGGGGAGCTCTCTATAGTGAATTTATACTATCGAATGATGATAGTTGCTCTATCTAACAACTTTGTGCATGTTGTTTTTCTTGCTTGAGCACTATGGTGAGTTTACAAGAGGCATCCTTAAGTTTTTGCTTTTTGAGTACTAGTTGCTCAATTTGTAAATTATTCTTTATTGTGATTGATTGGAACACTTGTCGCTTGTGGTGTATATGCGCCAACTGCCAACTGCCAACTGCCAACCACGACAGTCTACTGTCTATATCCCCTAGGAGTCCAAAGAAACAATCAACTGTGGCAGACATACTTAGGCAGTTTCAAAGCCTGCAATTCGATTTAAGTGGCGGATGTGATTCAAACGGATTTTCTGAGTATTGGTGAGCCATTGCAGTATTGGTGAGTGGTGCGTATCAATGGTAATGGTCGTCTGATGGTCACTGGCGGCACCGACGGACATATGCGAGTTTGGACCTTTCCACAAATGCCTGCGCATAATAATAAAATTGACGATAAATGAATTGACGATCATTGTGCCAAAAACACACAAGTTATTCATAACTGTCTTGTATTGTGACTGGTTGTGTTTTTGATTGTTTTCAGTGTTTTAAGTCGTTTTAACTTGTTTACCAATTGAGTTTATTTTTCGTCTAAGTGGTTTTGTTCATAATTGGGTTTGTACTAATAATAATTGTGTTTTATTATTTGCCTTTGTGTGGTACAAATCAATTGGATTTGTTCTCTGTGCAAGTGCAATTTGTTGATGTCAGTTTTCGTTTTGGCCCATCGTCTGTTTGTGATTAGCAGTGTTTTCGTTCTTGTTTTCCTGATTGTTCTCCGTGTTATCTCTGTGCAAGTGCATTTTGTTTCTGCCCGTTTCTTTTCGGCGCATCGTCTGTTTGTGCTCTAGCAGTGTTTTTATTTTGTTTTGCACATTCTTTTGCTTTGCAAGATTAACTGTTGTGTCAGTCTTTCTCGTTCATTTTTCTATTTTCGTCACGCCCGCGTTTGTGTTTTTCTGTAAGATCTAAGCGTCTTCATACCCTGCACTGTCACTAATTTTATACTAGTTTTAATTTTTTTATTTTGTAATAAAACCTACATTGTGTTTGTCTGTTATTATAAAAAATGCCGGATACCAGGAAATGCAAAAACGGGTTTTGTTTGCTGCTGGCTATGTGATAATGTTTCACATCAAAAATGTGCTGTATTGTAGAGCTAATTGGCTTCAAATCTGGCTTAAAATGGAAGTGTGAGTCAGGGATGTTGAAAGAAATGTTGCGGGATTCATACGGCAGATGAAGAAAGGCTTATGTGACCTAAAAAACTTGCGGATAGTTCTGCAACTTTGGACTTTGGGATTAAGGGCATGAAGCTTTTAACCAAGTCTCCAAAGCTTAAAAAACCTAATACTCGTTTGTCCATTGGCACAAACAAACTTCATGTTCCTGGTTACCAACTCGTCCGTTCCTCATAATGTAATAGCAGTTACATATTCCACCCCTCGACACTACACAGTGTCAAAGAATGCCGACAATGACATGGTTCCCATGGATGTCGTTTGTTCTGATCTCGACTTATATTATAGTTGCTTAGAACACTATAATATATGTAAAACAATGTTTTGTTTAAAGGCTTGCTCCTTATACATCATTTGATGACATTAGGAAAAAAAACTAAATTTCTCATATGAACGGGAAATCGCATCGTATAAAATAAGTATTCCTGTTGAGTATTTTAGTAATGTTTGCTGTAAAAACTTTTAGCCGGAATACTTAATTATTAAGGACTATGTTATTAAAAAGAAAAATCGACCATCGATTTTACGTCTAAAAGTTACCGACTAATTTCTCTAAGTCTCAAACTTCATCTGATATCTCAAAAAAATAACACAAAATAAAAAAAGTCTTTGTAGTAAGCTAAATAATCTTTATTTAGATAGCTTATCTTTTTCTTTCCATTTCATTGCCTTTACTGGAACTTGGTTAAGGCATGATATTCTTAATACTAAAATACTGAATAAATTTCGCATGCGGAGTGGTGGTGGTGGTGCTCTTATCGCTGTTGAATCTGATATCTCGTCTGAACTCATCGATTTATGTAGTGATATAGATATCGAATTTGTAGCTGTGAAACTAATTGATTGATTTTAGTTATATTTTCCTTACCTAAGGATCTACCACCCTACCTGAAGGTATACTCGTAGATTGACCGCCAAATAAGGGTTTCGGGTTTCCTTGTTTTACCGAAAAGCGAGTTCGTTGTTTTCGGAAGACCGACTTTATAAAAAAAATTTCTACAATTAAGATTTTTTACCTTTTTTGTCAAATAGACCGTTATGATTTACTAAAGAACTCACAAAGTTAAAGAATAAAAAATCAAAGCTATATAAAAAATATAAAGAAACTGGCTCTCTCTTATATTTTTCTCGCTACTCTGATGCTCGTTCCGATTTCTTCACGCTAAATAATCTTTGCTACAAGGATTATTTGAGAAAGTGCAGACTAACGTTTCAGAATGACCCGAAACGCTTCTATGACTTCGTCAACTCGAAGCGGAAGACACCAATACATCTGAAACATTATTCTTTTGAAAAAGGGATGGCTTTTAATGAACATTGCCGATCTGTTTGCTAATTTTTTTCAAATTATCTTTTTCTCATCAACATTTCATATCCAATAAAAAAATATAATTGAATTTTTGGTCTCTTAATTACTGAAAGTTTACTCTAACATGACCTTAAGTCTAGTAAAGATGTTTTTTCTCCAGGCTCTGACGGAGTTCTTGAGTGACTCTGTTAACCAATTTTAAAGTTATTTGAATTGTCTGTAGACTTTTCTTTGAAATTTTCGATTGCCGATAGAATGCTGCAAAGAAATGAAAGAGACATAGAAGATGAAGACGAATCAAGCAGTGAAAAAGATGATAAAAGCAGCGATGATGAAATTTCAGAATATCAAATCCGTAGATCCGTTCAGAATTCCGAAGAACAAAGTGTGGACGAAAAGAGAAATGATGAGAAGTCTGTTCTACAATATGCATGCATCTTATGAGCTTCAAAACTGCGGCCCCTCCTTGATCTCCTGATGCGGCAATCGAACATTGCGTTTTTTCTGGTATTTAGTTGCAACACCTCTTTCTGTTGTTCCTTTAAAGAAACAGCTTTTTGTTTCTCTTTTTGCTGCCGATACTTCATTTGAAAATTTCAAATCCTACATTAAATTTTATCTTTCTTTCCATTGTAATATAACTGTTGAGAAATTTAAATTTAGTTATGCCAGGGAGATCCCCTCTTTCAAAATAAGTTGTTTGGCAGAAGTATTGAAATCTATTTCTTTGGTTATTTTTTGCTCGCAACATCCAATTGTAATAAAGTATGTAACAAGAAAAAAGAATCAGTTTCCAATTGCACTGCCTCCTAGTTCATGTGTTGCTTCATCCCCTAATGTTAACCCAAAAAATGTTAGGGGTTTCAATTCTAAACTATCTCAACTATTTGTAGATTGTTTTTCTTTTGAGTTCGATGTAGTTATCTTTACCGAAACCTGGCTAAAGCCTGATATTCCGAATTATTTCTTGTTTTTTTGTAAATACACCTCTTTTGACCGTGACCGTGTTCCACGTCTAGGAGAGGAAGTTTTAATTGCTGTTGATTCTGACCTTCCGTATGAATTAATTACTTCTCGATGGCATGTTGACATCGTACTTGTAAGTGTAAAAATTTCTCTTAATAATTTTTCTATTTTTATCACTTGTTCGTATATTCCTTCCCAATCCAATATGTTAGTTTATAATGAACACCTTTCTGCAATAAAATATATTTGTTCTCTAGTTTTCGAGACTTTTTGTTTGTTTTCGGTGACTTTAATTTGCCCAACGTTATTTCGTTAGACACACCTAATGTGTTGCCCCATCTTGTTCCCATGAATTTATTAATTCAATGTTTGAAATTTCATTGGCGCAAGTTAACCTCGTGTGAAACTGTAATGGCCGTATGCTCTACCTTGTCTTTTGTTATATTATCTACTATTATTATTATTTGTAAAAGGGAGTCTCCCAACAGAGAAGGTGCAAGGCACTGCGACCATGGAGGTCTTTTGTGCCTATAGGCTCTCCCTAGCTAGACAAAAAATGCTCTGCTTCCCTAATGAGCAGATCTTTCGTACAGGAACGCACAATATGCTCGGGACCTGCGGTATCCACGTGCAGATGTTTCCTCCTAGTCCATACCAAGTCTGGACAGTCGCACAGAATATATCTGGTTGTCTCGTCGTCCTCTTTACAAAGTCTGCACTCAGCATCAGAAGACAGACGCATTTTGGTGAGGTGATAGTTCACCGTATGATGGCCACTAAGAAAGCCAACGAGGAGGTGAAGATCCCTCCTGGAAAGTAAGCTTGTTTTCCGGTCGACCACGGGATTGATAAGCTCCTTGGCTTGCCGCATCCCTGGTTGGACCGACCAGTAGCGATCAGTCAACCTAACAGCCCAGGTTTTCACAATAGCTGAGATGGTTGACCAACCCACGCCACAGAAGGGCTCAGGGCCGGAAAAAGTAGCTGACGAACCTCGCAAGTTCGTCCGCCAGTTCATTGCCCTGGATACCAGAGTGTCCAGGTATCCATAGAAGGGTGACATTCTTAATAAGAGACAGTTCCAGCAATCGGCCACCAGTCGAGAGCTTACTCTTTTGGAGGAGAGGGCTAAGATGGCGGCTTGACTATCAGAGAAGATGTAGATGTTCACTGCTCTAATCCCCTTCTCTAGGATCAGACGGTAGCATAACTCGATGGCATGAACCTCAGATTGGAAGACTGTGGGCCATTTGCCCATAGCAATTGAGGTTTTGGAGTTTGGTCCACAGATCCCAGCTCCAACCCCCTGACCAGTTTTTGACCCGTTGGTATACCAGTGAACACCGTAGGGGTCGCTGATGTGGTTGTCAATGTCTCAGTCCTTCCTATCCGGGATGTGGGTTCTGAATTTAGCACCAAAGAAAAGTTCCTTAGTCATAGTATCTGATCTAGTGCAGATATCTATGCCAGGAATGTCTTTGATCAGGCCAGCATGTCCTGATTCGGTAGCTAGAAGCCCTGATTGGAGCTTGATTCTAAGAAGGCTCATAGCAGCGACTTCTTTAATTTCGATATGCAGCGGAGTCAGATTCAGTATCGATTCCATTGCCTGCGGTGGGACAGGTACGAAGTGCACCTGTCAGGGAGAGACACAGCAGCCTGTGCAATTTATTGCATTTTCTGATGGCAGTGACCTGCGTAACCTTTGGTCACCACACATAGGTGACGATCGGTCTGACCATCATGGCAAAAAGCTACAGGATGGTGTAGGATTTAAGACCCCAGATTCTACCAAAGAATCTCCTGCAGGCCCACATGGTATGGGTCGCCTTTGTGAGGGTGTTGCTGAGGTGGGAGTTCCAATTTAGGCTTTTATCGAGAGTTACCCCTAGATATTTGACTTCGTTGGATAGCCCCACAGGGGAGCCGCTGATAAAAATTTGACCAATGTCAACGGAATAGCACCTAGTGAAAGGAACTATAATAGCTTTTTGTGGATTGATGCTAAGACCAACATCTGCGCACCATCTACTTACCGTGTTCAGAGCTGATTGCATCAACTCTGTCACGGTGCTGGTATAGTTCCCGGTCACTATTAGAGTCAGGTCGTCAGCATAGCCGATAGCTTCAACGCCCTGCTCGGAGAGTACGACTAGTAGTTCGTCAACTACTAGTGACCAGAGTAGGGGGGATAGAACTCCTCCCTGGGAACAGCCTTTGACTGCATTAATGCATGCAGTCGTGGAGTCCAGGGTGGAAGTGATCATCCGGTGCATGAGCATATCTTCAATCCACCGGATCAATGGACGGGCAATTCCTCTACGTTCCAGAGCAGTAGAGATTGACCCGTAGCCTGTATTATCAAAATAACCTTCTATATCCAGAAAAGAGCATAATGCAATGTTGTTGGATACGAAGGCTCTTTCTATTTTCCCCACAAACCTGTGGAGAGCGACCTCCGTCGATCTGCCGGCTATGTACGCAAGCTGCGTGGGATGCAGAGGTGTCGACGTCTGCAGAGAGCACCGAATGTGCATATTTATCAGCCTTTCTACCGTCGTAAGCAGCAAGGAAGTAAGACTGATCGGCCGATAGGACTTAGGCTGGCCAAGCCGACGATTCCCTTGCTTGGGGATGAATACCACATTAACTCTCCTCCAAGAGCTGGGTATGTATCCCAAGTAAAACTAGCTCTAAGAAGGCCGACCAGTGGATCAAAAATATGAGTCAGGCTGTCTTGAATAAGGGCTGGGAAGATTTTGTCACCCCCTGGGGCTTTGAAGGGAGCGAAAGAATCTATAGCCCATTTTACCTTTTCGGGGTCGAAGATGGATCCAGATAAGCTGAAGTCCGGTGACAAAATGGCGTCATCGCGACTGGAGAGGTCTGGATTCGCCACAGAACCCGGGAAGTGGACTTGTAGTAGAAGCTCAAGTGTTTCCCTGCGATCTTGAGTGAAAGAGCCATCTGCTCTTTTAAGAGGCCCTATTCCATTAGACGACCCTTTAGCCAATACTTTATGAAGCCTCGCTGCCTCTGGCAACGATTCTAAGCTACCACAGTAGCTGCGCCATGTATCGCGTTTAGTTTGTCTAATGCTTTTGTTGTAGTTGGTGAGAGCGTTCTTATAGACGTCCCACCTAGCACGGTTAGATTTAGCCTTATTTAAAAGGCTTCTAACCCTCCTTCTAAGGACAGCCAGTTCCTCATTCCACCACGGAATTTTCCGATTGACCCTTAGGGTCTTCTGGACTGAGCTGTCCTCGAAGGATGAGATAAGCACATCTTGGAGCAGATTGGCAGCGAGTTCTATCTCACTGATAGAGTTAGGATTGCTAACCAATAGGTCTGCTTTGAAAGCTACAGAATGAGTTTTGGCGAATTTCGACTTAGTCATAAAGGTCAAACCTAATGTGCTGATGGTCTGACAAAGTGGCTTCGTCTGTGACCCGCCATTGACAAGCGAACTCGCTATCGAGTTGCTGATTAGGGTGAGATCTAAAACCTCTTCCCTCTTAATAAAAGTGGATTTGCACCCTATGTTAGCTACATCTAATTGACAACACAATAAGTAGTCTAAGAGGGACTCACCACGTTTATTGATGTCGCTGCTCCCCCAGATCGTGTGATGTGCATTGGCATCACAGCCGATCACGAGCGGCTTGTTGTTGCGGCGACAGAATTCCACCAGCCGCTGGACCTCTGCTGGGGGTACATCATCCACATCCCCCGGGAAGTATGCGGAGGCGATCACAACTTCCCGGACACCGTCTGCAGTGGCTACCTCAATAGCCGTTGCTACCAGGTCTCTGTGGATGAAGTTAGTTAGTGGGAAATGTCTGACACTGTTATCCATAAGTATAGCAGTGCGCGGGGCACCTCTCATACGGTCATATAACAACTTACATGATCCACATGAAAGTCCACGTATTTGGTTCTTTGACGAGAGCCAGGTTGATTTGATCATCACAGACGACCCTGCACAGTGTGGACGACGCTCCTCTAGCGTGGTGCAGATTCGCCTGGAGCACTTTAAGTTTACTCATCTTCCCTCCGGATGGCGGTCGAGACAACGGTTGACGGACGGTGACCACTTGTCACACGTCTAGCTGGGCCCTTCGGGGCTGTGACCACAATGGCCGGTGGAGTTGGGAAAGGATCCTTGGGTGCCGTTCAGGCTATGTTGCACCACCCGCCACAGCTTCGTGGAGAAGCTGCTGGCGTTCTGGAGCCCAATGTATTCCAGGATGGTTACAGGAGTAAACTCAGCACTACTGGGAAAGTAACCTCTGATGAGGTAAGCCTTGGGGAACTCCGTTTCCTCCAGCAATTTGACGTCAAGGGCGCTGATGGATCTGATGTGTCCAACAGCTCCCCTGACCCAATTGGCAGTGCTGCTATCCTCGCACACCAGAAGCAGCCACTCATTTCGGGGTATACAGCCCTCAAAACCTGGACTAACCTTTGGTGTAGAGTGCAAAAGCACCGCCTTTAAAATACTGGTTTTCAACGTAGCCAACTGCTTCGCTGAGAGGGGTTTGGTTGAATCAGCCGAAGTGACGCCCAATTTCACGCTGCTAACCACTTGGCTGAAGAGTGGTTTCGTGGACTCCTTATGAGTCTTTTTGGGCCTCTTTGAAGAGCTAGTGGGCTCGACGATGGTATCGTCAGCGCGCGTCCGTTTAGTCTTGGTGTTAACGGGGGGCGCAGTGGCGATAGCTAGAGCTTCCGCTCGGTTTGAACCCTTTGCGAGAAGAGCTTTAACAAGCTTCTTCTCATGGCTCATCAGTTTAACAAAGGCGTCCTTAGATTCCAGCCACAACAACTGGATCTGAGAGTCTGCTTCTGTAAGGCCAGACCTCTGAGAGGCCATGGAAGCGTCGTCAGCAAAGCTTATTCGGTCGCAGTCAGCTTCCTCGTCCGAGGACTTTACCTCGACGGGTTTCTGCCGGACTGAACCGCTACTGGACGGAAGTTCAGCACTAGCGAACCCTGTGTCCAAGGGAGTTCGTGGCCTATTCGGGTCCCCTAGAATACTAAAGACGAGACCCGTAGTATTGGGGGTGGAAGCCAGCAGCCCATTGGCTGCAGTGCTGGTGTAGGGGTCAGCCGTGAAAGCATCGCCCAGAGATGATACTTTTAAAGCCGTATCAGACTTTTCTATTTTGAAATTTTGATCCATGAATTAAAGATCCCACGAGTAGGCGGGAAGGGAAGGTCATCCATGGCATAGCCCGCATACCGTGGAAAGTGAAACTGGAGGGCGACAGGTATGCAGAGTCCGCATACGAGAGACCGGGCTATCCCCCGGCCATGCATCCATCAGCGTATGCTGTTCCACCTTGGATTGGGGTGATTTATAGATTCACGATCTTCGCCCGACTACAATTAGTCAGCACCTCTAGCAAAGACATGACCGTGCTAGAGGTCAGCTTCCAGCCGCACTCGCGTGGAGAGTATAGTCGCACTTCCGACAGTAGGAGCAAGGACGGCACGTGCCCCAGCCAATGGTGTTGTATTTACCGTCTTTAGTAAGGCCTTTTGATCCTTTGATCCTTTGTTTGAAAACTCAAAGAGTTCTCTTTAAATTTTGTTCTTCAAAACCTATTTTTGTTACTTCTGGTGTACCTCAAGGTAGTCATCTTGGTTCTCTTCTTTTTAATGTTTTTATTAATGATCTTTCTTCAATCATTTCAAACTCCAATGTATTAATGTATTATTTCAAACTCCAATGTATTAATGTGGGATTGGTTTTTGGCTGTTTATCCAAATCCCACAAGTATGAAACAGCTGATCCCTAGACAACGACAACGACGATAATGATAACAACGACGATAACGAGAAGACTACTGATGAAGAAGGTGGCGAATTATCGAGGTGGCGAATTCGCAAACACGACGATCAACGAAGAGCGCAACGCTACGAGAGCGAAGTGCTGTACGACGGCGAGAGAAGCAAGTTGTTTTTTGCTCGTGAAAGAGTTAAGTTGTGCGTTCTGCCTGTGTGGCTATGAGATCGACAGCAATTCGACGACAAGGACGACGGTGAAGACGTGAGCCAACGATAATTTCCATATCCTATATTATTTGTTTAAACATACAAATAAAATTCATAATATTATAATAAAACCCCACATTAATGTATGCTGACGATGTGAAGTTGTGCTTCTCGAACAATGATACTAGCTCTCATTGACTTTTGCAAACAGATAATAATCTGCTTTCAAATTTGTGTAATGAGAACAAGTTGGAACTTAATTGTTAAAAATGTAATGTTATGTCATTTTGTAGAACCTCACCACATATGGTCTCTTATAGTCTCAAAGGATTTAGGTATATTCCTAGATCATAAGTTGAAATTTGACCACCACTTTATTTGCAGTCAATAAGGCAACTCAAGTTCTTGGCTTCATTAATCGGTGGTCTAATGGGTTTGCTGACCCTTATACGACAAAATTACTTTATGCTTCGCTTGTTCGTTCAATTTTCGAATATGGTTTTTCCGACGCTTTAACTGGGTTCTTCTTCTTTAAATCAATCTCCCATCTCTAACTAATCGTCGGGTTTTTTTAGGTGTTGTCTTTATTCATAAGCTAATTGGTGGATTTATTGATTCTTCGGTATTATTAAATCAAATTTGTTATACTGTTCCCTTTAAAAGAACTTGTAATTTTACACCTTTATCACTTAATACATGTTCCACTAATTATATGTTTCATGAACCTTTTCGTGTTCTCTGTGTCGATTACAGTAGAACTTCTCATGTTTTTGCCACTGAGTCCTCTTTGTTTATTATTAAGAAACAAATTTCAAACTTTTACCAGAAGTATTAGTAACTGACAAAAGCACAGTGATCTTATTGGGTTCATAATAATAATAATAATGATAAAGGGAGTCTCCCAGCACAGAAGGGGCGCGACACTGCGACCATGGTGGTCTTTCTGCCTATAAGGCTCTTCTTAGCTAGACAAAAGCTGCTCTGCTTCAGAGTCTACACTCCTCTTTGCAGAGTCTACACTCATCACCGGAAGACAGACGCATTTTGGTGAGGTAATAGTTCACGGTGTGATGGCCACTAAGATAGCCAACAAGGAGGTGAAGATCCCTCCTGAAAAGTAAGCTTGTTTTCTTTTAGCTGAGATGGTTAACAAACCCACGCCACAGAAGGGTTCAGGGCCGGAAAAAGTGGCTGACGAGCCGGCCCTCGCAAGTTCGTCCGCCAGCTCATTGCCCTGGATACCAGAGTGTACAGGTACCCATAGAAGGGTGACGATGTTTATGTCTCCGGAGGCAGTTCCAGCAATCGGTCACCAGTCATGAGCTTACTCTTTTAGAAGAGAGGGCTAAGATGGCCGCTTGATTGCCACAGAAGATGAATATGTTTACTATTCTAATCCCCTTCTCTAGGATCAGACGGCAGCATAACTCGATGGCATGAACCTCAGATTGGAAGACTGTGGGCCATTTGCCCATAGCTATTGAGGTTTTAGAATCGGGTCTAAAGATCCCAGCTCCAACCCCCTGATCATTTTTTGACCCGTCGGTATACCAGTGGATACCGTTGGGGTCACTGATGGGGCTGCCGGTGTCCCAGTCCTTCCTATCCGGGATGAGGGTTTTGAATTTAGCACCAAAGAAAAGTTCCTTTGTCATAGTATCTAATCTAGTGCAGATATCTATGCCAGGAATATCTTTGATAGCATGTCCTGATTCGGTAGCTAGAAGCCCTGATTGGAGCTTGATTCTAAGAAGGCTCGGACAGGTACGAAGTGCACCTGTCAGTGAGAGGCACAGCAGCCTGTGCAATTTATTGCATATTCTGATGGCAGTGACCTGCGTAACCTTTGGCCACCACACAATTGCAGCATAGGTGACGATCAGTCTGACCATCATGGCAAAAAGCCACCGGATGGTGCAGGATTTAAGACCCCAGATTCTACCAAAGAATCTCCTGCAGGCCCACATGGTATGGGTCGCCTTTGTGAGGGTGTTGCTGAGGTGGGAGTTCCAATTTAGTCTTTTATCGAGGATTACCTCTAGATATTTGACCTCGTTTGATAGCCCCACAGGGGAGCCGCTGATATAAAGTTGACCAATGTCAACGAAATAGCACCTAGTGAAAGGAACTATAATAGCTATTTATGGATTGATGCTAAGACCAACATCTCCGCACCATCTACTTACCATGTTCAGAGCTGATTGCATCAACTCTGTCACGGTGCTGGCATAGTTCCCGGTCACTATTAGCGCAAGGTCGTCAGCATAGCCGATCGCTTCAACGCCCTGCTCGGAGAATAAGACTAGTAGTTCGTCAACTACTAGGAACCAGAGTAGGGGGGATAGAACCCCTCCCTGGGGACAGCCTTTGACTGCATTAGTGCATGCAGTCGTGGAGTCCAAGGTGGAAGTGATTATCCGGTGCTTGAGCATAGCTTCAATCCCCCGGATCAAGGGACGGGCAGTTCATCTGCACTCTAGAGCAGTAGAGATGCACCCGTAGCCGGTATTATAAAAATCACCTTCTATATCCAGAAAAGAGCATATTGTAATGTTGTTGGATACGAAGGCTCTTTCTATTTTCCCCACAAACCTGTGGAGAGCGACCTCCGTCGATCTGCCGGCTATGTACGCAAGCTGCGTGGGATGCAGAGGTGTCGACGTCTGCAGAGAGCACCGAATGTGCATATTTATCAGCCTTTCTGCCGTCGTAAGCAGAAAGGAAGTAAGACTGATCGGCCGATAGGACTTAGGCTGGTCAAGCCGACGATTCCCTTGCTTGGGGATGAATACCACATTAACTCTCCTCCAAGAGCTGGGTATGTATCCCAAGTAAAACTAGCTCTAAGAAGGCCGACCAGTGGATCAAAAATATGAGTCAGGCTGTCTTGAATAAGGGCTGGGAAGATTTTGTCACCCCCTGGGGCTTTGAAGGGAGCGAAAGAGTCTACAGCCCATTTTACCATTTCGGGGTCGAAGATGGATCCAGATAAGCTTAAGTCCGGTGACAAAATGGCGTCATCGCGACTGGAGAGGTCTGGATTCGCCACAGAACCTGGAAAGTGGACTTGTAGTAGAAGCTCAAGTGTTTCCCTGCGATCTTGAGTGAAAGAGCCATCTGCTCTTTTAAGAAGCCCTATTCCATTAGACGACCCTTTAGCCAATACTTTATGAAGCCTCGCTGCCTCTGGCAACGATTTTATGATACCACAGTAGCTGCGCCATGTATCGCGTTTAGTTTGTCTAATGCTTTTGTTGTAGTTGGTGAGAGCGTCCCTATAGACGTCCCAACTAGAACGGTTAGATTTAGCCTTATTTAAAAGGCCCTGCTTCTAAGGACAGCCAGTTCCTCATTCCACCACGGAATTTTCCGATTGACCCTTAGGGTCTTCTGGACTGAGCTGTCCTCGAAGGATGAGATAAGCACATCTTGGAGCAGATTGGCAGCGAGTTCTATCTCACTGATAGAGTTAGGATTGCTAACCAATAGGTCTGCTTTGAAAGCTACAGAGGCTTTAAAGAGCTCCCAATTTGTCTTTTTGGGACAGAAGGAGTTTTGGCGAATTTCGACTTGGCCAGGGAGGTCAAACCTGATGTGCTGATGGTCTGACAAAGTGGCTTCGTCTGTGACCCGCCAATTAACAAGCGAACTTGCTATCGACGTGCTGATTAGAGTCCACATCGCCCGGGAAGTATGCGGAGGCGATCACAACTTCCCGGACACCGTCTGCAGCGGCTACCTCAATAGCCATTGCTACCAGGTCTCTGTGGATGAAGTTAGTTAGTGGGAAATGTCTGACACTGTTATCCATAAGTATAGCAGTGCGCGGGGCACCTCCCATACGGTCATATAACAACTTACATGATCCACATGAAAATCCACGTATTTGGTTCTTTGACGAGCGCCAGGTTGATTTGATCATCACAGACGACCCTGCACAGTGTGGCCGACGCTCCTCTAGCGTGGTGCAGATTCGCCTGGAGCACTTTAAGTTTACTCATCTTCCCTCCGGATGGCGGTCGAGACAAGGTCACTTGCCTTGCCCCCCGGGAGTCATTACCGCGTATGCCCTTCGGCGGTCGGGACGAGCCACTCGGGGGAGGTCGCCTTGCGACCCCGATCGCAGGAGGTGCCCTTGCGGGTGGGTTGCGGCCTGAGGTGCTGGCAGTGGGCCTGACCGAGGTACCTCTGACGGTTGACGGATGGTGACCACTTGTCACACGTCTAGCTGGGCCCTTCGGGGCTGTGACCACAATGGCCGGTGGAGTTGGGGAAGGATCCTTGGGTGCCGTTCAGGCTATGTTGCACCACCCGTTCTGGAGCCCAATGTATTCCAGGATGGTTGCAGGAGTAAACTCAGCACTACTGGGAAAGTAACCTCTGATGAGGTAACCTTGGGGAACTCCGTTTCCTCCAGCAATTTGACGTCAAGGGCGCTGATGGATCTGATGTGTCCAACAGCTCCCCTGACCCAATTGGCAGTGCTGCTATCCTCGCACACCAGAAGCAGCCACTCATTTCGGGGTATACAGCCCTCAAAACCTGGACTAACCTTTGGTGTAGAGTGCAAAAGCACCGCCTTTAAAATACTGGATTTCAACGTAGCCAACTGCTTCGCTGAGAGGGGTTTGGTTGAATCAGCCGAAGTGACGCCCAATTTCACGCTGCTAACCACTTGGCTGAAGAGTGGTTTCGTGGACTCCTTATGAGTCTTTTTGGGCCTCTTTGAAGAGCTAGTGGGCTCGACGATGGTATCGTCAGCGCGCGTCCGTTTAGTCTTGGTGTTAACGGGGGTCGCAGTGGCGATAGCCAGAGCCTCCTCTCTGTTAGAACCCTTTGCGAGTGCAGCTTTAAAAGCTTCTTCTCGCGGCTCTTCAGTTTAACAAAGGCGTCCTTAGATTCCAGCCACAACAACTGGATCTGAGAGTCTGCTTCCGTAAGACCAGACCTCTGAGAGGCCACGGAAGCATCGTCAGCAAAGCTGATTCGGTCGCAGTCAGCTTCCTCGTCCGAGGACTTTACCTCGACGGGTTTCTGCCGGACTGAACCGCTACTGGACGGAAGTTCAGCACTAGCGAACCCTGTGTCCAAGGGAGTTCGTGGCCTATTCGGGTCCCCTAGAATACTAAAGACGAGACCCGTAGTATTGGGGGTGGAAGCCAGCAGCCCATTGGCTGCAGTGCTGGTGTAGGGGTCAGCCGTGAAAGCATCGCCCAGAGATGATACTTTTAAAGCCGTATCAGACTTTTCTATTTTGAAATTTTGATCCATGAATTAAAGATCCCACGAGTAGGCGGGAAGGGAAGGTCATCCATGGCATAGCCCGCATACCGTGGAAAGTGAAACTGGAGGGCGACAGGTATGCAGAGTCCGCATACGAGAGACCGGGCTATCCCCCGGCCATGCATCCATCAGCGTATGCTGTTTCACCTTGGATTGGGGTGATTTATAGATTCACGATCTTCGCCCGACTACAATTAGTCAGCACCTCTAGCAGAGACATGACCGTGCTAGGGGTCTGCTTCCAGCCGCCCTCGCGTGGAGAGTATAGTCGCACTTCCGACAGTAGGAGCAAGGACGGCACGTGCCCCAGCCAATACTGGGATTACGGGTTGATCCCCTTGCTTCCCCTGACGGCTGACGGCCGTCTTTTGTTCTAACACATCTTGTAGTTCTATTAATCAAATTGCTCCTCTAGTTACCCCTGAAGACCTCTACAATCCCACTTAAGAACTTGTTTTACATAATTTTAATAATCTTATTACTCTTACTGACTGGTCTCAACTGTGCTTCATCTATTTATAAAAATATTCTGAGTTCGATTTTTGAGCAATCTGTGCCTCGTGTTAAACTTGTGAGGACTAACTGTCCACCAAGTTTCACTCGTGAGTGGACGCACTTCTAGAATTTAAAATCTCGATATTATAAGAAATTCAAGAATTCGGGAAATTCTTCTGATTTCTCTCGTAATGTTATTGCCATATCTAATCTTATAATTCGCGATGTTATAAAATTTATCCAAATCGCTGTCATTTACAATTTGCTCATAACCCTCTACAATTTTATAATTTTGTAAATATGAAACGTAAATCCTCTTCTCTAACCTCTTTTGTCATTTTTGGTAATATGAAAGCAAATTCAGATCAGGCCTCTGCCGATTTACTTGCAGATTTCTTGCAATCTACTTATACTATTTCTATATTACCTAGTTTACCATATCAATATTGTATTCTAATTGCATTAGTTGCCTTTTTGATCCTGTCATCACAGAAAGTTAGGTACTTAACGAACTTAATTTAATCAAGCCGGTGTACTCACCAGTTCCTGATGGAGTACCAGTATGTGTACTTATGGTACTGTGCTGTTTCTCTTTGTAAACCCCTTCTTAAATTATTTGAATTGTCTGTTAACTTTTGCTCTTTACCTCCAATTTGGAAGGAATCATTTATTATTCCTCTCCATAAGAAGGGTTCAAAGTCCGATGTCAAGAATTATAGTGGCATTTCTAAATTGTCCGCTATTCTTAAGGTGTTGGAGAAAATGATTACTTGTCAGCTTTAACATTCATGTAGTTCTATTATTTCACCTTATCAACATGGTTTTGGGAAAGCAAGATCTACTACTACTAATCTTCTTAAATTTACCTCGTTAGTGATCAAAGAATTTCATAATAAAATGAAGACTGGTGTTGTATTTGCCGTCTTTAGTAAGGCCTTTTGATCCTTTGATCCTTTGTTTGAAAACTCAAATAGTTCTCTTTAAATTTTGTTCTTCAAAACCTATCTTTGTTACTTCTGGTGTACCTCAAGGTAGTCATCTTGGTTCTCTTCTTTTTAATGTTTTTATTAATGATCTTTCTTCAATTATTTCAAACTCCAATGTATTAATGTATGCTGACGATGTGATGTTGTTCTTCTCGAACAATGACATTAGCTCTTATCTTCCTTCTATTATTTCAAACTCCAATGTATTAATGTGGGATTGGTTTTGGCTGTTTATCCAAATCCCACAAGTATGAAACAGCTGATCCCTAGACAACGACAACGACGATAATGATAACAACGACGATAACGAGAAGACTACTGATGAAGAAGGTGGCGAATTATCGAGGTGGCGAATTCGCAAACACGACGATCAACGAAGAGCGCAACGCTACGAGAGCGAAGTGCTGTACGACGGCGAGAGAAGCAAGTTGTTTTTTGCTCGTGAAAGAGTTAAGTTGTGCGTTCTGCCTGTGTGGCTATGAGATCGACAGCAATTCGACGACAAGGACGACGGTGAAGACGTGAGCCAACGATAATTTCCATATCCTATATTATTTGTTTAAACATACAAATAAAATTCATAATATTATAATAAAACCCCACATTAATGTATGCTGACGATGTGAAGTTGTGCTTCTCGAACAATGATACTAGCTCTCATTGACTTTTGCAAACAGATAATAATCTGCTTTCAAATTTGTGTAATGAGAACAAGTTGGAACTTAATTGTTAAAAATGTAATGTTATGTCATTTTGTAGAACCTCACCACATATGGTCTCTTATAGTCTCAAAGGATTTAGGTATATTCCTAGATCATAAGTTGAAATTTGACCACCACTTTATTTGCAGTCAATAAGGCAACTCAAGTTCTTGGCTTCATTAATCGGTGGTCTAATGGGTTTGCTGACCCTTATACGACAAAATTACTTTATGCTTCGCTTGTTCGTTCAATTTTCGAATATGGTTTTTCCGACGCTTTAACTGGGTTCTTCTTCTTTAAATCAATCTCCCATCTCTAACTAATCGTCGGGTTTTTTTAGGTGTTGTCTTTATTCATAAGCTAATTGGTGGATTTATTGATTCTTCGGTATTATTAAATCAAATTTGTTATACTGTTCCCTTTAAAAGAACTTGTAATTTTACACCTTTATCACTTAATACATGTTCCACTAATTATATGTTTCATGAACCTTTTCGTGTTCTCTGTGTCGATTACAGTAGAACTTCTCATGTTTTTGCCACTGAGTCCTCTTTGTTTATTATTAAGAAACAAATTTCAAACTTTTACCAGAAGTATTAGTAACTGACAAAAGCACAGTGATCTTATTGGGTTCATAATAATAATAATAATGATAAAGGGAGTCTCCCAGCACAGAAGGGGCGCGACACTGCGACCATGGTGGTCTTTCTGCCTATAAGGCTCTTCTTAGCTAGACAAAAGCTGCTCTGCTTCATTAGGGAAGCAGAGATCTTTCGTCGAGGAACGCACAATATGCTCGGAACCTGGGGTATCCACGTGCAGATGTTTCCTCCTAGTCCACACCAAGGCTGGACAGTCGCACAGAATATGTTTGGTTGTCTCGTCGTCCTCTTTGCAGAGTCTACACTCATCATCGGAAGACAGACGCATTTTGGTGAGGTAATAGTTCACGGTGTGATGGCCACTAAGATAGCCAACAAGGAGGTGAAGATCCCTCCTGGAAAGAAAGCTTGTTTTCCGGTCGACCACGGGATTGATAAGCTCCTTGGCTTGCCGCATCCCTGGTTGGACCGACCAGTAGCGATCAGTCAATCTAACAGCCCAGATTTTCACAATAGTTGAGATGGTTAACAAACCCACGCCACAGAAGGGTTCAGGGCCGGAAAAAGTGGCTGACGAGCCGGCCCTCGCAAGTTCATCCGCCAGCTCATTGCCCTGGATACCAGAGTGTACAGGTACCCATAGAAGGGTGACGATGTTTATGTCTCCGGAGGCAGTTCCAGCAATCGGTCACCAGTCATGAGCTTACTCTTTTAGAAAAGAGGGCTAATATGGCCGCTTGATTGCCACAGAAGATGAATATGTTTACTATTCTAACCCCTTCTCTAGGATCAGACGGCAGCATAACTCGATGGCATGAACCTCAGATTGGAAGACTGTGGGCCATTTGCCCATAGCTATTGAGGTTTTAGAATCGGGTCTAAAGATCCCAGCTCTAACCCCCTGATCATTTTTTGACCCGTCGGTATACCAGTGGATACCGTTGGGGTCACTGATGGGGCTGCCGGTGTCCCAGTCCTTCCTATCCGGGATGAGGGTTTTGAATATAGCACCGAAGAAAAGTTCCTTTGTCGTAGTATCTAATCTAGTGCAGATATCTATGCCAGGAATATCTTTGATAGCATGTCCTGATTCGGTAGCTAGAAGCCCTGATTGGAGCTTGATTCTAAGAAGGCTCGGACAGGTACGAAGTGCACCTGTCAGTGAGAGGCACAGCAGCCTGTGCAATTTATTGCATATTCTGATGGCAGTGACCTGCGTAACCTTTGGCCACCACACAATTGCAGCATAGGTGACGATCGGTCTGACCATCATGACAAAAAGCCACCGGATGGTGCAGGATTTAAGACCCCAGATTCTACCAAAGAATCTCATGCAGGCCCACATGGTATGGGTCGCCTTTGTGAGGGTGTTGCTGAGGTGGGAGTTCCAATTTAGTCTTTTATCGAGGATTACCCCTAGATATTTGACCTCGTTTGATAGCCCCACAGGGGAGCCGCTGATATAAAGTTGACCAATGTCAACGAAATAGCACCTAGTGAAAGGAACTATAATAGCTATTTATGAATTGATGCTAAGACCAACATCTCCGCACCATCTACTTACCATGTTCAGAGCTGATTGCATCAACTCTGTCACGGTGCTGGCATAGTTCCCGGTCACTATTAGCGCAAGGTCGTCAGCATAGCCGATCGCTTCAACGCCCTGCTCGGAGAATAAGACTAGTAGTTCGTCAACTACTAGGGACCAGAGTAGGGGGGATAGAACCCCTCCCTGGGGACAGCCTTTGACTGCATTAGTGCATGCAGTCGTGGAGTCCAAGGTGGAAGTGATTATCCGGTGCTTGAGCATAGCTTCAATCCCCCGGATCAAGGGACGGGCAGTTCATCTGCACTCTAGAGCAGTAGAGATGCACCCGTAGCCGGTATTATAAAAATCACCTTCTATATCCAGAAAAGAGCATATTGCAATGTTGTTGGAAACGAAGGCTCTTTCTATTTTCCCCACAAACCTGTGGAGAGCGACCTCCGTCGATCTGCCGGCTATGTACGCAAGCTGCGTGGGATGCAGAGGTGTCGACGTCTGCAGAGAGCACCGAATGTGCATATTTATCAGCCTTTCTGCCGTCGTAAGCAGAAAGGAAGTAAGACTGATCGGCCGATAGGACTTAGGCTGGTCAAGCCGACGATTCCCTTGCTTGGGGATGAATACCACATTAACTCTCCTCCAAGAGCTGGGTATGTATCCCAAGTAAAACTAGCTCTAAGAAGGCCGACCAGTGGATCAAAAATATGAGTCAGGCTGTCTTGAATAAGGGCTGGGAAGATTTTGTCACCCCCTGGGGCTTTGAAGGGAGCGAAAGAGTCTACAGCCCATTTTACCATTTCGGGGTCGAAGATGGATCCAGATAAGCTGAAGTCCGGTGACAAAATGGCGTCATCGCGACTGGAGAGGTCTGGATTCGCCACAGAACCCGGAAAGTGGACTTGTAGTAGAAGCTCAAGTGTTTCCCTGCGATCTTGAGTGAAAGAGCCATCTGCTCTTTTAAGAAGCCCTATTCCATTAGACGACCCTTTAGCCAATACTTTATGAAGCCTCGCTGCCTCTGGCAACGATTTTATGATACCACAGTAGCTGCGCCATGTATCGCGTTTAGTTTGTCTAATGCTTTTGTTGTAGTTGGTGAGAGCGTCCCTATAGACGTCCCAACTAGAACGGTTAGATTTAGCCTTATTTAAAAGGCCCTGCTTCTAAGGACAGCCAGTTCCTCATTCCACCACGGAATTTTCCGATTGACCCTTAGGGTCTTCTGGACTGAGCTGTCCTCGAAGGATGAGATAAGCACATCTTGGAGCAGATTGGCAGCGAGTTCTATCTCACTGATAGACTTAGGATTGCTGACCAATAGGTCTGCTTTGAAAGCTACAGAGGCTTTAAAGAGCTCCCAATTTGTCTTTTTGGGACAGAAGGAGTTTTGGCGAATTTCGACTTGGCCAGGGAGGTCAAACCTGATGTGCTGATGGTCTGACAAAGTGGCTTCGTCTGTGACCCGCCAATTAACAAGCGAACTTGCTATCGACGTGCTGATTAGAGTGAGATCTAAAACCTCTTCCCTAATAGCATTGATAAAAGTGGGTTTGCACCCTATGTTAGCTACATCTAATTGACAACACAATAAGTAGTCTAAGAGGGACTCACCACGTTTGTTGATGTCGCTGCTCCCCCAGATCGTGTGATGTGCATTGGCATCACAGCCGATCACGAGCGGCTTGTTGTTGTGGCGACAGAATTCCACCAGCCGCTGGATCTCTGCTGGGGGTACATCATCCACATCGCCCGGGAAGTATGCGGAGGCGATCACAACTTCCCGGACACCGTCTGCAGTGGCTACCTCAATAGCCGTTGCTGCCAGGTCTCTGTGGATGAAGTTAGTTAGTGGGAAATGTCTGACACTGTTATCCATAAGTATAGCAGTGCGCGGGGCACCTCCCATACGGTCATATAACAACTTACATGATCCACATGAAAATCCACATATTTGGTTCTTTGACGAGAGCCAGGTTGATTTGATCATCACAGACGACCCTGCACAGTGTGGCCGACGCTCCTCTAGCGTGGTGCAGATTCGCCTGGAGCACTTTAAGTTTACTCATCTTCCCTCCGGATGGCAGTCGAGACAAGGCCACTTGCCTTGCCTCCCGGGAGTCGTTACCGCGAATGCCCTTCGGCGGTCGGGACGAGCCACTCGGGGGAGGTCGCCTTGCGACCCCGATCGCAGGAGGTGCCCTTGCGAGTGGGTTGCGGCCTGAGGTGCTGGCAGTGGGCCTGACCGAGGTACCTCTGACGGTTGACGGATGGTGACCACTTGTCACACGTCTAGCTGGGCCCTTCGGGGCTGTGACCACAATGGCCGGTGGAGTTGGGGAAGGATCCTTGGGTGCCGTTCAGGCTATGTTGCACCACCCGTTCTGGAGCCCAATGTATTCCAGGATGGTTGCAGGAGTAAACTCAGCACTACTGGGAAAGTAACCTCTGATGAGGTAAGCCTTGGGGAACTCCGTTTCCTCCAGCAATTTGACGTCAAGGGCGCTGATGGATCTGATGTGTCCAACAGCTCCCCTGACCCAATTGGCAGTGCTGCTATCCTCGCACACCAGAAGCAGCCACTCATTTCGGGGTATACAGCCCTCAAAACCTGGACTAACCTTTGGTGTAGAGTGCAAAAGCACCGCCTTTAAAATACTGGATTTCAACGTAGCCAACTGCTTCGCTGAGAGGGGTTTGGTTGAATCAGCCGAAGTGACGCCCAATTTCACGCTGCTAACCACTTGGCTGAAGAGTGGTTTCGTGGACTCCTTATGAGTCTTTTTGGGCCTCTTTGAAGAGCTAGTGGGCTCGACGATGGTATCGTCAGCGCGCGTCCGTTTAGTCTTGGTGTTAACGGGGGTCGCAGTGGCGATAGCCAGAGCCTCCTCTCTGTTAGAACCCTTTGCGAGTGCAGCTTTAAAAGCTTCTTCTCGCGGCTCTTCAGTTTAACAAAGGCGTCCTTAGATTCCAGCCACAACAACTGGATCCGAGAGTCTGCTTCCGTAAGGCCAGACCTCTGAGAGGCCACGGAAGCATCGTCAGCAAAGCTGATTCGGTCGCAGTCAGCTTCCTCGTCCGAGGACTTTACCTCGACAAGTTTCTGCCGGACTGAACCGCTACTGGACGGAAGTTCAGCACTAGCGAACCCTGTGTCCAAGGGAATTCGTGGCCTATTCGGGTCCCCTAGAATACTAGAGACGAGACCCGTAGTATTGGGGGTGGAAGCCAGCAGCCCATTGGCTGCAGTGCTGGTGTAGGTGTCAGCCGTGAAGGCATCGCCCAGAGATGATACTTTTAAAGCCGTATCAGACTTTTCTATTTTGAAATTTTGATCCACGAATTAAAGATCCCACGAGTAGGCGGGAAGGGAAGGTCATCCATGGCATAGCCCGCATACCGTGGAAAGTCTAAATGAAACTGGAGGGCGACAGGTATCCAGAGTCCGCATACTAGAGACCGGGCTATCCCCCGGCCATGCATCCACCAGCGTATGCTGTTCCACCTTGGATTGGGGTGATTTATAGATTCACGATCTTCGCCCGACTACAATTAGTCAGCACCTCTAGCAGAGACATGACCGTGCTAGAGGTCTGCTTCCAGTCGCCCTAGCGTGGAGAGTATAGTCGCACTTCCGACAGTAGGAGCAAGGACGGCACGTGCCCCAGCCAATACTGGGATTACGGGTTGATCCCCTTGCTTCCTCTGACGGCTGACGGCCGTCTTTTGTTCTAACACATCTTGTAGTTCTATTAATCAAATTGCTCCTCTAGTTACCCCTGAAGACCTCTACAATCCCACTTAAGAACTTGTTTTACATAATTTTAATAATCTTATTACTCTTACTGACTGGTCTCAACTGTGCTTCATCTATTTATAAAAATATTCTGAGTTCGATTTTTGAGCAATCTGTGCCTCGTGTTAAACTTGTGAGGACTAACTGTCCACCAAGTTTCACTCGTGAGTGGACGCACTTCTAGAATTTAAAATCTCGATATTATAAGAAATTCAAGAATTCGGGAAATTCTTCTGATCTCTCTCGTAATGTTATTGCCATATCTAATCTTATAATTCGCGATGTTATAAAATTTATCCAAATCGCTGTCATTTACAATTTGCTCATAACCCTCTACAATTTTATAATTTTGTAAATATGAAACGTAAATCCTCTTCTCTACCCTCTTTTGTCATTTTTGGTAATATGAAAGCAAATTCAGATCAGGCCTCTGCCGATTTACTTGCAGATTTCTTGCAATCTACTTATACTATTTCTATATTACCTAGTTTACCATATCAATATTGTATTCTAATTGCATTAGTTGCCTTTTTGATCCTGTCATCACAGAAAGTTAGGTACTTAACGAACTTAATTTAATCAAGCCGGTGTACTCACCAGTTCCTGATGGAGTACCAGTATGTGTACTTATGGTACTGTGCTGTTTCTCTTTGTAAACCCCTTCTTAAATTATTTGAATTGTCTGTTAACTTTTGCTCTTTACCTCCAATTTGGAAGGAATCATTTATTATTCCTCTCCATAAGAAGGGTTCAAAGTCCGATGTCAAGAATTATAGTGGCATTTCTAAATTGTCCGCTATTCTTAAGGTGTTGGAGAAAATGATTACTTGTCAGCTTTAACATTCATGTAGTTCTATTATTTCACCTTATCAACATGGTTTTGGGAAAGCAAGATCTACTACTACTAATCTTCTTAAATTTACCTCGTTAGTGATCAAAGAATTTCATAATAAAATGAAGACTGGTGTTGTATTTACCGTCTTTAGTAAGGCCTTTTGATCCTTTGATCCTTTGTTTGAAAACTCAAATAGTTCTCTTTAAATTTTGTTCTTCAAAACCTATCTTTGTTACTTCTGGTGTACCTCAAGGTAGTCATCTTGGTTCTCTTCTTTTTAATGTTTTTATTAATGATCTTTCTTCAATTATTTCAAACTCCAATGTATTAATGTATGCTGACGATGTGATGTTGTTCTTCTCGAACAATGACATTAGCTCTTATCTTCCTTCTATTATTTCAAACTCCAATGTATTAATGTGGGATTGGTTTTTGGCTGTTTATCCAAATCCCACAAGTATGAAACAGCTGATCCCTAGACAACGACAACGACGATAATGATAACAACGACGATAACGAGAAGACTACTGATGAAGAAGGTGGCGAATTATCGAGGTGGCGAATTCGCAAACACGACGATCAACGAAGAGCGCAACGCTACGAGAGCGAAGTGCTGTACGACGGCGAGAGAAGCAAGTTGTTTTTTGCTCGTGAAAGAGTTAAGTTGTGCGTTCTGCCTGTGTGGCTATGAGATCGACAGCAATTTGACGACAAGGACGACGGTGAAGACGTGAGCCAACGATAATTTCCATATCCTATATTATTTGTTTAAACATACAAATAAAATTCATAATATTATAATAAAACCCCACATTAATGTATGCTGACGATGTGAAGTTGTGCTTCTCGAACAATGATACTAGCTCTCATTGACTTTTGCAAGCAGATAATAATCTGCTTTCAAATTTGTGTAATGAGAACAAGTTGGAACTTAATTGTTAAAAATGTAATGTTATGTCATTTTGTAGAACCTCACCACATATGGTCTCTTATAGTCTCAAAGGATTTAGGTATATTCCTAGATCATAAGTTGAAATTTGACCACCACTTTATTTGCAGTCAATAAGGCAACTCAAGTTCTTGGCTTCATTAATCGATGGTCTAATGGGTTTGATGACCCTTATACGACAAAATTACTTTATGCTTCGCTTGTTCGTTCAATTTTCGAATATGGTTTTTCCGACGCTTTAACTGGGTTCTTCTTCTTTAAATCAATCTCCCATCTCTAACTAATCGTCGGGTTTTTTTAGGTGTTGTCTTTATTCATAAGCTAATTGGTGGATTTATTGAGTCTTCGGTATTATTAAATCAAATTTGTTATACTGTTCCCTTTAAAAGAACTTGTAATTTTACACCTTTATCACTTAATACATGTTCCACTAATTATATGTTTCATGAACCTTTTCGTGTTCTCTGTGTCGATTACAGTAGAACTTCTCATGTTTTTGCCACTGAGTCCTCTTTGTTTATTATTAAGAAACAAATTTCAAACTTTACCAGAAGTATTAGTAACTGACAAAAGCACAGTGATCTTATTGGGTTCATAATAATAATAATAATGATAAAGGGAGTCTCCCAGCACAGAAGGGGCGCGACACTGCGACCATGGTGGTCTTTGTGCCTATAAGGCTCTTCTTAGCTAGACAAAAGCTGCTCTGCTTCATTAGGGAAGCAGAGATCTTTCGTCGAGGAACGCACAATATGCTCGGAACCTGGGGTATCCACGTGCAGATGTTTCCTCCTAGTCCACACCAAGGCTGGACAGTCGCACAGAATATGTTTGGTTGTCTCGTCGTCCTCTTTGCAGAGTCTACACTCATCATCGGAAGACAGACGCATTTTGGTGAGGTAATAGTTCACGGTGTGATGGCCACTAAGATAGCCAACAAGGAGGTGAAGATCCCTCCTGGAAAGTAAGCTTGTTTTCCGGTCGACCACGGGATTGATAAGCTCCTTGGCTTGCCGCATCCCTGGTTGGACCGACCAGTAGCGATCAGTCAATCTAACAGCCCAGATTTTGACAATAGCTGAGATGGTTAACAAACCCACGCCACAGAAGGGTTCAGGGCCGGAAAAAGTGGCTGACGAGCCGGCCCTCGCAAGTTCGTCCGCCAGCTCATTGCCCTGGATACCAGAGTGTACAGGTACCCATAGAAGGGTGACGATGTTTATGTCTCCGGAGGCAGTTCCAGCAATCGGTCACCAGTCATGAGCTTACTCTTTTAGAAGAGAGGGCTAAGATGGCCGCTTGATTGCCACAGAAGATGAATATGTTTACTATTCTAATCCCCTTCTCTAGGATCAGACGGCAGCATAACTCGATGGCATGAACCTCAGATTGGAAGACTGTGGGCCATTTGCCCATAGCTATTGAGGTTTTAGAATCGGGTCTAAAGATCCCAGCTCCAACCCCCTGATCATTTTTTGACCCGTCGGTATATCAGTGGATACCGTTGGGGTTACTGATGGGGCTGCCGGTGTCCCAGTCCTTCCTATCCGGGATGAGGGTTTTGAATTTAGCACCAAAGAAAAGTTCCTTTGTCATAGTATCTAATCTAGTGCAGATATCTATGCCAGGAATATCCTTGATAGCATGTCCTGATTCGGTAGCTAGAAGCCCTGATTGGAGCTTGATTCTAAGAAGGCTCGGACAGGTACGAAGTGCACCTGTCAGTGAGAGGCACAGCAGCCTGTGCAATTTATTGCATATTCTGATGGCAGTGACCTGCGTAACCTTTGGCCACCACACAATTGCAGCATAGGTGACGATCGGTCTGACCATCATGGCAAAAAGCCACCGAATAGTGCAGAATTTAAGACCCCAGATTCTACCAAAGAATCTCCTGCAGGCCCACATGGTATGGGTCGCCTTTGTGAGGGTGTTGCTGAGGTGGGAGTTCCAATTTAGTCTTTTATCGAGGATTACCCCTAGATATTTGACCTCGTTGGATAGCCCCACAGGGGAGCCGCTGATATAAAGTTGACCAATGTCAACGAAATAGCACCTAGTGAAAGGAACTATAATAGCTATTTATGGATTGATGCTAAGACCAACATCTCCGCACCATCTACTTACCATGTTCAGAGCTGATTGCATCAACTCTGTCACGGTGCTGGTATAGTTCCCGGTCACTATTAGTGCAAGGTCGTCAGCATAGCCGATCGCTTCAACGCCCTGCTCGGAGAATAAGACTAGTAGTTCGTCAACTACTAGGGATCAGAGTAGGGGGGATAGAACCCCTCCCTGGGACAGCCTTTGACTGCATTAGTGCATGCAGTCGTGGAGTCCAAGGTGGAAGTGATTATCCGGTGCTTGAGCATAGCTTTAATCCCCCGGATCAAGGGACGGGCAGTTCCTCTACGTCCCAGAGCAGTAGAGATTGACCCGTAGCCTGTATTATCAAAATCACCTTCTATATCCAGAAAAGAGCATAATGCAATGTTCTTGGATATGAAAGCTCTTTCTATTTTCTCCACAAACCTGTGGAGAGCGACCTCCGTCGATCTGCCGGCTATGTACGCAAGCTGCGTGGGATGCAGAGGTGTCGACGTCTGCAGAGAGCACCGAATGTGCATATTTATCAGCCTTTCTGCCGTCGTAAGCAGAAAGGAAGTAAGACTGATCGGCCGATAGGACTTAGGCTGGTCAAGCCGACGATTCCCTTGCTTGGTGATGAATACCACATTAACTCTCCTCCAAGAGCTGGGTATGTATCCCAAGTAAAACTAGCTCTAAGAAGGCCGACCAGTGGATCAAAAATATGAGTCAGGCTGTCTTGAATAAGGGCTGGGAAGATTTTGTCACCCCATGGAGCTTTGAAGGGAGCGAAAGAATCCCGGAAAGTGGACTTGTAGTAGAAGCTCAAGTATTTCCCTGCGATCTTGTGTGAAAGAGCCATCTGCTCTTTTAAGAAGCCCTATTCCATTAGACGACCCTTTAGCCAATACTTTATGAAGCCTTGCTGCCTCTGGCAACGATTTTATGATACCACAGTAGCTGCGCCATGTATCGCGTTTAGTTTGTCTAATGCTTTTGTTGCAGTTGGTGAGAGCGTCCCTATAGATGTCCCAACTAGAACGGTTATATTTAGCCTTATTTAAAAGGCCCTGCTTCTAAGGACAGCCAGTTCCTCATTCCACCACGGAATTTTCCGATTGACCCTTAGGGTCTTCTGGACTGAGCTGTCCTCGAAGGATGAGATAAGCACATCTTGGAGCAGATTGGCAGCGAGTTCTATCTCACTGATAGACTTAGGATTGCTGACCAATAGGTCTGCTTTGAAAGCTACAGAGGCTTTAAAGAGCTCCCAATTTGTCTTTTTGGGACAGAAGGAGTTTTGGCGAATTTCGACTTGGCCAGGGAGGTCAAACCTGATGTGCTGATGGTCTGACAAAGTGGCTTCGTCTGTGACCCGCCAATTAACAAGCGAACTTGCTATCGACGTGCTGATTAGAGTGAGATCTAAAACCTCTTCCCTAATAGCATTGATAAAAGTGGGTTTGCACCCTATGTTAGCTACATCTAATTGACAACACAATAAGTAGTCTAAGAGGGACTCACCACGTTTGTTGATGTCGCTGCTCCCCCAGATCGTGTGATGTGCATTGGTATCACAGCCGATCACGAGCGGCTTGTTGTTGCGGCGACAGAATTCCACCAGCCGCTGGACCTCTGCTGGGGGTACATCATCCACATCGCCCGGGAAGTATGCGGAGGCGATCACAACTTCCCGGACACCGTCTGCAGTGGCTACCTCAATAGCCGTTGCTACCAGGTCTCTGTGGATGAAGTTAGTTAGTGGGAAATGTCTGACACTGTTATCCATAAGTATAGCAGTGCGCGGGGCACCTCCCATACGGTCATATAACAACTTACATGATCCACATGAAAATCCACGTATTTGGTTCTTTGACGAGAGCCAGGTTGATTTGATCATCACAGACGACCCTGCACAGTGTGGCCGACGCTCCTCTAGCGTGGTGCAGATTCGCCTGGAGCACTTTAAGTTTACTCATCTTCCCTCCGGATGGCAGTCGAGACAAGGCCACTTGCCTTGCCCCCCGGGAGTCGTTACCGCGAATGCCCTTCAGCGGTCTGGACGAGCCACTCGGGGGAGGTCGCCTTGCGACCCCGATCGCAGGAGGTGCCCTTGCGGGTGGGTTGCGGCCTGAGGTGCTGGCAGTGGGCCTGACCAAGGTACCTCTGACGGTTGACGGACGGTGACCACTTGTCACACGTCTAGCTGGGCCCTTCGGGGCTGTGACCACAATGGCCGGTGGAGTTGGGGAAGGATCCTTGGGTGCCGTTCAGGCTATATTGCACCACCCGCCACAGCTTCGTGGAGAAGCTGCTGGCGTTCTGGAGCCCAATGTATTCCAGGATGGTTGCAGGAGTAAACTCAGCACTACTGGGAAAGTAACCTCTGATGAGGTAACCTTGGGGAACTCCGTTTCCTCCAGCAATTTGACGTCAAGTGCGCTGATGGATCTGATGTGTCCTGACCCAATTGGCAGTGCTGCTATCCTCGCATACCAGAAGCAGCCACTCATTTCGGGGTATACAGCCCTCGAAACCTGGACTAACCTTTGGTGTAGAGTGCAAAAGCACCGCCTTTAAAATACTGGATTTCAACGTAGCCAACTGCTCCGCTGAGAGGGGTTTGGTTGAATCAGCCGAAGTGACGCCCAATTTCACGCTGCTAACCACTTGGCTGAAGAGTGGTTTCGTGGACTCCTTATGAGTCTTTTTGGGCCTCTTTGAAGAGCTAGTGGGCTCGACGATGGTATCGTCAGCGCGCGTCCGTTTAGTCTTGGTGTTAACGGGGGTCGCAGTGGCGATAGCCAGAGCCTCCTCTCTGTTAGAACCCTTTGCGAGTGCAGCTTTAAAAGCTTCTTCTCGCGGCTCTTCAGTTTAACAAAGGCGTCCTTAGATTCCAGCCACAACAACTGGATCCGAGAGTCTGCTTCTGTAAGGCCAGACCTCTGAGAGGCCACGGAAGCGTCGTCAGCAAAGCTGATTCGGTCGCAGTCAGCTTCCTCGTCCGAGGACTTTACCTCGACGGGTTTCTGCCGGACTGAACCGCTACTGGACGGAAGTTCAGCACTAGCGAACCCTGTGTCCAAGGGAGTTCGTGGCCTATTCGGGTCCCCTAGAATACTAGAGTCGAGACCCGTAGTATTGTGGGTGGAAGCCAGCAGCCCATTCGCTGCAGTGCTGGTGTAGGGGTCAGCCGTGAAAGCATCGCCCAGAGATGATACTTTTAAAGCCGTATCAGACTTTTCTATTTTGAAATTTTGATCCATGAATTAAAGATCCCACGAGTAGGCGGGAAGGGAAGGTCATCCATGGCATAGCCCGCATACCGTGGAAAGTGAAACTGGAGGGCGACAGGTATGCAGAGTCCGCATACGAGAGACCGGGCTATCCCCCGGCCATGCATCCATCAGCGTATGCTGTTCCACCTTGGATTGGGGTGATTTATAGATTCACGATCTTCGCCCGACTACAATTAGTCAGCACCTCTAGCAGAGACATGACCGTGCTAGGGGTCTGCTTCCAGCCGCCCTCGCGTGGAGAGTATAGTCGCACTTCCGACAGTAGGAGCAAGGACGGCACGTGCCCCAGCCAATACTGGGATTACGGGCTTCCTCTGACGGCTAACGGCCATTTTCGGGTATATATTATACTAAAAAATATACCATATACATAATATATATTATATACACATATATGGAGTCTCCAGTATAAGGTTCATCAATATAGGCTTGAGTCAGTGCAGAAACAATTTCGCTTTGAAATGCAATAACAATAATTTATTTTATGTAATTTGCAATACTTTTAATATTTTTTACTTGACCTTTACAACCTGACTATTACAATATGGTAAGCGTCGCAAATCCCATGAATATATACATGCTAGACTAGCATCAACCGCCGAGTTGATCTGACCCTGTCCATCTGTGCCTATTTCCATAAGACCATAAGACCATAAGAGCTTAAGCAAATGTGGAGACCATATATCTTATTTATGTACATAGATCAAGTTTGTTTTAGATTTTAGACAAGTCCCTTCCACAAAAATTACAAAAAAGAAACCAAATAACAAGCGTAATTTTAAATCCAGAACGTTCATATTTTATATACAAAATAATAAATACACTTTTAATGATTAGAAGTTGTCCAATAAAAACTTTTTTGGGTGTGATAACAGGTTATGAACTTTATTAGGTGCTATGCCTGTGATATAATAATGCTAGTCAACAAACACAATAATTTTTATCGTTATATATTTCGGTATATTTTTTAGTATATTTCTTTAGTATATTTAAATGGTCATCTTAATTTGATGAATTTCGTTGCCAGGATCTTCACTACAGGGTTCTCATTTTCAATACCCGCCTACCCAAAGGGAATACCCTTATGTATGTAACAGGCAGACGGAAACATATCCGACGCCATTAAGTGTATATATTCTTAATCAGCGTCAATAGCCGACACGATATAGCCATGTCCGTCTGTCTGTCCGTATGAACACCTAGATCTCAGAGACTATAAGAGATAGAGCAAAAAATTTTTCGCGACAGTGTGTCTTATTGTTGCACGCAGATTAAGTTTGCTTTAGATTTTTACCAAAAAAAACGAATTTCAATCGTAATTTTTTACACATACAATACTAACCATCATCCTAATGATCTCTGAAAATATGGTTACAATCGGATTAAAAACACTGAAGTTATTAAAGAATTACTTCTATAAGGCGAGTTTGCTCGACTGTGAGATACCCGCCACCCAATTTTACCATCAAAATTATATATTTTTCAAAAATATACTGAAAAAATACTAAGAACAATACTAAAACCATACACAATATCAATATCAAAACTTTCATCGTTCGAAATTATTAGCTTGGCGGCACTTAAGCAGGTTTATTGAACACCATTATTATGTCAAGGAGTGACATAGCAACTAACCAGGTGCAGCTGCATGTGACTACGCCTTATAAAAGTAATTTCTTAATAACTTCTGTGTTTTTTATCCGATTGTAACTTAATTTCCAGAGATCATTAAGATGGTGATTAGTATTGTTCGTACCAAAATTAACAAGTACGAAAACTCCTGTCGAGATTACTCGACTGTGAGATACCCGCCACCCAATTTAACCATCAAAATAATATAATTTTCAAAAATATACTGAAAAATATTCTAAAAGTATACCAAAATATTAAACTAAATTTTTTTTTTTCGAAACGAGGTGTCCTTTACGCAGCTCCACGTAGCACATCAGGTTTAACCTTCCTGGCCAAGTCGAAAACTCCTTGTTTCCCAAAAAGACAAATTGGGAGCTTTTCAAAGCCTCTGTAGCTTTCAAACCAGACTTAGTGGTCAGCAATCCTAAGTCTATCAGTGAGATAGAACTCGCTGCCGATCTGCTTCAAGATGTGTTTATCTCATCCTTCGAGGACAGCTCAGTCCAGACGTCCCTAAGGGTCAATCGTAAAATTCCATGGTGGAATGAGGAACTGGCAGTACTTAGAAGGAGGGTTAGAAGCCTTTTTAATAAGGCTAAATCTAACCGTGCTAGTTAGGACGTCTATAAGAACGCTCTCACCAACTACAACAAAAGCATTAGACAAACTAAACGCGATACATGGCGCAGCTACTGTGGTAGCTTAGAATCGTTGCCAGAGGCAGCGATACTCCATAAAAGAATGGCCAAAGGGTCGTCTAATGGAATAGGCCTTCTTAAAAGAGCAGATGGCTTTTTCACTCAAAATCGCAGGGAAACACTTGAGCTTCTACTACAAGTCCACTTTCCGGGTTCTGTGGCGAATCCAGATCTCTCCAGTAGCGATGACGCCATTTTGTCACCGGACTTCAGCTTATCTGGATCCATCTTCGACCCCGAAAAGGTGAAACGGGCCGTAGATTCTTTCGCTCCCTTCAAAGCCCCAGGGGGTGACAAAATTTTCCCAGCCCTTATTCAAGACAGCCTGGCTCATATTCTTAATCCAGTGGTCGGCCTTCTTATAGCTAGATTTACTTGGGGATACATACCCAGCTCTTGGAGGAGAGTAAATGTGGTACTCGTTCGCAAGCAAGGGAATCGTCGGCTTGACCAGCCTAAGTCCTATCGGCCGATCAGTCTTACTTCCTTTCTGCTTACGACGGCAGAAAGGCTGATAAATATGCACATTCGGTGCTCTCTGCAGACGTCGACACCTCTGCATCCCACGCAGTTTGCGTACATAGCCGGCAGATCGATGGAGGTCGCTCTCCACAGGTTAGTGGGAAAAGAGTCAAAGGCTGTCCCCAGGGAGGGGTTCTATCCCCCTACTCTGGTCCTTAGTAGTTGACGAACTACTAGTCTTACTCTCCGAGCAGGGCGTTGAAGCTATCGGCTATGCTGACGACCTGGCTCTAATAGTGACCGGGAACTATACCAGCACCGTGACAGAGTTGATGCAATCAGCTCTGAACACGGTAAGTAGATGGTGCGCAGATGTTGGTCTTAGCATCAATCCACAAAAAGCTATTACAGTTCCTTTCACTAGGTGCTATTTCGTTGACATTGGTCAATTTTATATCAGCGGCTCCCCTGTGGGGCTATCCAACGAGGTCAAATATCTAGGGGTGACCCTCGATAAAAGACTAAATTGGAACTCCCACCTCAGCAACACCCTCACAAAGGCGACCCATGCCATGTGGGCCTGCAGGAGATTCTTTGGTAGAATCTGGGGTCTTAAATCCTGCACCATCCGGTGGCTTTTTGCCATGATGGTCAGACCGATCGTCACCTATGCTGCTATTGTGTGGTGGCCAAAGGTTACGCATGTCACTGCCATCAGAAAATGCAATAAATTGCACAGGCTGCTGTGCCTCTCACTGACAGGTGCACTTCGTACCCGTCCCACCGCAGCAATGGAATCGATACTGAATCTGACTCCGCTGCACATCCAAATTAAAGAAGTCGCCGCTATGAGCCTTCTTAGAATCAAGCTTCAATCAGGGCTTCTAGCTACCGAATCAGGACATGCTAGCCTGATCAAAGACATTCCTGGAATCGATATCTGCACTAGATCAGATACTATGACTAAGGAACTTTTCTTTGGTGCTAAATTCAGAACCCTCATCCCGGACCGGAAGGACTGGGACACTAGCAACCCCATTAGCGACTCCTACGGTATTCACTACTGTCTACATCTTCTCTGACAGTCAAGCCGCCATCTTAGCCCTCTCTTCTAAAAGAGTAAGCTCATGACTGGTGACCGATTGCTGGAACTGCCTCCGGAGACATAAACATCGTCACCCTTCTATGGGTACCTGTACACTCTGGTATCCAGGGCAATGAGCTGGCGGACGAACTTGCGAGGGCCGGCTCGTCAGCCACTTTTTCCGGCCCTGAACCCTTCTGTGGCGTGGGTTTGTTAACCATCTCAGCTATTGTTAAAACCTGGGCTGTTAGGTTGACTGATCGCTACTGGTCGGTCCAACCAGGGATGCGGCAAGCCAAGGAGCTTATCAATCCCGTGGTCGACCGGAAAACCAGCTTACTTTCCAAGAGGGATCTTCACCTCCTCGTTGGCTTTCTTAGTGGCCATCATACGGTGAACTATCACCTCACCAAAATGCGTCTGTTTTCTGATGCTGAGTGCAGACTTTGCAAAGAGGACGACGAGACAACCAAACACATTCTGTGCGACTGTCCAGCCTTGGTGTGGACTAGGAGAAAACATCTGAACGTGGATACCGCAGGTCCCGAGCATATTGTGCGTTCATCGACAAAAGATCTGCTCTGCTTCATTAGGGAAGCAGAGCAACTTTTGTGTAGCTAGGGAGAGCCTATAGGCACAAAAGACCTCCATGGTCGCAGTGCCTCGCACCTTCTCTGTTGGGAGACTCCCTTTTTCAAATAATAATAATAATAATATACCCGAAAATGGTACATTTCGGTGCTCGCTCTAAATATTTGTTGAATTCAGTAAAAATAGGTGGTGGTAGGATCTCACAATCGAGCAAAGTTGACTATAGCTTTCTTCCTTTTTTTAATTAGAATAAACTTCTACTTCTCTGTTTTTTTATATGCGTGCTACGAAAATCCATAACCATATACAGTCAAGTCTTGATTTTAGCCGTTAATACTTAATTAGTTGATTTTCTAAAAATATTAAGTTTCGATACTTTTTAGTATATTCTTGAAAAATAGTATATTTTGATGTAAATGTTTGTTTTCAGATTATACCAAAAATATGCTGCAATATATCACTGTCATAATTTGTATAATTTATTTATACTTCATGGATGACTCCTTCTCATACATTTTCGGTCTTCTATCCTTTGGATAGGCAGGTGGGAAGCGGGTATTTTACAGTCGAGCAAACTTGACTGTAGCTTACTTACTTGAAAATTTTTCGAATTATCTCATTTACTTTTTTATGGAAGCCTCAGATCATCTGTTATTCCTGTTTTTGCTGTGCTTCGAGCTATCTTTTGATCATCTGATTTAGATAGATTGCAAATATGACATGCGTATATTATATTTAAGAAAATAAAAGTTTCGCCAAAAAGTTTTGTAGTTTTTTGAATACCGGGATGTAGAAGTTTTTTAAGGGAATTCAGAACTAATTCTCTAAAATTTGCAAATGAAGATATATTTTTTAAATGAAATCAGGCTACGGGCGAATTTAGTGTATTTTGTATTAATCGCTGTCTCTATATGTAAAACTCTGGTCTTCGAAATAATGTAATCGACTAAAATTTTAAAGTCTTTTCCATTGTTATTTCACCACACGAAATATATGTAGGTTATTTCTTTCTTGAAGCATTTTATGTATTTAATGTGAATGTACTCCGAGAGTCTTTTATTATATTCTATCTCGTTAACTTTGCCTTGGGTACTTTTAATTTATGCAGCCAACAAAGTGGTTGGTCATCAGATGCTTTTTCAAAATGTCGTCCCAGCAAATAATACTGAATGGTAATGTAGTTTATTTTGTATTCGTTTATAGTCCTGCTAATGAATTGAATAGGGTGTCTTGAAAGGGATCAGCTCCTAAAGCGACGTTGCTTGTGTCTTTAGTAAATACGAATTTTCTTTTAAAATTAGGTATTCTTGAAATTGGGTCTTCGGAAATTAAATATTTTAGCTTTTCGAACGTTTCTTTAAATTCCGTCTGTTTAGTACAAAGTTATAATACCCTTCTACCCATTGGGTAGGCGGGTATAAATATTGTGATATCATATAAGTAAATTAAACAATTTGTGTTTAAAAGTGCATCGCTGCAAAGAAACTGGTGTATTTTTGAGCCAAAATGATATACGAGTAAATTCGTAATGCGCATATCTACTTGAAAACGCGGTTTTCACTTTTAAGTCATGATCCACATCAATTTGGTGAAAGCTCTTTGCGAAGTCAAAATATTTGCATCTGTCTAGCTTACTCAATATTTCGTCCATGTTGGGTACAGGGTGTCTGTTGTGTGCATGTGTTTATACCGGCCTACCCAAAGGGTAGAAGGGTATTATAACTTTGTGCCAACCGAAAATGTATGTAACAGGTAGAAGGAAGTATCTCCGACCCCATAAAGTATATATACGAGGGCGGTCCCAGAATTAGTCGGCCTAACATATAAGAGTTGTAAAATGTTCACAAAAAATATTACAAATTGTAAGTACCGAATAGTAGAAGCTTAGCTGTGAAGTTTGGTCTCATTACCTTGTACAGCTTATTTTTGATAGCTTTTAATAGAGAACGCTCTCGATGAATTTTCAAGGATGGACGAAATTGGTAATCGTTATGTGATTCAATACTTTTATTTCAAATGTCTTAGCCCAACCAATATTAAAGCCGAGTTGGATTCCACTTTAAAGGATTCTTCTCCGTCGCATTCAACAATAAAAATATTGGGTAAGCAAAGTTTAAACGAGGACGAAGAAGCTGTCAAGATGAACATCGCAGTGGTAGACCAATTGAGGTGACCACTCCACAGATGGTGGCTCAAATTCAAAAAATTATATTGGACGATCGACGGTTAAAAGTTCGTGAGTTAGCTGAATGTATAGGAGTTTCAAAAAGTGGTGTACATCGCATATTGACGGAAAAGTTGGCTACGAAAAAGCTATGCGCAAGATGGGTGCCGCGATTGCTAACAATAGAACAAAAACAGAATCGTGAGAATGTTTCCGTCAAGTGTTTGGCTTTGTTTCGTAAAAATCAAACAGAATTTTTGCGTCGATTTTTAACTATGGGTGAAACATGGGTCCATCACTTCACACCTGAGATAAAGGAACAATCAAAACAGTGGACTGTACGAGGAGAATCGGCACCAAAGGACGCACGTGGTATTATTCTAATTGATTATCTTAAAAGAGGGAAAACAATCGACGGTGAATATTATGCGAACCTCCTGCAGTGTTTAAGTGACAAAATCCAGGAAAAACGATCTCATTTGGCGAAAAAGAAAGTGTTGTTTCATCACGATAACGCGTTAGTTCACACCTCTGCCATTGCAATAGCCAAAATTAAGGAATTAAAATTTGAATTGCTTCCTCCACCCCATATTCACCAGATTTAGCCCCATCTAATTATTTCTTATTCCCAAATTGGAAAAAATGGCTTGGAGGAAAAAGATTTGTTAACAATGAAGAAGTAGAGTCAGAGGTAAATGCCTATTTTGAGGAGTTTCACCAATCTTATTTTAAAAAAGGTATAGAAGCTAATGAGCATCGCTGGGAAAAGTGTATTGAGCTAAAAGGAATCTATGTAGAAAAATACAAAAAAAAAATTTGAAATGTTTGTGTTTTAGTGGTTGGGCCGACTAATGCTTGGTCAGCGTCAACAGCCGAGACGATATAGTAATGTCTGTCTGTCCGTATGAACACTTAGATCTCAGTATTTTTATTTGTTGGTATATTTTTAGTGTATTTTCCAGTAAATTTTTGAAAAATATAATATTTTGGTGATCGCTCTTATTTATTATTCCATTAAGTAAAATTAGGTGGCGGGTATCTTACAGTCGAACAAACTCAACAGTAGCTTTCTTACTTGTTTTTTGCTTCAGATTGTCTTGGTTTTCGAGGTTTTATTCAAGAGCTTGTGCCTAACTATACATAGTTAAATAATTGTGAATGATGTGCGAAGTGTTAATGGAGTTTTTCTTGGTTAGTGAAAGTGAGGTTGTCACATTCTCGATATTAGATATTTTTGAATTTCTTTAGAAATATGGTCAATATCAATTTATCTTCTAGCTTCTTCATATTCAGCGTTTTCCGGTATTTCGAGGTTGCGAAAGGTTTTGTTCTGGAAAGATATTTGAATTATTTAGTATGTATAGGTTATTAAATATTTATACTATCTGCGTATAATACTCAAATAATGCTTTTACTTCGGATAATAGTTTGCGTCCATTAAGCATATCATAATCATTTAAAAAATCGTGCATTAACAAGTAAGAGAGCTACAGACATGTTTGATTGACTGTGAGATACCCGCCACATATTTTTACTGAATGCAACAAACATTAAAAAACATCTCCGGCATATAGTATTTTTTGAGAATACACTAAGCCAATATACCAAAAAATATACGGCAATATACCATTGTCAAAGTTTTAAGCTAGGCTGTATTTTACTAGAAGTATAATTTTTTTAATTTTATATTAAATTTAATTTATAATTAACTAGTGAACCGGCGAACTTTGTTCCGCCTTCCTTCCTTGGCAATAAATAAGCATTTGTTTTTAATTGGAAAAAATACAAAAAAAATTAAATCTATCTCTATCTGTATCTATCTCTATCTGTATCTATCTATATCTGTATCTATCTCTATCTGTATCTATCTTTATCTGTATCTATCTCTATCTGTATCTATCTCTGTCTGTATCTATCTCTATCTGTATCTATCTATCTATCTCTATCTATCTATCTATCTCTATCTATTTATCTATCTGAATCTATCTGAAAAAAAATTAAACACATTTATTTATTTTATTTATCTATCTATCTCTATCTGTTGTAGTTTATGTATTTATGTTCCTATAAATAATAAGTCAAGTTTTACGTTTTCAATTTTAAATATATTTTTGATTGCAACACCAGCACCACGACTTGCTTTCATGAGTAAGAAAAGAACAAGAAGAACTAAACTTAAATATGTGACCATACATGTCAATTATAAGACAGTGTTGTTAAACGTTATTTTTGTATGTTGAATGGGGTATTCCAACACGCCCCCTCAAAAATAACGTCTATAATTAAAAAATAACAAAATTATTCATTAGTAACTATCATATGTGGGTGGTGTGCATTCTGGGAAGTGTTAAATGATCCAGCATTCGCTGCTGGGATACGGGGAAAACCCAGAAAAAGCCGATCAGATCAATATTATAAAAGCTTAAAGAAATTAAATTTAAGAAATTAACTGATTTAACAATATCAAATAAACATAACAAAAATTATTCCTATAGAATATAAAACCTCCTTGGTAATTAGTAATCAAAGTTACAAAAACTTACAAAAATTAAATTTAAGAAATTAACTAATTTAACAATATCAAATAAACATAACAAAAGTTATTCCTATAGAATATAAAACCTCCTTGGTTATTAGTAATTTTATTTTTTAAATCAACGGTGAGCAATCGATTGGTCATCTTGCAGTAAGCCCAATTTGTCTCTTAGTTCCACAAATCTTACAGCAGGCAGCGGCTTCGTAAATATGTCAGCAAATTGATTCTCTGTTGAAATATACTCAAGAAAAATTACATTATTCTGAACTTGCTCTCTGGCAAAATGATATTTAATATCAATATGTTTTGCTCGTTTATGACATGAGGGGTTGTTTGCTATGCTAATACAGCCTTGATTGTCTTCGTAAATTTTAATGGGGTTTTCTAGTTTAATATTAATACTAGTTAATAGAGACTTAAGCCATAAAGCTTCTCTCACAGCTTCAAATAAGGCCATGTACTCAGCTTCAGTTGATGATGCTGCTACTGAGTTCTGTCTCTTTGTGTTCCAACAAATAAGATTAAAATCAAACATTTTGAATAAGTACCCTGTTGTACTTTTTCTATCAATTTCACTACCACCCCAATCAGAATCCACATAACCTATTAATTTATTTTCAAATGCCAAGTTCCTTTTAAAAGTCAATTTCATATCAATAGTGCCCTTCAAATATCTAAGAACTCTTTTTAAGTTCTGCCATAGCTCGGAGTTATTTTTGCTACTATATCTACTCAAGATATTTACTGCAGTAGTTAAATCTGGACGTGTACAAAGCATTATGTACATTAAACATCCTATAAGGTTACGGCATAGAGCATTACAATTTTCATCTGAATTAAGTAATTCATAATTTATTTTGCTAGGTAAAGGAGTACTAACTACATTACAATTTTCCATGTTAAATTTATTTAAAATTCTCTTAATATATGCGGCTTGGCTTAAATAAATTTTATCTGCATGCATTTCTATCCTAATGCCAATGAAATGTCTTATTTCGTTTAGGTCGGTCATTCTGAACTTTTCCATTAAGTACCTTTTTGAAGTTATTCATTCTTGTCATATCCCCTGTAGCAATAACCACATCATCTACATATAATAACACATATATGTTTTCATTGATGTTACCTTTGTCTAAAATATATATACAGCGATCTACTGGAGAGTTTAGAAACTCACATTCTTTCAATGCTTGCTCAAACACTTCAAACCAGCATCTAGCGGCTTGTTTGAGTCCGTAAATTGCCTTATTCAATTTACACACATTGTTATCATTGCACGGTATACCTTGAGGAAGTCTCATATATATTTCCTCTTTCAATGTGCCATTTAAGAAAGCTGTTTTTACATCCATTTGATGGACTTTCATGTTGTACTGTATTGCCAATGATAATATAAATCGAAAACTTGAAATTCTAGCTACAGGGGCAAATGTCTCTTCATAGTCAACTTGGTACTTTTGAGTGAATCCTCGTGCAACCAATCTAGCTTTGTATCTGATTGGATTTCCAAGTTCATCATGTTTAACAGAAAATACCCATCTGCTATCTACAATATTTTTGTTTTCAGGCCTTTTCGTAATTGTCCAAGTATTATTAATTTTATGAGCATTTAACTCTGTATTGATGGCTTCTTCCCAAAAAGATTTATCATTCCTATATTGAATTTCATCGAATGTATTTGGGACATCATTAAATATAGTGTGAGCATTTAGAACAAATCTATTCAAATTATTATCTTCCTCATTATAGGATATCTTGGACTTAGCCTTTAATCTCTCACTTCTTCTATTTATAATTTCTATGCCATCATTTCTAATTGAATCCTTGCCTGTTCCAATTTGATTTAAGTGCTCTGCTATTTCATTTTCCCTACTTTCATTCGGGTTGTTTGATTCCTTACTTTCATTCAGGATATCATCTCGCTTTCTTTTCTTACTTTCATTCAGATAATATTTATTTCTTTCCCTACTATCGTTCGGGAATTGTATGTTGTCCTTACTCTCATTCGGGAATTCTGTTTGTTTTATTTCCCTACTATCGTTCGGGAATTGTATATTGTCGCATTCCTTACTCTCATTCGGGAATTCTGTTTGTTTTATTTCCCTACTATCGTTCGGGATTTGTATGTTATCGCATTCCTTACTCTCATTCGGGAACACTGTTTCAAATTTAACAGCCCTAGAATTAACCATATTGGTTTCATCGACAACTACATCTCTTGCAACAATACATTTTTCTTTGATAGCATCCCACAACTTGAAACCATTTGGTTCGTAGCCCACAAGAATACTTTTATATAATTTATCATTAAACTTTCCTTGTTTGTTCTTAATATGCACATAAACAGTTGCACCGAACACTCTCAAATGTTTTAGATTTGGCTTCTTATTGTGCCACATCTCATATGGGGTCTTTGAACTATCAACAAGTGCCCTGCTAGGAACTCTGTTGATTAAATAAGTTGCAGTTAATACTGCTTCACCCCAAAAGCTTTTGTCTAGTTTTGCACCACTAACCATGGCACGAGCTTTCTCGGTAATGGTCCTTATCATTCTCTCAGAAACACCATTTAACTGAGGTG